>OY728129.1:1708125021-1708839770 GCA_963277665.1 Viscum album
GTCTTAAAGAGGATCTCAAGAGGAAAACTCAAGAGGTAATTCCCCTCTCTTTTCCTTTAATTTCTTTTCAATTTCAAGTTCTTTTCTTATTCTCTTTCCACCTATCTTCATAAAATTGGTATGGTAACTATAATATAATAAATATAATTTAATTGTATGATACTAATGTGATATTATATCATCCAAACCCATTCTCCTCTTCTTCTTATTTTAGAAATGAAAATGTTTTTCGTGATTTGTTAATTTATCACCTTCAAGAATGACAGTTTTTCAATTTCCTCTACCACCTTCAGATCTTGTCATAAAACCATTTTTTTGGTTGAAACAGATTATGTTATATGTATTATATCCTATTTAATTTTTTGGAACTAACTTATATACATATTAATAAGTGATAAGTCAAAACATGTTCTTTGTGATCCAAAAACCACCAAAATTAACCGAAAATGCTCATCATTAAATATTAACTAATGATTCATCAACATGGTATATAACATAATTAGTTATAAGATAATTTAAACTCCTGTAAAATTATTAATAACAGGTAATATCATTTAAGTATGTTTATCCATGTTCTACATGAACTTCCATTCATAAATACAAGTGAACCGTTCAAGAAAACCATAAAAATGATCATTCCCGAACAATGAATTTAAAATATATAACTCATCCAAAAGCATATAAATGAACATAAAAAAACCTTAATGAATCTTATTAATATATAAAAGGTTCTATAATTTTTAATTTATGAATATAATGTTGTTATATATGACTTTAAGATGAAGAAAGCATGCAGATACAATGTAAGGGGAAATTCTCGAACCCAACTTTCTTTCATCGGGTTCTCCCTATTTCACACCATTTTTGGAATGTTTACTCCTTACAAATAAGTTTTCATCATTATCTTCCCTATTCTTGGATATACATTTTCTCCACTGTATTTTATGTCAAATTAATGTTCTCCAAATGAAATATTCTTTCCAAAACAATCCTTTTACCTCTTACTCAAGATTGAAGGTTCTTGTGTCTAGTATGTTATTCCCACTTACTTTTGGGAACCCAAAATTTTTTAATATGTGATTATGAGATGAAACCCATTAATTTTCATAAGTTATATATGTTAATTTTCTATATATTCTCTATGAGGCATGCATTATATAGATAATTTTATGATGTGATGGGTGTGCCTGAAATAATATAGGGCTCCAAAGCATTGGGTAAAGTGATGAACCTCATGAGTAAAAGTTAAATGTTGTGTGAACATGATTCTGGATTTGTTCACAACTATGTGTGGTAGAAGACCAATAGGATATGATGATTCAATTTTATGCATTTCCAAATTTCATTCCTTTTATTTAAGTTTCCTCTCGTGATTTTGATGATGATGATGATGATATGATTATGCTCACCCCATGATATATTGTTCTTATATATCCTCTTACTTGGATTTTAGATCACCCATTTTTTATTTATATACTCAGGTGACTACATGTACTATGGAGAGTTCAAGTTCCAATTATAAGCTATATAAGAATGAATTAACCAAATTTTTATGCTTGATGTTATAATTGTTATGTTCGATCCTAGTTTTCCCAGGACACTAAACCTCTGGATCCTCATGGTGTAATACTATTATGTTTTGTATCTTTATAATGATGTAATAATATTGAAATAAAAGGTAGGGTCTCTAAAATAGGCATACTGAGAAAGAATTGTCAATCCAATTTCATATATTTCCACTAATTAATTTTCCTTCACCTTTAAATCTAATAATTTATTCTCCATTTTTTTCATCAAACAAGAAAAATATTTATTGAAAAAGATTCCCATGAATGTTTCGTACTTAAAAACATCAATATCCCCTATTTGATTCATGTTTCTAATTAGTTTCCACCACAGATCAGCTTCTCCTTTTAAGAAGTATACTAAACTAGTGAATTTATCATGATCAGAATTGGAGATTATATAAAATATATTTTTTATATAGGTGATATATTGTTTATAAATTAATGGATTAGTATATCCACAAAATGATGGTGTTCATTAACACTTGATGGAATCAATAATAAATTTTTATTCTCTATTTGAATATGGTCTATCAATGTGTTTCATGTTATTATTTATAACTCAATATAGTTGATTCGTCATCCTTATAAAAGTTTCCACTCTAATATCCATAATGTTAGGAAGGCCATCTATGCATTGCCCTTTTCACTCATAATTTTCTTAGTTCCTCCTATTTCCCTCCATTTTTGTAAAAGAGGAAAACCTTTGTGTGAAATATTTTACTTTTAGAAATATTATAATTCTAAAGGGAGATTAATTATTAAAACATCATGCAAAAATATGTTATTCTTTAATCTCCTTTGATAAAAATTTCATTTTCTATATATCTTTCATAATGGTTCATAAAAAATCATGGGATTAATTAACATATCTTGTAGGTCTATCAAACAAAATGTGCAGTAACTTCCATTTTCATTCTATAGTTCTTGATCATGTCTATCCCAATACATTTTCTTTCGGGTTGTGACCTATAGGTACATATGTTCCAGATCCACATCCATTTATAGTATCCAGAAAAGGATTTAATTTCTCAGAAACCACTCACTTCATACTTCACCAAAATTTCAGGATGTTTTACTACATTTATAATTATCCCAAGGGTTTTTAATAAAATTTTCAAGTAATAATTTCCACAAATAACTAAACCATTCTTTGATACTAACTATGGCATCACACCTTTTTTTACATAAACTATTCATTGTGTGGAAAAAAACAGAAGACCTTTTAAATTTTAGTTTCTTAGAAATTAGGAACATAATACATGAAAAAATAAAAAATTTATATAATCCAATTAAAAGTCTTTTCCATGGGTTAATCATAAGTTATTTTACTATATCTCATATCTTGGGTATATACATCAATGGAAATGAGTGATCGTGAATCCTTGTAAGGGCATAAGAAAGGGAGACTTTTAGCATGTGATAATGAGGCATATCAATAATAAAATGAGGATTATAAATATAACATGATCAAAAAATCATGTGTAATATCACAATAAAAATAAAATAAACCATAACATCGATTTTTTTCTACAACATAAAAATAGGAAATTCATAAGTATATCACCATGATTTATCACTATGGTTTCATAAATGAAAATTACCAGGGTTATTCACCCAGGTATCATAAAACAGGTCATCTCTAGAGATTTAATTATTTATCCAATGAATTATAGAACTTTTGGGGTGCACTATTAATATGTATTAAAAAATGTGATCCACATTGATTATAAAAAAATCATTTCTTCAATAACTCAATGAGAATACTGTATGAGTTTCATATAAAATCATTGAGTACATAAGTGATTATAGACCTAAACATAACATCATTTTTAACCCATGAAAAGGGAATTTCTTTATCATAAATTTAAATCCACAAATATATAAATTTAATTTAAATATAGTTTAATTAACAAGGAAAATGAGTGATTTTTTTATGAATGGTATTAGAATTTCTCTTGAAAAATAGAGAAATTCAAGAAAAAATTTAGTTCTTTGACGGGTATTAAATGAGTTTTCAAGAAATTGAAAAAATGATTATAAATAAAGGCTTTCCATTTATAAAATACTATTATTTTAGTAATTTGGTAATATAAATTTTATTAAAAGCAATTAGTTTAAAATTTTGAAAAAATACCACAAAGAAGGAGATTTGAATGGAAAAGAGAAGTGGATAATTCCCTTACCTTGAATAGTTTCTCCTAGAACATGGAGAATCTTTTCAAGGAAATAGGACCAGAAATCTAGGGAGTATGCATTTGGAGTGAAGGTGAAGGTGGAAATGGATGGGTATTTATAGTAAAAGTGGATGATTTGTTTAATAATTTCAAAATATAGTCTTGGAAATATAGGTTGTGAATAATGAAAAACCATCGGCTTACCCATGGTTTCTACTCATGTTTTTGTAAATTTGAGTAATATTTTATCATATTTTAATCCATTACAACAAAAATCTATTTTTTATACTTATTTCGGCAAGGAAGAATAATTTTTTCAAAAAATAAAATTTTTAAAATAAATATTTGTATTTTAGACGTTAGAAATTCACATATAGGATTTGAAATTGATTAAAATATATTAAAATACATAATATTAATAAAATAACATATTGTAGGTCATTGATTGTGGTTAATTTATTATTAAACCATTATGACATCAATATGAGGTTATAAAACATACTACAAACCCAAAACTATGTTTTTACTATTGATTAAAAACTTAATTATTTTAAAAAATTATTAAAAATTCATCCTATCATAATTTAAACATGATAATTTAAAATAAAAAATTTATTTTATCAAAATAACTCTCAAAATATGAAAATTTAAACTTTTAAACATAAAAATCTTTATTTATTGAAAAAGTGGTTTTTACAAATGATAAATTTCTCACACTTATAAAAATTTCATAGGTTATTATAAAATATATTTTCTAATTCATATATAAATAAGAGTGTTTTAAAAGACTATTTAATTAAAAAAATTATTTATAATACCCAGTTTTATTATAAAATATTATATATTTTCCAAAAATATAATTATTTTTTATTTCTGTACAAAAATAAATGTATCTTATTCATCTTAAATAAAAATATATTTTATTAAACCAAGTTATACATAAAATGAGATTGATTTAAAAACAATTTTATTTATCAAAAATAAATTACACTTTAAGAAACTAATGTCTGGACATGTAACCCCATAGTACACTTGTGTACTCCCTAAGGGTAATGTGTGTAATGGTTGTAGTTTCATGGGGCAGCTCAGCTAACATTGACCAAGTAGTAATCTTCACTAAAAACAACTTCTATCATAGGTGGTTTTATTCAAGGCTCCCTTATTGAATATTGGATTAGTCTTGGTCAAGGGAAAACACCAATGGCTTTATCTATCTCCCATGGTCTAACAAATGGGTTGAAAACAACATGAATCTACTTATTGAGGCCACCAATTCTTCATTCTGAATCAATTATTATTTTTCATTACTACTTATAAACACCGACTATAATAATAAAATTATTACAAAAGGTCATAGTTACTAGTGATCAAATTGAAAAACTTTTATATTGACCAATAGTTATATTTGACCAATGATCATATAATGGTCAAATCCAAATAGTTATATTTCCCTTTATACCCTATATATACTTCACCCCTCATCAATATTTACTACTTCATTCTTAAAGGTTATCCCAATTCCTTCGATAATGTCAATTATGTTATTAATTTTTATTTTTCACATCAAAATTTTCATGGTTGGTTGAATCATATTTCAATAGTTTAAACCTATGGTTTACACCATTATGTGGTTGATATTCTTTGAATTTTATTTTCTTGTACTGCTATTATCTATATTAATTGGTTTCATAACATGAAGTGTAATATTTATTTTGTAATATTATTTTGATGTACTTCCATTGGGTGCCAAAAATATACATTATGTAAAATATGTTCTTTTATTAATCATAGAATGAATTTTCAAGCCATTATATTCTTCTCCCATTAAAAATATTCATCCCTGAAATTTAAAATCATTCTCTTGGTTGATAAAAGGTGAGGGTATTTCTGTCTTATTGAATCCTTCAGTTCCCATGTCAATTTTTTATATTTATTATTACACCATAATATGTTTACAAGGTGAGATGTTATATTGAGTATAACTTTTTCTCTGTGGTTTAAGATATTCACGGGTTATTACTCATAATATAGGTCATGTTAAATTTGTACCCCTTCCAAATTTATTACATGTGATGGATCGGGTATGTACCTCCTCAGGAGAGATATGTGTAATACATCATGAAGTTGATCCATATTTGGTATAAATTCCAGTTCATAAGTCACTTCTCATATGGGACCAAGTATTTCCAAGGGGAAAACATACCAAAGGATAATCTCTAATTTCATTCTTAATTGAATGAATCTCTTCCATGGTGATGTCTATAAGAAACCTTTATCTCCAGGATCAATCTCTAATTCCCTTCAATGATTTTCAACATATCTCTTCTACCAACACTGAAAAAATTTTATATTCTATTAGATAGAATGAACCTCTTCTATCATCACTTTTATAAGATCAGGGAAAAGTAGATTTCTTTTACTAAATTAATTCCAATAAGTAGGTGTTCTACATCGCTTCCCATATAGTTCATCAGATAGTTCCATTTGAATACTTGAGTGGAACATGTTATTGAATGATAATTTCAATAATGAGAGCTGTTGATCCCATCATCTAAATTACATTGATCATGTTCTTAGAATTTTCATTATTGTATGAATAGTCCTCTTAGAATGGTCATCCGTTTGGGAGTTTTTTGTCATATTGAAATTCAATTTAGTATTCAGATAATGTTGAAGGAATCTACATAATTTAGACATGAACATTGGATCATGATCCAAAATGATTAAAAGTGGCACCCCATGTAGTCTCACCACTTTACTTGTATCTTTGAAAATTGTTGAAGAGAGAAATATTCCCGAATAGTAATGAAATGGTTATTCTTGGTGAGTTGATCTAATATAACCCATATTTCATTTTTTCCTTTAGATATCCTTGGGAGACCATTAATGAAGTCCATAGTGATATTTTATCACTTCCATTTTTATATGGGTAGTGGGTGTAATACACCTTTATAATGTTATCACTATACCTTCACTTGTTGTCACACCAAGAACCTTATAGTGTAGAAGGAAATATCCATTTTTTTATCATCCCATCAATAATGGACACAAAGATCCATTTCAATTTTAGTGATTGTTGTATTTATAGATAATCAAGATCTATGAGCTTCATCCATCAACTCCTTCTTTATCTCCATGATAGATGTGACACATATCCTTTTATGAAATATTAGTATACCTAATTCATCAAAATTTAACTTAGTAAACTTTCCAATCTTTAAAAAATTTATCATCTTTTGTATAATAGGATCATCTATTTGATCTCTCTTGATCTTCTATAGTAATTATGGTTGATAAATAATTTGTGATAGGATTAATGATGTCCCTTGCCTTATGATTCCCATGTCCAACCTTACTAGGTATTTGATCAATGGATCTCCTTGAATCCCCATAATTTCTATAATAATATAGTCTTTACTACTTAATTCATCAGTGAAATTTTTTAATCTTAAAGTGTGATAATGAATTTAAAAGTTATAGACTTTAAAAATACTCAACCATCTCCTTTCTATCATGTTAAATTCCTTTAGCTTGAATATACACATAAAAATTTGGTGGTTTGTGTATATATAATATTTCTACCCACAAATATAGTTCCTCCATATATTCAAATAAAAAATGACTACAACTAACTCTAGAACATGGGTAGGATAATTCTGATTATGCTGATTTAACTATCAAGATGTATAAGTGAGAACCTTTTCATTTTCATGAGGACACACCCAATATCATTCATATATGAATCACTATAGATTAAAAAATCCTTCTCTAATTGATAGTTGAGTTAATAAGGGTGTAGTGATCAATCTCTTCTTTAGTTCATGGAAACTTTCTTCATACAAATTTTTCAAATTGAATTTATCTCATTTTTTAGTTAACATGGTTAGTGTATTATAATGTCATTAATTTTTGAATAAACCTCCTATAATATCATACTAAACCAAGAAAACTATGAATCTATATTATTTTTTTAGGATGAAGAAACTACTCAATAATCATATTCTTGGAAGGTCAAGTGAATTACTTCATTGGTTATAATGTTCCATAATAATGAGTCTTGTTGCAACTATAATTCACCTTCGATGAAGTTTATAAATAGAATATCTTTCCTCATAGTTTTCAATATAACCCTTACATGATCCTCATGCTCCTCGCTATATTTGGAATATATCATAATTATAACATTACAAACTACCAAGAATTTATCAAGGTAATACTTAAAGACTCTATTCATCAAATTTATTTATATGGCAGGAGAATTAGTCAACATAAAGATTATAAAAACAAAAAACTAATGTCTATATCTTGTTTATAAGGAAGCCTTTGGAATATCTTCTTTTCATCACCCTCAATTTATGATACCTATATTAGAGGTAAATCTCAGAGAATAATTGATACCCACAAAGCTGGTCAAATAAATCAACAATCAATAGGAGAGGGTTTTTATTCTTCACTATTGTATCATTAAGTTCTCCATAATTAATATATAGCCCCATTGATCCATCTTTATTCTTTAAAAATAGAATAGGTTCTTTCCAAGGAGACACACTTAGTCAGATAAATCCCTTCTAAAAAATATCTTGAATTTGTTTAATTAATTCCTATAATCTACCATTTCCCATTCTATATAGGATCTTTGATATATTCTTCGATCTAGGTATGAGTTCAATTAAGAACTATACTTCTCTTTCCATGGAAGGTCTTGGAATATCATTAGGAAATACTTTAATGTATTCTTGAATGATGGGGACATTTTCAATCTTTATACTTTCATTTATTTCTTTCATTAACTAATAATTTCTATAAAGAAGGATATGGGTGGTGATTCTAGAAAAATATCAGGTTGAGATATATCTCCTTTGAAAAACAACTATAGGTTTTCCATTAAAGGCTATGAAAATTTACTTGATTCTATAGTTGATCTTATAATTATACTTTGAGATCAAGTCTATATCTAGTATAATGTCTAATTCCACCATGTGAAACAATATAATATTTATGAGGATATTATACTCACCAAAGTTAATACTTGAGTTTATACACATTGTAGATGCTAGGATTATCCCTCTAGAAGTCTTCAATGATAATAATACCTATAACTAATCAGGTTTTTCTTTTAGTTTATTTTAAAACATGGATGAAATAAAGGAATTCATTGAACTCGAATCAAACTAAAACATTCTAAATTTAAGAGCATACATATTGTACCTGACACCACATTATTTGGAGCCTCTAATTTAGTAATCATCATTCAAAATTCCAAACCTTTATCCCTTTCCCTTTGATGAGGTTGATCATGGTTTCAATCCATTATCTTTTTATTTATAAATTTATTGAAAAATTTCCCATACTTTCCACACTTCAATCATTGAACTTTAGAATGAGCCTACACCATCATTGCCTTTTCATTAGTATTGAGAAGTTAATTAATCACCTCACTATGACAGTTCATGACTATATGTTTATCTCTTCCACACTTTTATCACTTACCACTCCCAAAAAACTAGTTTCTAAAGTTCTTATTCCCACATTATATTCACATTGAATGTTTCAATTTGTTTCTTTTTCGTCTACGATCAAAATTCTTCCATGGGTTTGGATCATTATCTCTCTATCCTTTTCATTTGTCCTATGTGACCACTAAAACTCTTAAAAATCTAATTCAGACTTTATTTCACTCAATAATATCTCCTCATTGATTTTATAGTCTCTATTTTTTAAATTCCTCTAAATATGGGGTATTAGTCTATTGAAGAATCTATAAACCTTTCCCCAACAATCCATAACCAAGATAGAGGTTTGTTGATCAAGTCTTGTAAAGTTCATTTCATAGATTACCTCAGATTCATGTTCCATATACTTTATCTCTAATTATTCCTTCTCCATTTTTTGTTCAGATAGAATGGGGAAAATATTTATCAAAAATATTTCCAGAAACACTTATCGCTCCATAGAATCAATATCCCCTCTTGGTTTAGGTTTTTAATAAGTTCCCACTATTGACCGACTCTCCTTATAAGTGTTATACAGTTAGTGTGATATTCTCTATCTCTAAATATAGATGTATTGAAAATATATTTTCTTTATATATAATACTTTTTTCCACAATAAATGGATCGATAGATCCACTAAAGTATGGTCAGCTTTGATGCATATAGGAATCAATAGAATTTAATTCTCTTCACAACGAATATAGCAGCTCAACATGATTCAAGTTATTATTCATAACTACATATAGTTTATTCACTATCATCATGAAGTTTTACATTCCAACTACTATCATTTTAGGAATGTATTTAGTGCATCATCTATTTCACTCATCATTTATCTGGTTACTCCTATTTCCTTCCATTTTTCTAAAAGAAGAAAACCTTAGTGATAAATATGTTACTTTTAGGAATATTATAATTATAAAAGAAGATTATGTCTTAAAAAATAATGCTTAAATATTTTAATCTTTAATATCCTATAATAATAATTATATTTTCTATAAATCCTTCATAATGGTTCATAAAAATATTTTAATTAACCACACAAATCCCCAGGGAGTGTCAAATTAAGTGTAAAGTAATGCCCATTATCATGCATTAGTTCCCAATAGATTATACCAAAATATAGTGTGTTCAGGGTTGTTACCCCTAGGGACATCTATTTCAGATCCACTCCCACTTATAGAATCTAGACTATAATTTCATTACATGGAAACCACTCACCTAATACTTATAAAAAATTACATGATTTTTTCATATATTTATACTTTTCCATAGGGTTCTTGATAATGTTCTCAAGTTCTAATTTCAAAAAATAACTAACCCATGCACCAATACCAACTATCTAATCCTAAAATTTTATTACAAATACAATTCATTACATTGAACAAAACATAATATCTTTTAATGTTTAGTTTCTTGGAAATTAAGAACATAATAAATGAAAACATAAAACTTAATTCTAATAATCTTGAATGTATTATACATGGGTTCAACCTAAGTTAATTTAATTTTATCTCATATCCCAGGGACATACATTAAAGAAAAGGGTTGATCATGAAGCCTAACAATGGAATAAGAAAGGGAGACTTTTAGCATTTGGTCATGAAACATATTAATAAGAATAAGAGGAATAACAATATTGAATAATGAAGAAAACATGAGGCATATCATAATAAAAATAACATGAATCAGAACATGGAAATGTGTCTACAACATAAAAATGTGTCATTCATATGTATATCACCATGGTTTATCACCAAAGTGTCATATATGATAATTGCCATGGTAACTCACTAAGGTATTGCAAAACATGAAATCTATATAGATTAAATTCTTTACATAATTAATTATAGCAATATATGTGAACAAAATTCATATGTATTAACTCATGTGGGCCACATTGATCATTTTCAATCATTTCATCAATATTGTGAGGAAAATAAAGTGCGGGTTTCATATAAAATGATGGAGCACGTAGGTGCTCAATGACATCACCATAAAATCATTTTTAACCCAAGTAAATGTTATGTGGGTTTTGTATATATAAATCAATGAATCATTAAATTAAATTTACATGTAGATTAATACCCATGGAAATAAGGAAATTTGGGTATTCATAGTGTGATAATTTCCCATTAAAAATATATAAATTAAATAAACAAATTTCGTGGCATGGTAGGTATAAAATGTGGTTTAGGGAAAGTAAAAAATGATATGAAAAGATGGCCTCTCATTGATAAAGTAATATTTTTTATTAATGGGCTAATTGAAATTGTATGTCAAGAAATTAGTTTAACAAATTGATAACATACCACAAAGAAGAGGACTTGAATGGAAAAGGGAAGTAAACAATTCCATTACCTGGAAGGGTTTATCCTAAAACAAGTGAATAGAAACTTCAGATTTTAAGTACGCGTGTAAGGATTTTTTTGGGAGATAAATTACCTAAACTTCGTGGATGATAGATTTGGATTTAACATGAAGGCGGAAATGGGTGGGTATTTATAGCAAAAATGGAGGAATTATTTTGTAATTTTCAAATATATTTCTTGGAAATCTATGTTGATGAAAATGAAAAACCATTGAGTTAACTATGGTTTTTACTCTTGGTTTTTGAAATTTGAGCAATGTTTTATGATAGTTTGTTTCATTATAACCAAAAATCATTTTTAATACTTCATTGGACATGGAAAAGTAAACTTTCCTCAAAATAATTCTTTAAAAATCATATTTTACATTCTAGAATTTGGAAAGTCACTGATTATTTTGGAAATTGATTAAAATATATATTTAAATACATAATATTAATAAAATAATATATTTTAGATTTTTATTGTGTTTAATTAATAATTACATCATTATTAAATAAATATGAGGTTATAAAACATTCCAAAACCCCAAAATTGTATTTTTACTATTTTTTGAAAAATAATATATTTTAGAAATTTATTAAAAATTCAACCTAACCTAATATAAATGTACTAAATCAAAATAAAACAATTATTGTTTCAAAATAATTCTCAAAATATGATAATTTTAACTTTTATATATAGACGTCCTTTTTTATTGAAACAAATATCACTTTTTACTACACAGTCAACTTTTTAACACTTATAAAAATTTTCTAGACCATTATAAATTTATATTATCATTTATATTTAAATAAGAGTTTTTTGAAAGACTATTTCATTAAAAAATAATATTATTTAGATTACTTGAGTTTATTATAAAACTGTATATATTTTATAAAAATATAATTATGCTTTATTTGTGTCAAAAAATCAATTTATTAAGATCATCTTACTTAAACATATATTTTGTTAAACAAAATTTTTCAAAAAATTGGATTGAAATAATACCAATTTTTTTTATAAAAATGAAATGTCACTTTAGGAAACTATGGTTAGGACATGTAACTCCTTATTACACCCATGTACGCACTAAGGGTAAGGTGCACAATGGTGGCAATTTCATGGGGTGGATCCGGTAAAATTAATTATTTGGTAATCTCAAATAACTTTAAATTCTCCCATGGCGCATTTAGTTCAAGAATCCCTTATTTGAGCTCGAATTCATCAGATTAAAGGGTTAACCATAGTGATGAAAACTCCCTACCAATCTCTAACAAATGGGCTTCAATGACATGACTATACTAGTAGAGGATATCATTTCTCCTTTCTGCATAAATTATCCTTGTTCATTACTAATTATAAACACTGGTTATGATTGTTAAATTATTACCAATGGGTATAGTTCTCAACATTCAAAATAAACCAATTTTTATATTGACCAAAGGTCATATTTGACCAAATCTCATATAATGGTCCATTCCAAATGGTAACATTTCCCTTTATACCCTATATATACTACACCATTCCTCAAAATTTACTATATTCCCAATGGTTATTACAATTAATTAGAAAATTTTAATAACATTTTTAGTGATTGGTTTTTACTTAATATTTTTCATGGTAGGTTTAATCATCTTTCCAACGTTCAAACCTATAGATTATACCATTTCATGGACGATATTTTGTGGTTTTTGTATTACTTTAATATTAGTAGATATAATAATTTACATCTTTACTTGATGTTTAATATTTATTTTCTAATAGTATATATGTAAACTTATATTTTTTAGGATAATAAATGGAAAAGACATTTGAAAAAAAGTTCTTTTATTAATCCTAAAAGGAATTTTTGGGCTGTTAAAAAATCAATGCTGATGTTTTCTCATTTCTACTCAGGTATGGGTAATGGTTTTAAAATATACTTATATTTTATTTCATAGCCTTTACTTTTATTCCTATCAAGAATCGATATACCTATTCTGTCATTATTTTATCCATTGAAACCCTTGAAAAACTCTCCTTACTATATCCATGAATATTTTTACTTTTGGAATGAGGATAGAATGATGAACTATGTGATTTTTATAATAGATACATCTTCAATTTTATATTGAAGAGATACATACTATGTTCCTAAACCTTATCATTCCATCACTATCATGACTATACTCAAGAACATTTATTACCTTACTTTACAGTTCTGCATCTTCTTTTTGAGCCTCTTCAAACATCACAGAATATATGGTTGAACACTCTATGAGAAATGTAATATCTTTCTCATCTCCTTGTTATTTCAAATTCCATCTCATATAAATCTAAAAATATTGTATCTTTTTCAATCCTCTTCATCAGAAAAATAGCATGGTAATTTTGACTCAGAGCATCAGCCACCAAGTTCTCTTTCCCATGGTGGTAATGTACTGAGAAATCATAATATTTAATTAGTTCCAACCATATCTGTCGATGCATATTCAATTATATTTTGGTAAATATATATTTAAATAATTTATGAATATTATATATATAATACCTTTTTATATAAATATAATCCCTCTATATCTTCAAATAATTAATTACTACTGCCAGCTCCAAATCATGAGTCGAGTAATTATTCTAATGAACATTAAATTGGAATGAGAATAAGATGATACCAATAAATTAGACATGAGAAAACATCCTAGTACCTAAATTGATCCATCTCTATAGTTCAAAAACCCTTCTCTTTGGTAGGGTACTATGAGCACAGGTTCACTCACTAACCTTCTCTTTAGTTCCTTGAAATTATTTTCACTTTCATCTATCCATTGGAAGTTGGATCCCTTCCATGTCAACTTATTTATTGGATTTCATATCCATTACAAATTTATCACAAATTATATTTAGTATCCATAAAATCAAATAAACTATGGATTTCAGTCACGATGGTTGTTCTATGCCATTATTCAATGAATCCCATATTTTAAGGATCTACTAATATCCCTTTGGCTATGATTAAATGACTCAATAATGATACTTTTTATAGCGAGAATTCACATTTAGTAAATTTATCATTAAACATATTTTTTTCAAGGTCTTTATCACAATACTTGTATGGTATTCATGCTCTTCCTTTATTTTAGAATTTATAAATATATTATCTATAAATATTACTATAAACTAATCAAGGTATTCTATAAAGAATTTATTAATTAAATATGTAATGATTTTTGGGGAATTGGAAAGACCAAATGGAATCACTATAAATTCATAATGACTATACCTAATAAAGAAGGTTTAATTTGATATTTAATTCTTTTTGAAACTAAATTAATGATATACAAATCAAACATCAATATTTGAAAGGTATTGATCTCTATTAAATTGATCAAAAAATCATCAATACGTGGTAGAGGATGCTTGTTCTTGATAATAATCTTGTTATGTTCTTGAAAATCTATATAAAAATGAATTAACCAATATTTATTTTTAACAAAAATAATAGGTGAACCCTATAGTGACACAACTGGATGAATGGATCCATTATCAATATTCTCCTGGAGCTTCTTTCTCAATTCATGAAACTTAATCATGGATATTCCATAAGGATTATTTTAAATTGTAATAGAACTAGGCATGAGTTCTGTAGAAAAATCGTCATCATTATTCAAGGTAATACTATGAAACTATTTATAAAATAAATTAAAATATTATCACCCAATAGGCATATATTAAATTTGAATTTTCTCCCCAACCATTTGAGAAAAATAACCTTCATGAATAGGTAGTAATACCCATATAATGGAAGTAGTTTCCAATAGACCTTTATATTAATCTTCATAAGGAAAAAAACATTGGTTAATTTGGAATATCTAGCATTACTTCCCATCCCTATAAATTAATACGGGCTCTATATAAATAAATTTAATCCATTCCTAAAATCACATCAAATTCAACTATAGGGATAATCATAAGGTTTACAATAAGAAAATTCCAACAAACATTGATCAGATAGTAGATATAGATTTTCAATTTAATTATTGTACCATTAATATTTTTCATCGATAATTCAACATATAATAATTTATATGGGTATTTGATACCCTTATAAAATTATTCATTTATGAAAGAGTTAGTGGAACTAGAATCAAATAATTCATTTTCAATTCTAGAATGAATGATAAGTATAAATTTCACTAATTTATTCTTATAAACCACTCTAGAAGTTATGATTACATGATATTTCCTTTTATCAATTGTATTAAGATTTTCTCGAGGATTCTTTCCATCATTAACACTTGGATTCATGCACTGGTTATCTTAATTCATATACTCCTTTCATTTGTATCATTAGAGTGTGGGGGTGTATTTTGTTGATCTCCCTCCATATTCTTTTCAATTTCTTTCCTATTTATATATATTTGGAATTCAATTACTTTATTTACATATTTTCCAGACTTGAAACATTTACCATTTCCCATAATATAATTTTATTCAAACATTTTTAAACACTTATGGAATAAAATAATAATAATTTTATTTCCTCCATGATTTTTATTATTATAATTTCCTTGAAAAAATATATTTATATTATTATCAAAAAATTAATATGATGGTAATATGCAATCTCTATTTCTTCTTTCAAATCACATAAAATGATTTCTCTGTAGCTACTAATGTTTCTTATATATCACCTTTTGGTGACTTGGATTTAATCTGTTGAAGAGTATATTGTTTTTTATTTTAGTATTGATTATAAAACTAGAATAATACCTCATAAGTCATATAAAATATTCTACACAGGTACCAATAGATTAATAGTCCTGTTTCTTGACCATAAAAAACATGCTTTATATTTTTATGTGAAGAATTTGGGGAAAGTACTTATTGAAAAACACCATCTTCAACTTATTGAATTCATTGAAATAGTTTTTTTATTATTTTATCATATTATTAATAATATTTTATCATTTACATTCTTTTACTACAAAATTATACACTTCAAATGAAAATTATTCATACTCTGATCACTAGAGAACAAATAGTCTATTTTTAGTGGTACTAATCAATTTTTAGGAAACTAGTGGATTAAAAGACCAACTAAAAGAAGGTGGATGTTTCCTATTGAAATACTAAATGGTGTGTTATTCCATAATTTTATCATTTGGATGATCATCATGAATTTTATCTTGAGATATTATTGTGATCATGGTAACAAGAATTTTAACTCTAGATCCCATTTTGTTCAGTTACTCAACATTACAATAATTTCATTAACCACCAATTTCGTTATTAACTTGATTCCTCGTAGTTACAGCCATGAACTAAGAGAAAAAATAATAGTGTAAGCATCATGATTAAATAATCAAAGTGATAAATTTTATAATCTTTCAATTTTTTCCTGATATGTCATCAATTATGAAATATTATTATAAACCTAAGAAACTTTTAGGTTCACCCTATATCACTTTAAATTAATAATTTTACTTATTAAGTGATATCATATTCTTCATAACCTAATCTAAAAAAATAACAAAATACTTATTGGATACCAAATAAGGTGAATCAAGAATAACCTACATAAATATTGCATCACTTTAGATGAATATTGAATACATTTCACAATAATACATACCCCAGAACTATAAAGGTTTAGTGTATTTGGTGTCTTGATACAAGATAAAATTATTACATGAAATATCTTCAACATGTACTATAAATTACATATCATATAGTACTTTTATTATACATTCTTACTTAATAACATTCTTCATAACCTATGTAAATAGAAACATAAGAAATTAATATCTCCAAAAGACCAGTGTGTATAAAAATGAGAGATATCAATAGATAATTATATGAAAGAATAAAATAATCATATTGGTGCGAAATAATGATCATAAATTATGATGTTCACAACCAATCAGTCATAGATCATAAATCATGATTTAGAGTTTAAAGCTGTAATATTTCAAAATACGTGAGTTATAAGAGTGAGGAGGCATTATTATTCAATAATGATCCATCAGAGAATATCATAAGCATAAGAATATGTTATAGTAATTTTTTAACAATCATAACTATATAAAATCACTTCATTAGTCAAGTATCACAACTAATACCATCATCACATAGTCGAGAAAGTCCCATAAGGGTTTTGGATTACACCAAAACCTCTTTTCATCCCTAGAATGGGTTCAATAACCATCCTATTTCATATAAACTATTGGGATATAAATAATTTCATAATTAATTGGAATGATTTAATATACCCACTAATAAAATAATGAAAACCATACATATGTGTGAAAAAAGATCCTAGAAACATTCATTATTCCATCATAGAATAACCAGTGTAAAATAAATGGGTTCCATAAATGTTTTATCATAAGAAATATTGAGAAATAACATGGATGATATCATTATATTATATCACTAGTTAATCATAATAAACAAAAAATTATGTTGAAATAGAAAAAAAATACCATTAAAATAGATTTAAACATTTATTTAAAAATTCAGAAAATATATATTTTTCAATATCTTTAATAAAATTCCAGAATAATGAGGAAAAATATTTATTTGAAAATAAACATAAGAACATGTAATGGAGTATTAAAATAAAATAATGTCCATTAATGTGGGAAAACCATTCATTCAGTTGATGTTAAAATAAACATTCTTTTCATATTTATGGTCAAAAATACAAAAGTACCTCATTCAGAAAACAACAATAAGTTTAATTTTAAATCATTGAAAATATATTATAATATAGTTTAAAATAATTTTTTTTAATAATTTTATCATATAAAATAACATCCTAGAAAACATTTTTAAAAAAAGACATGGTTGAAATGGTTCATTGATTAAGGAAGATATAAGGCTGGCTTTTTTATAAACATTTTCTCAGACATTTCAAGTACCAAAAGGTGGAGAAAGTAAGAAAAACATGTGAAATCAAGAAATAACAGGGGGATATAAAAATAAATGGGTTTTAAAGGATTATTATCATATAATTTACCATTATATAAATTAAATATATACAATCCTAACATGAAATGATATTGCAACATAAACATATACCTCAGGTCCTGACTTTACTTGTAGACACTCTTAAGATGATTTATAAATAATTTAAAAGTATTATAATTATATAAAAATACCATATGCATAAATATTATGTAATATATCATTCCCTTATAATTTTCAAATACCCATTTATTAATATTTTTTCATTAAAATCAACATTCTTATATAAACCTGTCTATTTTCCATAAATGTTTCAGTTTAACAGTTATAATCCTTTCACCTAGTTCATGGTTTAATTTTCTATTAAATATTAATCCTGATATAAGTATCATATTTACTCCTTATTTACACTTTTATAACTATTCATATATGGTATTAATGAGAAATTAATCATATCACGTCATGGAGATGGTAGGTCATACATACACATGAGTAATGTTTTAATTTTTCAATGAATGAAAAGAAATAGAGATAAATAATAATATATATTTATATTATCATAATAATATCATAAATATCATATATATTAATTAAATAAATCCATATTAATATCCATTTAAGGATTACATGAAAACAAATCACATCGCTTTCTCGTTGTGGTATTTCAAATGTTCTTACATGCAACACTCTCATTTTTTGTAGGATGAAAATGAGGTATAAAATGGTTTTATGATTAAGATAAAAAACTTACATATATTAATGATATATATGAAATCATGTTAATATTTATATATAATATTTTGATGAGTTTAAGGATGAAATAATGTCAAAATTGATAGGTAAATACAATTATCTATTTTTTGGGAATCCACCTTTGGATTACACTATAAGACTTATTAGTTTGGATTTAGATAAATAAATGAAGCTCTAGTAAATCAGTAAGAAAGTTATTCAGGTATTATATTAGGTATTTTTATATATATAAGACTCAATGTGTGTGAATAAGTGAATATACGATGTGTCCATTTATAAGTGAGTCGAGTGTCACTCTTGTAAATATATAAAAAATTAAAATATAATAAATTAATATTTAGGTAAAAGTGAAACCATGAGTAAAAATGTTAAAATATAATATATTTTTTGGTCTAATAAATTAAAAAAATAAAATTTATATAAGCTAATGTGATATTTTAAAACTTATCTTTTAGTTTAACCCCATAGTTAACCGTTTTTAAACTTAACCGAGGTAGCAATTTTTTACCATAGTTATTATTCATTTTGAAAAAAAAAGAATGTGGCCCTATTAAAAAATTTGGACAATATTACTCTAAATATGGAAAATTTTCTATCAAATTCAATTTCTATAAGTGATAGAAATTAATTTTTAAATAATCAATCAAAACGCAATGAATACTCTTTTTAGAAAAATGAATATTTAAGAATAAAATTGAATTTATTCTCTTTAATTTACAAGTAAAAAACAATTTATTGGATGTTAAAACTTTTCTTTTTAATAAATTGTCTTTAAATTTAGTTAAAATAATTCATAAATATTGGTTAACTAAATTTATTAATATAAAATCACATTGCATGCATAAAATAAGTATTTGAGGAAAACATCTCTTTTTTACTTTTAAATGATTTTATTTTCATTTATATCCATCTAAAAACCTATTTTTTTAATTTCTACATGTGGGAAATATTATATTCATTTTTTTAATTCTCTAGATTATTATTTTTAATTAAACATATATCATAAAAATAAGTCTCGTAAAAATATACATCAAAATAGTTCATTGGGATTAATAATATTTTCTAAATAAATTATAAATTAATTTCAATAATTATATTTTATTTTAATAACATATAATGTGATTAATTTTATAATTTGAAATAATTATTTAAAAAAGTTTAGTTTTCCATGTTGTAAAATTTATCAAACACATTTATGTATTAAAAATAAATATATTCTAAAATCTCAAGGTTTTAATACTCGATGGTGATAATTTAAGGGTAGACCATTAGAGAGACTAACCTGCAGATTTATAAAGAAATACTGAGTCACTAAAGGATTTTGATTCACTTAAATATCAGAATCAAGGTTGAAGATCCAAAATTATAAAACATCACAGAGTTAATGTTACTCACATAGAAGTTACTACCAATAAAGTTATGGAAGTTGAGTTTATGAATAGGTGTTTGTACCAATTATTATAAATCCTCAGAAGAATGTCATCATTTTTTTAATATAACATTAATAATGGGAAGATCTTGTTTTTTCTATTTTTTGTAACTTTTTAAACTAGTAGGATACAATTTGAAAAATTATCAGGATGTATAAAAATTGGAAAACACTATTGGGTAAATGATAACACCTTCTAACACCAGTCACCCAGAACATACAGAGGATGCAGTCACCTATACTAGGGTGAAAATTATAAAATACAAAATGTGATTTTTTTATTTATATTTTTATTACTTATGGGTATGGGTGAGATATAATGTCATAGAGAAAAGAAAATCTAACAAATCATTGTGTTTAATTTTAGTTTAAAGGAAATTATAAAATAATAACATTAATCTATAGCCACATATAGTTGGTATATCATATTATAAGGTACTTAATGTGGGATAAAAATAAACCACCCTTACTTTTAATGATCCATTTTTATATAGAGAATATAAATTAAATTAACTATAGAGCTATTCTAACATTAGATGATATAAATTTTCATAGATAGAAGAATATAGAAATTTCCTCATCTCACTTGGTTATGAAGTTATTAATCCTTCTACTATGGGGTTTAAATCATTTTTGAAGGATTATCCCATGAATTTGGATAATAATAAAAAATTGGAGGTTGAGTACAAGGAAATGAAAATAATTCATATGTCATTATCTGAAAAAGTGTATACAAAGTTTATGTGATTGCATAATTCCAATGAGATTTGGGACAATCATTAAAACATTTTTAAGTGAATTTTACATTCATGTAATCAAGGCTATAGATATTGATATGTAATATTAAATATTATCTGATGTTTGAAAAAGAAAAAACTTATGATTACTTTATAATAGTAAGTGATATTGTCAGCAACATCATAGGTTTTATAGATGCATTATAAGACTATTATATTTAATGTATTTATGAAAATATTCACTGATATGTTTGTGTTAATTTTTATAAATTATAATATATTTATGATTTATCTATTGATAAATTTACTATTATACTTATTAAATTTGATATTATAAAATATTTGGTGTTTAACAAGAAGATAAAAGAGGATATGTCATTCGAATCCATGAGAAGTCTTAAAATCATAAAAGAGTAAGATGGGTAATCTATTGAATATGAAGGTGAATATGAAAAGGATAAATAATATAAGATAACTATTGGTTTAACTTCAAATAAATTCATAAAATGAAAAGTTAATTAAAAATGGAAAATATAACTAAAATAGTTTAAATGTGGTGAATTGGGAAATTTTCTATTGATAGTTTGAAGATGAATTTTTATGAGTATGATGAAGATGAAATGGAATAAATATTTATGAAGAATATATATAGTAAAAAATCAAAGCAAGATAAATAACTATTTGAAGTAAATAGTAGTTAATCCAAATGGAAATGGATAAGTATATTGAAAAATAAGAGGAAGAACACACCACTTCAAATATTCATTTCAATGAATAAGTTCCTAAAATGTTTTGGAAGTTTCATTACCATGAAAAAAAATGAAAAACCTCATATATTGGTTAAGATGTAAAAAAGGTGAATAAATTTACACTGGGTGCATATTAAAATTATAATTTAAAGTAAGTATTGAGAAGAAAACCCAATATAATAGAAAATTAATATAGATAAAGAATGGGGTTAAAAAAATAAATGTGATTATTTTCACAAGAATGAGGCGGACTATATTGAATAATTTAAGTTTCAAATTAAATTTTTTAGAATAAGGAAAAATGTTTAATGATCATGTGGAAGAACATACTATAAATAAATAAGTGTTAATAAATACATGATCAAGGAGTATTGAATATTAAAATACTCTAAAAATGTTGATTAAATATTTCATCCAAGGTGTGGAAGTTAATGATGAATAAAATCATGTTTTTTAGAATGATACCTTACATTTTAGTTTAAATTTACTTCAATAAAACTAAAAATAAATCTACTTTTACTAAAAATTAATTTTATTAAAATAAAATACAAGAGTTTAGTCTATGAAAAAATATGATAAAACTACTATTATATAAAAATGAATATGGTGATAAATATTGGATAAATAATACCCCAATATAAAGGTTAAAGTAAGACAAAAATATGGCTATAATTTAACAAAATCTTTCTGAAAAATACTCATATTAATATAGGGGATCAAAATTTAAAGGATATTGTTAGAGTTGTGGAATATTTACACATAAATCCTATACTTATGGGTAAAATATGTATTTTACATGGTGTTAATTAAATAATTAACTAAGTATGAGTAAATCTAAAAAGATAAGAATAAATTCCTAGAAGAATAAAGATGTAACTAAAATTTCATCATGTTTCTAAACTTAGTAAAAATTTTACAAATTAGAACACATTTTACTAATATTTGACCAAAATAGTCATTATGATAATGAATATTTGACCACAATTCTAGGATATTTTCCTCATGTTGAAAAGGGAATGAGGTTTGTAAAATAAATAAATAAGAAAATTCATTTACTGTTGAATTTTCTATAATCTTTATCATGAAAATTAAGTTCAAGATATTTCATACTAGATTTTCCTCTCATATGATAGGTAATAAAAAATATTGATGAAAATTGAAGTGTGATATGGAGGGGTCCATAATTTTGATAATTATATCTATTTAAGAAATAAATGAATTGGTTAAATTTATATTGAAGTTAAAAAATTGAAATCTAAATATATTTTATACACTGATGGGATTAAAGACAACTTATCAAGTGTAGGGAATCATTTTGATAATGAAAATTAATGTCATTATATGGAAAAATGTTCTATCATATAGTTCTCATATTATGTAAGAATTATCAATAAGGGAGAAATCACAGGTGGTAACTTATTCTGAATTTATGATCTGAGTAACTCTTTTTTATTTGAGTATCAGAGATGATGATCAATTGTGACATAGAAGACTTCACTATATTGGATAATAAATTTTAAGTAAAATCTCTTATGAAGATTTGGTGAGAGATCCACCCCTACTAAAAGGAAAAAACATATAATATTTTAGATATATGTAAAATGGGGATGATGGTACATTGAAGCCATACAATAGTGGAAATTCAGTCTATATAACACCTTAATTTAAATTATAAATATTTATGTGGACTTATGGGAAATCAATGCACTTTTGGGGATCTTAACACTATCATATTCATTAATGGTTTCACCTAGATAAATAATGTGATGTCTAAAAACATTAAGTTTAAAGTGGTTGATATTCTCAAAAACAATCTGAAGTCATGTTGAGAAAAACTATGATTTTATATCATTAAGTTAATAAATGATATTGGAAGATAGGTTTTTAGTAATTATTTTTAATCCAATGTTCATAAAAATGGGATTATAAATTAATATAGTTATCCTTATACATCCCATCAGAATAGTGTCTTAGAAATTAAGAATAGAAGATTGATTGAAATGGGAAGAACCATTATTACGGAATAAAAACTATTAAAATTATTCTAATGGGAAGAACCAAGTACAACTGTGCATATTAAGAATAGATTTTTATTTATACTTAAGTGCAATCTAACTTCTTATAAAATTTCATACCAAAAGAAACCAACTATGAAATTTTTATTTATTTTTGTAAGCCCATGTTTCATGAAGATCAAAAATTAAATTTTTTGACAATTTAATAAAACTTAATTGGAAATTTTTTCCATGGGGAACTTATATAATATAATTGTTTAAAGGTGATATAGAAAAAGCTACACAATATGGTTGATTTCTATGAATAGAATTTCATTGAAAATAAATTCAACTAAATAGAGAGGGGTGATGGATATTTTGATGAAATAAAGGATGATAACAAGAAAATTTCCAAAACAAGTCAATGAAAATGAGGATGATTTTGAACCATAAAAAGTTAATAATTACTCTAATAAATCCAATGACGATGATAATAATAGTTAATTTAGAAAAAAAAAATTAGAAATTGTACAAGCATGTTGAACCTAAAAACATTTTTAGAAATGGATAAGCTATGGTGTTGAATAAAAAAACTAAGGATTGAAAATAAAAAAACTATTATTTCACAAGTTTAACCATAATTAGTTATAAAGATTTTTTCACTCAAGGGGTAGATTAATTATATGAATAGATAGTATGATTAGATTGAGAAGAATGTTATTTGGAAATTTATTCCTAGTCCAGAAGGGGTAAATGATATAGGAACCAAGTGGGTATGTAGAAATAAACTTAACGAAAATGGAGAGGTTTTAAGAAATAGGGATATATTATTTTCAATGGTTATTCTCTTATTTAGTGTGTAGACTTTAATAAAACTCTTTTATTATTTGAGATACTTGAATAAATTGGGATGTTTCTAGTTGTTCAAGCTCAAATACACTATAAAGTTTATCAATTGGATATAGAGTCGACTTTTTTAAATAGAGATAATGGATAAGAAATTTTTTATTAAGAAATTTAAAGGACCTATATGTGAAAGTAATGAAATAATGGTGTGTAGGTTAGATAAACCCTTATATTTTTTAAAATATTCCCTTAGATCTAGTACACCCAACAATATATTTTCCTAAAATAGTTGAACTTTTCTAAAGTAAAAATTGAAAAATATATATGTGTGTGAAGGGGATTATAACATGTTCTATAATTGTCATTGTTTATAATGATGACATAATTTATGGAGGTGACATGAAGTCTCCTTGTGACTAATTTGAAAATCCAATGAAGATTCATTTTGTGATGTATATTATTAGTAGGATGAGCTTATTCTCTAGATTACATGTTATGTAGAAGGAAAAATATATCTTCTTATATTATGGAAAATATGAAAAGGAATTTTTAAAGAATATTGTCATGTAAGATTATAATGAATCATCAATACACATGAATGTTGGTGTAAAATAATGAAAATATAAAAGAAAGTAAAAGTGTGAATTAGATGAATTCTACGAGGATGATCAAAATCCTAATTAATCTTACCTCATCATGACAACATATTTTGTTTGTAGTATGTTTGTTTTCAATATATCATTGTGAATAAAAATAATCACATATGTTGGATACCATGAAAATTCGTAAGAATTTCAATGAAAATTAGAGTTATGATTTTGATGTATAAAATTTTTGAATAATTGAACTTGATGGATTTCATTGATATTGAATGGGATAAATATTTTTATGTTAAAAGTTAAAAAATTTCATTTTGGTATAATTTTTTGTGAGTGAGTATAGTGAGAAAAAAATTTCATCAAATTTGAGTATAATTGAAATAGAGTACATTTCTACCACCCAAGAATGTACATACATTTTTTGGATGAAAATGTAGCTTTAATAAGTAAACATTAAATTTGATAAACCATTTAAAATTAATTGTCATCATTGAATTGCAATTTAACTTTCTACGAATAAATTGAAAAAATATTAATCTAGACATATTGATATAAAATTAATCTTAAAAAAGGACAATGTCCCTAATAGATATGTAATGTTAGTGTATATTTACATGAAATATTAGATTGTTTATATGTTAAATAAAACTATTACTAGGGTTAAATTTGAATAGTTAAGGTTGAAACTTCATGTTTATCCTTTTCTTTGTATTTAATAATGATTTAGATACTCTAATATCCAATTGATTTTATTATTAATGGAAGGAAAATGTAACTAAATATTTTGAGAGAAAGTGACATTATAATTTATCAAGGGTAGTATAAAACTATTATATGATGAAGGTACTCTATATTTTTTTATTCTAAAGATGTTGTTATTATAAAAAATAGTGACAAAATTAAGGGAGTCAATTAAGTGGGGGAATATAAAAATCAATGGCCTAAAATTTATTTTCATTATGGGGTGGAATTATCTAAAAATAATTTATTTATCCATAATTTTGGTGGTAACACATTTATATTTGGTAATTATCATAAGTGGATGCATAATTGAGTTTTGATAGGGTTGAAAACGAATCCAAAGGGGGGATTGAAGAAACCATGTAATTGTTGAAGGTGTTTTCATCCCAATGTGTGTCTGAAAATATTTTTTAGAAATAATTGATGGTGAAGTTGTTTATTATGATGACTTTAATTCATATTATATATTTAAGTTTATAGTATGTGGATTTTATTTTTTTGAGGTTACTTATATTTCAGAATAAGAAAATACATCTATAGAGGTTGATTATTCTAGATATATATCAGACAATACATTTAAGATATATAAAAATCTTACACTGAGCATGTGTGATTGGTGAATTATTGAGTTGGAGAATTAAAAGAAAAGGAAAAGGAAATACATGATATAGAATCTTGAGTTAATTCATAAATATAGAATAATTTGTGATAGAAGTTACAATCCATGTGAAATTAAATTCTATTTATTAATGGATATGTAAGTATAACCCATTTCTTACATAAAGTGTGTCTATTTAAGATGTACAGGATATTCCAAAAGGTTAATCTTGAAGGTAATTAATATGATGCTTGAACTGTTTATTAGTGAATTAAATGTCATGATTATTATTATAATACATATTGAATCAAACGATTTAGTTTTTAGGATTAAGTTTTATAGTTCAAATACTGTTATGATGATATTGCAAAAGAAAAAAAATATTATAGTGGTTTGGTATAAATATGATTCGTGATATGTATGGGATGTTGAATATTTTTAAGATATCGTAAGGTTGAGTTAACTAGTAAAGGAATCATAAAAACTAAGTTAAAGGGAATGAAATATATAAATTTTCTATAGAAAGAAGGACCAGTTGGGTAGATTTGTTTAGAAGAAGAAGTGATAAAAGGGGAAATTAATTATAATGATATTTAATCTCAAAAGATAAATATGATAAAAAATAATGTAGTCATTTTTGTAGAATATTAAGTGGTATATTAGTGAATGAGTGAAAAATATAGATGAGTATCCAAATGGAGAACTTAGATAAGGGAAGTGTGATATAAGGGGATGTGTTTAGATGTTTATGCAGATGGGTGACGAAAAGGTTAAAATGGATCATCTGAAGAGTGAAGCATAAAATGCTGATGAAGAATTCAAATAATTACCCCGGAAAATTATAGAGAAGTACAGTTTTCCATAAATATAATCATAAATAGGGATTCATGATCAAAATGATTTAGTAATACATATATACATGAATAACATGGAGTAGATGTAGAAAGAATCCCATTTATGAATTACCTTCTGTCTGCAGAAGATAAGGAATTGAATGATTCTGAACATGAAAGAGATATCACATAAAATTTATATTAATTTAAAGTTAGAGTTAAAATTTTGAGTTATATATTAATATATAAAAATTAGGAAATTAACTTCATGATTCAAGATACAATTTTTGGAAGAGTTGAATATAATTTAGGATAGTTTTTTAGATCTTTGATGAAGTTGGAAACTGATATTTTCAAATTTATTTAAGGTAGTTTTCTATGTTTTGAAAAATGTGGAAACTTTAGAATGTAGATCCCATGATCCACATATT
This sequence comes from Viscum album, assembly GCA_963277665.1. NCBI lineage: Eukaryota > Viridiplantae > Streptophyta > Magnoliopsida > Santalales > Viscaceae > Viscum > Viscum album. Next base: position 1,708,153,262 of record OY728129.1, read on the forward strand.
TTTTAATTGAGAACAACTATATAAAGGGGAACTCATTCATCATTTAGTGCTGATAATTTTAGAGTAGTGACTAAGAGAGCTTGACCGGCACATTTCATAAGATCTACTAAATAGAAGAAGTAATTGATTCTTGTAAATATTATAGTCTAGGAATAAGAGACTAAATTCTTGGAGATCATCGAGTTGAGGTTCCTACACAGAATTTCCAAAAAAATGATATTTTGTACAATAAATTTGAAGAAGTTAATTTTGTGAGAAGATGTTGATTCTGATTATTCTAATGGATTAATAGAATATAATAATTTTTTATTAAGGAAACATTATAAAAATGAAGATAATTCCCATTATTTTTTGTTGTATATTAATATACTTATACGAACTAGTATAAGGACTTACCATGAGGAACAAATACATTGAAACGCTATGGAGTGGAGGATGATACCTTGACACTCATAGTCTATCTAAACACTATAAGAATATAGTCATCCACATTGGGGGAGATGAAAATATAGCGTGCCTTGATTTTATTTATATTTATTTTACATATAAGTATGATGGAAATATTAATTTTTAGAGGATTGATACATTAACAAATAAAAAGGGTTAATTTATGTTTATATAATATTGTAAAATAGTACAAGTAATTAAAACCACCTTCTTATAAGTATATCATAATCCTAGTCACGTCATGTTGTATCAGAGAAAATTAGGTTTCCTATAAAAGATATAAGACCCACAACTTTTGAGTAGGTACATTCTTGTTTAAAATTTGAGTTTAGTCCCTTCTAAATGGTTAATAAAAATACATATCAAGACTATGAGGGGAATCATGGGTGTCATAAGAGTTAAAGACAAGAAAAAGGGAGAAATGGGTCTTTACTATGTAGGGCGCATAGTTGGAGTATAGTTAGTACTAAATGTAAACCTTAACCATACAGCCTATAGGGGGTAGTGTAAAGATGAAAAGCCATGCAAGGGGGAGCTTTAACCCTATGGATATGGATAAATCCATATTCATGGCCTCCAAATAGAATTCCAAACCATGTGGGTCCCCAAAAAAATAATGTGATTCGGGCCCCCTATTAGATAGAGGGTCTTGGACGGTTAGTGTACGGTTTGGCCAACCATGTAGAAGAATTGTGCACCAAATTAAAGGAGGGGAAATCCCCATTTTGACAACTTCATATTTAAGAAAAATTATCCTATTCTATTCCAATACCATCCTTCAATAGCTTGGGTGACTAACCAAGGAATTCATCCTCCTCCAATGATTATTAGATCATAATCTTGGTTCATTTGAAGCATCTTTAATTGTGAATTGAAGCTCCATATCAGTCTACCACCCCCTTTCCTTCTATTATCTGAAAAAACCATGGTGTAATGTTTCTTCTAATTCCAAATAATCTAAACCAGTTTTTATAATATATACTTATATTGGGAATTGGGTGTTTTTTATTCTTCAATAAAAGGTTTTTTATGAGTGATTTTCTAAAAACATTAAGTAGAATTTCTACAAGTCATATCCAATGGTCTTACTGTTTATCCAACTGTATATTATTGTGTACTTCAATAATTATTCTATGTATTTAATTACATAGAAGTAAATTATAAATTGTATGTCTAAATGATGTGTTGGACCTTTTATAGACCTTATGGAATTTTTTGTTGAGGCATATATTTGGGTTATCGTCACCCAATGGGTGATCTACTCCCTTGAACATGGGAATTGAGTTGAAAAATGATGAATTGATGTGTTTAAGAGATTAAACCAATTATATTTGTGTTCATCATGCTTACATGGAATAAATGGGTGTTTGGTTTAACATGAATATGTTAAATGGGTTATGGATTAAAAGTGGGTAAATGGGATAAATGGTTTAGGTGGTAGAATGTTCATGTTATAAAATGTTTAAGAAGTATGTTTAATGGTTTTGGTGGTGAAAAAGGGTAAAATGGACTATTTATGGATTTAGAATAATTGAAATGGTAGTGATGAACCATGGTAATTATGATAAATGGAATAGGTTTTCCCTATAATGTATTAATGTGGTAAAAATGGTGAAATGTTTTAAAACCTAATAAATTTTTGTAGATGAAATAGATATGGGTGATAATCATGATGGTCCACACCGATGATAGGATAATGTTCATGGAGGTCTACATCATAGAATGGGTATTATTCATGGAAGTATACATTTAGGTAAATATATTTTTCATGTAATTCCACATTAGAAATGGTTGTTAGTCATGGAGTTTCACACCATGGTTGGGATAAACATATGGGTTATATATATTTGAAATTATGTAACCCCTTCATATATGGTTCCTAATTCCATCATTGGCCAAATTAGGTTTGGTGTGTTGGTACTATAGTGGAACAAAATGACCTTGGGGATAATGGAAACATATTCATTTACCTAATTATTTATTTTTCATCAATAATTTTGTATAAACTATTATATATTGGATATTTTTATAGACATCATTAGTGGTGGTCTGCTAAGTTGTACTCATACCCTACTCAGGCTGCCATTGGTTACCAGAGAATAATTCATGGGTGAAGGTCAGGATAATGAAAAATGCTCTATGTTAGAAGAATAATATGGGATTTGAGATTTAGCATGGATGAGGGAATCAGATTTAGGATCAGGACCCATTTTGGGGATTTTTCTTAGTGTCTTTTTCTTGTTTTCTACTTGAAACTAAAACCACTATGACATCGCTTGTTTATTTGTATGGTTTTGGAAATTTACTAATTTGGGGATTTAATTATATGTTGCAAGTTTATTGATCATTATTAATTGGTTATTTTTTTTATATTTCTTAATTACTCTAGTAAAGAGGATATATTCCCCTCATGTATCTTATTAGACCATTACTGCTAGTCGACAACCTCTTTTATCTTGGATGTTGTACCTGAGGTCATGTGGCGATCTGAATCAGGGAACCAGATATAATATCCCTTGATCCTGGATGTTACAAAGTGGTATTAAAGGGTGTTTTATTTTTTTGTTTTGTTGTATTTCTATTTTGAAAGGTAAAAATAGATTATAATGTGTCAGTCCATGGTAACGAGCTCATACATGGGAGTAGCAAACCCATGTGTGGGGGAAAACCCAGGTACCCTGGGTGAGATTATTTTTCATGATATTTTTTGTTACCATTAGATATTATTTCACCTTGGGTGATGCACTGATTGTGTAATGTTATTATTTTCTAAGGTTTTATTTGTGTCTTGGTATAACATAAGGTTTATATATGCATGAATCCTTTTAGAAACTAAGTACTTATATGGAATGAATTATATTGGGAACTCAGGGAAATGTAGGTAATGGTGGGAAATGGGAAATTAAAATTCATTTCTTGTTCAATTACAACATTATGAAAATAGTGCCTAATAAGGATGTTGAAAATTGTATCATTTCAAAAGTGATAAATTTAAAGGTTTAAAATGTTTCCTAAATGAGAAATATTTAACTTTTTTGAATATTAAATGTTTAAAATATTGTAAAATGAAAATATTATGATTATGTATGTTTGGTTTACCCTATGTTAACCATGGCTCAGTATAGAGTTAGTTGAGGGTAGTAATGGGGTGTGCTTTTAACAGTCGGTAAAGTATATATAGAGTAGTTTTGTTATGAATAGTTTTGAACCTTAATTTGTATAAATTATGAAAACTATATTTTTGTGGGTTTTTAGATGTCTGTTTGGAATTGTAGACAAATTCCACCATGATACTGATTACCGGTTGGGTTACATGATGATATATCCAAAAATGTTCCTCCAGTAGTGGGAAAATTCCCTCTACCCATTACGAGTAATAGGGGGTAATAACAGTTTCATGAGAACTATTCTCATTTTATACAGTTAATAGAGAATGTCCGAAGGTGTGTTTCACTGAGTATGTTTTATATGATGAGAGAGTTTTATCTATAGCACCATCTAAAATTTGATTAAGAGGGTGTACATGAGGTAGATTAGTTCTATAATGAGTCAATATAGATGCTTCTGGACAACTTAGAAACTCCTCCCAATAAGATAGTTAATTTGGTAGCTTACATGTTACTAGGACTAGTGAATTTTGCTGGGATATTCAGGATCAAGATGAGATGTAACACCCTATGGTTTTCTAAAAATAAATTGAAATTATTGAAATTTTGTTTAATTTAGATATTTATAAGTATCATTTAAACATAATTTTACTTCTTATATGTTTTGAATTTCGAAAAATGGTCATCAACAATTGTGTTCAGTATGTTATTTAGAGTCTATTATATCCAACTTTTTTTTGTGGTGAATTGTACCATACCCTTATGAATAGTAATATGAATTGTAATATGACACTAATAAGTAGTAAATTTTATTATTATTTTATTTTCTTAAGGATTTAAGATAATGACATCTTGATTAATTTTTAAATGTGATATAAAATCAGTTATAGTTTTTAAATTATTAATTTTTGAATTAAGAATGGTTTTATTTAAAAATTAAATAAACATTATTTAGAAAATTATTTTAAAAAGGTGGAATTCATTTTTTTATTCTACATGTCAATAAATTGTTAGGGTAAATGTAGGGATTTTTTTGAAATAGTTTATTTTTCAGTGAATAGTAAAAAAATAATGTTTTGAGTTACGATGTGTTAATGGCATCATTAATGATGTAATAATGATATAATAAATCTGGTCGACTTTTGTATAGTAAAATAAGTTATGAGGTGTCCTATGTGGCTTATACCAAGGTAAAATACCATGTTCATGCCCATGGTTTTTCAAATACCTCTAATAAGGTGTCCCATGGAAATTATTAAAATAATACCTCACTTTTGATCTAAATACCAACCCATTCCTTCATTAACATCATTAAAAATTCCACAAAAACGAATATCTGCCTAATTACCTCCCTAGTAGTCCTCCCAAGGTTTCCTCAAGCCCCCATGGTCCACACCTTCATGTTCTTGGAGTTACTCAACAAGGTAAGAAAATTCACAATATCTTTCTTTTTCCATTCAAGTTCTCTTTTATGTGGAATAACATTCAAGTTTCCATAACATGTTATTAATTCCTTCTTATTATTGATCTATTCTATATTATGATTTATTTTTGGATGGTTTACCCGCTTCCCCTTTCATTTTAATATTTTCTAAAACCATGTTGCATCACGGTTAGGCTGCCGAATTTTAGTAAGGGATTTCTCAATGATTCTTTTATTTTGAGTTTCTTTCTTTTATTTTTCTTTCCTCATCTCTTCATACCCAAGAAGAATAAAATCTATATAAAGCATGTATATTTTGTATGTTCTCATGTTCATGGAAAATTCATCATCATTATTCTTCTCCTCTCCCACTTATTTAAGGAATAAAAAACGTTGTTCGTGATGTGTCGAATTATCAACGTCGTGGATGATGTGATTTCAATTTACATTAATTATTTCAAGTCTGGTCATGAAACCATTTATATGATTAAAATAGGTTATAATAAATGTATTATGTCTCATCCATGGTTTTTTAGTTCTTTTTTACTCATGGTTTTAATTTATAATACAAAATGAGGTTGTTATTATCAAAGAACCACTAAAATGACCTAAACGAACATCATTAATGTTTTAACTTATGAATCATCCTCATATAAAACATCAAAAATTATAAATGGTATTAATTATGGTAGTGAAAACATTTAGATACATTTCTATTCTAATTCTGGAGTTTCACTTCCAATCGACAAAAATGTCCATCATGAACCGATCATGAAAATCATGTAAAGAACTCACCCAAAACAGTGCAAGGAACAAAATACTAACAATTAAGGGGTGAAATGAGGTTATTAAATGATCATATAAGATGTTATAAAAGTGAACATGTTTAATGTAAAATACTAATACTACTCTTTTCACCATTATAAAGAAATTTTAACCAAGTTAGAAGTAAGGCAAGCCCGAGGTAAGGGAATTCTTAACCCGATTTCTATCCTTTGGGAAAACCTTATTCTTCATTATTTATGTGGTATTTTAATTGTGTTTGTGATTACTTCTGATTATACTATGTATAATTACATATATTTAAATATTATATACATATTCCATCCACTCTATTAAGTCTCTCTTCAATTGTATGATATTTAAAAGGGGTTTTCCTTTTAAAATCCTCTTTTAAAATTATATTTTACAAAATTCAAAAGCAGTGTTTTATGCTATTATTATTGTTGTATGATTATGTTATGGTTCTTGGGAATTGTTTACGATGAAGGTTGGGACCTATATCTCCCTCGAATTCGTTGATTATGAGTAATTTTGAGGTCGGCTATATGGTTACTTCAAGTATAACTGTGATAGTTATACAAATAGAAAGGTAGTCATGAGGGTTAAAAATTATAAGGTAGCCTAAAGGATTACAAGATTATATAAGTAGTGTTCCAAGATACCATTATGGTTATAATTATGTTCTTATGTATTGTCTAAAACTCATGTTTCACAAAGTAAGTATATATATATATGTGATAAGTATGTCTTTTGAAAGTGATTTCATACGTTACAAGTATTCATGGACTAATGTGTTCTTTCCTTATTTTTATATCCCTTACTGAGTTTTTTGTGATCATACCATGTTTTAAATGATTTTCACAGGTTAATGGATGTTTAATAAAAAGAGGTAATCCATGTTAAATGTTGAATAATTGTCAGGAAATCATGTTTTGAGTTTTAATGTTTTATATTTTGAAAAAAATGGAAACTTTTTTTATGGTATTCACTCTATAACAGTGTGTAATGTTATGAATGTATTATGTCCCAATTCTATAAATCTCTAAACATTAGAAGATATCCAATGTAAAAGGAAGTTTTTTCTTGAATAAATTCAAGATTATGTATGTAATATGGTCGGGTCCTTATAGTTGGTATTAAAGGATGGTTTAGATATTTTTAGGGGTTAGGATGATGTTAAAAGACTACCATAAATGATTTTTACTCTATCATTAATTTGAAATGTTATATCATTTAAATATTACCATGTTGCTTCATATAAGATATGTTTGTTCATAATGGTGGTCTGTAGAAGGAACATGGATGCAGAAGATGAGAGGCACCAACAAAACGACATCCTTTCGGATCTACAACCTGAAATGGTAGGTATTGGAACCGAGAAGTTTGTGATATTAATGGATTAGCTAAAAATGAAATAAAAGGTGGTTTAATCCATGAATGAGAAAAAAAAGGTACAACAATGGAACATGACAATAGTAGAACATTTTATGAGACAACACCATCCTGATTTCAATGGATAATCTGACCCTACAGCAGCTGAAGGATGGATTAAAACCCTTGAAAAGATATATGATGTAATGGGTTATTCCGATAATCAAAAGGTATATGTTTCCATTTATCATTTTGAAGGTGAAGCTGGTCAGTAGTGGTCAATGGTAAAGAATATCAGGGGTAGACATGATTTTGATTCCTTGGAGTGGGATAAATTTGAAAGTTTTTTCCTTGAAAAAATATTTCCCTAAGATGGTGCGACATGGGATGGAGAAGAAATTCCTAGAATTGAAAAAAATGAGGATTCAGTGGCTGTGTATGAAGCGAACTTCGCCCAACTGGAGAGGTATTCTATAAATCTTATTTTGGATCTTGATAGCAAAATCAACCACTTTTACTCGGGACTTAAGCCAAGGTATCGAAGGAGTTGGCCCCCGTGAATTCCAAATTTATGAGAAACTTGTATGATGTGTTGAGAGGGTAGAGATGGAGTTTTTTGGATGATCATTGGAATTTTGGAAACAAGGATAAGTAGAGGTCCAAGTGGCAAGAGAAGGGTAAGAATCAAAAAAAGAAATCTGATTGTAAGAAAATCTAGTTACCAATTTGTGAAAAGTGTGGAAAGAAATACCCTAGGGAATGTCTTAGAAAATATGGTAAGTGTTTTAAATGTGGTATGTTTGGACATATTTCCCGAGATTTCAAAGAAAATGATCCTAAAACTATTCCTGATAAGAAAACTATAAAGTGTTTTAAATGTGGTGAGATTGTTCATTATGCAAATACCTACCCAAAGAGAGATTTGAATGATGCAAAGAAGCCATAATATAAGCAGAAAGGTGTAGAGAGATCCTTTGTGACTACGTCAGTAGATGTCGGGCCATCCAATGAAGTTTTATCAGGTACTTTGTTTGTTCACTCAGATTGTGCTAATGTTTTGTGTTATACGAGTTCTACACATTCCTTCATCTCAGACAAATGTTTCGGTAAATTAGAAATATCACCTTAATAAATGAGACTTGAACTTGTAGTTAAAACACCAGGGAAATATTATAGAAACGAGGAATTATAATAATCTTTCTACTATGGTGTATGGAATGACGTTTACCTACAAACCTTATTGTTTTACCCTTACTCGAGTTTGATGTTATTTTGGGAATATATTGGCTTTATGATTATCATGCAAAGAATTACTGTAGAGCTAAAGAAGTTGTTTTTAAGAAAGAGGTTCAATTTGTATACAAGAATGAACATATACAATTGATAACATATCAGGAAGCTAAGAAACTGTTAAAATATGGAAATGAAAGTTATCTTGCTCATATTGTGGAAAACAAGCGAACTGTTCAGATTGATGATGTTCATGTGGTAAAAGAATACCTTGTTGTCTTTCCTGATGGGTTACCTAGTGTCATACCTAATCTAGAAGTTGAATTCACAATTTACTTATTTCCATATTCCAAGACAATTTTAAAACCCCTATATCGTATGGATCAAATAGAACTTCTTGAATTGAAAAATTTGTTATAGGATTTTCTTCATAAAGGCTTCATTCATCCTAAAACATCACCATGGGGAGATCATGTTTGGTTTTTTAAAAATAAATATGGTTCCATGATACGTTGCATTGATTATAGAGCTTTGAATAACATCACTATTAGAAAAAAGTATCATTTGCCTTATATCGATGACTTCTTTGATTATCTCCAAGGAGCTCAGTACTTTTCCAAGATTGACTTGAGATTGGGACACCATCAGCTGAAGGTGAAGAAGGATGACATCCCAAAAATAGTCTTTCGTACTAGATATGGGAATTATGAATTTATTGTTAGGCCCTTTGGGTTATCTAATGCACCTTTTGTATTCAGGAATCTTATGAATAGAGTATTTCATGGGATATTGGATAATTTTGTTATTGTATTTATTTATGACATTTTGGTATTTGATAAAAATATAGAGGATCATGAAAAACATATAACGGTTGTTTTACAAACCTTAAAAGAAAATAAAATGTATTTAGAATTCAGCAAGTGTGATTTTTTGTTGCAACAGATTTCTTTTCATGGGAACATTGTAAATAAGGATGTAATAATAGTTGTTCATGCCCAAACAAATGTGGTTGATGAATGGAAAAGGCCCACAAATGTTACAAAGATTCGTAGTTTTCTTGGATTAGCGGGTTATTACCAACGATTTGTTAAGAACATTGCATGGTTATCAAGCCTGATATATAGGTTAACTCAGAAATGGGTAAAATTTGTTTGTAAAAAATAATGTGATGTTTGTTTTCAGGAACTAAAGAAAATATTGGTAAATGCTCTTGTTTTGGCCTTACCTTCTTGAAATGGTGAGTTTTTCATCTACAATGACGCTTTTTTGGAGGGACTTGGTTCTGTTTTGATGTAGAATGACTAAGAAATTTCTTATGCTTCAAGACATCTAAAACCTCATGAGTTAAATTATCGCAAACATGATTTGTAATTGGCATATGTGGTTTTTTCATTAAAAATTTGGAGGAATCATTTATACAGAGCCAAATGTCAAATATATACTGACCATAAAAGTCTAAAGTATATATTAAATCTGAAGGAATAAAACATGAGTCAGAGAAGATGGGTTGAACTGATAAAGGATTATGATTGCACAATCAATTACCATCCTGTAAAAGAAAAACAATTGGTAGATGACTTGAGTCTAAAACATCATGAATCATTAACCATGTTACATTTGGAACATGATCTCTTGATAAAGGATTTAATGAATTTTGTCTTAGAAGTTATTGGTGCAGGGAATACAACTATTTTTTTAGGTTTTAGTGCAGTATACGTTGTCTAACAGAATTTAACAAGCATATAAAGAAGATCGTGAGCTATAAAAAAAGGTAGAATTGGTAAAAATTGGTAAGCTTCTAGAATTTAACCTTGATAAAGTTTGTGTTTAAATTTTGGAAAAATGTTGTGTGTGCCCTATGATTCTCAATTGAAGAAAGATTTGTTGTGTGAAGCACATATTTCTTCATTTTGGGTTCATCCTGGTAGTACTTAGATGTATATAGATCTTCAGGATTATTACTGGTGGGATGGAATGAAAAGGGATATTTCTGATTTTACAATGAAAATTTTAACATGTCAACAGGTTAAAGTAGAGAGGCAGTTACTAAAGGGGATGCTCAGCCTTTTCAAGTGCCAGAGTGGAAGTGGGAGAATGTGTCTATGGAATTTGTGGTGGGACTACCTAATACATCTCGAGGTAACATTGGAATTTGGTTTATTGTGGATCAGCTGACAAAATCTGCACATTTTCTTTCTATTCAAGATATAATGTATAAGAACCCAGATCTTCTTTTCATGTATGTTTTTATTTTTTGGTTGTTTTTGAGAAAATGTGGTTTTTCTAGAAATTTATTATGTACACACTGTGTACTTTATGAGTACAAGTTGTGAACTTGGTTATTTAGGTTTACTTTGGCTTCTTTGCATTATTAAGCTCATTTGACTTACACAGGGCCGTGAGAACCTGGTGTAGTAGACCATAGGGAGAATGGATGTTAGGGTTTCTCCAGAGTGTCTTTTTTTATTGTTAGGTTGCAACACCATAGGGGTAATTGACATAAGTTCTTCCTTATATTGTCTGTAGTTCCTTGACACAGTCCATACGGGGAATGAGACGTAAGTGCTTCCCCAGAGTGCCTTTTAGTTACCGATACGAGACTATAGGGGGAATTGATGGCGAGTGCTTCCCTAGAGAGTCTTTACTAAAGTTTAACTAGAGGGATGAGGGGGTGTGTATTCCCTAGAGGGTTACTTGTGATGATTTTTATGTTTGGTTAAACAAGATGGGTTAGGATGTGAGTAATTCTCAAAGGGTTACCTAGTTGTGTTGAGCTATTTACTTGGTATTTGGAACTGAATTCTTTGAAACTATGGAATTGTTTACATTTGAGTAATTCCTTATTTATAACTTCCTTTCTTGATTATTGCCTGCCATATGTATTCATTGACTGTCAGGCACAGATCTCGTGGTGGTTTCCTACAAGGATTTAGTCTCACACCCTATTTGGGACTTGCTTTTAGGCCCAAAAAGATTATATTCTTGTAGGTATATACAAGGGTGAGCACCCTTCTACTTCAGGTACATGACTGCTTTGGAGCTGGAGAGCATGGGACAAACCTTTGGCTTGCGATGTTGGGGAGTTGTTTACTATTTTATTATACTTTGGTTAGGCACTGTATTTCAGCATTTTGATTTGTTTTTATGCTTTCCTTGGAATATATATCATGCATCATTATATATGTGCTCCAACTCTTTATTTCTTTTGTCTTCTGTTGTTTCTTTTTGTATGGTAATATTACTGCTTCCACTATTGATTTGTGTTTTACTTCCCCTGTGTTACTCTATCAATGAGGGTATAGTTTCCACACTATCACAGCTAAGGCCCTCATTACTAGTCGGCATCCTCTGGCATTTGGGAAAATGTGCTGGAGGCCATGTGACCAATCGGGTACCGGGCGTCTCTGGGCAGCTTCCGGAACTGGGAAATTACAAAGTGGTATCAGAGGAATTCTTTTCTTCTTGACTTAATATTTGTAGCCTTTAGTCAAGGATAGAATGGAAATAGGTACTTGGTAATAAGGTGTTCCCGGGAGTAGCTAAATCGTGTTCAGAGAAAATCCAATTTACCTCGTTTATTGCAATTTTTCTGGTTTGGCAATTTTACTGTTGATTTGAATTCACTATTTGGTGATTCACATGTTTTGTGTTATTATTGTTGATATTATTGAGGTTCTATTTCAGTTTCAACTCAATGAGATGAGGTTATTCCATCTCATGCACCATATAGGGAATTTCTAGGAATCTCATGTCATGCATTCTTTCTATTCCATTTAGGGTGCATTTGCGATTGCATTTTGTTGTGATAGATTTTGTTCTAGATATGCATGTTTTTTTGATATATTCCTTGATAAAGTGCCTAATGTTTGATAGGGTATTTAATTGTGTAATTTTTTGTTTGAATGAATGCCAAACTTTGGTTCTTGAGTTGTTATGAGGCCTCATGGGTCGGAATTCGATGGATCATTGCCTATTTTTTCTTGTATATGACATGTAAGAGATGCCAAGATATGATTTTCAAGGAGTATGGACAATCACAGATTGGAATTTGGAACTTTAATTTTTTTTTTCTGTGTTTTTTTGGGCTCCAGAGTAGTTTATAAGGCTTACTTCCCGGAAAAACCCAGAATACACGCTGTGTAGTTTTGAATACACACCATGTGTTCTTCTGTTCGGGAAGAAATTTTTTTTCTTACGTACACGTTGTGTACTATATCTACACGCCGTGTAGTTTCTAACTGTGCCACTGGCTGTGTGGGTAGTGACACGGGGTTGGGAAAATTTTTGTGGGACATGTCGTGTACTAGACGTACACGATGTGTGTTTAGACCATGTGTTTGTCCGTCTGACTAATGACACAGATGGATAAAAACATAAGAAATATATGTTGTGTGAGCCTTGAACATGCCGTGTAGTGTAATACTTGTAATATGGTTGTGTAACTAACAACATGGGTCGGTGAAATCTTTTGGTACACACCGTGTCCATCTGGAACATGCCATGTAGTGTGAGTCGTGTATCAGACCATGTCATTAACAAAACAGGTTGATGAAACTCGTCTAGTACACACCGTGTCTGGTACAAACACACCATGTAGTATTGTTCTAGGAGTACAAAATCTTATCCCTTCTATGGTAGAGTTGACGTGGGTCTTTCAGCAGCAACAGCATCCCACCTTCACAAGGGAAGGTGGACCTCAGGCTGCAGAGTCATGGTTAGAAGGAATGATTTCTATCTTCAAGCATCTGGATACACCTTTAGAGAGGAGGGTAAAGCTTCCTACCTATATGATTTTGGATTCTTCCATGAGATGGTGGGATGTGATCTCACAGGCAAGACGCCAGCAGGTCATGGTCTGGGATGATTTCAAGCATGCCTTCTATGATTACTTCTATCCGGAGACTTTGAGCGTCGATCGAGCCCGGGAGTTCATGATTCTAGAGCATGGTACTCTTTTCATTATGTAGTATTCTTCTTGCCTCATTGAGAATCAGTTCTTCATGCCTATTCTAGGAGGTGATGAGTTATTCTTGGAAAGGATGTTTGAGGATGGTCTGAGGCACGATATCCAGTATCAGGTGAATATATTCAGGTTGACATATATCACTTCTATCATTAACTAGATGCTGATCATGGAGTGAAATATGAAGGATTATGGAGTTTTGAGATAGGGCAGTTGGATATCCAGAGTTGTATTCCCTCTCACAGACAGCAGGAAGTGCCACAGGGGGTCTTCATGCAGTTATCCAAGAAGGCAAGACACTTCTTATGGTATCCAAGAGGTGTGCTATCAGTGTGGGAAGAGCAGGCATACGAGGCCACATTGCCTGAGAGACCTAGTGGAGTGCTGAACTTCCGGTAAGATGGGTCATCTTCAGCGTTTCTGTCAGTTTTTCTCACCGGAAACTGGTGATAGGGGTTCTTCTATGTCTTATCATTCAGAATCAGCACCACTAGTTTCTCCTCAGTCTGGGAACTGGAGTTCTTCTAGCCATTTGGGCCAAGGTAGAGGTCATGGCTATAGTATCCAGTTGTTGGGATTCTAGTGACAATAGGGTGGATCAGCTTAGGGTGGATCAACTCAAGGTGGTCAGGCAGAATCACAGGGTCACGGTACAGGCCAGACTTTTGTAGTGGAACATGCCCAGCAAGAGCAAGATCTCGGACCCTCTACCATTCAAGGAAAAATATTAGTTGCCTCTGTTTTAGCTTCTGCTCTTTTTGATACAGGGCCATTTCATAGATTAATATCTATTTCTTTTGGGAAAATCCTTGGGCTATGTATCTTTTCTTCAGTTTTTATCACGATGTTAGACACTCTGTTGGGGGCTAGAATGGTTGGTGTATGTTAGTGCAAGAAGTTCCCTCTTGAGGTTATTGGGTGTCACTTATTATGGGACATTTAAGTCCTAGAGATGATAGGCTATGATTTCATCCTCAGAATGGATTGGTTAGTTCCCTTCTGGGATATTGTCAACTATTTTTGTCGTAGGGTGAGTTTCACATCACCAGAAGACATATCATTTCTTCATAAAAGAGAATGGGATGTCCAGATGAGCAGAGCGGGACCCGAGATTCATTTGTTGGGAGAAGTTAGAGTATAGTTTGCTAGTCTATATATGGATGACCAATGGACTTCACAAGTGGAATTTCCACTAGTGGTGGATCGTTTTAGATATGTCTTTCTGGAGGAATTTTCAGGTTTTCCTCTGAATCAAGATGTAGACTTTTCTATTGTGCTCATGCCATGAGTGGAACTGGTGTCCATTACTCCTTATAGGATGGCTACACTAGATTTACAGGATCTCAAGAAATAGTTATAGGATTTTCAGGAAAAGGGCTTCATATTAACTAGTACATCTCCTTGGCATTCACCCATCCTGTCTGCAAAGAAGACGGACAGTACCCTTAGAATTTGTGTGGATTATCGGAAGTTAAACCAGTTGACAGTCAAGAACCGATATCCCTTGTTGAGGATTGATGATCTCTTTGAATAGTGTCGAGGAGCTAGGGTGTTCTCGAAGATTGACTTGAGATATGGTTATCATCAGTTGCATGATAGACCATCATATTTACCTCTTACGGCCTTCTAGAACAGGTATGGACTGTACGAGTATGTGGTTTTGTCGTTTGGTCTCATTAACGCGCCTGTAGTCTTCATGGAACTGATGAACTGAGTGTTCCATCCATACATGGATTCTTTCATGGTGGTCTTCATGGATGATATCTTGGTGAAATCTCACACTCGACATGACCATGCTACCCCTCTTGATATTGTTTTTAGTACACTGAGATAGCATCAATTATATGATAATATCTCAAATTTCTAATTTTGGATGGATGATATTCACTTCTTCGGTAATGTTATCTCCTAGATAGAAGTATCAGTAGACCCAGAGAAAGTGAGAGCTATAGTTTCATGGGTCAACCGAAGAACGTCTTTGAGGTACGAAGCTTTCTAGGGATGGCTGGATACTATAGGCGTTTCATACAAGACTTTTCACGCTTAATAGTGCCACTGATGGGCCTGACTAAGAAGGGTGTGGAGTACTTATGGACAGATTCTATAAAGTCATCCTTTTAGGAGCTGAAAGAGAGGTTGACATCAGCACTGATACTAGTATTCCTAGAGCCAGGAAAGAGCTATACTGTTTACTGTGATGCTTCAAGTATTAGGCTGGGAGAGGTGCTTATGCTGGGAGAAGGAGTCGTTGCATACAGGTCTCTGAAGTTGAGGCCACATGAGAGGAATTACCCGACACATGATCTTGAGTTGGAAGAATTTGTTCATGATTTACGCTATTGGAGATTATACCTTCTGGAAGAGCATTTTTTAGTTTTCACTGACCAGAAATGTCTCATGTATATCTTCACTCAGTGTGACTATAATTTGAGAGAGCAAAGGTTGGTTGAGTGCCTTCAGTCCTTTGCTTTGAGCTTGCCTATACGTTAGGGAAAGGCAATGTTTTGGATGATTCATTGAGTATGAAGACTCAGATACAGGTCGTTCAATAGGTCATAAGTGAGTGGAAACTTATGGATCTATTCTCTTAGATTCATTTGAAGGTGCACGACAGACAGGGGAAGATGTTTATTTCGTCAGTAATTGTTACCTATGCTCTTCTTTATCAAGTAAGAATGAGGTATCTATCAGATTTTGAAGGCCTAGTCCTATAGGATTGTGTGTTAGTAGATGACCCTACTCTTGTATGGATAGTAGGTGAGGTTGAGATCTTTCATTTTCATGGGCTCGTATGGGTGCCAACAGAAATACACTAGTAGATAATTCATGACTTTCATTCCTCAGTTTGGGCGGTTCATCCTGGTGTCACGAAGATGTACTGCGATCTACATTGTCAGTTTTGGTGGTCAGGTATGAAGAAAGATGTTGTTGGGTTGGTCATGAGGTGTTCCACTTGTCAGCAGGTGAAGGTGGAGCATCAGCGACTAGCAGAGCATTTTCAGTAGTTGCCCATTCTCAAGTGGAAGTGGAATGATGTCGCGATGGATTTCGTGATAGGATTACCGAGGTCACCTCGAGGAAATGATGCTATTTGTGTTATCATTAATAGACTCAAAAAGGATGCTCACTTCTTTCCAATCAAAGAGACTTTCAGTGTTGATGAGCTGGGATGGTTGCACATCTACAAGATTGTACACCTACATAGAGTTCCACACTCCATTATGTCAGAAAGGGATGCAAGTTTTACTTCTCAGATCTAGCAGGGACATCAGAAGGCTTTGGGTACACAAGTACTTTTGAGTATATCTTACCATCCCTAGATAGATGGCCAGTCCGAGCATATGATTCAGGTTCTTGAAGACATGTTGCGAGCATGAATCCTAGATTTTGGAAGTTCTTAGGGGAAGCAGAAACCTCTTGTGGAGTTTTCCTACAATAATAATTTTCATGAAACTATTCAGATGACACCTTATGAGGCATTATACGATAGGCCATTCCAATCACACTTATGTTGACAAGAGGTAGGAGTGGCGGCTATGATGGGACCTCATCTTATCCATGAGACCACAGAGCAGATAGAGTTGATTCAGAAGAGGATGGATACTACACAGTCTCAATAGAAGTCTTATGATAATCAGTGGAGATGGCCTCTAGAGTTCGAGGTCGGTGATCACGTTTTCCTACCTGTCGCACTGAGGTTGGGGCACAAGAGGATTATAAGATAGGGTAAGCTTTCACCAAGATACATCGATCTATTTGACATTTTGGAGAGGGTTAGGCTGGTTTCTTATCAGTTGTAGTTACCTCAGATGTATCAGACTATTCATGACGTCTTTAATGTTTCTCACCTTTGATGATACTTCTCAGAACCGTCTCATGTTCTCAAACCTGAAGAGGTTGAGTTAGAGGTGGATGCCTTATTTGAGGATCATCCTATCCGGATTGTTGATCAAAGAATGAAGGCTCTATGTAGACAATTTGTCCCTCTGGTACAAGTGCTATGGAAGCACGGGTGAGTATAGGATGAGTCCTTGGGGAGGGATGCCGATGTACGATCGCAGTGGCTGGAACTATTTGAAGATTCTTCTTCTACGCTGCCTTGTTAGGGAAATCTGGGGATGAATTTCTTTAAGTGGGAAGTTTGTAAGAACCAGGATCTTCTTTTCGGGCATTTTTTTCTTTTCTAGTCGTTTTTGAGATAAAGAGGTTTTTCTGGAAATTCCTTAAGTACACGTTGTGGACTTTATGAGTACATGCCGTGTACTCGGTTATCGGAGGTAGCTGTGTGCTGGTCGTGTAATGGCCATATACATGTCCATGTATAGTGACATGGAGACCACCTAATATGAGGTCTAGTTAATTCTATTACACGCTGTGTAATTGTTTTTTTATTAAATATAATGAGGTCGCATCTGACGGACAAAACTGTCTCCTTCTAGGTCTGGTTTGTCCGAGAGAGATCGTACGGCTGTGAAACTTCTCCAAACCCCCAACCGAGCATCTGTTCTCTGAATCGACTTCTATCGATTGTGTTGGTATTTCCACGGTATGCTCTTCCTTCACATAGAGCATCGTTTCCTAATTCCTCCTCTTTCTCAAGTTATCTTCGTTTGAGCATTTCTTTCATTTTTTATCTCTAAGGTGTTCTTGGGTGATTCAAGGCTAAAGTTTCATGTACAAGGACCCTAAATCACTATGTTAGGTGGTTTTTGCCTTTATGTTGAATGTCTTTGAGTTTTATGTGCAAAAGTTCCTAATACCCTTGATCGTGGTATTGCGTGTTTATGGTTTTAGACATTTTAATTTCCTGTTATTCTTCTATGCTTCATTAGAGGTTAATTGAATGTGAATAGGGTTAATCTCTATACTTTGGAAGTGTTTTCCCATGCAAGTTTTGTTTTTGACCGTTTGGTCTTGCTTAGCCTGTAAGGTTGCCTTGTTTGTTTCCCATGCCTAGTATTATAGGATGGAGTGTTTATTACCTGACATGTTGTTGCACTATAGACTGGTTAGCTGTAACACCCCAAAAACTTATTTCTCATATAATGGTAATTTTTAGGATTTATTTTGTTATCTGAGCAAAGTAAAAACCTCAAATTAAATATTATTGCACTTTATATAAAGAATAAAAATAGCTATCTACATAGATAGCTATTTAAAAAATTATATGAATAATTATAAGGTTTTTAAATATTTTCAAAAATATGACAATTATTAGATTATAAATTGGATTAATGTTTCAAAACATTGTCAACATTCTGAATATATAATAAAACTAGTTTGATTAAAAAGTGCACAATTTTAATTATGCGTACAATTACATAATCTATTATATATATTATTTGGAAATGGGATACGTACATATATATATACAAAAAATGAATTTAAATAATAGTATAAAAATAATAAAATATGATATTTTCTGTAAATATATATAATTATTTTGTATATAAAAACATGATATAATATATATATGTTTGTATATTTATTAATATGATTATCACTTTAACTATATATATATATTTGTTTTATTTCATTTTTTATTTATTAAAAAAAACACACTATATATATATATAAACACTACAATGATACATAAGAATAATAATTTAATAATATACAAAAAATTTGACTAATATTGGTTTTCTTTTAAAAATGATATGTTTTTAGTTAAAAGAAATGTTAAATGAAAAAGGTAAAATTCAACCATGGAAAAATGAAAAAACAAAGTTATAATAATTTATATATATTTCAATGATGACTTTGACAAAAATAAAACGTGATTGACAAAAAAATGTAAAAACATGATCGGAAAAAATAAATAGAAAAGCAATCTTAAAGAAGAAGAAAAAGGTTATTGATTAAATAATTTTAATAAATTATGACACAATGTTAATGGGTTATTATTTTAATATATAACTTTTGGACTTCCTTAAGAGTTAAGGTACTAATTGAGATACAATAATAATAATAGAGTATTAAAATAATAAAATATAATAATAATAATAGGGGGAATCCTGTAAGGGGAAAGGGGAGGCCCATGAAGAGGGGAGAGTCTCGATTTTTGGAACATGGATTAGGGTTTAGGTGCCAAACAGACCGGAAAAAAAGAAATAATAAAAATAATAATAAAAAGGGGGAGAATCTCATGAGATCCATGAAGGAAGGGAGGTCGCGCTCGAGAGTAGGGGTGTGTCGCGCTTCGGGGGGCATGCCACATTAAGGTTCAGCAGGGTCCAGCATTGCGGTCATTGAGCAAGAGGCTGGTTCATCTGTGAGGCATCATCGGATTCAAACCACGGGAGGCATGGCCATGCATTGGAGTCCCAGACATGCTGTGGTTGGAGACTGAGAAGCACTGTCCACAGTTGCGGGGGAGTCCAGTTCTAGTGTTGAATCAGAACTAGGTTGCACTTTACTTCATCAACTGGTCCAGTTTAGGTTAGGGTGTCATTTTTACCGATCTAATGTGGGGTTGAATCTGTTTAGTTTTAGGTTGTGCATCATTTTTGTTTTTTCAACTTCACAGTTTCCTATTAGCCTTTGATTTTGGGGACCACTATTTTCAGATGTTGATCTGTCTAATAGGAAACTTTGTTCAACTTTCCTTTATTGTTTTATTGTTTTTTTAGGTGTGTTCCATGAGTTTTATAAAATATACAAAATTTATATATAATGTATATATATATATACTCGTTTTTCACACAAACCATTGGGGGTTTTCTTTTCATCAAGTGATTCTTCAAATTCTTCTCAGCCCTACCTCCTCCTTTAATACTGGTAAGGGATTTATAATTGCCTTGTTTTGTTTCTTTAAGAGCATATAATTGTATATATATGTATATATAAACTCATGAAAGTATAACCATGCAATTTAGTTTAAAAAATATTTTGTGTTGAATCTAGACCTTCGGGTTTTGGGTTCAGATAATATAAAATATTCATGGAACTTTCTTATAATTTCTTCGCAATTCCATTATTATTTAAGTAGGATTTTTCATTTATTTAAAATTATGTTTAATTTATTAAAACTAATTTTGATGTAAGGGTTCAATATAATTTGTCTTGAATATTTATTTTATGATCCTATGACTTTTAGGGGATTAAATATGGTCTTGCTTGTGTGGTTTTAAGTTTTGTATATATATGTATATACATTTGTGATATAAGATACATCACCTCACAGTTTGAGGTTAATTCCTTCAATAATGGTTTAATTATTTTTCTAACTTTTATTTATATGGATTCTATTTATTTTTTATTATATACTATGTGGAAAATATGTATACATATAAATATATATATATATATATATATATATTTATGTAATATTATATATCTCTATTTCAAAACGCAAATATGAACTATGTTCTTGTACTAAAATTTTATTTATAAATCATATGATTTGTAAGGGATTACCTTTGTCTTGCCTTTGTATTTAAGTTTTGTGGGTGTATATATACAAATATATATATCTGTGTATAAGGTTTTGCTTATCCAAAACAAGTTTTCATATTCTTGAGTATTTTCGATCAAACAATTCTAAAAAGGTAAACATTAATTGTTAAGGTCTAATTTTATACTTTTCCCTCCTTGTGAGAAAACACACACACACACACACACACACACACATATATATATATATATATACACACACATTTGGAATATACGAACCTTTGTGTGTTCATACCCATATATATATATATGCAGATAATTTTCTATCCTAGCCCTATTTGGGTTTTCTAAAAGTGTTTTTTAATATTTAACCAATGAAGTGGTACACATTTTGGTTGTGAAATACAAATTTCATATACATAATTCTATATATATTTATACATATGGTTTATATCTACATATATCATCTATTTGTGAATTCAGTTTTTTTTTCAAAGGATAAAAGTTTTATTTGTAAATTTTTCCTAAGGTCGAAAATTGTACTTGGGTGTGTTTTTTATGAATTGTTATTTATAAAAAATGGATAAAAACTTATTATATATTTATAAATTTACACATAATTCTATATAGTTTTGTTTTATGCAAATAAATATGATTTACAACTATTAATGGATGAGAATATTGTTTTGGGTTCAAGTGGACTTATAATATTAAGCAAAACATTAGCTTTTAAATATGTATGTCCTAAGTCAAACTAATTTTAGTTAAGGAACCTTTTAAGACATTAGTCTCATTATAATTTTATATGTCAAACCCTTTTTATCCATTATTTGATAAGCTTCAGTAATCATCTAGTGTGCAAAGAATGTGTAATAATCTAATAATACCTTCGATAAACTAAACAGCTACATTTTCAATGTGATTTTCTATATTATGTATATTTGGATTAAATGGTTTCATTTTCCATTTTATTTATATTTTTACTCAATGATTCATGTATGTGTACAAATTACATCCATCTTAATTTATAATTGGTCACTTTAAACTATAAATATTCATTTCAATAAATCTTGGATTTTGAAAATTAGGGAACTATCATTTTATGTGGTAACATAGACCATTCCTTTCTTCTGTGTTTTAAAACAATATCACATAGGCAAATATTTTATTATAGTTTATGCATGTCGTGGAGAAACACGTTACCTGAATATTAACTGGAATATTATGTTTTAGCTCATCTCTAATTCCATTTTTCTGAGCATGAATGTTGAGAATGTATTTTAAGGCATTAAATGTTTATTACCATGGAAGAGTTGTAAAGTTATTATTTTATGTGATAACCAAAAAATTTATTTATAACAATTCTTGAGATAATCATTTAATTATTCATGGTGGTATGGGACACTTTGAATAATGTGAATTAAG
The DNA here is from genome assembly GCA_963277665.1 of Viscum album. Lineage (NCBI taxonomy): Eukaryota > Viridiplantae > Streptophyta > Magnoliopsida > Santalales > Viscaceae > Viscum > Viscum album. Next base: position 1,708,175,403 of record OY728129.1, read on the forward strand.
AATTCATGTATTATGTGTACTGGGAATGATAATTGATTTAATAAGTCAAAGTTGTGTGTGCACTCTGATTTAGTGATATGAAAAATTCATTGGACCTAGTATGTTTCGGGGTGCAGACTGGTAAAAGTAAGCCCTCCGGGTTGGGGTCCGGTTACAGAAGACCCTATGGGTTGGTTTCCGGTTAAAGAGGCACTCCGGGTTTGTGTCTGGTTACAGAGGCATTCCGGGTTGGATTCTAGTTACAGAGGCTCTCTGGGTTGGGGTCTGGTTACGGTTAGCCCCTAGGTCTTGGCACGAGTCCTTGAGACGGTCCAGCATATGAACTTTCCACATTAAGATAATAAATTAATTAACCAGAGGAATATTCGACTAGTAGAATATTCCTGTTTAAAAGACATATGATTATGAGAACCAGAAGATGTATAAGTATGGCATGGTAGTTATTCAATACTCAGAGACTTTATATCCAGTGTATGATTTACAAAAGTAAAGAATGAAATTGAGTTTATTATTTGCACGACTCTAATCTTTCATTACACTAAGTTATTAATTTTTTACTTGCATTTTAGTATGAAATGTCCTTTACTTACTATTATAAATGAGCATGTCTATAATTAAATCATGATAATGTCAGTATGTTTTCAATTGTGCACATTTATCTCTTAGAAAATTGTCTTGGTATGTTTAGTGATTTACATCATTTTAAAGAAAATGATTTATGAAAAATTTAAAGAATGTTTTCAAAATTTATTTTGGGTATAGTATGTTATTTTTAAACCCCTTACTGGGCATTCATATGTTTACCCTGCATTTTTTATTAAAATTATTCTGGTAACAACTTTTAGCAGAAGAAACATTTCAGTAACAGCTGGTTTCCCAGAGCCTGAACTGAATTCGGTCCTTTGTATAGCCCCATCTCTGGGTACATGGGAGCTAGGGTATGATAGTTGGTAATAAAGGATTTGGTTTAAATAACTCTGGTAAACCAGAACTGAATAAAGAAAAAATTTATTTAAGCATTACTAATTATAATGTTTTCTTTAAAAAATAATAGTAATAATAATAAAAAAAATATACCAATATTATGTCTCTTCGGGGACATCCGATGAAATTAAAACAATACTGAAAACTTAGTTATGTGTTACTAAATGGTGGTTTCCTTAAATTTTCATATGGTTGATGCATCATGCCTTCTATCTCTCCCAACAGAGATAGTAGAAACCATAGTGGTAAAGTCATGTTCAGGAGACTACGAGACTTTTGAAATCTGTAGGTTGTCCTATAAACAGCTACATCAGGCGTCAAACTAACCAAATATCCTCTATCTTTACCAAGGAATCAATATGGTCTATTACCGTATCGCATTTTCACAATTTGCAGCATATAGGAAAAGTGGAAAGTTTCATGAAGCCCTTTTTATATGTTTCACTTTGGCTGATAACTACCGATCTATAGGTAATGTTTTAGAAGTTTCTTTGGATAGGGACCATCGATCGACCTACCTATTCTAGGTCTTGAGTTTTAGTATGTACGGAGAACTCTACGACATCAATATTTTCCGGAACGATGTGGTGCATGAGACTTATAGGGATTTAGTCTACTCTAAAATTTCCGACCTCCACACTTCTCGTGCCCCTTTATGGAAGGTTAAGTATTATAGGCACAGTTTCGACCATAGCTGTTCACTGTGTGTCTGGGCCATGGAAATCAAGCAGTTGAACACTGCCTTAGGAATCCACCTGAGGTCGTCAGCACCCTACCATCAGTGGTGTTCCCGGTAAGAGAACCTCGTGAGTGATGTGTGTCTGGTATTTCTGCGGTTCATGTACGGGAATTTTAGAATTGCGAGGACATAATTCTTTTTAGGGGGAATACTGTAACAACCCAAAACATTTTTCTCAAATAATGGTAATTTTGAGGATTTATGTTATTTTCTGAGGAAAGTAAAAACTTCAAAGTAAATATTATCACACTTTATTTAAAGAATAAAATAACTATTATTGTCAAACAAAATTTATTCTTATCGAATAATTATTTAATATGATATTTTAAATAATAACTATAATAATGTAACTAATTCGTTTGTTTTCCGAAATGTGAAATATATATATATATATATATATATATCTTTGTTTTTATATAGGATTTGAATGAAAATACTATTGTAAAATAATAATTTCATATGTTGTTATGCTTGACATCAAATATTATTATCTTAAAATATTTTAATGACATTATTATTGCGCAGTATTCTATGAAGATAGCTATTTAAACAATTCTATGAACAATTATATGGGTTTTAAATATTTTCAAAAACATGAAAATTATTAGATTATAAATTGGATTAAAGTTTCATAACATTGTTAACATTCTGAATATATAATAAAAGTATTTTGATTAAAAAATGCACAATTTTAATTATGCGGGCAATTACATAATCTATCATATACTTTTATAGGAAATGTTATACGTACATATATATATATACAAAAAATTATTTTAAATAATAATACAAAAAGAATAAAATATGATATTTTTTGTAAATATATATAATTATTTTGTATATTAAACATTATATAATATATATATATATATGTTTGTATATTTATAAATATGATTATCACTTTAATTATTAAATATATATATATATATATATATATATATATATTTGTTTTATTTCATTTTTAATTTATTAAAAAAACACGCTATATATATATAAATACTACAATGATACATAAAAATAAGAATTTAATAATATACAAAAAATGTGACTAATATTTGTTTTCTTTTAAAAAATGATATGTTTTTAGTTAAAAAAATGTTAAATGAAAAAGGTAAAATTCAACCATGGAAAAATGAAAAAAAACAAAGATATAATAATAAATTTTTTTTCAATGATGAATTTGACAAAAAAAACGTTTTAGGTTGTGCATCATTTTCATTTTTTCAACTTCACGGTTTTCTGTTTATCCTTTGATTTTGGGAACCTCTAGTTTCAGATGTTGATCTGTATAATAGGGAACTTTTTCCAACTTTCCTTTATTGTTTTATTGTTTTTTTGGGTCTGTTCCATGAGTTTTATAAAATATACATAATTTTTATATTTATATACAGTATATATATATTCTCGTTTTTTACACAATCCTTTGAGTGTTTTCTTCTGATCAAGTTCTTATTCAATTTTTTCGCAGCCCTACCTCCTCCTTGAATAGTGGTAAGAGATTTATAGTTTCCTTGTTTGGTTTCTTTGAGAGTATATACGTGTATATATATATACTCATGAAATTATAACCTTGCAGTTTCGTTTAAAAATTCTTCTATGTTGAATCTATACCTTCGGGATTTGGGTTCGAATAATATAAAATATGAAAGGGACTTGCATATAATTTCTTTGCAGAGCCATTATTAATTCAGTAAGATTTTTCATTTATTTAAAATTATGTTTCATTTCTTAAAACTATGTTTGAAGTAACATTTCATTATAATTTGTCTTGATTATTTATTTTATGATCCTTTGACTTTAAGGGGATTAAGTGTTGTCTTGTTTGTGGGGTTTTATGTTTTGTATATATATATATGTATATACATTTGTGATATAATATACATCACCTCACAGTTTGAGGTTAATTCCTTCAATAAGGGTTTATTATAATTTTTCTAAATTTATTTATAATGATTTTATTTATTTTTTATTATAGACTTTGCAGAAAATATGTATACAGATAAATATATATATTTATGTAAGATTATATATCTCTATTTCAAAACGCATATATGAACAATGTTATTATATTAAAATTTTATTTCTAAATCATATGATTTGTAAGGGATTACCTTTTTCTTGCCTTTGGATTTAAGCTGTATGGGTGTATATATAAAAATATATATATATGTGTATAAGATTGTGTTAATCCGAATCACGTTTTCATATTCCTGAGTCTTGGCAATCAAACAATGCTAAAAAGGTAAACATTAATTGTTAAGGTATACTTTTATACTTGGACCTCCTTGTGAGAAAACACACACACACACACACACACACACACATATATATATATATATACGTTTGGAATATATGAACATGTGTATGTTTATACCCACATATACATATACACATATAAATTTCCATCCTAGCCCTATTCAGGTTTTCTCAAAGTGTTTTTAATGTTTAACCAAATAAGAGGTAATCATTTTGGTTGTGAAATGAAATGTTCATATACTTAATTCTGTATATATATATATACATATGTTTTATAGCTACATATGTCACCTATAAGTGAATTCAATTTTTTTTCAAAGGTTAAAAGTTGTATTTGTAAATATTTTCTAAGGTTGAAAATTGTACATGGGTGTGTTTAGTATGAATCGTTATTTATAAAAAAAACGGATGAACACTAATTATATATTGATACATGTACATATAATTCAAGTGGATTTACAATATTAAGAAAAACATTAGTTTTTAAATATGTATGTCCTAAGTCAAACTCGTTTTAGTTAAGGAACCTTTAATTACATTATCCTTATTATAATTTTATATGTCAAAAAAAATTATCCATTATTTGATGAGATTCAGTAATCATATCATGTGCAAAAATGTGTAATAAACCATGAATACCTTTGATAAACTGAAACGGTTACATTTTCAATGTAATCTATTTTATTACGTATATTTGGATTAAATGGTTTCATTTTAAATTTTATTTATCTCTATTCTCAATGATTCATGAATGTGCACAAATGACATATATCTTAATTTAAAATTGGTCATTTTAAACTATAAATATTCATTTGTATAAATCATGGATTTCGAAAATTAAGGAACTATAATTTTATTTGGTAACCCCACCCATTCCTTTATGGTGTGTTTTAAAATAATATCACATGCACAAAGATTACATTATAGTTTATGCATGTAGTGGAGAAACACGTTGTCTGAATAGTATCTGGCATATTATGTTTTAGCTCATTTCCAATTCCATTTGCATGAGCATGAATATTGAGCATGTATTTTAAGGCATTAAAAATTTATTACAATCTAAGAGTGGTAAAGTTATTATTTTATGTGATAATAAAACAATTTATTATTAATAATTCTCGAGATAAGCATTTAATTATTCATGGTGGTATGGGACACTTTGAATAATGTTAATTAAGAAACCATGAAATATGTGTACTGGGAATGATAAGTGATTTAATAAATCAATGTGGTGTGTGCACTCTGATTCAGTGATATGAGGAATGCATTGGACCTAGTATGTTTTGGGGTGGGGAATGGTAAATGTAAGCCCTCTGGGATTGGGTCCGGTTACAGCAGACCCTTCGGGTTGGTGTCCGGATACAGAGGCACTCCAAGATGGTGTCTGGTTACATAGGCACTCCTGGTTGGAGTCCAGTTATAGAGGCTCTCTAGGCTTGTGTCCGGTTACAGTTAGCCCCTAGGTCTTGGCATGAGGCCTTGACATGGTCCAACATATGCACTTTCCCCATTAAGATAGTAAATTAATTAACCAGAGGAATACTGGACTGGTAGAATATTCTAGGTTAAAAGACTTGTGATTATGATAATCAGAAGAAGTATAAGTATGGAATGTTAGTTATGAAATACTCATAGACTTTAACGGCAGTGTATGCTTCACAAAAGTAAATAATGAGATTTATATTATTATTTTCATGACAATGATCTTTCATTACACTTATTTATTAATTTTCTACTTGCATTTTAGCATGAAATTTCCTTTACTTACTATTCTGAAGGAGCATGTCTGCAATTGAATCATGATAATGTCACTATGTTTTAAATTTTGCACATTTATCTCTTTGAAAATTGTCTTGGAATGTTTAATGGGTTACAACATTTTAAAGAAACTTTTTTATAATAAATTTAAAGAATGTTTTCAAAATTTATTTTGGGTATAGTATGTTATTTTTAAACACCTTACTTGGCATTCGTATGCTCACCCTAAATTTTTATTAAACTTTTTCAGGTAACAACTTCTAGCAGAAGAACCCTTTCTACAGCAGCTGGTTTCCTAGAGCCTAAACCAAATTCAATCCTCTGTATGGCACCAGCTTCGGGTACTCAGGTGATGGGGCATGAAATTAGCCAACTTTTCCTTGAGGTTTACTTTGGCTGCTTTTCATTTTTATCTCATTTTCCTTACACAGGGCCATGAGAACATGGTGTAGTAGACCATAGGGTGAATGAACATAAGGGATTCTCTAGAGTGTCTATTTTTATTGTTACATTATGATACCATAGAGGTAATTGATGTAAGTGATTCCTTAGAGTGTCTATAGTTCTTTGACGTGGTTAACATGGGGAATGAGATGTAAGTGCTTCCCCAGATCACATTTTAGTAACTGGTATGAGACTATAGGGGGAATTGGCGGTGTGTGCTTACCCATAGAGTATTTAATAAAGTTGAACCAGAGGGGTGAGGTTTTGTGTACTACCCATAGGTTTACTTGTGATGCCTGTGTTGTTTGGTTGAACTAGAGGGGTTAGGTTGTGAGTACTTCCTAGAGGGTTACCAGCTTGTATTGAGTTGTTTACTTTCTATGTGGAACTGAATTCTTTGAATGTATGGAATTGTTTACTTTTGAGTACATCCTTGTTTACTAATTCTATTCTAGATTATTACCTACCATATGTATTCAATGACTATTAGGCATAGATCTCATGGTGGTTTCCTACAAGAATTTAGTCTCACACCCTGTTTTGGCCATGATTTTGGGCCCAAAAATATTATACTGTTGCAGGTATAGACAAGGAAAAGTGCCCTTCTACTTCAGGTACATGACTTTTTTGGAGCTGGAGAGCACGAGACCAATCATTGGATTGCGATGCTTTAGAGATGTTTATTGCTTTCTTGTGATTTTGTTTAGCATTTTATTTCCGCATTGGGACTTGTTTTGCTGCATTCCTAGACATATGTATCATGCATTATTATATATGTGCCCCACTAGTTTATTTCTTCAGTCTTCCACTATTTTTTTTGTATGCTAATATTAATGATTCCATTATTGCTTTATGTTTTAAATCTGTTGTGTTACTATGAAAATGAGGGCATAGTTTCCCTATTATGACACCCCAGGCTGTCGATGCTAGTTGGCAGCCTCTGGCATTTTGGGAAATGCGCTTGAGGCTATGTGACCAACTTTGTATGGGGCATCTCTGGGCGGCTTATAGAACCTGGACATTACATAATATATTTGGATCAACTTTCTCGATTATACCACAAGGAGATTATCAGCTTACCCAGAGTTCCTCTTTCCATTGTATTTGACTGGGATCCTAGGTTCGCTTTTAACATTTATAAGGGACTTCCGAAGTCATTGGGCACAAAGTTAAATTTTAGTACAACTTCTCATCCTCAATCAGATGGGTATACAAAATGAACGATTCAAACATTGGAGGATATGCTTCGAGCATTTTCAATGGACTACCAGGGAAGTTGGGATAATCATCTTTCTTTAGATGAGTTTTTTATAAAAACAGTGTTCATTCCAGTATTTAGATGACACCTTTTGAGTCTTTGTATGGGAAGTGGTGTCGGACTCTAGCGTTTTGGGATGAAGCCTGTAAAAGAAAGTTTATGGGGCTAGAATTAGTAGAAAAATTGGCTAGCAAAGAGAAGATGATTCAGCAGCACATGAAGATAGCTCAGAGCAGGCAAAAAAGTTATGCAGATGACATAAGTAAAGACTTCTCTTTCAAGGTAGGTGACCATATTTTCTTTAAAATATCTCCTTGGAAGAGAGTGACTTGTTTTGGTAGGAAAGGATAACTAAGTCCATGATTCGTTAGTCCTTTTGAAATTTGGGAAAAAGTTGGACCAGTTTCTTACTGAGTAGCTCTACCACCAATTTTGTCTTAGGTACACAATGTTTTTCATGTTTTAATGTCAAGAATGCATGTTCCAGATTCATCATATGTCTTGAGTTGAGAAGTAGTTCAGTTGGAAGATAACCTTTCTTATGAAGAGAAAATAGTTCAGATTCTTGATTGAAGAAAATAGGTATTGTTGAATAAGGTAATCCACCAAGTAAAGGTTTTGTGGAGAAACCACATTGTTGAATAAGAAACATGGGAGTCTGAAAATGCTATGAGGGAAAGGTACCCTCACTTGTTTAATAAGTAAATAAAATTTTGAGGATGCAATTTACAGAAGCTGGGGATAATGTAACACCCCAAGGTTTTCTGAAAACCAGTTGAAATTCATGAAATTTTGTTTAATGTAGATATTTATAAGTGTCCTTTAAATAAAATTTTATTTCTTCTATGTTTTGAATTTCGAAAAATGGTCATCTACAATTGTGTTCAGTATGTTATTTAAAGTCTATTAGAACCAATTTTTTTTTTGGTAAATAGTAACATACCCTTATGAATAGTAATATGAATAATAATATGAACCTAATAAATAGTAAATTTTATTATTTTATTTTTTTAATGCTTTAAGATAATGACATCTTGATTAATTTTTAAATGTGATATAAATGCAGTTATAGTTTTTAAAGTATTAATTTTTGAATTAAGTATGATTTTATTTAATAATTAAATAAAAATGATTATAAAATTATTTTCAAAATATGGACTTTATTTTTTAATTCTACAAGTCAATAAATGGTTATAGTGAATTTTGGGGATTTTTCTAAAACAATTGATTTTTCGGTGAATAGTAAAAATTATAGTTTTGAGTTTCAGTGTGTTAATGACCTCATTAATGATGTGATAATAATGTAATAAATATGGTAGAATTATGTACAGTAAAATAAGTTATGAGTTTTCCCATGTGGTTTATACCAAGGGATAATACCATGGGAAAGCCCATGGTTTTGCAAATACCACTAATGAGGTGTCCCTTGGAAATTATTAAAATAATCCCTCACTTTTTCTATAAATACCAACCCATTCCTTCATTAACTTCATTAAAAATTCATAATAAATGAATCTATGGCCTCCTTACATCCCTAGTGTTCCTCCCAAGATTTCCTCATGCCCACAAGGTCCCAACCTTCATGTTCTATGAGTTACTCTAGAAGGTAAGAAAATTCTTAAATTCTATCTTTTTCCATTCATGTTCTCTTTTATGTGGTAAAACTTACAAGTTTCCATACCATGTTATTATTTCCTTATTATTCATGATCTATTCTATATTATGATTCATTTTTGTGTGGGTGACCTTTTCCCCCTCTCTTTTTAATTTATTCTAAAACCATGTTGCATAGCCGTTATGCAGCCGAATTTTTGTAAGGGATCTCTCAATTATTATTTTATTTTGAGTTCCTTTATTTTCTTATTCTTTATTCATATCTTCTTTCCAAAGAGACATGAAATATACATAAATCATTTATATTCAGTATTTTCTCATTTTCATGGAAAATTCATCATCATTATGTTTCTCCTCTCCCACTTATTCAAGGAATAAAAAAACATTGTTCGTGAAGTGTCGAATTGCCGACATCGTGGACAATGGGATTTTAATTTCAATTAATTATTTAAATTATGGACATGAAACCATTTATATGTTTGAAACATGTTATAATAAATGCATTATTTCACATCCATGGTTTTGGAATTCTTTGGTACTCATGGTATTAATTTATAAGACAAAATGAGGTTATTATTATAAAAGAACCACTAAAATGACCTACACGAACATCATTAATGTTCTATCTTATGAATCATCCACATATAAAACATAAAAAATTATAAATGTTATAAATTATGGTACTATAAATATTTAAATACCTTTCCATTCCAATTCTATAGTTTCACTTCCAATTGATAAGAACACCCCTCATGAACCGATCAGGAAAATCAAGTAAAGAACTCACCAAAAATAGTGCAAGGAACACAATACTAATAATTAAGGGGTACAATTAAGGGGTGAAATGAGGTTATGAAATGATCATATAAGATGTTATACACATGAAAATGTTTCTGTAAAATACTAATATCACTCTTTTAGCAATTATACAGGAAGTTTAAACATATTTTAAGTAAGACAAGTCCATCCTCTAGGTTAACCTTATTCTTCATTATTTATGTGGTAATTAAATTTTTTGGGTGATTAATTCTGATTATACTATGTTTAATTATGTATATTTATAGATTATATACATTTTCCAACTCTATTAAGTCTCTCTTCAGTTGTATGATATTTATAAGGGGCTTTCCTTTTAAAATCCTCTTTTAAATTTTTTTTTACAAAATTAAAAAGAAATGTTTTTATGCTATTATTCATGTTGTATGGTTATGTTTTGGTCCATGGGAATTGTTTATAATGAAGTGTGGGGCCAATATCTCCCTCCAATGCATTGGGTATGAGTAATTTTGAGGTCGGTTGTATGGTTACTCCAAGTATAACAGTGATGGTTATACAAATAGTAAGGTAGCCGTGAGGGTTAAAATTATAAGGTAGTCGAGGGGGATACAAGATTATGTAAGTAATTACCCAAGATAACATTATAGTTCTAATTATGTTCTTATGTATTGTGTAAAACTCATGTTTCACAAAGTATGTATATATATAAATATACAGGTGATAAGTATTACTTTTGAAAGCGATTTCATACGTTACAAGTATTCATGGGCTAATGTGTTCTTTCCTTCTTTTTATATCCCTTAATGAGTTTTTTGTGCTCATACCTAGTTTTAAATGAATTTAACAAGTTAATTGATGTGTAATAAAAATATGTAATCCTTGTTAAATGTTGAAGAATTTTCATGGAATCATGTTTTATGTTTTCATATATTATATTTTGAAATAAATTGAAACTACTTTAATGGTATCCACTCTGTAATAATGTGTAATCCTATAAATGTATTATGTCCCAATTATCTAAAGATCTAAACTTGAAAATATCCTCAACATAAAAGGATGTGTTTTCTTGACTAAATTCATGATTATGTATGTAATAAGGTTGGGTCCTTATATGAGAAGTTGGAGGGCCTGACGTGGAAGGAATTCCAAGAGGTGTTTCTGGATCACTTTTAACCCAAGACCTTGATGAAAATGAAATATAAAGAGTTCATACAATTGACCCAGTTGAGTAATTTAGTAATGTATCATATTGGCCGCTTTACTAACTTAAATTAATTTTCTCTGATGTTGACAGGAGATGAGGCAACTATGACTAGTCAATTCCAAGATGGACATAGATGTGACTCCATGTCCCATGTAAATATATTTCATTTGACAATGTTTTCTTAGGTAGTGGATCAAGATCTCATTTTTGGGGGTAACCTGATGGAGGATTCTGGTTGTAGGTTGATGGTTTCAATTGGGAGATCTGGTGGTACATCTTTCGATACTAAGAAGCATCGTCATGAGAATTTTCACTAAGTTAGTGGTGAATAGGGAAACTAGGGGAATGGACAGGCCTATCAGGGTAGTATCCAGGTGATATTATATCAGTGTGGAAGGTATGGACACATTCATGGTTAGGGTATTTGACCCCAAATAGAGTTCCAAGATTTTTGAAGGATGGAATACCTATATAGGTTCTGTAAGAATACTCAGAATATCTGTAGTGATGGAGGATCTAGACCGATAAAGAGAACCAACAGGGAGTCAACTACCTTGTATAAGTCTCACGGTAATAGTTATATTGGACTTAACATTTTAGGTTGTGAATGCAGAAATTCAAGATGATAGTACTAATATCTAAAAGGCAGTGTAGTGCAGGGTACTTAGGCAGGATCCTAGGGAAAGGGAACATGACAACTGCATGTTAATTAGCCTACTCAATTTTGTAGGGAGTTTAGGCCAATGACCTTTCAAGGTATGATTCTTGTAGCTTCTACACATTATAGTTCTTTATTTAAAACAGTAACCTCAAAATATTTTATATTTATTAGTTTTTATGTGGGTTGGTTCTGGTAGTAATGTATATGTTTTCAATGATTTTGATCCTGACGTAGTTAACGGTGCAATCAGAGAGAATTTTTAAATTTAAGTAGTGTTACCTAAATGTTTGTGGGCACCATATCCTTCTTGACATGTATGTGCTTAAGATGGTTTGTTTAAACCTGATAATGAGGAAGTATTGTTTGGTTACATATCAGTCTCATATTGATTGTTACCATCGGAGAGTGAGTTTCATATCTTTTGAGGGTGAAACTTGTGTTCACCATGGGGATTGAGATATCTTGGCAGTCTATATAGGTATAGTTCTTCTACAAATGTGTGGGATCACATAATAAGTTGAAATTATTTTTCTATATATTTATGGATTGGTTCATAATGTATTCCCTGCTATGGTGGATCATTTTTAGAATGTTTTTCTTGAAAACTTCATAGTGATTCCTCCCAAGAGAGAGATTGTGTTCAGAATTGAGTTTATTCATAGAGATAGGACAATTTCTATTATATTTTATAGAATATCACCAGTATAACTTGAATAGATTAAAAATAAATTAGAGGAATTTTAGAATAAAGGATTAATCCATCTTAGTAAATCACTGTGGGGTTCTACAGTTTTGTTTTCTAGAATGACTAATGAAAAATTGTGTTTTTTTACTCTCAGAATTTAACTAGGATGAAGGTTAATAAATGATATCATATTCCAATATTTATGGTCTTGTTGACCATTTTTAAGGTTCTTAAAATTTCTCCAAGATAGATTTGAGTTTAGGGTATCAATAATTGAGGGTGAGAACTTCTAATATACTACATAATTCTTTGACAAGCATGTGTGGTTTATATGAGTTCATCATGATGTATTTTGGGTTTATGAATGCACATTCTATGTTTATAGATTTGATGAAATGAATCTTTCACCAATAAATGGAACTTTTATTGTGGATGAAATATTGGTTTGCTTCTAGACTCATGAAGATCATGGCACACATCTTTAAATCCTCTTGAGTACATTGAGAGAGAATTGTATTTACACGACGCTATCAATGTTTCACTTTTTGATTGACAACGTCCATTTCATGGGTCCTATCATCTCATAGGAAGTTTTATCATTAGACCTAGATAAGGTTTATGTAGTTGAAACTTCGGAAGATCCCAATAATGTTTTTGATAATTGAATATTTTTTGGCTTATTGGGTTATTATCATAAGTTTATCAAAGACTTTTCTCACCAAGAAGTGATACTCTCAGTTTTGACTAAGAATGGTATAGGGTTTGAGTGGTCTATAGCATGTGATAATTATTTTCAATAGCAGAGGAAACATTTTAAAACTTCACCAATCTTGATCTTATCCAATTTGAGTTAGGAGTATAGTTTCTTTTGTGATGCATCTATAATTGGACTAAAAACGGTATTGATTCAGGGAGATTAAGTCATAGAGTATGGATCATGGAAGTTGAGGACACAAGAACATAGTTATCCTATGCATAATCTGGAGTTGGATGTATTGTTTTTATGCCTTGAAATTATGGAAGTATTATCTTTTGGGTTGAAAGTATTGTATTTATACCAACCATATCATCCTTAATTACTTCTTTTCACTGCCTGATTTGAATCATAAACAATGTATTGAAATATATTAATCTTATAATACATAAAAGGGAAACTATGTTTTATATACTTTGAGTCAGAATACATAGACTTAGGTGATTCAAGAGTCTAATTCTCTGTAGAAGATGAGGGATTTTTTTGATGAGAATCATATAGGTATTCATGAGAAGCATGAACTGATGACACCCATGTCCCTATCTGTTGAATCATCTCTTCAGAACCATGTTAAAAGAAGTTAGTATGAGGATTCCAATTAACTATCTTAGAGAGTCAACTTTGAAGGTGGGGAGACACATTCTAATTTTACTATTAATGAGTTTGGGATTATTCATGTTTATAGCTATGTTTTTAGGCCTAATTGTGTATAGGAAGAGTGGATTCATGAATTTGATGTTTCTAAGTAAGCATTGCACCCTGGTTCTACCAAAATGTATAGTGATCTTCTGATATAGTATAGGTGGAACTTGTTGATACACTTATTCTATAAACCTCTAGGTCTATATCTTGATAGCAGTGAGTACAACCAACATACCAAGAGAAGATTCAAGAAGACCATCATGGACCATATAAAGATAAATAATTTCATTGTGTTAACAACCTCTTATGAATATGATCTTTGTAATATAATCTATTTATATCCGGATATTTCATAAGTCTAGATGCACACTCTTGTTATCATCATTTTGTTTCTTTATATATTTTGTTACCTAACTAGATAGACTTACCTTCTTGTGCCATTTCCATGGATTTAATGAATGTACTACCTTCCTGTTCAACTAGATCCAACTAGATATCTCTTCTTCAACTTGGAACCAAAAAAAATGTATCTTGATTATTCGACTAATTCCATATGACCAATGATATACCCAATACAAGCTAACTCTTTTTAACTTCAATGTCAGTGTTATTTACTTGCATCAATGTATGAGATCAAATGGTATATATTGATAATAATCACAAGCCTTGAGACCAATACAATTTTATTCGATATTAAAAACCAATGTATCCTAAAATATGTGGTGTTCCAATTAGAGAGTTTGTCCACATGAACTCATCTACTTGAGATCACTAAGTGAAAAAATCACGATAATAAGTCTAAATGCCTATGAACCCCCAGAAAATGATATTTGGACATCATATGTGTTCTCTCAGTATGATGTATCTAGACTATAAGACATATTTTTAATATTACTGTCATAGTATCTCAAGTTTAACATTATTTCTAAGAACTTCTATAACCTTTTTATACAGCAATAAATCTAAGAAAATTACCAAGTAAACAATGGATACATAAATATAAACACTATTATGGTAAGAATAAATAGATGTATATATCAAATAGTATAAATTTAATGGTAATCAACCTATATAAAGGATTTGGGTCTAGAAAACCCACTCACAACACTCCCACTTACTATATATCCAAAAGCTAACACATCTCCACCCTCTAGCTCTCACATGAGTATCATGCTTCTGTGGAGATTTGGATTTAGTTACAGGATATTCAATGTTATCTTCTATAGATTCTCTTCTAATAATGACTTCACTTATCTGAGTAAAATCTAGGAAGATATGAAACTTTAAAAGTTTATGCTTTGTCCTCTGGTGTGACATGGGATCCTTGGAAAGCACTATTGTCATAGTATTTTGATATTATACGGTAATAGGACCTAAATTTCTAGGTAAAACACCAAGATATCTTACAAAACTGTTTATCCATACTGCTACCATGGATGCATGAAAAGCCTCTATATACTCAAAATCTATTGTATAATTGGAACCCACAGGCTTCTTCGATCTTCTCCATCTCACTGCACCACTATTAAGGGGAAATAATTTTTTTACTGTGATTTAAAATCAGAATGGTATTTTTATAAGATAGCCTCTATTTATTCACTCATTACCAACGACTCATATCCTTCATATAATGGGAACATATCCTTTGTATGTCATAAGTACTTTAGGTTTGGTTTTACAGCTTCCCAATGCATCTATCCAAGATTGTCTTGATATCTTCCCACCATGATTAAAGTAATGGAAACATTATTATTAGTTCATAGAATATCATTCATGATATATCCCACTAATAAACCATAAGGGATTCTTCTCATTATTTCAATATTCTCTTATGTTTGTGGACATATCTTCTTAGAAAGATTAATGCCATGTGAGATTGGAAATAATCTTATCTAGGATTTTTTTATATTATAACATTTGAGTACCTTATCAATAAATGTAATTTGAATTTTCCCAAGTAGCCTCTGAGATCTATCTTTATAGATATTGATCCTTGGAAGTTAGGATTCTTCACCTAAGTCTTTCATAGAGAAGAATTCATTTAACCAAATATTCATTAACTGTAAGGCTTTCACTCTCTTCCCATTAATAATATGTCATCACCATATAATACTTGGAAAATGATGGCACTTATACTATTCTTCTAATAGAAACATGGTTTACTTTCATTCTTAAAGATACCAAATTCTCTAATCACTAAAAAACCACTAGTTAGTGGCAGTTTAATCATGATGGTTATATAAATCACCTATAAATAAATTGGGTTTAAAATAATAATAATATACCAGCAGTTTCTTCAAACACTGCTAATTGTTTATTTTAATAATTATAGATTATTTCCAATAAAAAACCACGAATTATTTTAAAAAAAATATTTTGACCTCCTCCCCTGCTCCCTATGCATAACTCGACCCCAACCCCTCTCCTCCCCCACTACTCGCATGAACCCAACCCCATAACCCCAACCCTCTAACCTCCCTCTCCTTGGAGGATATGTAAACCCTCCCCTATAACATCCCTCTTCCTAGAAGAGACATAGACACCCCCCATTTGACCTCCTAATCCCCAGCAGTGATACCCCCCCTACGACCCCTTCTCTCTGGCTCAGTTCCCCTCCTCCTAGTCTCATAAGGATTATTTGGCCTTATTATGGTGATTTAGTATCCTATTTTGTGAAAGTGGTAGATCAGATGTTGGTTTTCTCTATTACATAGTTCATTAAAATAATAAAAACTAACTTACAGCCTCTTTAAGCAAGGTTTTATATTCCTAATGAAATTATTGTATGGGTAGATAAATCTATTTTAAAGGTAAACCATGTTTCACTTTTTTCCATTGAATGTAAATGTTTTTTATATGAAAACACATATATTAATATTATTTTTTAGACTACCATGATCACCTAATATTTGATAAAATAGTATAATGTATTTTATTATGGTATTTCATGACATTAAAAGTTTTTTTTTCTTAAAATAATTTTTAATGGAAACTCATGACATACAAGGGTGTGCATGTATTTTTAAGAACCAATGTTGGCTTACCGTGAATATAGTGACATTATGATGATTGAGTATTAGATTTTTCAAGGGAAATTTTATAAATAATTTTCTCAAAGTGCACTCTCTTTTGGCCTCCATCCCTAAAATTATTTTGTTTCTTATAATATTGATAATTATAATACATGATTTATATTGAATTTTTTCACAATAATTGGTGGCACAATGAAACATGTTTATACCCCTATACATTAATGTAAATTGTACACCCTGAGTTTTCTATGCCTCAGTTTTCCAATTTTCACTACTTATTATACATCATGATATTGATTAACACCATTCATTTAATCTTCCTTCATTTTTCTTTCATAATAAATTTTAATCGTGGGATTCCAGTTGAATTTTATTCCTTGATTTAATAACATTCTTCTGAATATAATATTCCTGGATCAAAATTGTAGAATAAGAAATTACCATTATGAAAACACCACTCCTAGAGTAAAAATTAAAAAAACAAATATTGTGATAAAAGACAAGTATTAAGGAAAACACATAATCTTACAATACATTCACTAGATACTTGTTAATAGTTCCAAAAACATGACTAAGCATTAAGAATCATTACCTATCACATTGGAGAAATTTTGTAATTTTAAATATTTTTTTTGAAATCACTATCTAATAAGGTGTAGTATATTTTTAGTAAATAGTTTCCCTCCCTAGCTAGTTTTCCATGAAATTTAGGTCCACATATAAAATGACCTTAAATTATAGGATGAAGTATAAGACTATATAATAATATAAAACCTTTTTGTTTATCAATTTTATCCATCCAATGGTGTGTGATATCCAAATAAAGTATAACTTTCATTAATATTTCAAAGGGGTGCTTTTGGTCTTAGACAATGGGAAATGATTCATCCATTGATCAATGTAAATAATTTTTCAAGGGAATAAACCCTCCTTTGTTACAACACAACGATATAATACACCTTTATCTTGTTCTCCCATATAAATAATATCATCTACATATAAAACATCAAAAATTGATACATATTTATAATCTTTAATGTATAGGTTGTTTTCCACACTTACATCATTAAATATTAATTATTTCAATCATATATCTAACTTCAAATATCATGATCTTAAGTCTTGTTCAAACAAATATATATTATTAGTTAATTTTGATTATACCTATTTGATTAAAAATTTATATATTTATATTTTAATTTACAAGGAGAATATAATACAATAGATATAGATAAAAGTTTATTAATTTACCTCAAATCACACCTCAATATGCAAAGGGATTGGATGAATTTTTAGATTATTCGATTGTAAACCGATCGATGGAGGTTAGAATAAAATTTCTATGTCATAATTGTAAATTCAACAGATTGTTGAATAGAAATGAAGTATATGGTCATTTGACAACGAAATAGTTTCCTTATCTATATGTAAGTTTGACTTGTTATGGTGAATCAATTGTTATAGAAATTCAAAACAATGAAAATATTGTCAATGAAATACAATGGGACCTAGTATAGGAGAATTTAGTTTGAAATTTATTAAATGAAGTATTTGGTTTTCCAGAATACAATGTCATAGATTTCAATAGATCAACAGAACCATTAGTTAATAATGAATAATTTAATCTTTCTCAAAACATTAGTGACCCTAAAAATTATTTCTAATAATTAATTTAAGATGGATAAAAAGAACTGTATGAAGGGTGGGACAAGTATTTGAAGTTGTCTTTTATATATAAGTTTTATCGCATCATGTTTCACTGTGGAATTATAGAAATGAAATGTATATAATTTTAGAGTTTCTTCATGATGCATTTAGTGAAGGAAAGATACCAACATCATTCTATGAGATGAAGAAAGTCCATAAAAAACTTGTACATGATTATACGAAGATATATGAATGCTCTAATGATTTCTTGAATTATTAGGGAGAAGAGTACAACAAATAAGAATGCACAAGATGTCATAAAATAATATGAAAGTCAATGGAAAATATTGAGAGTATAAATGAAACCCTAGGATGAAATAGAAGAATAAAACTCCTATAAAGGTTTTGTGTTACTTTCATCTGAAACCATGCTTAAAATAATTATTCTTGTCATCTAATACTACAGATGACATGAAGTGGCATGCTTAGGACAATAACGATGGCTCAATGAGACATCCAAAAGATTCAACATCATGAAATATGTTTCATTCACCATATCCATATTATTATTTGGATATTAGGAATATATTTTTGGGATTTTCATATGATTATTTTAACCCTTTTGGTACTTTAAATATTAATTATAGAATTTGGAACGTTGTTTTGATCCATTATAATCTACCTCCGTGGAAGTTTATGAAGAAAAAAATATTTCATTATTTCAATGATTATTTCTGGTAAGAAAATTCCTAGAAATGACATTGATGTATACCTTTAACCTATAATCAAAGAATTCGAGAATTATGGGATGATGGCGTGCAAACATATGAGGCATCAACAAGAAAATTATTCAAAATTCATGCTGCTTTATGGAAAACAATTAGTGACTTTCTTGGACAAGGAAGTTTATTGGGTTAGAACACTCATAGTGGTCAGGATTTCCAAGTTTGCTATTTTTATTTTAAACCTCAATGATTACCTCATAGAAGAAAATTGTGTTTTATGTTCCATCTTTAATTTCATAATTCTTCTCATAATTTCAGATTTAACAAGACATGATTAAATAGAGATATTGAAATAATAAAGTCACCAAAACTGTTATCTGGTTCATAAATATTAGGAAAATTAATGAATGTCAGTGAAAAATTTAGAAAATTTAAACAGTTTAAAGAAGGGGGAAAGGGTATGAAGTATATTATCTGAAGAAGGTGGAATATGACAATAGAATATAAAGAGTATATTTTACAAAAAAAACTTATTGGGATTTTAAGTTGATATTCCATAATCTTGAGGTAATGCATATTGAGAAGAATTTTCGGGACAATGTAGTTTTTACAGTGCTTAATGAGATGGATAAATATAAGGATCACCCTAATGCTTAAAAGGATCTGGAGTCAATGAATATAAATCTCGGTTTGTGGGTAAATGATAATTTAAAGTATCCTTTGGCTATTTTTACAATGAAAAGTTAGGAGAAAGACATATTCCTTTGAAATTTAAATAATTAAAAATTTCCAAATAGATATTCAAGTAACATTTCAAGGTGAATTGACTTGAAACATTGAAAGTTGCATGGATTGAAAAGCCATGACTCACATATTTTGATGGAGTAGTAGTTGCCATTGGGACTACAAAAAACATTACATAAAAATTAATTGATGTTCTAGTTTCATTTGGTACCTTTTTCAGAGAAAGTTTTGGAAAAAAATAAATCCAACCAAGCTTGGTAAAATTCAAGAAATAATTATTTTGACACTATGTCATTTAGAGACGTTATTTCCCCTTATATTCTTCACAGTCATGCATCATTTGACTATTTATTTAGTTGAAGATGAAAAACATGGTGGACCCATACACAATCGATGGATGTATCCAATTGAGAGGTATGTTGGTATATATTTTTTTATTTTCATTTTTGAATTAAATTTTAACAAACCATTGCGTAAATGTTTTTAACATGTTTCTTAATTTTTCATGAGTTAATTAGGTAATTTGAAATCATATGTGAGGAATAAATCTCAACTAGAAGGCTCTATTATTGAAGTTTTCATCACTACATTGTGCTTGAACTTATGTTATAGGTATTTGGATGGGATTGATACTATTTTCAATCATGATGGGCATGTTGACGACTTCTACACTAATTCTAGTTTTGAAAATCAATCATCAATATTTTTAACTATTGGTTGACCAATTGAAAATGGGAAAAATTTTACACTGATTGAATTGTATTTGATATAAGCACATAGATATATATTTCTTAACAGTTTTACTACGAATCCATTTATTGAAGAATTGTGACTTCAAAAAAACAAGTGACTAAGGGGATGAGCTTGAAATGAGATGGAATAAAAAAAATCTATTAATAAGGATCTTGTCTAGTGGTCTTCCCATCGTGTACGTCTATAATCAAAATTATATTATTCACATGTAGTAATTTTTTCTATGATATAAGTAACATCTTATATTTTTTTTATGTATAATAAATTTTGGTAATCAAGCTGAAATATCGAATGATTTGAGATTTTTAGCTCGAGGTCCTCCATGGTAGGCTAAGAGATTCAATGCCTACAATATTCATGGCTTCATGTTTCATACAATTTATCATAAAGGAGACTTGAAAACATATAATAGTGGCATATTTACATTTTAGAGGTGGGATACTTTGGAAAGATGATTGATATAATTGAAGTAAAATATCATGGCCAATTTTTAGTTGCCTTATTCAAATTCAAGTCGGTCAACATTGATTGGGGTATAATAAAAAATTCATAACATTTTACTTTTTCCAACTTCTCTTTCTTGATAGATAATGGTGAGCATGGAGAGAATGATCCATTTATCTTGGATTCACAAGAGAAGATGGTTTATTATGTGGATAATGAAATACATGAATGATGGATTGTTTTGTATACTTAAATAATAGAGACTTATATTAAATGGGCGATGAAGATAAATTGGTGCTTTGTGATAGTGAACCTCATCAACCACAAAATATTTAACATTTATTTTCAAACAATATCAAAATTGTAGAACTTGTAAGAGAGGGAGAAATGAAGGACTCATTGTAATCGAGGTTGATAAAAATGAAGATAATAAAGATGAAGATAATTGAATGTATACATTGGTAATGAAATTATATTAAAATTTCTCTTTGATAATTGTTTTATATATATATACATTATTCTAGTTTTTTTTGTAAAAAAAATTAAGCTTTTTTTATTTATATATTTAATATACCTTGACAATTTGAAATGTCGGAATGTTGAGAACTAAGAAAAATTCAGGATTCCAGGTGATTTGGATCTTAAAGCAATCCAACACTACTGTCATCTTCTGTGGGTTGGAGGTATATTCATACATCTTAGAAAAATGAGGTCTTTGATACTCAAGTAAATTTAATATTAATTTTATATTACTTGATAAATAATTTAAAATACATGAGTAAAATTTGTAATATACTTATATTGTGTTATGTTTTTTATTTCAAGATGTTTTCTAATTTTAATGTACTTAACTCCATTTCATTCCCTTGGACTTTCAAAAGAACACATACAACATCCAAAAAAAATCAAAAATGACACTTTCATATAGAATAAATGAATTTAATGTTATACCGACCACATAGTGTGCTTTAATAATTTGTGGCTGATTCCTATAAATCAAAAATAAATTATATATCATTATCTATAAGTTTTAAAACCATCCAAGACTATTTTCTTGGGTTCAACTTAGTAAACAATTATGAAAGGTACAAAAGCCTTTAAAAATAAGTTTTGGGGGTCAAAACAAGGGAAAATGTCATATTGTCCAAAAATTAGGGTACAAAAACCGAAGATTTAATTTTGAATTACAGGAACTGATGACATGTCATTTTGAATAATGGTTTTCCCATTTTGGTAGTAAACAAATTTTTAGTATTTTAAAACACTAAAACGTGCATGAAATGGTAAAAACAAATAAAATGACATTATATTTTCCTAAAATCAATGGACAACCACTCCTTACTTGTTGTTGACATGTACACACAAATAACACATCAATCTGACATGCTGTGTGATTGAAATTACTCGGTAAACAAATTATGAAAGGTAAAAAATCCTTTAAAACAAGTTTATGAAGGATAAAACTAGGTAAAAGATATAGTATGGTATTCAAATAAAGATAAAACTACTATAGATTTAATTTTGAAATTTATAAAATGAAGACACATCATTCTGAATGACGGTTTTCCTGTAATGGTTGTAAACACATTTCTAGAATTTTAAAACACAAAAGCATGAATAGAAGGGTAAAAACCAAGGAAAAGATGTTGGATTATAATAAAAATAGTAGGAATGAAATTATAGATTTAATTTTATAAAATAGTAACTATCGCCATGTCATTCTGAATGAAAGTTTTTCCATTATGGTTACAAACACATTGTTAGTGTTTTAATACACTGAAGCAATCATGCAATGGTGAAATACAAGGAAAGAAAATATATTTAGCAAAATTTATTAGAAAATAACCTTATATTTAATTTCAGAATTCCAGAAATGATGCCATGTCATTTTGAATGATGGTTTTCTTGTTAGGGTTGTATGTACATTTTTAGTGTTTTAAAACACTAAAATGTGTGTGGAATGGTTAAAACCAGAAAAAAATTGGATTGTCCAAAAAAGGTAAAAACACCATAGATTTAATTTCGAAATGTTGGAATTGAAATCACATAATTCTTAGTGAAAATTTATCTATTAGGATTGTAAATTTTTTTTAGTGTTTTAAAACACTAAAATGTGGGTGGTGCAGGGAAAAGAAGGATAAAGATGTTGTATTATTTTGAAATCCAAGGAAAATGAATTTAGATTTAATTATGTTATATCAGAACTGACATCCCATCATTTCGAGTGACGAATTTCTCGTTATGGCCATAAATGTGGTTTTAGTGTTTTAAAACACTAAAGCGTGCATAGAATGGTCAAGACCAGAAAAAAAATGTTTTATTGTGATAAAATCATGGTAAAAAGACAATATATTTAATTTTTAATTACAGGAACTGATGAAATGTCATTATGAGTGATAGTTTTCCTATTATGGTCATAAATGTGTTTTTTATGTTTTTAAACACTAAAACATGCGTGGAACGGTCAAAACAAAGAAAATGATGTGATATTTTTCAACATTCATTATAAAACAACCCTATATTTAATTATTAAATGTAGGAACCCATGAAACGTCATTCTAAGTGACGTTTTTACTATTATGGCCATAAACATGTTTTTAGTATTTTAAAACACTAAAATATATGTGGAATGGTAAAAATAAGAGAAATAATATTGGATTTTCATAAAATCTAAGTAAAATGACCATAGATTTATTTGTAAAATGTATGAACTGATGGAACATTATTCAAAGTGATGGTATGGTTGTTTTTACAATAAACTTTTTTATAGTGTTTTAAAACACTAAAACGTGTGGGGAATAGTCAATACTAGGAAAATGATGTAAAATTGTCCTAAAATCTGGTCAAAATGATCATATACTTATTTTTAAAATATATAATCTGACATAATTTCATTATGAGTGAAGGTTTTCAAATTATGGTTATAATCGTATTTTTAGTGTTTTAAAACACTAAAGAATGTATAGAATGGTCAAAACTAGGAAAACATGTTGTAATTTCCTCAAATCAGGGAAGACATTGTAGATTTAATTGTGAAATATTTTAACTGACGGTATATCATTATGAGTGATGGCTTTTCCATTATGGCTGTAAAATCGTTATTATTGTTTTAAAACACTAAAAAATTCATGGAACGGTCAAAACCTGCAAAAACAAATTGGATTGTCCTAAAATCATGGTATAATAACCCGATATATAATTATGAAATGTAGGAATTCAGGACACATCATTCTAAGTGATGGTTTGACCAATATAACTGTAAAGGAATTTTTAGTGTTTTAAAACACTAAAATGTGTGCGGAATGGTAAAAACTAGGAAAATAGCATTGGATTATCCGGAAACTAGGGGAAAAAACTGTAGACTTAATTTTGAAATGTTGGAACTAAAGACACATCATTATGAGTGATGGTTTTCCCGTTAAAGCCTTAAACATGTTTTTAGTGTTTAAAAACACTAAAAGGTGTATGGAATGGTCAATACCAAAAAATGATGTTGGATTGTACTCAAATTTGGTGAAAATAACCGAAGGATTAATTTTTAAATGTAGTAATTGACGACACATCATTCTGAGTAATGGTTTTTCCGTTAAGGACAAAAATGTGTTTTGGTGTTCTAAAACACTAAAACGTGCATGGAATGGTCAAAACTAGGAAAAATATTTTGGATTGTCCTAAAATAAGAGTAAAATGATCTTATATTTAATTTTGAAATATAGTAACTAACAACACATCATTCTAAGTGATGGTTTTCCTGTTATGATTATAAACGTGTTTTTAGTGTATTAAAACACTAACACATTCATGGAATAGTAAAAATTAGTAAAACAATATCATATTATCCTAAAATCAGGGGCTAATGACCATAGATTTTATTTTGAAATTGAGGAACTAATGGTACTTCATTCTGAATGATGGTTTACCCGTTATGGCTGTAAAGACATTTTTAGTTTTTTAAAACACTAAAACATGCAGGGAATGGTCAAAACTATAGAAACAGACCTAAAATTGTTATAAAATCATTGGAAAACACTACATATTGGTTTTTGAATTACAAGACATCATCTGATATCAAAATCTTTAAAAAACTTTTATTAATTAAATTCCAAGCACACCGCGCGTCACTTTAAAAGAAAATTAGAATATTTACTTATCCCTTTTTAGTATGAAGGGTTGAATCTTATCTTAAATAGGTATGTTTCTATTTTTAAATTGATTTTTATTATATATTATTTGTTTAATGTTAAAATTTATTATTTTTTATTAATAAAATAACAAATTTTAGGGCCATCATTCTAGATATATTTTGTTTATTTTCTCTTTTGTATTTCTTTTCTAAAATGTTCTTGCTTTCATTTCAGGTTGCAGATATCGGTAGTTGGTAGGTGGTTGGAAATTCTAATCCACAAAATTACTCAGATGGAAATCATTAAGGTTCTTAGTATCCATGGTATGTTGAAATTTTACAAATTATTATACTCTAATTGTAATTTATCATGTTTAATTTTAATTTTTGTTTCATTTTTTTATAGCTGATGATATGAGGTGGTTGGTTTCTGTTGATGAGATTATGTGGATGTAAATAGATGTAGTGGAGGTCATGATGTGGATATATATTTTGAATGGGTTATTATTGGACTTATTTTATATGCATAGAATGATGACCGAGGTATTGGTTGATGTATTGGGTGACTGAGACTTAGGTTATGATGACCATGGTTGTTTGTATGACAGTGTATGTGTGATGTATAAATGATGGGTTTATCATATATTTATGTTTGAGTTTATAGAATGCCAGTTTTTGTATATTTATAGTTATTTATTAACTATTTTTCATAAAATTTAAATAAGATTTAGTGGATGTTTTTTGTAACCACCACTACAAATATATTATTTTATGTAATTATTAGCGGTTCAGATTAATTGCCTCTGAATTATTTGTGGTGGTTAATTTATTTTTATTTCCCATTGTATTATTTATTAAAAAAATGACTCTAATTAAACATTATACCACTGCTAAATTTTCTAAAAATTACACATACAAAAACTGCTAAAAAATAAAATAAATCGTCGCTAATTGACTAGAAACTGTGAAATACACGACGATTTTAGGAATAAATACTATAAAATGAGTGGGAAGTTTTAACTACCTATACAAAAATTAATAACCACTAGTAAAAATGATTTTTTAGTGTATGGCCTTAGAGAATTCAGTACTTCATGATCGTGCTGCCTGATACAATCTTTAAATGGATCGTTGTAGCTTGAACTCTTCAATGGAAATATTTTACATAATGAACCCTTCAGGTTGTGTCATATAGACTTCTTCAACTAACATTATATTTAGAAATGAATTTTTTATGTCCATTTTACAAATTTCATAATTATGGAAGGATGTTATTTCTAGTAATATTTTTATGGATTTTAGAAAAGAACCTACTGGGAAGGTTTCACTGTAATTGATGTATTGATATCTCCTGAAACCAATCACTACTATCCATGACTTATATGCTCTTAATTGACCATCCATGTCTATATTTTTCTGAAATACCCATTTACACCCAATAGGATTTACATCTGGTGGTGGGTTTACCAAAATCCTAACTTGATTTTGGTACATGAACTCTATTTTAGAATGCATGGATTCTTACCATTTTGCAGTATCCCTTCCATCTACTACTTCCTAGTTGGTTAAAGGTTCATAATTCTATTGGATTAATGATCTACCTAAATTAGTGATAATAAACCCATATCTATCTGATTCTATAACCTCCCTAGAATATCTACACAATACTTGTGTCTGAGGAACATCTTTCTCTCCCATTTTCTCTTGTGGAGATTGTTCCCCTACCAACTCTTTTCCACCTGAAGAATAAACTTCGTCCAATTCAATCTTTATCCCATTATTTCCCTCAGAAATTTTTTCCCTTTCAAGAAATGTATGATTTCATGATATATCCAATTTTCATTATAAAGGTTTATAAAGGTAATATACTTTAATATTCTTGTGATAACCTTTAAGGATTCACTTGGTGTTTTGAGATTGTTCTTTTTCACTATGTATTATTTTGAAAAAATCATCGCATCGCCATACACATATGTATGAGAGACATGATTTCTTTCCATGCCAAAACTCATAAAGAATAACATCTACTACTTTATATTGTACTTGATTTAGTGTATATGTTGCAGTATGTATTGAATACCCCCAGTAGGATAATGATATACTTTCATGACTCATCATCTATCTGACAATGTCATGTAGGGTCTTATTCCCCCTATCACTAACACTATTACGCTAAGGTGTAAAAGGATGAGTGATTTAATAAATTATTACACACACCATTAATTAATCAATGAAATATTGCATATGATATTCTCTACTATAGTCTGAGTGTAGTTTCTTAATCTTCTTACCAAGTTTATTCTCTACTTCAATCTGATATTCCAATTACATGTTAATGAAACCTAACATATACCAAATTAACAAGATATATCCCATAGTTTATAAACATTAAATTGAGATTATGATTCGGGTAACATATGGAACATAATAACAACTATTTTTTTCATGAAAATCCTTCTAGGAAAATTAAGATGATAATCTCTCACTGCTAATGTTGCAAGTCTCAAACAATTTGCTGCTTGAAGATCTACTAAAACTTTTTGAATTATCTTGAATCAACTTTGTTCTTATATTTGAATAAAAATTTGTTATACACATGAAGTATCCAATACCCAACTTTTTTAAATAGATATATTTAATTGAATTAAAATATACTTGAAACTGAAGCATCAGATTGTTTCTTCTTCCCAATTGTACAATTCTTCTTCTAGTGACCTTTTTTGACCCATGAAAAGGATATAGTCTCATGTTTTCTGCTCTCTGTATGTATCTTTGTCTTCTTGAAAGGTCATTTCATTATTTTCTCTAACATAGAATTAACCCCTGACACTTTAGCCTTTCTTTTCCTCCTCTTGTTCACCATAAGGACCGAAGAGTTTGAATTCTTCATATCCTCATCTTCTTGGGGAACTAAAGAAAACAATTCTAGAAGTGACTTAATCATGTTATTAATATTATAATTCCTAATTATTTTTTATAATATATGTGTTAATGAGGTAATGATGATATCAATTTTTAGATATTGGTTATGTTTTAACCCAAGGGGCTCAATTCTTTCAAGGTACCTGATCATCTTGAGTACATGAGGTCGTTCTTGATTTCCTTATGCTATCATGAATCTATAATGAGAAATTGATGTCTCATATATTTATTTTTGAGATCACTCCTTATATAACTCTTGGATATAAGATACCATTTGGATAGAATCTTTTTCCTATTGAATTTTAAAAAACTCACTGAACATAGATATTAGCATGAAACACTGAATATCTGGTGAATTATCTATATGATTCATTTATTTATCATTATCCTCTTTACTTTCTCCCTGAGGCCGCTCAATAATATGTGTGGATTCTAGTATAGAATAATTCCTCTTCTATTTAAGTATTATACACAAGCTCCTGTACTACACTTGGAAGTTATGGCCAGTCAAGATATTCTCTTTATCCAATATTTATTTAGTGAAATTGTATTAGTGGTGGTTTTCATTTGGTATAAAACAAATAAAATTAGTATATTTTTTGTTTATCTTGTTTTCCAAGAGACATATTCAAATTATTAATGTCAAATATCTCCCACTATTTTATCAATTCTATTAGCCCTCAACTACTAGATTCATAACACTATGTCACTTGCATATTCTAGTGGAAATGATACTTGAATCCTCTCCCTATATTCTACAAGCAACGGAGACACCACTTCTCAGTAAATTTCATCATAGGTGTCTGACTAGACAATTCCGTTAAATCATGGCTCCTTGATCTATTGAGTGAAGTCTCATCTCATGCAAATATTTACTTTACATTACTAAATTCGTTTCCTCTATAGTTATAACAAGCTCTCTATAGGAACTCTTTTGCTTCTAACTTTAGTTAAGTTGACCCAAAACTCTCATAAGAACTCCTAGATGGTAAGAGGAACCATCAACTGGGGATAGCATTCACCTCTAACCATCATAAGTGTCCAAATTAAATATATGGAAGGAATTTAATGACATAATATTTTCTTTTATGGATTTGAATTTTTTTTCTAGTTTAATGAAATCCTTCTCTATTTACCAAGATTTTCTATGTGATAGAACTCAAAACATAACCCTTTTTTTAAATAGAAATCATTGAACAAGCATGTTGATTTTATCTTTTCATGTTTTTTTATTATTATAATAAGTTGTCATGTGTAATAAATACACATTTACAAAATAATAAACAATGCACCTATTAAAATAAAAAAAGAATGATGTGATCATGAGTAGTTAACTATTTTGTTATACATCAAGAAAATAATGGATTAATTGAAACCCTATGAGAATAAATTAATTCAACACTTAACATAAATAGAAGCACCCACAACTCCCATGAGATTCACTTGTTTGGTCTATGATGGATCTCGACTCGAATTACTTTTCAATGAACTCCTCTAATATTTATAACGTATACTCACACATAGGCGGGGGTAACACATGGTGTGAAAATATATTTTGTCACATAAATATGGAAACTTAGGGCCATATACAAATTAAAGATAGAGGGATGATGAATAGATCATGAAAATAGAAATAATCATTATATTCTAAAAAAATAAATGAAATAATGAAATTCAAAAAATAATAAACAAAACATTCATAGGTAGGTCTCAAATATTTATCGGTCAATATGAAATTACATTGAAAATGAAATTTATCCATATATATTTCAACACAAAATCTCACGGATGAATAATAACTAAAACTAAATAAGGGAAATTATTAATTACTGGACATCATGTCAAAGGCACATGAAAACCTATATCGTTAAGACCTTTCACAAGATAGTTTAAAAATCTAAATAAAAAATCAGCAAATTTGTACTGCTTATTTTCCTCATTAGAACCTATCAATTCATCAAGGATCTATATAAATTTCTGTCTCTACCCATCATTACCAGTCCAAAGCATTCCTCATATTGAATAACCAAAATAAATAATATGCATTATTAAATATCAGTACTGAATTAAGAATATGAAATTATAAATATTTCGCGAAATAATCAAATAACTATCAAAGTAGAAACCATATGTAAAATGATATATGGTTTAGTCATTATTAATATCCATGATAAATGAAATGGATAATTTCGGTGAAATTCAATGTGCAATGATCATAATGGATTGAATGTTTCAAGGGGACTAACAAATAAATCAAGGAAGTAAATGTGAATAATATCCTTGGCCAAATAAATCATAAACCATCTAGAGGAATAATAAAGATGGTATCAATAAAATATATCCTGAGTGGAGTAAAATAAAGGGTTGTGTTCATTGATGAATAGAAATCAAAATCTATTTTAAAAAATTTCTTGAGGAAAACATCCATTGTTTTAAATAACCTTTTAAAAAACCATTTCTATGAAAATCACTTATGAGAAAATTTTCATTAAAATTTATCCTTTTAAATATAAAAAGTAAACATTAATTAAATGATGGTGATATAATCCTTATATTTTGTATGAGGTAAAAAGAACATTCCTTTTTCACAGTAAAAGGGTTAGAAAAATTACCTATTCAGAAAGTGAAAAAACGTTTACTTTAAAAAATGGTAATAAAGGGTAAAATTTCTTTACTAAATCATGTTAAAAAAATTTTAAAACCTTTTTATAAAATAGGGTTTTTAAAAGATAATAGCCACTCTGACTAAAGATAGAAATAAAGTCGGATTTTCTTTAAAATATTTTCTAAAACATTTTGAAAACAAAAGAGTGGAAATAATGGTACTATTACTTAATAAAGGTCCTGAATATCCAGAGAAGAATAAAAATAAAGGGTTTATTAGAAAGTGATCAAATAATTTCCTCATATTGAAATTTAAGTGTAAACAATCATGAAAAAAATTAGATTGTAAAGTAAACCCTTGAAAAGATTAAAATGTTGGAGTGAGAATCAATCAATTAGTAGATTGTGTGTATCAATTATAAATCCATATATATAAGAATAAATAAATCAATAGATAGTCAATATACTTATACACATGAGCATAAAATATTAAATACAACGAGGAAGTAATATAACCCAATGCAAATAAATGGGGTTATAAAATTCTTTTCCACTTGGTAAATCTTAACTCAAATCCCCTTAGATGATATAATTAAAATTGAAACGTAAAATATCATGTATAATGATTGAATCGTGATATTATATGAAAATTTTGGAATATGTGCGCTATATATAATAAATAAGGTACACAAAAATAAAGTGATTTTTTCATGAGAAATTTAACAATCAAATAAAGAAGTGAGATTTCAAAAAAAAATCATTAAAAATGTTATTGAGGAGAATAATATTTAAACATTCCAATGTGTCCCATAAAACTTTGCAACATTTGAATCATAATCTCCAGGAAGGAATAACATTAAATGAAACTTATAATATCATGGGAATAAAAAATTTCATGATATCACATATCAAATCGTATTATATAAACTACATAAAAGAAATTAGGGGCATAACAATAAATCAGTACCAAGGGAATGTAAATTGAAACGAAATCACTTACATTAAGTCTGATTTGTCTCAAGTGTAATTATATTCTGGAATAAAAAACACATGTTAACCAATTAATTTCTTTATAAACTTTTTCATGTTTATCATTTATTTTATTTCACTTATTATAATATTTTATACAACTATTTAAACAATTATCTGTACAGTGTTTATTTTGAGCAAATTCGGTTTATGTGTCCAAAAAAACTTTGGTATGTCAACTATGGTCAATGGGGACATTATATAACATCTAAATAATAATAATCATGTCATAATTATCATATTTATACATCAATTATACTTTTAATTATAACTATTAAATATGGTTATGAAAAATGAATCAATGATACAATCAAGGAGATGGTAGGTCGTACATACGCATTAGTAACATTCCCATATTTCAATAATCATTATGTAAAGAAGTTAAGTAACTCCATATCATTCTATAATGAACATTATATTTTAAATACCCTGTTATTTAATCATATTTAATTATATATAGAATTCGTTTGATGAAAAAGGAATCACATCGTGTCGAGGAGGCGGTAGTCCACACGTCTGTGACCGACACTATCACTTTTTAGTGTGTGAGTGGGTAGTAAGGAAAATATTATATTTGAAGTTTCCCAACCAGTATCCAAGTCTCACTAAGAGGGAGTGGGATGAATTAGTTATATATTTTTCTTTTATGATCCTTTACATTTTAAACAACCTTCACCGAGTTTCTTCCATACTTTTCATAATTCAAACACTCATCCATTATAACACAAGAATTTACAAGCTTCACCACTCAACAAGAGTATTTATATAATTGGTATGTCATGGAAGTAATTCAATACTACACAATCCACAAGAAAATAATCCCATAGTTCGGAATACAATGAGTAGGATATGCCCTTACACTCATGTAGCACTATTAAAACAATCCAAAAGTGTATGTGGTTCTTCTAGAAAAAATTGATGTAATTAAATAGTACGGTGATTATTGATCCACTTAAACAAATTTGATCTTTTGAAAAAATATTCTCTTTCCCACCCAGAATCTGGTAAGAACCTCATAGACTTCATAATAATACTTATTCCAATACCTCTGTCCGTTTTTGATGTTCTATGAAAGCCATGTTCACCTAAACTAGGTATTCAAAACTAATTTTCATGAATCTCCCTTAATGAATCTCATAACCTTAATGAATAAAACTACTTTCTTTCAAGCCACATCCATCATTAAGCTCTATTATCCTCTACTCTTCATGATTCTCAGAACGTTTAGTTAGATTATAGCCTTCACGAACATCATCTCCTACAACCTTCACGAACCACCTTCACGAATCCAGAGCATAAATATTTTATTTAAGTCACTTTAGTTTTATGAAGGGGGTATAGGTCTATTTATAGGCGTTTCCACCAATTCTATATCCTTCTGGGCCATGACATCACTATTTCGTGAAGCTCCTTTATTTCCTTTAAAATTCGCCCTTTTTCACAAAGCTCCACCAAAATTTTCCATTCATAATGCTTGTTGTAATCATATAGCCTTCTTAAAAAATTATGCACAACCACGATGCTCCAATCATGATACTCTTCACCTTCTTTGTTTTCGATGCTCTTCATTGTTGCGAAGCATCTCCTAAAATCATCACGCACTCACAATTATCCATTTCTCATATTCATGAAGATCATTGTCAAAATATTCATGACTTCGTGAAACACACATTGAAAATACCATATTCCTAAAACTCATAACTTTCCTATATTTTCATAATCCATTCAAGTAAATACACTTTATTTAATTCTAGACAAACTCTAAATTTTGGACTCTAAAAATTTGCAAACACTAGGAAACTGTGCCATCTTAAAATATGCTTCGGAAAAAACAACCATACTAATTCACAATCATCCAACAATATATTCTCTCCCTATAATTTCATAAGGCATGTATTATAATTTTTCCAATCAACTAATTCTATTTGTGAAATACAAACTAGAAAAACATCGTCAGATTTTACAACTAAAGTATTTTAACTTCCCAATCATTCAGTTAGATCTTTCCTAAAAAATCAAATGGAATTTATTAAGAATTGTGGATTTGACTTCTTGTGTACAAATAATATCATTATCATCCAATTATACAAAGTTAAATGATTTAATTTCTTCTCAAACTTCCTTGAAAACAAAATAAAACACTCTCAAAACAACAACTTCTTACTTCCAAGAAACATCTCCAGCCAACAAGGTCCAAACAATATATATATATATATATATATATATATTATTACCCAAATGTTAATTTTATTAGTCATATCATATAGATATTTTTTATGTATCATATCTTTAATTATAATAATCCTTTTATGGCTTCCATGTATCGTGTGATCGAATCACATCGCTTTTAGGAGGAGGTAGTCCACACTTGCACAAATAGTGTCATCATATTTACACAAAATGGAAATTATAAGGGTATGTGTTATAAAAGATTTAAATATGCATAAATATTTAATAAGTCTCTCATATAACATATATAAATATATTTTCTATTATAATGACCACCATGAGATGTGGTAAAGGAAGAACGAATTATCATAGTTTTGGGAGTCGGTAGTTCTCCATTCACATAAACAATTTTTTTGTTACCCATTATATGGGAGTGTGTGTAAATTTTGGAAGAAAGATAATGTAAAAACATACAAGTTAATTTATTATACTTTTTTTTTGACTTATAATCAGGGAATACGAAGCTTTTAGGGAGTGGATAATAAAAATGTTACTAACAATCTTGAGAAATTTGATTATATCTTATTTGGTTACCTTCTTTTGGTTTGAACCAAAAGTCTTACTTGGATTTCTTCCTTATAAAGGAGAGGAATATAGTATGATTGGAGGGGTATTTAGGAGCTCCTTGGGAATATCTTGGATAAAATTAAGTTGTTTAAGAGGTGTGATGAAGGGGGAAAGGTGGTGGCCTTTTATAAGGGAGGAAAATGACTCACTTGTTATATTTGAAAATAAGCTTGGTGTACCCACGTTTTTACCTAAAAAATCATAAAAACCCAACCCAAATACATAATGGAAGGTTAATGGCCAAATTATGTCCATAATATGGGTTTTGGACATGTTTCAAGGTCATTTAGGCCCTCATGTTTAATGTTTAGTCCCTTATTAAGCATAATTTCACCACAGTCATGGTAATTAATTTTAATTATATTCACTAATATTTTTAGTCAAAAACAAATATGACCTTATTATAAATTATATATTATGTTTATTAAAAATATAGAATCCATTTTTTCAAATTTAAGTCACATAAGTGGAATAAATTAATTTAAATTTAATCTCATGGATGGGATGATAATGTGGGTTTTTAAAGTAAAAATGTTTAAAAGTTTGCTACATTTTTATATCAATTTTCAATGTTTTAATAATTAAAATGAACTTATTTGTATTAATTTATATTAATATTATCTAATTAACTTTAAAAATATTTTAAAATCTGATTTAACTATATAAATAAATTTTATGAAAAAGTAGTTTTGATAAAAAAATCAGTGTTTTTCACTTTTCATTTAAAAATGAAACTTCACCTAAAAATACTAAAAATTCACCCTAACTTGATTTTTATGTTTCTATATAAAATATGAATTTTATTTTTGACATATATAATCTATAAAATCTACAAAAAATTTATTTAATATAGGTTCCCCATTAAAAGGCGGTAAATATTTCTTAATAAAAATAAATGTTATTATGTGTAAAATTTGGTCTGTTCTTATCTTATGCTTATAAAATATATAGGATAAATATAAAAATATTATATTGAATATATAATAATTAAATTAAATTAATATCACTTACTAATTTTAATTAATTTAATTTCTTAGGATAAAACATCTTTGTGATCATAAAAATAGTTTTCTATATAAATATTCTTTTTATACTCAATTTGTTCTTAGATTCATTTCAAATTAATTCTAAACTAATGAATTAATCTTATATTTCTTTTAATCCATATATTTTAATTAGTTATTTAATTCTATTTATACCAACTATTTTATGTCTTATTATATTAAATAATAATATTTTAATACTATATTATTGTACGGTAAAACTCGGTCTTGCGTGTAACACAAGCCATTAAAGAAACTCGCTATTGTGTGAAAAGTAATCAAACTTAATGTCTTTTCCATTGAAAGCTATAAAATATATTTAATTTATTTAAATTATTAAATATATTATAAATACTTGGGATATTATATTCCCTTATATGCTTAGTGTCATGTGTCATACACACTAGCGAATAGAAGTTACTCTTTTAGAATTTTCATGGGGTTACATTCTCCCCACCTTAAATAAATCACATCCTCACAATTTAAACTCAATATTTATGATACATTGTTTCATATTTCCTATGTTTTAAATCACACATTATGAGAAGGGTTTTTAAAACATTCTTTAGAAAATAATGAATGGGAAGTACAAAGGTCGCTTCTAATAACATATAACTAGGCCTCTAAGTAAGATAACATTAGTGGAAAGTAGTGATATTTACTTGGGGGAAAAGTTTAAATATTTATATGGAGTTATTAAGGTTATCAATCTAAAAAATTAATGATTAATAGAAAATTTAAGGCCTCAAATCCCTAAATCTTTTATGATTTAGAAGGCCATGGGTTACAAAAAATTAATGTATTAGGAAAAAATAATTATCTAAAGATAATTTTTCTAACATTGAGGAATTTTTTTTACTCACTATGTATACTTTCTTGATATATTTATATAAAAACAATTTCATCTTTTGGTTGGGCTTCAATCAATTTTCTAATTCATCCAAAAATTAACTTTGATTCCTAAAGCACTAAAATTAATTTTAATGGATCTTATGGCCTATAAAAGAGTTAAAATTATGGCTATTTATCTCTTACTATTTTCAAAAACTATTATGGTAAATAAATCAATCTCTAAACCTATAAAGGTTAAAATATTGTTTCGTCATCCATATTTATTCAAAAAAAAATTAACTAAAAAAATTGATATATTAACTGGGGAATTTTGTAGGTCAATGGTTGGCAATAGAACTTTATCATACTTCTATTATGGGTTCATGTCTTGCGACCTTTCCATACATGATTGGTTTTCACCCATCATAAAGGTATTAATTTTCTAAAAACATATTAATATAATTTCAATAATAAATATGAAATAAATACTAGAAATAAGTTTAATAACTAAAAATCCTTTTAATAAAGGTTTTTAATACAACCATAATACATTAATATGTCACCCATTTATTTCCACATAGGTCCATCCTCTGTCTTGGGTTTATAAATAATATCATTTATAGGATTTTTAAATCATTTCACCTTCCTTTCTATCTAAAATACCTTAGGTTTAACATAGGTTATTTATTTTCATCATATAATCAAATCCTTCACAATGGTTTATATAGAAAATGTGAATTATCTTATGTATATCCCATGGGAGTGTCAAACTAGGTGAACAAAATGGCCTATTATAATGTACCAGGTTACACTGAGTTAGGCCTGACATACCTTGTCAGATTTGTTACTTCTAGGTATATCTATTCTAGAACCATGTCCAGTTATAGTATTCCGATAGGGTTGTATTTCTAGAAAGACCTAAATAATCTCTACTTTACCAAAATTCTAGGGTGTTATTCTAACCTTATCCTCTAATTATACCTTAGTGTTATTTTCTCTAATCTATGTTTTCCTATATCTAGTTCCCAAGGTGATAAATTTTCATTGATACCAACTATAGCGACCTGACCCCAGAAGTCATGGAGGTTGTGTTTTCTATCATTTACATTTGCATTATTACAAGAAATAAAATCCCAAAGGACTAATTTGTTTAGTAGTTTTTGTAATCCAGATACATACATGAGTCTAGTATTAAAAATTAATAAACTTATAACAATATTATTTCTTTTTAAATAACATCAGAGATAAATTCTTTTCATCCAGTATATCCATGCATATATTCCATGGTATTATTCTTAGATTCTCAGGGAATGGAAACATTATAAGGGAGATATAAAATGATCAGTAATGTAAAAATGAAGCATAATTAATAATCAATCAATGAGAATAATAATTATGGAATGGTAAATAACTAAACACACATTCCAAGTAACCAATTGGCTAAAAAGGAAGTGAATAAACAATAAGGAAAGCTAAATGAAAACACATGCCATTGGAAAAACAATATATGAAATAAATAAATATGGAAAGTTAAGAAATTGAAACATATTCCATTTAATCAAAGAATTGAAAATAAAATGTATCCATAGATATATCAATGAAAAATTTCATGGATGAATAATAAATGAAACTAAATAAGGGAAATGTTTAATTGTTTGATGATGTGTTTAAGGTACATGAAAACCTATAAATTCAAGACCTTTCATAAGAGAGTTTAAAAAATGGATAGAAACCCATTTATTTGTGTAAATTATTTTTCCCATGAGAACCTATAGATTCATTGATGATCTATATAATTCCAAAGCTCCACCCATCATTACTAGTTCAAATCATTCCTCATATCGAATAACCAAAAAATAAAAATGTACCTTATCAAATATTTGTATTGAATAAAGAATACGGAATTATCAATATTTCCCCAAATTATCAAATAACTATCAAAGTAGACACCATATGTAAAATATTATATGGTTTAGTTAATAGTAATATCCATGATAAATGAAATATATAATTTAGGGGAAATTCAATGTTCAATTATCATAGGAGATTGAATATTTCAATGGGATTAACAAAATATCAAGGAACTGAATGTAAATTCTATCCATGTCCAAATCAATCATAAACCATACAAAGTAATAATAAATATGGTATCAATAAAATACATCCCAAGTATAGTAAAATAAAGGATTTTGTCGTTTATGAATATAAATAAAAACATATTTTAAAAACATTCTTGATGAAAATATTCTTTGTTTTGAAAAACCTTTTCTTTGAAAATAACTTTTGAAAACATTTTGTTTTAAATGTAACCTTTTATACATGAAAATAAAACTTCAAATGAATAATAGTGATTAAATATGTACTTACTATACGAGGTAAAGAGAATATTCATTTTCATAGTAAAAAAGTATGAAAAATAACTTATTCAGAAAGCGACAAAAAGATTCACTTAAAAAAACTTGGTAAAATAAAAAAGGGTAAAACTTTATTCACTAAATCATGTTAAAAAAAAATTTGAAATTTTTTTTAGAAAATGGGAGTTTTATAAGAAAATAGGTTCTCTAACTTAAGAGATAAATAAAGTTAGGATTTCTAAAAAACATTATCAAAAACATTTTGAGTTTGAAAGAGTGGGTAAATGGTACTATTACTTAATAAAGATCATGAATAACCGGAGGATAAGAAATTAATGTTTTTATTATATAGTTATCACATAACTTCCTTTGGTGGTAATTTAATTATAAACTATACCAAACAAAATAAAATTTTAATGTAAACCCTTGGAAAGATTATAATGTTGGAGTGATAATCAATCACTAAGTATATTATGTGTATCAACTATAAATCTATATAAAGAAGAGGAAATACTTCAATAGATAGTTAAAGTTATTATACACATGGTCATCGAATATTTACTACAATGAGGAAGTAATATAACTTAATGAAAATAAATTGTGTAATGAAATTCTATTCTACTTGGTAACTTTTAACTCAAATCCCCTTATATGAAATAATTCAAATTGAAACTAAAAATATCATGAAGAATGATTGAATCGTGATATTGGATACCAAATTAGCAGTATGTGCACCATATATAATAAATTAGTTGAACAACATTAAATTGAATGTTTCAATGGAAATTTAAAAATCATAAAATGAAGTGATATTGCAAAGATAATCATTAAAAAGGTTCTTGAGGAGAATGATTTTTAAACATTCCAAAGTATCCCATACCACTTTGAAACATTTGAATCATAATCTCCAATGAGTAATAAAATTAAATGAAACATATAATATAATGATATGAAAAAAAATTCATGATATAACATTCCAAATGGTAAAATATACACTATATAAAAGAAATTAGGTTCATAACAACAAATTAGTCTCAATGGAATGTAAATTGAGAATAAATCCCTTACTGTGAGTCTGATTTTTCACGTTTGTCCTTATATTCATAAATAATAAAACTAAGTTATTTATTTACATTATTGAGATCCTTTTTCTTGTTTATAATAACTTTTATTTCACTTTTTACTATGTTGTATACAGATACTTAAAAAATTACATTTACATCGATTATTTTTGACCAAATTCATTTTATGTGTCAAAAATAACTTTTGTAGGTCAATTATGGTCAAAGGGGTAATTATATAACATCTCCAAAATAATAATAATGAAATAATTATCATAATTTTACATAATATTTTAAAAAAATCATTAAATATTGTTATGAAAACTGAATCATTGTTACAATCATGGAGACTGTAGGTCGTACATATGCATGTCTAACACTCCCATTTTCAGTGATCATTTTGATAAGAAGGTAAGTAACAACATATCTTCCCATAATTATAATTATATACCAAATAACAATTTATTTATTCATATATACTTATATACATAATTATTGTGATGTAAAAGTAATCAAATCATGTTGAGGAATCGGTAGTCCACACATCTATGATCGACATTATCACATTTTAGTTTGTGGAAGGGGAATGGAGAAAGTGATATATATATATATATATATATATTTTTTGAGAAATGAAAATGTGTCATGAATGGAATATATATGTTGATTATTTCTCATTTTTAAATTATATCCATCCTTTATACATTACATGTATCGCGTGATCAAATCACTTCTCTTTTAGGAGGTGGTGGTCCACACTTCCACAAACGGTGTTATCGTATCTACAGAAAATGTAAATTATAAGGTTTTGTGTTATAAAATAACTAAAGATACATAAATACATAATAATTATCATATATAACATATATAAATAAATTTTTCATCATAATGACAACTATGAGAGGTGGTAATGGATGAATGAACAATAATAGTTTCATGAGGCGATAGATCACCATTCACATAAATAATATGTTTTTTATCCATTATATAGGTGGGTGTGTAATTTTAAGTTGAAAACATTACATAAAAAACCTATAATATTTTGGATACTAGTTTTTTATTATAATCATGGATTTAAAATAGTTTAGGGAGTGGAGAATGTAAATAAAACTAAATTTCTAGAGGAAGTTTGTTACCTCTTATTCTGGTAACTACTTTTAGTTTGTACCAAAAGGATTTCTTAGATTGGTTTCTTCCCAAGGGGAGGACTCTAGGATTAGAGTAGGGGTTTTTTGGAGATATTTTGGAAGATAATTGATAAAATTAAGTCATTTGAGAGGTGTAGAAAAGGGGAGAGTTGGTGGCCTTTTATAAGGGGTGGTGGGTCAAGGACTCGCTTGCTATTATTGAAAATAAGTTATTTATAACCACATTTTTACCTTTTTTTTCTCAAAACCAAAAAACTCAATAATTGAAATTTAATGGATGAATTAGAGATATAAAATTGGTTTCATACAAGTGGATACGTCATTTGTTCCCTTAAGTTTAAGTTTTTTTCCCTTATAAAGCTTAATTTAACCTAAATTGATGAAATTAATTTTAATTAAATTCACTAATATTTTTAGTAAAAACATATGTGAAACTTTTAAGAAATTTTAAAATATATTGATTAAAAATATGGAATCAATTTTTTCAAATTTCAAATGCATAAGTGTCGTGACCCGACTCCCCGGGCCATGAACATTGTCATCTGACCCCATGGGTCTCCTGTAATAGCTTGGTTTCTTTCCTAGCACACCATAGGCTATTAGTCACTAGGGTTTCTTATCAGACTAATGATTGTCCTCCCAGGCCAACACATGTTCTTTCACTGTGTTTTTTCCTCACTCACACACAACTTGGGAAACATCCCAGAAGGTCACCCATCGTCAATACTACTTCATGCCAAACATGCTTAACTGTAGAGTTCTAATCAGGTAGGATTTCGAAAAGAAAGGTGCACCTTGTTGACATGGGTAGTAACATTTATCCTTTTAAGTCTCACTTTTATAGGGGTGTTACAATATCCACCCCTTTAAAGAACAACACCCATGTTGTGGACCGCAAGCCTCAAACTCCGAAAGTGCCTAAGCACTTCCAACTGGGTATTGGCTCTGATACCATTTTGTCACGACCTGTCCCCTGGGGCCCGTATCGTGACTACCCCAAGCCCGCCTTCCAGAGGATAGGGGCTGGAGACAAGCACCAAAGGCATAAATCATTAAACTGGGAAGGAATTTAATTTATAACTGTAAACAAACAAATCAGATTACACAATTGGAAGCAAAACACTAAGTAAAACTGTACACAAAAAAAGTACTAGAAAGTAAAAGGGGACAGAAATACAAGCCCAGCATTAAAGTACAAGTACAACTAAAAAGAAAGTATAATGAAAGAAAATTAAAGCATGTCTTTCGGGGTTCCTATATGAAGGGTAGGTACAGATGGTCTCCTCAGCACTCCACATCCGTCCGTCACCTCTGTGTACCGTCACACTGAGTGGTCCACCTCCAGGTACCGTCCAGTCCTGCTACTCTCTACCTCAGTCAGCACTGTCCGTCGTCTATAACCAACATAACAAGGTGTGGGCATAGCCTGTGCAGAGGTGAGTATAACGATACTCAGTAGGGACCCTGAGACCCTCAAGGTCTAACAAAATCCAGCAAGGATAAACCACAAAGTATGAAATCAACAGATAACCATTACTTATGTATATGCCTATACATATACCTAAGTTATCTAGTTACCCATATCAAACATGAGGAAAACACAAAAGTCATTGACT
This sequence comes from Viscum album, assembly GCA_963277665.1. Taxonomy (NCBI): domain Eukaryota; kingdom Viridiplantae; phylum Streptophyta; class Magnoliopsida; order Santalales; family Viscaceae; genus Viscum; species Viscum album. The sequence continues at coordinate 1,708,218,051 of OY728129.1, forward strand.
CATCTTAAACCAAGATTTCATTGTCGATACCACGGCTGTAGGAGAAATCCTCCTCTATCGAGTAAAGTGGGCCTGCCGCGACACCATGGCACTTCTCAATAACCTTGGACAGCTGAGGTACTCCTCTTGTTGAGTACCGTGGAGTTGAAATGGTCAAGCAATCGTCAGGTCTGCCAGATACTAGGTCTCCGTACTCTGTCTGCTTGTCACTGGATGGATCCGCTCCATGAGCTACTGGGCAATACTCCAACTATCAAAAAGTTCTACGAAGAAGTATCTCAAAGGTTTGCCACATCATAGGGGTCTCAACGAAATAGAAGGCTCATCAATCAGACGTCCGGTCTGTTAGTTATTAGCCTTTTAGTCCTGGGGGCCCGGTTGGAATCGTGTACAATCCAGCCTGACCATAACTCAACAATAAAATAATAGAAAACCTATTATTATTATTTTGTTGGAATGTTTCATTTTGGTGGAATGGAGGAAGAAGAGAGCTTGGGAGAACCATCCTCCCAACGAATAACACGAAGAACACCGACGACGCTTCTTCCTCGGTCTTATACCCCGGACACTTTCCGGTGTAGAGAAAATTCCCTCCTCATCGTCGTCAATGAACCGACACACGAACTTGGCCATTTCGACTCTTTGGTACTCAATAGTTGAGGTAACTCAGCAGTCCAAGGTTAGTGAGAAGCACCTTGGGGTCGTGAAAGGCCCACCATACTCGACAGAGGAGAAGTTCTCCAGTAGTCATGGTTTCGATAATGAGAATCTTGTTTTGAGCTGAGTCAATGAGTTTTGTGTTTTCCTCATTATTGAGATGGGTTACTAGATAACTTAGGTATATGTATGGGCATATACCTAAGTAATGGTTATCCGTTGATTTCATACTTTGTGATTTATCCTTGTTGGATTTTGTGAGACCTTGAGGGTCTCGGGGTCCCTACTGAGTATCGTTATACACACCCCTACACGGGCTATGCCCGCACCTCATTATGTTTGTTGTAGATGACAGATGAGGCAGAGAGTAGTAGGACTGGATGGTACCCGGAGTTGGACCACTCAGCGTGATGGTACACGGAGGAGACGGACAGACGTGGAGTGCTGAGGAGACCATCTATACCTACCCTTCAGGTAAGAACCCCGGAGGATAACCCAGTAGCTGCTTTACTTTTCTACAGTTGTACTTTCTTTTCAGTTGTACTTGAACTTTTTTTTTGGTCTTGCATTTCCGGCCCCTTTTACTTTCCAGTACTTACTTAGTGTTTTGCTTACAGTTGTGTACTCTGATTTGTTTGTTTACAGTTATAAAGTCAATGCCTTCCCAGTTTAGGGATTTACGCCTTTGGTGCTAGTCTCCAGGCCCTGGCCTATGGAAGGTGTGCCTGGGTTAGTCACGATATGGGCCCCAGTGGACGGGTCAGGACAATAAGTGGCAGAAATCAATTTAAATTTAATTCTTTAGATGGGACGACAAACTTGTTTTTTAAAGTAAAAATGATCAAAAGTTTTCTAGGTTTTTATATCCAATTTATTGTTAAAATTGATTCCAATGACCATAATTTGATTAATTTTTAAAAATATGATCTAATAAAATTTTAAAAAAAATATACGATTTATACTTATAAATACATTAAATGAAATAGTAGTTTTGAACTAAACTTTAGTATTTTTTACTTTTCATTAAATAATGAAACTTTATAAGAAAATAACAAAAATCACCATAAACTAATTTTTATGTTTATATTTAAAATATGAAGTTTATTTTGACATATATAATCTATAAAATCTCTAAAAGGTGAATTTAAAATAGGTTCTCCATTAATAGGTCGTAAAACTTCCTTAAGAAAAATATAGGTTGTTATTTGTAAAATAGGGTGTATTCTTATCTAATGCTTATCAAATATATTAAATGAATATTTAAAATATTAAATTTAATAATATATATATATATATTACATTAATATTACACACTAATTATAATTAATTTAATATACTAGGATAGAAAAACTTTGTGATCATTAAAATAATTTTGTATATAAATATTCTCTTTATATTCAATTGGTTATTATATTATTTTCTAATTAATTTGTAACTAATTAATTCATATTAAATTTATATAAGCCATATATTTTCATATTTCAGTTAATAATATTTATAACAGATAATTTATGTCTTATTATATTAAATTATAATATTTTAATAATATATTATTGTTCCGAAAAACATAGTCTTGCATGTAACATAATACATTGGAGAAACTCATTGTTTTGTGTGGAGTAAGCTCAATAAATGTTGAATGAATTGAAATATATAATATATATTGAATTTATTTAAATTATTAAATGTATTATGAATTCTTGGTATATTATATTCCCTTACGTGCTTGGTTTCATGTTTCATAAATGTTATCGAATACAAGTTACTCTTTTATAATTTGGTGGTGGTATAACCATTTTGTGATGTTTCTTCTCCTTAAGAGTCCACTAAAACCATTTTTTTCTATAATATTATCAGATTTAGAATTTACAGTTTTTTGGTCTTGAATCAAGGACCTCTTTTTCATGATTAATTTTCTATAAACTTAAGGTAGGTTTTTTACAAGTATTATAACATAGCCTTGTCATAAATATATGTGTATGGGATTTTGTACTTATGAAATTGAATTTTGAATTTAATTTATTAGTATGAAATGATAAATTGGGTGTCTAAATGATGTGTTTGACCATTCATGGACCTCATCGGAATTGTTTTGGAAGATAAGACTACAGTTAAAATCACTTAAGGGGTGGGACACTCACTAGAAAATGGTAATTAAGTGTTTAAATGATTAATTGAAGATACTCTGAGATTAAAAAAACTATAATTGTTTTTATCTTGATAAAATATAATAATGTGGTGTTTTTCTTAACATGAATTAGTTTAATTGGTCATGGATTGTAAGTGGGTAAATGTGATAAATGGTTTAAGTGGGAATGCTCTTGTTATAAAATGGTTAAGAAGTATGTTTAATGGTTTTGGATGTGAATAAATGGTAAAATGGTCTAGTTATGGATCACAATTAATTGTAATGAAAGTGATGAACTATGGTAATTGTGATAAACGAAAGTGGTTTTCCCCTTTATTTATTAATGTGGTTAAATGGGTCAAGTGTGTTGAACCTTGAGAAGTTTTTATTGATGTAATGGTAATTGTTTTTGGTCATAGAGGTCCACGCCATGGTGAGGATGATGGTAATGGAGGTCCAAATCAAGTGATGGGGGTTTCTCATGGTGGTATTCACCAAGGTGGAGATGTTTGTCATAACGATCCACATCTATAATGGATTTTGGTAATGATATTACATGCCAAGGTTGGGATACTCATATTGATGCTCCTCATATGAAATTATCTAAACCATTGGTATATGTTTCGAACATCTATTGTCGGATGAAGAAGGTTTTGTGTATTGGTACTGTAGCGAATGAAATATCCCTTTGGTATAATAGAAACATATTTCATTTTCCTACTTCTTTATTTTTTTTATACTTCTATATACACTATTATAGATTGGATATTGTTGTAGACATAATTTGATGTAGCCTACTGAGTTCTACTCACACCCTTCTTAGGTCATCATTGTGTACCCTAGCATACTTCATGGTTTCATGTTAGGATAATGGAAAATACCCTATATTAGATGCCTAATATTAGATTTTTGATGGACATGGACAAGGGAACCAAACATAGAATCAGAAACTATTTAGTGGTTTTTTATTAGTGTCTTTTTTTCTTTCCTGCTATAACCTAACTCTACTACAAGATAGCATGTTTATTTGTATGTTTGTGGGAATTTACCCATTTGGGAATTCTATAATATGATTCATGGTTATTGGTCATTATTACTTGGTTATAATTAGTCTTGTTTTCTACTGTTGTTTTACTCTTGTAAATAGGGTATAGTCTCCCCAATTATCTCATAAAACCCACTCTACTAGTCAGTATCCTCTGGTGTATATGGAGACACAACTTAGGTCATGTGGTGATCAGTCTTGGGGAACTGTATATTTGGGCTCCTCATCCAAGAAGATACAAAATAGCATACTTTATTGAAGTTATAGAACTTCAATTTTGTTAATTTTATAGATATTTCAACATTTGATGGAAAAAATAATCATGGTTTAAATAATACTATGAATTCTTGTCTCACATGGCATAAAAGATTTTTATGGTTCAACTATGGAATTCCCATGAGTTTAGAAAGATTATCCCATGAATTTTTATGATAAGACAACCCTTATGGTTGAAAAAATGATAGTAATGAAGTTATTATGTCCTTATAAAATGTAAGGATTGGGTGTATGAATGATCCTTGGGTTGACTGAAAACATTGAATTTCTGGTAGGTTGATGGCCTATTTTTTGGTTTGAGATTCAGAATAAAATTTTGTGAGTTTTAACATCTCAAGGTGATGTTTCTTGGATATGGATTCAGACCTGGAATGTTCCATAAAAAATCCATTAAGTTTGAAGATATTCATAATTTGGGATTTTATTTGTTGGTGATATAACCTGGGGATCATAGTTGGTGATAAATGTTCACCCTGACCATACAGTTTTCTTTGAATAGGTGAATAGTTTGTTTAAAGCATGCTTGGGGATCTAAGAAAACGGTGCACCCTTTACTGAAAATTTAAGGAACATGCACATGGTCTATCAAACCATACACACTATCCTTATGACATGGGGTGCTTCAGATAGTGAGTTCCACATGGTTAGCACGTATTTTGAAAAAATTTGTGGCCAAACCCTATTCCTCTTTAAAAGTAGGAAAATTTATTTTTCCCCTGAACCCTTGAATGAGTTTCACCCCTTCCTCCCATTTTAGTCCAATAACTCCCCCTCTAAACCTTCAACCTCCTCTCTTCTTCCATGGGATATATGATTCATTCAATTTATGATTAATGTGTCTTCACTTGTGTTTGAGAGCCTCATGTGAGTCTTTGACTCTTATTCCTCCTTTTGTTTTCTTATTTCACAATCAAGTAGAGTTCTGATTAGTTTATCTAATATTCCTTGATATTAATATGTTTATCAAGTTTCTCAATCTTTTTTGTTTCAATAAAATGGAAATTATATGATGGATGAGTGGTTTTAGTTAGGCATGATTTATTTGGGGCCTCACATTTAAACAAAAGTCTTACCGTGATTTTATATGTATGTTTTGTGTGGTCAATAATTCTATGTCATGATTGACCTAAGATTAAAACAATTATTTTAATTTGAGGTTTCTCATGTTAAATTACCCTTTTATTATTCCTTAAACATTGAAAAATCAATTTCAAGTATAGAACCTAGGAAATTGGTTTGACCTTGAGTTGGGTCAATTAAATGGAGAAATGTTTTTGTAAAAAGTAATTGGAATATGCTAAATGGATCCTTATGTATGAGATAGTTTTAAAGGGGTTTGGGAATTATGTTAGGGGTTGTGAAATGGAATTTTACAATCATATATTTTTTAAATGGAATTGGAATTGGAACTTAGTTGGAATAAACATTTTGGTGGTTGGAATTGTACCTTTCATAAAATGAGTCATAAGTTTTAGGATGGCTTGGACTTTTTATTGAGTGAAACTATTTAAAAGGGTGAAATGTAACAATTCTTATAAAATTATTTTCAATGTATGAAAGTGAGTAGTTGACTTACAAATTATACTAAGATGTAAAATGAGGTTTTTGATTAAATAGAGTTCCAATTTGTAACCTATAAGGCGTTTCCCCATATAGCATGTCCATGAAATTTTATTTATTCAGTCCTTCAAAAATAAAAAGTTTTTATGGAATAAATGTGAGAATGTATAATTTCATTGTATCTATTAATGGTTTTGTTTTTGATTATTTATTATTTCTTGTGTATATAGATTTTATGTGATGAATTCCATGAGTGTCTCTATTTTTTTTGGTATTTTATGGAGTGGAATTAGTTTTTCTCACTAGGTTACCATTTCAATTTAATATAAAACTCCAAATGGTTCCCCCATCTGTAGTTGAATACATGGCTTATTCCCAAAGTTCAGCGATCATCTGGGTTTTGAGGCCCAAAAGATCTTAGGGACTCTCATTGGTCGAGATGATGGGAGGTCGGCCTCATCACACCCTTTTGGGGGAATTGTTTCCTACTCCATGACTCTCTTATAGATTTAAGGCATGTTCGTAAATCTCTCCCTAATCCTCATACAGGACTGGTTACCCTAAAAAATTGGCAGTGGGTTAATTCACCCTTATGTACAATGGGTCGAGATTCATCTATATGTCTCCAAGGTTCTCCATCATTTTTAAATAGTGGGAACTAAATCAGGTGTTGAAGTCACATGACCAAGTGATTTGGAATATTTTCCCATGTGTAGAGGTGTTTGATATTCCAAGGATTGGATTGATCCATTATGAGGTGTCTGATACAATCTTTTTATTATTGGAATCAACACCCATGTAGTTTGATTGGTGTTTGGACTTACACATTATGGCTTCCCAATTTAGGGTGCCTAAAGAGGTGTTTGTTGCATCTCCCTAAGACCAAATGAGCCTTGGTTATGGTTAGAAACATGAGGGAGTGCATGATTAGCCACATGGAATCTGGATATGGGATCTACATATTGGTTCAGTCCTTGAGATATTTGATATGAAGATCTAGCCTTCAAGAAGGCATCCTACATATCTTGGTTTTAGGGGGAATTAGGGTCCTCATAATTCCTTAAGGATGGGGATTAGACACTGAGGATTCCCTATTTATGATTCATGTTTAGGTGTTCATTGAATCCCCCTAAGACCACATGATCCATTCTCGTTGTGAGAAACAAGTGCGAGTTCATGATTAGCCTCACGACAAGTGGATATGGGATCTTCATATTGGGGCAGTCTTTGAGATATTTGATATGGTGCTTGAGCCTTTGAGGAGGCATCCTACTTATCCTAGTTATGGAGGGAATCAAAGTCCTCATATTTCTTGAAGTCTATGGAATACGCACTAAGGTTTCCCCATTTATGATTCCTAATGAGGTGTTCATTACATCCCCTTAATACCATGTGATCCATGCTCTTTGTGAGAAACAATAGGGAGTTAATGTTTATCCTCATGTAATGTGGATATGGGTTTTTTATATTGGGTCATTCCTTGAGATATTTTATATGGAGCTCGAGACTTTATGTAGGCATCCTACGTATCATGGTTATATAGGGAATTAAAGTCCTCATAGTTTTTTTTAAGGCCATGGATTACATACTGAGGCTGAATTATTTATGATGCCTAATGAGGTGTCTATTTCATCCCCATAATCCCACATGATCTATGATCATTGCATGAAAGAAGAGCGAGTGAAAAATTAGCTTCATGGAATGTGGATATGGGATATGCATATTGGGGAAGTCTTTTAGATATTTGATATGGAGATCGAGCCTTTAAGGAGGATTCCTACATATATTGGTTATGGAGGGAATCAGATTCCTCATAGTTCATAAAGGTAGGTTCTTACACACTGAGGTTGCCTAGATGAATGGGCCTTGCTATCTAGAAGATGGCTCGTGATCCTGTCGGCATACATTGGCGGTTATCATGTGACATGGCTCGACACATATGGGTGGTGCCGCGAGAACCATGGTGACATGGTTTGGGGGCGTCCCATGTCTTGGCTGACACCTCTGGGAGGCATCATCAGTCTAGGATAGAATGTCCATAGGTGTGCTTCATGTATTGGTTGACACCTCAAGGAGACTATGTGAGTCAAGGACGGAATGTCTAGAGGTGCGTTGCTTGTCTTGGATGACCCCTTGGGGAGACATCGCATGTCTAGGCCCGCATGTCCATAGGTGTGTTGCATGTCTTTAGTGACACCTCAGGGAGACGTCATGAGTCCAGGATGGCATGTCCAAAGGTTTCACATGTCTCAGATTACTTGTTCATGGGGGGAATAAGAGGTGGGTCATTATGTCTAGATGTGTCGACGAGACTCAGCTGACGTGAATAAGCACTGTCATACGAGTCAGGCTATGCATCTAAAGGACACCACAAGTCTAGGGTGACAATCCAAGAGGGTTTTCAAGATACGGGTGGTGCTTACAGAAGGCTATTAAGACCTATCTTAATATTTATGGAGCATTCTGCATATCTAGGATGATATAACGAAGGGATGTCACATGATTTGGGTGGCTTGATATCGCAATGTTATGTGTCTTCTTATAGCACATGTGAAGCCCACATATGTATGTGATCGAGTCCTCCACTTGAGTTGTCCACTTTGAATCACATATTTTTACCTTGTATTGTGAGTGCCTCAGCTTTTTTTAGTTTCAATTTTTTTGGGACTCACATTATATGGAAGACGTGTGATGTGGGATTCTCATGTTTCGACATGATCCCTTTTCATGATCCTTTATTGACCACACGAAGGACTCTAGGCTTGAAACATGACTGATATAGGGGTCTAACGATGTATTACCTAGTATAAAGTTAGAAGATCTCATGATCAGATGTTCACATAATCCCAGGATCTAATCGCTGATGTACATAGCCTCTAGCATCCAATCAGTCAACCCTCCAACTGATTAGCCATCCAACCCTTTTCTAAGTTGTAGTAGAGAATTTATAGGTGTATTCATCCTATGTACTCACCAGTTTTTGTGGTTCATATGATTTGAGTCTAGGCTAGAGTTGACATGGGGTTTGGCGTAACGCAGTTTTGTGAGTCTCTATTGTGGACAACATCTAGGGCTCCACATGATTTTCAATGGTCATGGGTCCATCCATCCTTTCTCAGATAATTTTTGATTATTGAAGACTTTCACCTTGAATTGATTCTATTCCATCAGGTTAAATTGTCCATAGGTCCTCGTGTTATCCAAATTCTTGTCGGAGGGCACTTGCGGGTCCTTGGATGCCCTATCTCAGGGTCACGCGGTCCGTGCAGAGAGTGTGCTAGACATGCCATGTGTCCTTTAGTGACCAAAAACCCTACTCACCTCCCCTTTTTCATAACCTTCATTTATTGTGTTGAATGTGAGGATTCATTAATGATTTCATGTATGGAACTGGGAGAATTTCCTTTTTTTTCTGAGATGGGTTGTGTGATTGATATGGGTAATAGGGTCATGTGTGAATATTCCATGGAAAACCAATTTGTTCATCCTTAGAGAACTACAGGGTTTTCCAGACCTGTTCTAGGTCTTTCATGTGGTGAAACTGACAATCCACAGGGACCTCGAGAGGCAAGGCATTTGTGAAACTGAGGTCTCACAGTGTCCCTCGGGCCACTCAGGGCGTGCGTCGCATGTCTTTCAATTACCACATACACCACTCACCCCCCCCCCCATTTTGAACCCCTTAGTTTAATTTGAAAAATTTTGGGAGGTATGTGAGTTTTTGTGGGTAATATCCATGATTTTTAATCAATTTTCTAGTGGTGTATCATGTGAACAATGTGGATTATATGATAGTGCCCAAGTATTGTGGCCAAAACAATGTATTTTTTTATTAGAGCACTATGTGTTTGTACAGTGTTTCCTATGTGATTAGGCTGAGAAGGTAAAGGGGATCCACAAGACACAATGGATAGGTCAAGGTGTGTCGCGTGTCTTTAGGGGCACACTACATGTCTTACAGTGACCAAAGACCCCTCTTGATTCATCTTCTTTATCTCATTCGTTCTTTGTGAAGAAGTCTCTGAGGTCTCAGGATATGTCTTCGAAATCATCTAGGGATTTTATTCTTCCCAATGATGCTTTGGCGTGTGATATTTGTGACATTTGGGGGTCTCTTCAATGGGATTTCACTTCCCTTTGGGGGGGGATTTTAGATTGTTTTTTAGAAACATTCCAAATAAAAACTATGCATCCTTAGGGGATGTTCATCTGGCATTCACCATTCGGTCGCTGGTGATAAAGGGTGCTTCTTGTGGAGGTTTTTCTGGGTCTTGTTGTGGGTTAAATTCCATGTGTGGAGTAATCGTGTAACCTTGAGGTGGTCATGTGATCACGAGCCTTTTAGTTGCTCTAAAATTATGCAACCATCCTCTTCTCCCTTTCATTCAGGGGAAATATAATTCTCATGTTCAAGTATTTCTTCCTTTGTTATTTTTTAACTGGTGCTTATTTTCCAAGCGTCAATAGTCCCCCCTTTGGATTTAATGCTAAACCTAAAATGAGTGGAATGCCTTCAGTGATCATGGATTCCATTAAATAACACACTTGGATTCCATAATCAGTTTACTCATTGTATCCAAGGGTGTAAAATGATAAGTAATTCCATGAGCTACCTTAGATTGTCAACTGATTCATCCCTATGAATGCCTTGGGCTAGAACCCCTTGGATTTTGGTGATGTCTTATATATTGAATTAAATATATATTAATATCTTGTATTCCATCAAGGTTACCTTGTGAATTCCAAGGGATGAGATCTTTGGGTTCATCTTGATTACATGAGATAAAATTTCATTGGTGTGGACATGGATTTCGGTCAAGCTAGATACATTGAATGCCTTGGACTGGTAGTTCATTAGATTCAGTTTTGAGAATTTAAATGTTTGGTTTCACTAGGTTCACTTATAAGGATATGAGAGGAATGTCATAGATGTATTCCTCAGACTCTCGATTGATTTGGTATGTTAAATATTCTTGGTAGAGTCCTTATAGATTCCTACATGTTTTCATGGCCATGGTTTCTGTAGTTATGCACCTTTGAACCATCATGAGTTATGAGATATATTATCCTAATCAGAGATATACTAGTACTATCCAAAGCATGTAGGTCAGACTTTGAGTGTCAACTCAGATCCTAGGATTAGAGGCTTTGTTTTGGTTTAACGGTTTTTATCTAATTATGTGGTAATTTATAATCAATGGAACTTCTTAATGTAGGTTTTATATAGAATGATTGGTTTAAGTACATTATTGGTGGTGTCCTATTGAGTTTTATTCACACCCTTATCAAGACATTGTAACACGTAGGTACATGAGAAGAAGACTTTCTAGTTATAGAGATAGGTTTGGGAAAATTCACTATATGTAGATTGCTTGGGTTTCACATGGATAGTATTGATAGTGGAAATTGGTACCGGTGCAGACTCGGGACTAAATTGGGGTTGAGTTTTATTCCATTTTTATTTTTTCTATAACTAGTAGTATATCCTCCTATATGGTATCCTTCATGATATATATATATATATATAATTCCTTATTGTTATAACATTTTTATGTTGTATTTATTTATTATAACTTTCCCTTCATTATATGTGGTGTTTATTGATGAGTTTTCTATGTATATTATTATGTTTTTGGTATTATAACTCTAATAAGTATGTATAGTCTCCCCACCACTCTACTTTAGACCCAGGATGCTGGTATATAACCTCTATCATACGAGGAGGTGTGCATGAGGCCATGTGGTGCACTGGCCCAAAAGACTTGTTCATTGGCATCCAGGTCAAGGTCTTATAAAATTATATTAGTAATTATATTAGTTTTACAATTTTTTCATGGTAGATAGGGTATTAAGAGTGTTTTAGATCTTGTCAATGATCTTGTGGCTATGAGTGATTAACCCATGCATAGGGAAAAATACCAAGTTGTTAGGGATGGGTTATGTTGTTCTTGGATTGTTCTTGTTATAGTTGTATCTAGTTTTTACCTTGGGGGAGTCACATGGGGTTTGATGTTGTTAGTTGATGGATTTATAATCATGGATTTTATGTAAATAGGTTTTGGAAGTGTACATGCATCATTCATGCATATCAATATTTACCTAACATGCATCATGCCAGGGATGTCGATTTCATGTTTCTTGTGATTTTTTAGCTTTTGATTATATCTTCATGGTCATAGAAATCTGAAATATAGTTTACTATGGTATATTTTTATTGTAAATAAATGGGGTTGGTATTTAAAGTGGTAGAATTTTCATATAAGGTGTTTTCTATAAATGGCTAAGGTGATATCATACTTTCTCAACTCTCGGGATGATATCTTATTGCATAAGTGAATATAAATAGATTAATGATAGTATCGATTAAATAAGGTTTCAATAAGAATAATAAAATATTTTTTACCTCACAGTATGTGAATATACCCCTATTTAATCAAGCATTGATAATTATTTGGAGTCGTGATAAATCTTGGAAAGATCGAAATTTAAATTATGGGATTAAAAAGGACACGAACCTGGTTGAAAATGAATTTTTTTATGGCTTATGATAATGGAATTCTATAGAAATGTGATGGTCTTGGAAAGTGATAGTTGGGTTAAATAAAATTCTAGTAAGCATTTTATAAATCATATCCCACTGTATTTAGTGAATGTCATTCTATTTAACCAACATTGTTTTTTGAACTTTTTAAAATCGTAAGGTCTTGATAAATTAAACTTGTAAAGTGTTAACCCTTAGATAGATAAAGTGAATTATTGGTCTTATGTGTTTACCTTGACCATTTTATGGGTTTTTGGGGGATTCTTTGAGATCCTAATTTAGGAAGCTTATGTGTTATGTGTTTAGATAGACCCCATAGGGGTTGTGTGACTGAGTGTATAAAGTAGTGACCTTAGTGTGTGTGTGAGGCTATAGAGCAAGCCCATTTTTCAATAACATTAATTTGAGTGTTTAGAATGATATATTTTGTGATATTTTATGTGATAATGGTTTTCATTACATGGCCTATAGTTTTTGTGAGTATTGGGATAAGGTCAAGTTGGTAAGACTTAGTGACTATTAAGTTACAAATTAGAATTAGTGATGCAGTGCCTTGTTACCTTTGAGGGTAACTTGTGATGGGATTTATCATGATATATGAATTCCTCTAGATGTGCAAGTCATGTTTTGATTTTTTTATGTGGTTGTTTGATGTTTGGTGTAACTAAGTGGTATTATAGTTGTTTTTTAGCACTGTGGTGTTAGGGCCTTATGTCTAGGGTGATTTTTATGAGTATGATATTTTATGTGACTGACCCTATTTGTTTTTTATGTGATTTCTATACATTGTTTTGGGGAGTTAAGTGTTAGGGGTTTTTTTAATTGGAAATTGGGGTAATAGTTGGTTGTGTTCTTAGAGAAGACACATGTCAGGTGTTGACCTTGTTCTACATGGGTATCTAGGAATCCTCTAGTTACTGTAGGTAAAATGTAAAGAGAATGGGTTGTCTCTCGGTTAAAGGTGTGAACCTATTATCAATAGTGTTTGAATAATGGTATGTGAGTCGGGTTTTAAAAATGTTCATAGTGGAGCATGTACCCCTTAGGTCTGAAGCAATCATATGGTGCAAGAGTGAGAACCCGTCATCTTCAATGATTTTTTTGTGATACATGGAGCTCCAATAGATGCTTTTGAGGTGCTACTAAGTTTATGGAAAACATTTGGTGATTCCTTAGATGGTTTCAAATGTGAAAGAACATGTGGTGTGTGTCTTATTATTGGGGGTATAGGGTTAGAGTGGTCGAGTGTCTAGCCTTACCATGTTCAAGTATTTCTTTAGAAATGTAGTGTGAGTAGAGTTTGATTATTATAGTTCAAAAATGATTCTAATTTTCCTATAGCCATGTGTTTACCTTGGAATAAGTGAGGTTCTAAATTTTAAATCGGAGTGTCGATGGTACCCCCTTAGGATTAAGGATAATATGTGCATAAGCATAGTAAGTGGTTTATGTCTGTGAGTCTTGTTTAGATGAAATGATAATCATGGAATCAGGAGTTGTGTGGCATGATCAAATGGTTTTGGCATGTGAACCAATAATAATTTAAAGCATAGGGTAGTGTTTGTTGGTGAGTAGAGTGGATATAAGTTTTGAGATGATAAGTTTTTGTGGCCGAGTTGAGGGTCAAGGACCTTGTAGTGGTATGGGGGGAAGAGTTTTCCAAGGTTTAGATGGAAAGGTAAACTACCCTAGGTTCAGATAGGCGATATTGGTTGGATCAGAGTTTCATGACATAGACTATATAAGATCCCAATCCTAGTTAGGTTTTTATATGACATTGTGCATAGCTCGGGAGGAGTGAAATTCATGGGATGATGGTAGGACCTATTGGGTTTAGTTCTCATGGTGTAGTATAAGGTAATAAATATAGTATATAGACCACCATAATATGTTATTAGGAATTACCCTCACTTTAACATTATTTTCATAAAGTTTTGAGGATGGTGTTCTATAAGACGGAGGTGGATACTGCTCAATGTTGAGAGTAACACTTGGTTATGATCAGTTTTTCTCACATCTGACCATTATGCTGGGTAAAAAACGAGTTTTGGTCTATGAGGTTACAATGTTTAATGGGGAAAAAATTACATATAAACTCCTATTGTGGAGAGTCTCATGTCAGTTTTGGGAATATGAACCATTTTCTGAAAAGTTTTTTGATGTGTGGGACAAATATTTCAGTGGTCGTCAAGTTACCAAATTCCAGTGCACATGTGACTTCGATATAATTTGGATTCAACAATGAATATTGTAGGAAGGTTATTATGTGATTTTTGTGGGATTACAAGTGGCTGTTTGGAGCATAGAATGTAATAGCATGATCCAAGCATGGTTCAATGCGGTGATACACTGGTTCTTGGGTTAGATAATAAAAAATAATGTTTGTGGATAATGTTTGATCATAAATTTTTACTATAAGGTCAAGGTAAAACATTGATGTGTTCTTGGGATGACCATGGGATAACTCTAAAGAAAATGGTATCATTGCTAGGAGTCTAATGGTGTGTCAGTGGTGGATGTCGAACATTCTTATGGCGGGTTGTACATGGGAGGTCTCACAAGTTGTTTTTCATGATTTTTGATGTGGAGTGTTCAAAACTACTTTTTAAATGTCCTTATCAATGTTTTGGGCCTTATTTGGGAATCGACCATGTATTTTCGTGGAAAATATTGCATGTTATGTTTTTACTTGGATAGTGAAGAAACATATGTTTTACTTTGAAGGTGGAAATTTGAGTGGTATCACTGTTGACCAATTCTCTCATGTGTTTTTATAAAGGGTTTATTGGAAATCATGCTGATTGGATTGGTGGACCATGTAGAATGTTCTTTGAAAATAAAATTTCACAGGTCGAAGGTGTTGATGTTTGGAGTTTAAATTGTGAGTTATATCCAATGATGGGGAGCACTATAGTCCATATAATTAAAATGGATGATGAAATGAGAATTTCTTAGAATATATTGAAATAATGGTTTTCATCTTAGTATTTAATGATAATGTGAGCATTGAATTGATATCGAGGAGCGTTGTTTTTTTTGTTTTCCATTTCACTTTTAAAGTCTTTGGAAATTTGAAGATTAAATGATGTCATTTTAATAGGTGTTAGAGACAATCATAGGCTGGGTGATGAAATTGGATGACCCCCATGACTTCTTTGGGATGAAAAGTATTATAGTGAGGAGATTTTAAGGCTCGAGTGGGAATATAAGCCATTAGGTTCAGGTAAATTTTTGAATTGACTATTGGTAGATGGTTTGTTTTGATGGTTGAGCTTGAAAATTAAATTTTGAGAGTTAAAACATCATAACGTGATATTTTTTGATATGGTTTGGGGACCAAGAGGTTCCTTGGGTACTCAGTTATTTTCTTAGTGTTTTAGGATATCAAATTTTAGTCTCGGTAGAAACATCCTAGGGCACATGATTATTGTTAACTATGCACCCTAACTATGTGTATTTATTTGAATAGATGAACAGTTTTTTCAAACCATTATTTGTGAATTGGGAAACCATGAACACTATCCATAAAATTTTATAGGTGTGAAAAAGGTCTGTTCATAGTTTATAAATTTATTTACACTAACCATGTGACATGGTGTGCCTCATACAGTGAGATCCACACAGTTGGTGAACAATTTGACCAACCATACAACCAAACCATGATCATCTTTAAAAGTGGAAAAACTAAATTTTTCCCTCCACCCATAAATGATTTTCTCACCTTTTACTACCATTTATCTCAATAGAATCCACCACTTTACCCTCCCTAACCTCTCATATTTTACCAGATATATCCTTCTTTTAGTGACCTATTTGAGTTTCATAACTTGTGTTAGAGATCCTCAAGTGACTATATGACTCCTTAACCTCTTTTTCTTATAAACTATCATTGACTACTATAGTTCCACATAGTTTATATTATATGACATATTTTGAGGTTATTTATATAGCTTCACAATTTCTAAAATTTTATGCCTAACGAGAAGATGATAATGGAAAAGTGGGATTTACATGGAATGAGGTTGGTGAATCATTATATTTAACCCAATATCTTACATTTCTTCTAAATGTATTCTTAGTTCATTCTAGCCATACATGTTATTCTTGACCTTTTCATAAATTAATTATTTTAATTTAGGTTGTTCATGTTAAACACTCCTTTTTATTATACTTCAAATTATTCAAATATTAATTCCTATTGGAGCATATAAATAATTGGTCTAATCATCAGTTTTTTATTATTATGGTGAAATTTATTTGTAAAAATAAATTGGAATATGTTAAAGGGACCTTTATGGTTGAGATGGTTATAAAGTGATTTTGGAATTATGGAAATGGTTGTAGAATGGAATTTAACAAGAATAAATGTTTTAAATATAATTTTAATTTGTAATTGGTTGGGATGAATGTTTTGGTAATTGGAAATCCCCTTTTATGAAATGATAAATGGATTTTAAGATATTTTGTCATTTATATTTTGTGTAATTTTTTGAAAATGGGAAATGATAAATCTCTTATAAAAATAGTGTTTAATATTTGAAAGTGATTAGTTGACTTGTGAATTGTATTGATTTATATCATTATGGTTTTGATTAAATATAGTTCCATTCAAAATCTTATAATGAGTTTTCCAAAAAAAAATTTAAATAAAATTCTATTTAATAAATCATATCAAAATAATAAGGTTTTATGGACTGGAACTGATATTGTATAATGGAATGGGAACCGATAAGGGTTTTGTATTTAATTGGTTATTATTTCTTGTGTATATAGAAATTATGTGTTGAATTCCATTGGTTTTACCCCCATGGATTTTTGGAAATGAAATGGGATGAATTACATAAGTGGTCATGGATTTTGTTAGGGTACTCACTTGGAATCCATGGGAGGATGCCTCCTTGTATCTAAGTGTGACTAAATCTAAAGAATTCCATGAGCTACCATGTCATCCCACCTGATTCATCACTATGAATGCCTCAGGATAACTCCCCCTTGGATTCAGGTTATGTCTTATATATTGAATTCCATGGATTAAATTCAAGGTACCCCTCTAGTTACCCTTTTGAATGCCCCAGGATGAGCTCCCCGAATTTGAATTGATTATATAAGAAAAAATTAAATGGGTGTGGACATAGATTCTGGTCAAGCAAGATAATCTAAATTCCTTGAACTCATAGTTCCATGTATTTAGTTTAAAGAATAAAAAGATTGGATTTACAAGTATTCTATTAGATGGATCTGAGTGGAATTTCATGGAAGAATTCCTCAGAATCTGGATTTATTTTGTATGAGATAAATTTATGATGGATCCCACATGGATTCCATTATGTTTTCATCATTATTGTTTCCATGGGTACTCACCTTGTAACCGACATGAGTTATCAGATCAATCACACTAATCATAGATATATCGGTGTTGTATGAAGTGGGTAAGTTTAACCTCATGTGTAACCTTGAAGATTGGGATTAGAGGGTTCATTTTTATTTATTAATTTTTTATCTGGTTACATAATAATTTATTATTACTAGAAACTCTTTATGTAATTTTTATATAGAAGATATATTATAAGGATGTCAGTGGTGGTGGCCTACAATGTTTTAGAAATTCCCTACTCTATTCTCAGTGGCACTAAGGTACCTAATTTGAAGACTATCTGGTTACATGGGCAGTCTAGGTCATGAACTTGATGTGTAGATTTCTTTGGTTTTTCTTGGATTGTGTTGAGAGTGGATATTTGGACCAGGAATGACTCAATACTGGACTACACTTGAGTTTTATTTTATTCTTATTTTGTTCTATCGTATCTAGTATGTTATCTACCTTGTGGGGATAATTCACGAAATGAATGGAATTCCTCATTATTGTAACATTGTGATATTTTACTTATTTATTATCACTTTTAATACTCTATCTATGATAGCTTTTAATTTTTTTATATTTTGATTAAATTTCATATAGCTATTATAACTCTGATAAGTGGTTATGGTCTCCCCACCACTCCAATTTAGACCTAAACTAAGGGTAATTATTCTCTCACATATAGGGTATAAATTCTGAGGCCATGTGTTGCACCGGCCCAGAGCACAAGTTCTGAGGATTCTGGGTCAAAGACCTACATAAAAAATGTGTAAAAAAGTTAATATGAGTCCAAAATGCTAATAAGATTTAGGAAAAACATTAAATATTTTTTAAACAAAATTTTAATGTAAAACACATACATTACAAGATTCATAAATTTAAAACACATACATTACAAAGTGTAAACTTCTACTCAATTTCATTTTTCCCAAAAAACAATATTCTTAAATTTTAACTTATATTTCATTCATGTCTCTTTTTATTTAAATAAAAATTATCCACCACCACGGATAGATAGACCACGATATAATTCCAAATAACCCATGGTCCTTGTGAAAAGTATTTGAGAACATGGTATGAGAATAAAAATCTCATTAAAGTATACAAAAATTAAAGGAACATGTTAACCTATTCAAAAAACTATGAAATCTATATGAAATATTTCCCTTTTACATAATAAACTTTCAACTCTGATTTTTATTTACTTACACAAGAAATCATATTTATTGAAAAATATATTAGTAAACCATTTAATAAGAATGAATAATGGAAAAACATAATCATGATGTTTTATTTGAATACATGAGGACCCATGAAAATAAATTTCTATAAAAACATTCATTTCACCCTTAATGGGATTCTAAAAGTTCAAAAAACATAATCTCAATTTCTTACCTTGTGAAATAAAAATATTAAAATAAAAACACTATTTCAAGATTATAAAATTCATATTGGTTTCTTGTGAAATCATATTCATAGAAAAAATGTAAAATCGTCATTCATTTACAAAAAGAAAAAGAAAACTATGTTCAATAGTGTTTACGACACGTAACATCCGGCTTAATCGAATCATGATTATATAAATATGATCAGTATAACATATAAATTAAATTAGAGGATATAAATAGGATTAAATAATATATGAAATACATAAAAATTCTATAATAAATATAAATTTATTGGTAAATTTGTAATAAATAATTACACAATTTTTAATAAAGACATTTTATTCTTCATAGATTATGTTTCCTACAAAAATAATTTTTGTTTCTTTTTAAAGGAAAATATTTTAGTTAACATTTATAACTTATTAATAATTTATTTTATAAAAATAAAAAACATTTTTTAAATTTTAATGTCGAAATTAACTAGGGTTTAAATTTTCATAATTTTCTGAAACGGTTAATTTTTCATGAATAGTGAAAACTATTGCTTTTTCATATACTATCACTTATTTTTATTTAATAAAGTAATTTAAAATTTAAATAATATTTTATATTTGGTTTTAAAGTGACATATGAGAAATTTTTAATTATAATAATATAATTAATTTCATTTGAATTGGAAATTTTACAAATTTTGGGATACCTTTATTTTTATGCTTAAAAACGTTGTTTTCAAAAAAGAATTTTTCAGTGCCTAAAGTTTATAAACTTTAATTAAATTAAATAACATAAATTTAGAAATTATTTAGTTGAAATTAATATATTATAAATATATTTATAAGAATTAATATTTATATAATGATGATTTCTATTCATATAGTTAATAGAAGATCATTTATTGCTTGAAAAATTCAATTCGTGAAAACCCATTTTTCAACACGTTTTGCGGGTTTAATTTTAAATTTATTTCTTCAAAATATTTGAATTAAATTTTATTAAATGGATTAAATATTTTTAATCATAATATTTAATATTATTTAATACTTACATCTATATTTTTTCCATAATTAATTGTAAATACAGCGAAGAAACTAGTTACCATGGTGAAAAACATAAATGGTGAAAGTCAGTAACCTTTGAGATAAATAGAATAACATGTTTTAAA
This sequence comes from Viscum album, assembly GCA_963277665.1. Taxonomy (NCBI): domain Eukaryota; kingdom Viridiplantae; phylum Streptophyta; class Magnoliopsida; order Santalales; family Viscaceae; genus Viscum; species Viscum album. The sequence goes on from OY728129.1 coordinate 1,708,238,167, forward strand.
ATATTTGTTTTTGAATGTTGGAGGTATTTATCAACCATATAACCCTTAAATTAAATTATTTTTCAATTTTTATGCAATGTTTTTAGAGTGACTTTCCATTATTGAATAGGTTTGGGTATTTTAAAAAATAACACTCTCTCTCACTTATTAAAGGGCACCTGCAATCCTCTACATTAAAATTTTAAAAAACCTTTTGATTCATCCATGACTTACTAAAATCCATTTATTACTTCCCTAAACACTTATTATTTTCACTGGTTTGATCACAAATCCAATCATTGATGAATTTAGGTATAATCCTAAAGAGGTTTTCTGAAGAAGAGGTTTGTTATTAACCCATCATTTTTACTTTGTTTCTTTTTACACATCCTTAAAATATTATTAAATAATTATGATATAATAATATCATTATATAACATATACTTAGTTGTTATTATGTTTTTGGAATAACCTACATCAATCTCCTTTTCCATTAAATGGGAAAAGAAACCAATGTTCGTGCGTATGGAGGACTACCGCCTCGCGAACTGATGTAATTCGTTTTCAATCATCACCTCACATGGATTTTCATGATGATTAATTTTATTCATATCTATTAAATTCATGAATTTTTAATAACTCTATAAAATTAAAATATCATATACTTTCTTAACTTATAATCCATTGAAAAATGATAACAACATTCCTGTGTTTGTTAGACTACTACCTCGCGAAGAGACGTAATACATTTTTTATTACCACATAACATAGATAGTATATATAAGTGTATTTAAAGAAATAATATAATATTTATGATATAAATACCATTATTTAAATTTATTATTACACTTACCTTCTTTCAAACATTACCAGTAAGTCCAGCCGAAATCGATGCTTCTGACTACTCATTAATAAAGGAAAAGAGTACAGAGGAGATGGGAAGTGTCAAACAAAGGGACTTGACATCATAAATCAAAGAATAAAATTAAATATCATAATATGACATATCATTCCCATAATCAGAGTCATCGGTTGTTTCTCAATTTGAGTGGGACATACCCGGATTAATGATCTTAAGAATATCATAATTAAACATTCCTAATAGCATAGAAGATCGAGTTCACACAGTGTGAGGTGTATTAGAGTAGTCCTTCCTCAGCCTTCTCCTTGAGGGGGTAGAAGTGTATTTTACCTCCCCTTTACCAGACATGAGTGCATCTTTGAAAGAAGTTGGCCCACCACTACCCACTGCAACCCCTTCTGCCTCCGAGATGTCACCCCACTTCACAGATATCCTAGAGGAATTCAAGAGATTCTAAATATACTAATGAAAATAAACCTATTGAACAGTGTTAAAATTCATCACATTAGTCTCATCATATAGAAAACATGCACCAATACTATAATTCATCCATGTATTTTAAGGGTCGGTGTAAGTAGGTTACCCTACAAAAGAGAGAATAGTATTTTTTATAGTCCCAACTAATCTAGTGGGAGTAACTGCATGACCATTTGAGGGTGTAATCCCCTTGGAAACACCAACCTGAGAAATAGAGGGACCACTCATCAGGGATGAAGAGTTTTTCCTAGAATTATAAGAACCATTATTGGCTCTCAATGGTGACAAATCGACCATCAGTCCATTCCATTTCGAAGGTAGCTGATGTTATTCTGTAGAAGCCAACACATCAGACTTATTGGAAGAGGGATTGATGTTATGATCAAGGGGTTGTGACACATACACATCATTCCTTGTTACCAACAACTCTTTTTTATGAGAGGAAGGCAATGGATCGTTGGGGGTGCAGGAGCTCCACGGAAATGGCGTTTCGGTTTCCTAGGGTTTTAGATGTCGGTTCTCTATTTTCTTGACTTCGTGCTTATAGATTGTGAAGTCAGATATGTCTAGAAGTATGATCCATAGTGGCTTAGTGGTTATGCATCTACGGTGAGTCTTCTAAAAACTCAGTTTAACACTGTTTGAGATGTTGATATCGGGTTTTCCACCCAGAAGGATGGTGCGCAGAATCCTGGTGACTACATGCACTCGATGGATGGCATTGTACAAGAGCGCATTGTTTGTTGTCAGATTGAAGGTGGATTGAAGGATCATGATGTCGGTTTGGAGGTTGTAGGCATTGAACTCAGATCCTGGACTTTGGTTTATGGTTTTTTGGGAGATTGAGGCACGTGGGGTAAGGATGCCAAGTCTGATCCAAAGCTGCTGCCGAAGCAAGCTTTGCATTCAAATGTTTTTGATGGTTCCAACAAATTTGAGTCTATAAAGTTTCCTTTTGAATCCTTTTTTCATGCTTCACTAAGGATAAATCCAAATGATGTGTTGAAGTTTTCATCTGAGTCTTTCACAGACTCATGTTCTGGAAGAATTCTTCGAAAAGGGCCATCAGCACATGTTGAGTCCAGTCCTGATGTCTTTGCTGAAAGAATTTCTATCAAGAAATCCTCTTTGATTGCACATCTTGTTTTTCCCTTATTTCCATCATTATTAGTGAAAATAGAAACGTTTCTCATGTGTATGTACGGCCAACCGTCTTCATGATTGTAGTGTAGTTCACTTTTTAATATGCTTTTTTCATCATTTTCTTTAAAAGTAAAATTGATTTATAAAAAGGATAATTATAAAATGGTTATTATTATTTAGATTATTTAATATTAATATCTTTGACCTTTATCAACTTACCAAAATAGTTTTTGACATATTATTCGAAGGTCATTAAAACATCTAATGTGATATTAATTGACTAAGTTATTGAATATGAAATGGTAAAAAAATAAAATGATTAATAAAATAGTATAATTTTATTACTAAATAAAATAATTAACATGATTTTATTATTCAAGAAGATAGGTAGTGAATGTGATGGGTTTTCCCTGAGGTAAGGGATCCCTCTAAACCACCCTTTTTCAAGTTATGACCATTCTCCCTCTAACTCACTTACTATCTCTATCTCTTTAATGATATGAAATGTTTATAAATTATATTTATATATATATAACATATATTAATATCTTATTATAACATACTTTAATGGGTTAATACATGTCTTATGATTATTTCTTAAATGCCTTATTTAAAAAAATACCTTTTGATTATGATATGAGGCAAGATTATGCAACCCATTTTCTTTACATGAGATATTCATATTTTTATCCATTATGATTGATTTATAGTTTGTGGAACACCTAATCAATAACATTTTTTGATGGGTGTGACTATATAGTTCTCTAATTAGTTGGGAAAAAGTTTATTCTCATGAGATGTTTTGTATGGGATTTGGGAGTAAACCTAATCTGTTATAAGACTTACTCCGCAATGTGATATTATCTATGAAGTTATCTTTGACACATGTTTATGCCATGTTATATATTTTGGACACATTTCATAAGTTACCATGATCTTATAATAATATGTTCTATATTTTATACTCCCATGTGGTTACTCACAAGTTTTATCATTTATGATACCATGTTATACCTTTGACTCATATGTTATGCTTCCTTATCATGTTTATTTCCTTACTGGGATTTTTATCTCACAACCTTTTTCAATGTATTCCTTACATTATCCTATGAAGTTTTAGGATAAATTTATGTAGAATAAAGTGAATAATTTTTATTTCAGTTTCATGTTGTTCTTTTATGTCAATAGTTTCCCAAAGACACTAGGACTTTCAATCCTTCATTTTTATCTAGAGGATACTTATGTTAAAAATCATGTAACAATTTGTGTGATTAGCTTATGTCCCTATAGTTAGTATTCGAGGATGGTCTAGTTATTTTTCTTGGATTTATACTAGAATCCTTTTTTGAGAACCATTGGGATAATTATAAGGATAATACTAAGTATAGTAAAATATCCTAGAATTTTGGTAAAGAATAGATAATGTGAGTTCTAAACAATTACATCCTTTTCTAGATAATATATGTGGATGTGGACCTAACATTGTTTTACCTAAGGGAAATAACTCTGAATGGGGTGCATTGGGAATGACTCTTTAATCACCTGGTACATGAAAATGGTCTTTAATACACAATTGGTTTGACAATCCCTAGGGATTTGTTTTGGAAATTGCGAAACTCTTTACAAACCATTATGAAGGAATTAAAAATTAATTTTTTATAAAACCTAATATGGAACATTACTATATATAACCTAGATTAATATTCATATACTCATAATTCATCAAATACTTATTATTTATAAGTTATTTCTTTTATGTTTATAGGTTTCCTTTTTGTATGTTAAAGTATGATCATCTTTTTTTATTTGTTTTTTATTAATGGAAACAAATATGAGAAACCCTTCTAACAACCAACATTATGGGAAATGTGATGTTTTCCCCAATCATAATCCTAACCTTATGATAGTGGGAACTGATAACTTCATAGTAGTATTGGATCAACTATCTCAAGTTAGGAATAATAACTTGAATCCTAGAAAGCGACCTCCTTCTCCTAGGAAAGTGAAAGTTACAGTCAACGCCATTATTCAAAATGGACCCTACCTTTAGCAGATCTTCTAATCCCCTCATTGCTGAAAAATTGATTAACTTTATTGAGAAGATATTATTTTTCCTTCAATTTACAATGAAATGGAATGATGTTATGATCATTTATTACATTGAGGGAGAACATGATTAGTGGTGGAAAATGATCAAGAACATGAATTCCAAAGGGTATATTAACTCTATGAAATGGGATAACTTCAAGAAAATATTTTCTCAAAACTCTCTATATTAAAGTAGAGTGGGATCTCTTCAAACTGAAGTAAAAGGAATAATATTATATTAAAGAATGTGAGCTAAACTTCACATGGATTTCATAGTACACCTCAGGCATTACTATAAGCAATGAAAGTAAGCTGTTCCGTTTCTTTAGTGGGTTAATATCAAGTATATAGTAATATTAAATTATTTGAGACTTTGACAGATATTAAGATATTTTTCATTGTTCTCTTAATGTTGGAATAGGGATCAACAAGTTTTAGCGGTATTGTGGGACTAGAGAAAAAAATATAAAATGGAGATTTCATTGAGAGTATCAAAAATTAAATCCCAAGGAGGAAATAAAACTCAACATCGCACTTATCAAAAGTGTGTGTAGAAGAATTATGATAACCATATAAATGGAATAGATATATGTTTCCAATGTGGACAAAGGTTAATCAGACTAATAAATTCTAAAGGTAAATGAAGAATAATAATAATTTATAAGAAGAAAAAGAAGGTTTAGATCAACACACAGCCTACTGTAGAGTGTTTCACCTATAATGAACATGGTAATTATGCAAGCTGGTGTCCGAAGACAAAGTTTATCAGTGAAAATTAATTAAAAAAACTCCATGGAAGAAATTAAGGAGATATATTCCATCATTAACACTAATGTGGATCCATAAAATGATGTGGTGATAGATATGTTTATTATTCATTCAAGAATAGAAAATATACTTTTTTATTCTGGTTATATGAATTCTATCATATCTTTAAAGTGTAGTATAACTATTAAAACACCACCTCAATCCATGGTTGTTGAGCTATATATGAGAGAATAAAATGGAGTTATGGTTACATCCCAAGTATATAAATCCTCCCCAATCAATGTTTGTAGACTGATACTTCCGTAAAATCTAGTATTATTCCTTTAGTAGAGTTTGGTGTTATATTGGACATGGGTTAGGTGGCCTTGTATAAATACAACATCAACTTTCATGAGAGAGAGATCAATCTTCACTTCCCAAGACATCCTATGATTATACACTAGTGTAAGATGAAGGATGAATATCCCTTGGAATATTCTATTACAGAATGGATTTAATTTATCAATGAGAAAGCATGTCTTACTCAAATGATCATGACATATAAGAGAAAAATACTTGAAGACATGCCTATTATGATGGATTATACAATATTATTCCTTGAATAGTGGTATATTCTTCTTTCTGACTGATAAGTTGAATTCCCAATTGAACTTATATCTGGATCTCTGCTACTATCGAAGATTCGTTACATTATGGCCATCATTGAGTTGGAATAAATGAAAAATTATACACAAGAGAATATGGAAAAGGGTTTTATACACCTGATTGATTCACCGTGAGGTGTTTTCCCACTTAATCAAGAATAAGTACACATTAATGAGCCTTTATATTGATTATCATGAACTCAAAATAATCATGAAAAAGAAAAAGTATCAATTATCATAGATGGATGACTTTTTTTATCAACTGTATAGAGCCTAATATTTCTTTGAGGTGGACCTTCAGTTGGGATATCGCCAATTAAGGATGAAGAAGGAATTTATTCCCAAAACCTCCTTTCAAATAATGTATAGACACTATAATTTCATAGTGATTCATTTTTGACTCACTAAATCTATATCAATATTTATAGACTTAATGAATGTAGTCTTTAGATATTTTCTTGAAAAATTTTTGGTAGTCTTTATAGATAATATTTTTATATAATCCAAAAGCAAGGAGTAGCATGGAGATCATTTGAATACTTTATTAAGCATTTAAAAAAGGAGAATCTCTATGAAAAGTATAGTAAATGTGATTTTTTGATTAATTAATTATAATTATTGGGGAATATTTTCACCATTAAAGGGACATATGTGGACCCTTTTAAGACAAAGGAAATTGAGGATTTTCCTTGACCATCATATATAATGATGATCCATAGTTCCCTTGGACTATCTAGGTATTATCAATGATTTTTTAAAAACTTTTCGTGATTTTAAAAGACACTAACAAATATGACTCGGAATAGGGTGTAGTTTTTATGGACGAGTGAGAAACAATAGATCTTCAAAGAGTTGAAAAATAGGGTTATCACTACAATAGTACATATGCAACCCACAAGTGGGGAACTTTTCTTGGTATACATCGATGCTTCTAAGAATGTATTATGCTATGTATAGATGTAAAATAGTGAAGTGATAGCTTATGCCTCACGATAGTAAAAGGTTCATGAGCAGAACTAGATCATGCATGATCTGGAGTTACTTACGGTGATCTTTGCATTGAAAATATAGCAAGATTATATATATGGGGGTAATATGAAATGTATATATATATATATATATATAATTATATCATAAGAGCCTCGAATATATATTCAATCATAATGATATCAATATGATCCATTGAAGATAGTTAGAGCTGATCAAGGACTATGACTCCTCAATTCATTACTATATTTGGATGAAAAGTGTAATATGATCTAAGTGAAAAGGATCTAAAATCTTTATCAATGATTAGAATTGAGAAAGGTCCAATATTCTTAGTCTTTGAAAAGTAATACATGGGGATCATGAAGGAAGGAAAATCATTATTCCTTTCTCAAATGATTACTCAACCATCCCTTCTAAAGAACATAAAGTGTGCTGAAAGAGATGATGAGGAAATTTAGAAGATGGTGGAATCTATAAGAAATGTGAAATCCTAAGAGTTAAAAATTTATGAAGAAAGAGTTATAAGATTTGGTTCATGACTATGTATACCATAAAATATTGAGATAAAGAAATAATTGTTTAATGATTCACATAGCTCAACCTTCTTCATCCACCCATAGAGAACAAAGACGTATTGAGATCTCCAGGAACACTATTGCTGGGTCAATAAGAATGAGATCATAGAATACACTTAAATTTGTTTGGTATGTCAATAATTGAATAATAAAAGGAAATATTCTATGGGGATGATGAAATCATTACCCCTACCCAAATGAAAATTGTAAAAATCACCATGGAATTTGTCATTGGTAATCCAGATACATCATTAGAAAATAATTCCATATGGGTTATAGTGGATCGTATTACTAATAATTATCCCTTAATTGAAATTCTATAGGACTTATAACTCAATAATATTACCATGATATATATCAGTTAGGTGGTGAGACTATATAGAACACCAGTATTGATTTTATCTGACTGAGATCTACGATTTACCTCCAAATTATGGAAGAGACTCCAACATTATATAATTACATAGTTATAATTTTTTACATATTATCACCCCCAAATAGATGGGAAATATAATTACACTTTTTATACATTGGAGGATATGTTGAAATAATGTTTGATAGACTTAAAAGTAGTATTCTAATCAACATCTATCTTGGGTTGAGTTCTCAAAAAATAATAGATTTCACTGAAGTATCCTAATGGGTCTTTACTAAGACCTTTATTGGAAGATGTGTTGAAACATTTTGTGTTGGGATAAAGTTGGTGAATGAAATATTTTGGGACATGAAATATTTTTGGATATTGTAGAAAAATGTCAATACCATTCAAAAACATATCAATACTACTTGAAGTTGATAGAAGAGTCATGCCAACAACTATCGATGAGGAAAAGAGTTCATGGTTAGAGATAAAGTGTTCCTCAACATATCACCAAGGAAGAGAATCCTGAGATTTAGTAATAAGGGAATGATAATCCCCATGTACATAATCCCCTTTGTTTTTCTTAATTATATCAAATAAGTGTTTTATCAACTAGCACTTCCACCAATCCTTTCTGAGTTACAAAACATTTTTCATATATCCCTCTTAGGGAAGTACATACCATATCCCTCAAATGTACTGAATTCAAAGGTGGTAAATCTGAAAAATGTTCTGTCTTGTGATGAGTAGCTGGTAAATATCCTGAACTGTAGAGAAAAAGTTATATAAAATAAGAAAACTCACCAAGTTAAAGTACTATGGTGGAACCATAAATACAAAGAGGGAACCTAGGAACTGAAGAAAGACAAAAAGCAAAAATACCCTCATCTTATTTCACCTTAGTATATAATATGATAATTTTGATGGAGAAATTTCTTTTGGGGGAAAGACTGTAACACACCAAATTTTAAAAAAACTATTTTTGATAGTGTATAAGACCTGGAACACCAAGACTAAACAAACCATCATTATCTAAATATGACTATTATAACCTAGCTGTTAGACTAGTGACTATGAATTTTATTATATAATTTATGATATAAATATAAATTTCTAACTCCATATAAATTTAATGATAAATTCTTAATAAATTAGCACTTGATATGTAATAAAAACATTTTACTCTTTAAAAATATTCATAAAAATTTATTTCTATTTATTTTTGGGAGAAAATGCTATAATTAATTTTCAAGACATTTATAAAATTTATTTTATATAATTAAAATAAAATTTTATGTCAACATATCAAAATTAACTAAGGTTTAATTATTATAATTTTCTTAAAGTGGTTTCATTTCAGTATATAGTGAAAACTACCGATTTTTAAAATAATATCACTTAGTTTCATTAAATAGAGTAATTTAAAAGTCATATTATATTTTGTATTTGGTACTAAAGTAAAATATGTACCATTTTTATTTATAATAATCTAATTAATTTCATTTTAATCATAAATTTTCAGGATTTTGGTATAATTTAATTTTTATTATTAAAAATATGATTTTATGCGAACAGTTTTTAAGTGCATAAAGTTTATCCATATGATTAATTAAAATAACCAACATTAAGAAATTATTTAAATGAATAAATATATTATAAATATATTTATATGAATTTTAATTTATATAATGGTGATTTTTAGTCAATGAGTTAATATAAGATCATCCATTTCTTGAAAAACATATTTCTTGTAAACTTGTTTTTCAACACATTTTGTGGTTTTAATTTTAAATTGAATTATTCCACTTATACGAATTGAATCTGATATAATGGATTAAATATTTTTAATAATAATAATAATTATTATTATTATTAATTTTATCTTAATTGTTTTCATAATTAATAGTAATATTATTTAAAAACTAGCTACCATGGTGAAAAACTAAAATGGTAAAAGTGAGTAACCTTATAGGTAAATGGAATAAAATTTTTAAAACTGGATTATTTTTACTTTCAGAGGTTTGTATAGAAACTATCACCCATAAAATCAATTATTTATCAATTTTTGAGGCACTTTTCTTGAGATTAACTTCCAATTATTGAATTGATTGTGATATTTACAAAAATATCAATCCATCTCACTTATAAAAGGGATCCTCCTCTCATTTTCTTTCCAAAATTCACAATACTTTTTGGTTTGTAACATACCTACCCAAATACCTTCTTTAATTCACCCACACTCTTATTAGATTATTTTTTTAATAAATCTAATCTTGGAAGGCTTTAGGTAAAATATTAAGGGGGTTTTCTATAGAAGATGTATCATTCTTGGTTGAGATTTTTTATTTTATTTCTTCATTCACCACCATAAAATATTATACAACCATGATTATATAATAAAATATATTATATATTTTTATTATATTATATTGTGTTAATTTAATGATCTACATAGATGTCTTTTTTCATAAAATTGGAAATAAACTCATCATTCATTTGTACAGAGGACAACCGCCTTTCCAACTAATGTAATTAGTTATCCATCGTCCCCACTCACGGTTGTTCATGAAGATTTTTTAAATGATTATAAATGAAAATAATGACATAATATTAATTCTAAAAAATTAATATATCATATATTGTCTTACATTACTATCTTTTAAAAAATGATAATGATGTTGATGTGTACAACAGACTACTTCCTCATGAAGCATTGTGACTGTTTTTATTACCGCATCAAATTGATGGTATATATACTTATATTAAAAGAAATAATATAATATTTATTATATAATTACCATTTTTTAGTGATTATAAAACACTTATCTCCTTTCCATCATGGTTTTTGAAAAATGGAAACATTACTCAATCGTACCTACAACCTTCAATCCCTATAATTGTAACGAAGTTCACTTTTGGTAACTATATTTCATGTTTAGTTTTAAAAGTATAATTTTTATATAAAAATTATAATTATTTAATTATTATTATTATGGATATGATTAAATAATAATCTCTTTTACTATAGTAAACTATCCAAAGTGACTTTAGACATATGATTCGGATATCAGAAAAACATCTTATGTGAAATTAACTGACTATGTAATTGAATACAGAAAGGTGAAAAATAAAATAAAACTGTTAAAAAGAATTAAAAATGTTATTAATGAAGTAAATAAATAACATGAGCTTATTATTTTGGAATATAAGGAATGAACCTGACGATTCAAGCTCATGTTAAGAGATATCTCTAAACTACCCTTTTTCACATTATGACCATTATCTCCCTAACTCACTTAATATAACTCTTTATTTAAGATTATTGAATGCTTATAAATTATTTCTATATGTCTATATCCTATATAAATATCTTATTGTACCTTATGTTTATGGTTTAATACATACCTTAGGATCATTTCTTAAATTACTTCTTTAAGAAATCTATTTAGATTATGATATGAGGAAATATTTTGAAACCCATTTTCATTCCATGGGTAATTATTATGTTTATTCCATTTGATTTATTTAATTATTATATAATACATAATTGTGAACAAGTTGTGTTGGGTGCACTCTTATAACACTCTAATTCATCAGGTAATTCTTTAGTCTAATGAGACGTTATGTATTAGATTAACGTGTAAACATAATCTGTTATGGGGACTTTTCCACCATGGGATATTGTCTATGTAGTTATCCTTGAATAATTTTTATGTAATGTTATATTTTTCTTACACATTTCCTATTATTACATGATGTTATGATACCATTTTATTTATTCTATGCTCTCATGTGTTTACTCAAGGTCCTTCTCATTTATGATATCATGTTATAACTTTGAATCACATGTTATATTTCATTATCATGTTTATTTTCTTACTAGGATATTTATCTCACCCATTTTGTCTTTGTATTCCCTAGGTTATCCCATGAAATTTTAAGAGCTATAATGGATTTAGGATCTCATTATGGAGAATAAAATAAATAAATTTCATTTTAGTTTCATGTTGTTGTTTTATATACGTAGTTTTCCAAAGACTGTGGCCATTTGATCCTAAATTTTATTTAATGGATATTTATGTTACAAATTATGTAAAAATACGTTAAAAAAGATTTAATTCAATATAACCCCTACACAAACCATTATAAATGGAATAGCCTATTTAGTTAATCCCATCAAAACTTTTTGAAGAAAAAAATCATTACCAAATGAATTTAATAGCTATATCAGGATCAAACATCATCATAGAAAATTTATAAGGAAAATAAAATATATTTAACATATATAAACTTAAATTTCCATCATAAAAACTAATAAAATATATTTTTTAACATATATTCAGAATCATTTTGGGGTTCATGTAAAAATAATGAATAAAATATTTTTCCAACTAAAAACATTAAAAATGAAAAATTAAAAGAACAATGGGAAATATTAAATTACTTTAAAACCCATGAAATATTATATAGTAATATTATTAAGAAATAATATTAATGATTGTGGGAAATTTATTCATGTCTTATACATTAAAAGAGTATTCATTAACAATTTTTCAAAAATAACACGTATAGAAAACGATAAATGATACCATTTCAAACCACTATAAAGAAAGTAAAAGATAATTTTAAAATGAATTTAAACAAATATTTTATCATAAAATAACATTCTTGAAAAATTTTATGAATTCTAGATATAGAGAAAAATAATTTGAAATGAATACATTAAAATAAGTTGCTAGAGAAAAATACCTTGTATTGAGTCTGGCTCGCAACATACATTCTTTTACTCTTATATAATAACATAATATAAATTATTAACTTATTTAAGAACCTATATCAGGTTTAATACATAATAAATTTTATTTAAATTATTACCATGTCTTATATAGTACCTAAATCTATTAATTTCCTATCAAACATTTTGAAGTTGTTCGGTTCATAAACCCAAAACAACTTTGGTATGTTGATCATGGTCTCAGGGGTCGTAATTCCATTATATGAATAATATGAATAATAAAATAACTACAATTTTTATATATAAAATATAATTTTATAATTATATATATAATGTTGTATTGAAAAATGAATCACATCATTTCAAGGAGACGGTTGTCTATGTGTACGCATAAACAATGCTTTCATATTTCTAATGGGTAAAAATAAATTTGATAATATTTTACTTTTACATAATCATAAATATGTTATAAATTATATATTTACTCATTAGTTCCATAATTACGATAATCCATGTGATTTGATAATGAAAAATAATTGAAATCACTTTGTGGAGGAGGTGGCCCACACATACGAATGAGTGTTGTTATCCTTTTTCAATGAATGAAAGGGTAAGAATGAAGATAATATATCATATTAAAAAAAATCATAATAATTTCTTAAATATGATATATATATATATTTTAAATTCATCATAACAACCATCCCTTAAAGGTGTTGACGGAAAATAAAATACATCGGTTTGTGGAGACGGTAGTCAACACATATGTGCAAGTGATGTTTTTATTTATAATATGATGGAAAGGGAGATAAAAAAGTGTTATACAATTAAAATAATAACATTTATGAATATTTTAGATACTTATGTTATTATATAATCTTATTTATGATAGTTTTTAATGAGGTAGAAGAATGAATAATTTTTAAAGAACTTGGTTAAGAGTTATACCACTTCTTTGAAAAGCCTCCTTTATCTTACACCTTAAGCCTTCATTGGTTTGTATTTAGGATAGAATAAAATATATATATAATAGGGAAAATAATTGGCAATTTATTTTTGTATTAGTTAATGATATATAGTGCTAAAAAATTTGAATAAGGGAGGAGATTATATATCATTTTATAAGTTAGAGGTGTGGCATTCTTGTAATTATTCATAATGTTTAAATATTATAATTGTCTTACTCCTAGTCAAGGGGAAATAAAATCATCCAATTTATAAGATAAGGTAATAAGGATTAAAATCCTCATATTGAAAAATATTAAAGAGGAGAGTTTTTGACAATATCACAAAGTTGTAACTCTAATTGACCTGTTTTTTCTTTTATTGGGGTGATAACAATTTATTATGGTTACTATTTATAAAGCCCAAAAGTGAAACTGACTTCATTACTTAATTTTTAACCCATGATTAAAAATATTAAATTTATTTTTCAGGTTTAAATATTTTGTTTGGGTAGAAATTAATTTCAATATGAGAATATAAAACACAAAAAATTAATTTTTTAGAAAATTTGTTTTTAATCCTCAAAAAACATTTATACCAAAATAAAGTGTAATGTTGATTCATATGACATTAATTGGATTATTTTACTTCAAGGAGGTTTAATTTCACATTAAAACCAATCTAAAATACAATTATACTTTTTAAAAACTTTAAAATAAATTACATTTTTATATAAAATCTATATTTTTAACTATTCTCCCAAAAATGAATCTTTTTAGAAAAAATCTCATAAAATCACCCTACGAAAAATTTTGATATTATAAAAAATATTTTATAAAATATTATTTTTTTAATTGTATAAAATATTTCTAATATACATTCACAAAACTCAAAAACCCATTTTAAAAAAATGTATAATTAAAACATAAATAAAATTTATTCCTATTCGTTGCATAATAGCAACTATTAAATGTCGGTTAATTTATTTTATTGAATATATTATCAATAAAATCCATCAATAAAATTAGTAAATATTTATTAATTTAATTTATTAAAATAAAAATTATATTGTTCAATTAAAAATAGTTTTCTAAAAATTATATCTTTTCCATCAAATGGTTTTATCTTCATTTCTAAAAAATTGATAATTAATGCATAAATGATTATTCATTTGTTTTCATATATATAAAATTAAATTAATTTAGTACTCTAAATAAGATAAATTTATCTGTAAACTGAAACATATAAAATATAAAGAAATATGATTTATAGAAAAATGACCCTTTTAATATTTAATTATTGCAAAACATATATGAAATAATTATTATAATTAGAAATTTAGTAATTATTTCATATTTACTGATAAATATTTCTATTAAAATAAATTTTATACATATATTTTCTAATTTCATTACTCATATATTTACCCTCTTATCAAATAACTCGATTATAATGGTCATATTTAAATAATAATGTTGTAGTTTATTAGAGATCAATGTTGTGTGTGGTACATGCAATTGAACATAGTGTTATTTTCAAACTAAAGTCCTAAGGTGTTATATTCTCCCCCCTTACAGAAATTGTATCTCCACAATTTTATCTCATATCAAATAAAAATGGCTAAAAATATTTGTATAATCAATTCCAAGGAGTATAAGGTAAATATACATAAGTGGAAATGAATACCGTTTAATCCACAATGATAAAATTTCCTTTTGAAACTAAATTTAATGTCGATGTTAAGACTAGGAAACATAACATTTCATAAATATTTCTTAAAACATGTATTATCCATTATAAGAATCATACTTTTAAATAGGTTTCTAAAAGAATGCATTGATAGAAAAGTGATAATACATGATAAATTTATCTTGCACCTTCTTAAGTTGAGTAATTCTATTTACCATTGAGTTTGAGAATATGAGATAAATACTAAATTTATTTCCTTCCACATATTCATACCTTTGTAGTGTTTCAATCTATTTTTTTACCTTTACTTCATCTAATTTTATAAATGATATATAACCATGATGAATTTTCATGTGTAGAGAATTAAAATTAGCTTTCTATGGATCATATGATCCACAAAAGATGACAATTTTCCCCTATTTATATCTATTAACCAAAACCAAAATTTTTAGCACAAGTTAAGATAATATCTAATTTGAATAAAGCTTTATATAAATAAAGTATACATAAATATTTAAAACCTAAACAATAAAAAACAAATATAAACTTAAATCGTTCCATAAATAATTTACCCTAAAACTCATCAAAATATATTAAATAAAAATTGAAAAAAATATTATAATTATTTGTATAAATATTATTTCAATAAAATTTATAAATAAAATTATCAATTACTCTTAATGTAACAAACAAAACTAAATTTTCAATAATCAATTATTTTATAAAGTATACTTACATTTCCTATAATTAACATAAAACAAAATAAGGGAACAATAAAATAATAAATGTTACAAATTCTTACTGAATATTTATTAATAATGAAAAATAATAATAATCATGGTTTTTTAAAGTACATGAGAACCCATTAAAATTCTTAAAAATCAAACCTTTTAAACTTAACAGGGCCATAAAATTTTATAAAACATAATATCAAAATATTACCTTGTAAAATAAATATATATCCAAACAAATATATTTTAGGAAAATAAATTTTTTATAGGTGCCTGAGGGAATCATCTTCATAGAACTCTTACAAGGACTATTATAAATGGAATAACCTACTCATTTAATTCCAACATAATTCTCTAAGAAAAAAAATCATTACTCAATGCATTGGAAATCTATATCGAGATCACCCATCATCATGAACAATTTTCTTATATTATAACATACAAAAAACATATAATATTACATTCCCATCATAAAATCTCATAATATATTACATTTAACATATATGTAAAATTACTTTTGGGATTCACATAAATATTAAGATAAAAATATATTTTTCATTTGAAAACTATTAAAACAAAAAAGTTAATTCAATAAAAATAAATAGCATATTATTTTGTAAAACCATGAAAACAATAATTAGAAACGTCTTAAAGAAAAATGTTCATGAGAGTGGGAAATTTTGTTCAATGCATATATGTAAAAAAATATTATTTTCTTAATTTTTTGAAAATAATATATATAGAAAAGGTTAAAATATACATTTTTAATCCACATTAAAAAAAGTAAAAGACAGTTTTAAAATTAATTTTAAGTAACCATTTGAGTATAAGAATAACATTCTCGAATTTTTTTAAGAAATAAATATATGGAGGAAAACAATTTGAATGGAATGCTTAAAAAAAGGTTTTAGAAAAATAAATATATATTAATAAGAGTAAAAATCACCACATATATTCTTTAGATTCTTTATAATAATCTTTTATTAATTATTAATTTTTTTAATATCCATTTTTTTATACTCTATTACATTTTATTTCATTTTTTATAATATCTTATAAATTTACTACATTAATTAAGTTTATGTTGGTATTTTTTTGGAATTTTAATTCATAACCCCAAAAAAATCGTTAGGTTGACCTTGCTCAAAGAATTAATTATTCTATTTTCTATAAACTATTTATCCTTATATAATTATCATGTTTAAACATTAAAAATACCTTTAAAAACTCAATGTAAGGTGATTATGAAAAATAAAGTACATCATTTCATGGAGAGGGTAGTGGATATGTATGTACTATCATTTTTATACTGGGTGGAATATAAATAATTTAGATAATGTTTTACATTCCAAAAATAAAAAATGTACAGGTCTCAAAACTTCAGTCCTAGATTTGGTGCTTAAAAAATTAACATTGCATTTTTGGATTTGATACCAAAAGACATGACCCAATTTTAACAATCCAAAATTTAGAACATCAAATAGAAATACTGGATCACTTACATAACAAAGGATCTTTTAGGTCTAGAGTTTTATAGAATTAGGAAAAACACACTCAAAGTGAACACCCCTACACAATATCCATTCTCCCCAAATATAATTTTTTTAAAATATAACATGATATATCTTCACATCATTAATCATGAACTAATCATTGACCATATTCAATATTAAATCCCTATGAAAAATATTTTAAAACTTGTTATGAGAATAAAAATCCTAGTAAATGACATATAATATAGAAATAAACTAATTATTCCATCAATACTTAATGAAATTTACCCTTTAAAAATAAAAGTTTAGGTCAAAAATAGATTTTCTTACTCAAGAAATCAACATTTCTATCAAAATATTTTCATCAAAAAGTTAATTATAAATCATAAAGTAAAAAAAAACCTATAAAAGTTTCCTTGAAAACATGATAAGAAAATGAAAAATATTTCAAAGTGTTGTACTTTTCACCCTTAAAGAGTAACATATATATTCCTTTAAACATAATCTTAATAACATGCCTTGTGAAATCATAATATTTCTATAAAACCCCATATTATATATGAATAAATTGTATAGGTAACTTGGGGAATCATGTTATTATCATACTTATACATAGAGTGGCCATCATGGATAAAATCGGTGTAACCCTTATACTTGCACATGGAATAACCCTCATATTTATACTTGAAATAACCCTTATAGTTATACTTAGAGTAACTGTCATTGTTACACATGGAATAATCATCATGGTCAATATCAAATATAAACATACCCAACACATTAGAGGGATATCATGGACCCACCCATATTGTTATTATAATCAAATACCCCACCATCATAAACAATTCCCAAGAACCATAACATAATCATAAAATATAAAAAGCTTATAGTTTTCAAAATATTTGTTACACCCATAAGAAAACATTTTCAAATATATATATATATCTATTTTCTCTAAAAACCCATTATTTAAAAATAAAACTCTATAATAAAAGAGAATGTGGGTGTTTCTTTGAAAAAAATATAGAATATTATGAAGGAATCCAAAATCAAAATAATAGTCATGGAAGTGAGAAATTTCATTATCATCATATATGTTAAAATATATTATTCATTTTCTCTTTTGTCAAAACATTTTGTATAAAAAACATAAAAATATTACCTTTGAAACAACTTTAATGAAATTTGAAAGTGAACTAAATTTTCCTTTATAATACACTTACTTCCATATTTATACATCCATAAATTAATTTTAAAAATATATATATGTAATAAAAATATTTAGAAAATAAATATTGAAAACATTTAAAATAGGTTATTAAATTAAAGTTCCCCTTACTTATAATCTAAAAATTTCTCACTTATTAAAGAAAACATTTTATTTTAAAATAAACACACACAAAAATACAAAGTATTATTCAAATCAATGAGTGGTCATGATCGCTGGAAATTTATTTCATGGAGTATATGATAAATTACAAAATTCCTTTCAAAATTTTATAAAAAGTATTAATAGTACCTTGTTTGGAAAAAGATAAGACGATTCCCTTTTAAAAAAATTGTAAAATTTCAATCATGGGTAAAAATAATATTAAAAAATTATAGTATAATATTAAAAAAAATTACTAAGAATATTTTTAGAAAACGGGAATATGGAAGAAAAATATTTAAAAAATAAACATTTTAAACATTTTAGACAAGGTATTTAAAGTAATGTCTCCCTTACCTCAAGTCTGAATCATCATATACGTTCCTTATCATCTGGATTAATAAAATTATGTTAATTATTTACATTATTAAGAAAATTATTTTGGTTTATTATTCCTTTTATTTTATTCATTTCCACATTATATATAATTATTCAATCAATTAAATATACTTCATAAGTTTTGATGTTATTCAATTCATATGTCCAAAATGACTTCATTAGGTGAACTATGGTCAAGAAGGTCATTAATAAACCATCTTCAGAATAATAATAATGGAATAATTATAATTATAATATATAAATTTTAATTTTAAAACCAATCATGAGAGATGGTTATGAAAAATTAAGTACCTTACAATCATGTTGACAATAAGTCATACATACATTTGAGTAAGTTTCCATTTTTCAATGATCATTATGAAAAGAAGGTAAAGTACTATT
The DNA here is from genome assembly GCA_963277665.1 of Viscum album. Taxonomy (NCBI): domain Eukaryota; kingdom Viridiplantae; phylum Streptophyta; class Magnoliopsida; order Santalales; family Viscaceae; genus Viscum; species Viscum album. The sequence goes on from OY728129.1 coordinate 1,708,257,796, forward strand.
TTACCATTAAATAATTATAATTATATAATAAGTACCAGATTATTTCTATAAATATACTTATATATATCGTAAATGTGATGTGGTCATGAAAAACTAAACACATCGCTTCATGAAAGCAGTAGTCCACACGTACACACAAAGGACGTTATCAATTTTCAATTTATAGAATGGTAGAAAGTAATTGATATATTATGTTTTAGTAATGATAAATATGTAATTAGTAATATATATATATATATATATTAAATACATCATTAAAACTTTCCATAATATGTTTTTAGGGGAAATAAATCACATTGGTTTGTGAGACAGTAGTTCGTCATACACACGAATGACGTCTTTGTTTTCAATTTGATGGAAGGGAAGATGGATATATGTTATTATATTAACATAAAAACAACTATTTATATTTGAGATTATTTTTTTATTTTTTTATCATGGTTTAAAGATATTTTAAGGAGGTTGAAGAATAAATAAAACTAAAAAATGTAGTTAAAAGTTATACCTCTTCTTTGGAAAACCACCTTTTCCTCTCACCTTAATCACTATAACGGTGGATTTTTAACAACAATAAGACATAAGAAATGTGTTTAGGGACGTTATTAAGGGATATTATTATATCTAGGCTGAAAAAAATGTATTCTTAGGTGTCAATTAAAGATAACTATGTATTCCCTTTTATAAGAGAGTGGAACGAAACTCTTGGATTTTCTTAAAATATTAAATTAATATAAATTTATTTTTGTCACCAAATGGATAAAATGGATAGTATTAAAAGATAATATGATTAATAGTTTAAATAATATCATCCAATTAAATTTGAAGATGTTATTACTGTGTTTTAACCATTATCTTCAGATTTAAAACAGCCATTAACGGTTTTCACAATTACCATGGCAATAAGGTTTTTTACTCTTTATGGGTCAATATAGTTACTATAAATGGAGAAAATACCATAAATTGAAGATTTTTTTTATTATAACCCATATAATAATCATGTTTCCAAATATAATATTTTTATTAACTTTATATCATTTAATAAAATATTATTTTCATAAAATATAAATATTGCCGATTTTTAAACTATTCATTTACATTGACTTTTATAACATTAAGATAACCAATGAAATTAGAAAAATTACTAATTACATCCCTAAACATTTATATTCATCTAAAAATCATGTAACACATTTATTATCTAAAATTATATTTTTTCCAATATTTTTATATCATTTATTTGAATTTTCATTTAAATTAATAATTATTATGTCAAATTTTTGTATGAATTTTAGCTAATTATTTCTTTACTAAAAACTAAAAAAATTATCATGATGGATACAAATAATTTATATTTAAAATTAATATTCATAACTAAACATACCTTTTTTTATCCTTATGCTTAAAATATTATAGTTATTAAAAACAAAAGTGTGATATTTTTTATATATATTTACATCAAATATTATGAAGGTCATAATTTTGTACAAATGGAAAAAATGTCATAAAAATAATATTGGATAGGTATGTATTAAATTTATTCATAAAAAAAATTAATTCAAGTTTTAGTGTCATTTTTATGTCCTTATCATATTATTTTTACCCTTAATTACCCGATATGCCCTTTATCATGGTTACAAAACAAACTAAGGTTACTATTCATAATTAAAAAAAATAAAAAGAAACTATTTATTAAATCTTGACATACAAATTAAAAATATATCATCTATTTATTCATGATTCAATCCATATAATTTGAAAATTTTAATTTAATATTAAAATGAAAAATGCAATGAAAAGAATATTTTAAGAAAATTCTTTTTTATTATAAATTTTTTTTTATTCAAAATTAAAATATAATTTCCTTAAAAGGAAAATAATTTGATTATATTTAATAAAAAGTACTAATTAAATTTTAGAACCTATCAAAAATAAAATTTTACTTAATAAATATTTTAAAATAAAATATAATTTTTAATAAAAATTGGTATTTTTCTCTATTCACTTAAAAATAAAACACTTCAAAAAATTATCAAAATTTACCCTTAAAATAATTTTGATTTTCGAATTTCAAATGTGACATTATTTTTATAAAATAAAATTTTTATAAGTTCAAAAAATTAATTATAATATTTTCCCACAAAAACAATAAAAATAATTTTTTAAGAAAACATATTATTGATTAATAAAATGAATTTAATAAAACATGAGTGCTTATTTTCTAATAATTAATCAATAAATATTTACTGAGTATAACCATTATATGTATTTCATAATGTAGTAAATCATTTCCATACCTTCCAATTTAATTTATAGGTTATCATAATATTTCGTTGTTCATTTAATGTCGGTGTTTTAAACATATTCTTTCTATAAAAAATATTAAGATTCTATATTCTCCAACAATAATAAATATAATCCTCACAATTTGAACTCAGATCGACAACCATGGGTTTGATTTTTCAAAATTTCTTTGTTGAAATCCCACATCATAAAAAAAGTTAACTAAACATCCTCTTAAAAAGAGGTAAAGGTAAATACAACGGTTATTTGAAACAACGCAAAACTAGGATTACGAATATGAGAATAGTTGTGGTAGGTGAGAAAATGGACATAGAAGTGAAAACTAACACCCATGTACTGATATAGAGTGATAGAGAACTTAGACAGGGGAAATATGACCACCAAAAAATCATAAATCTATGACGGGTGAAGAGACCATCGATTCATCAAAAATGAAGGTTATAGGATAACATTTTTTCAATATCTTTTTCCCAAGAGATGAGGAATTACTTTACCATATAGACTAAAATCACAAGTAAATATACTTAATTTCCAAGTATAACATCATCATTTAATCAATTTCCACCACAATCGCATCTTTTTCTTCAAATGATAATTGTTCAAGATGAATGTTTTTCATACTCTAAGAACTAAAATAAACTTCTAATAGATAAATTAATCCACTAATGGATAAAAAATTATTCATATTTACTTTAGACATCAATAAAAACCAATATGGATGGAATAAGGTATGATAATTCCCAAAATAAATAAACCATCTTATGAATAAATAAAACATTAATAAAGAAAGTATCAAAAATAACACCCAAAGTTCAACATAGACCATTCAAAAAATAAATAACCTTAAAATTAGTAAAAATATTCTAAACTAAGATTGAAAACCAAAATTTAGAAGGATTTGATCACATATTCTTCCAAGAAAAAATTAACATTTCTCTCCAAATAACTCCAATCACTCTTATATTATAATACTAAAAAATTTATATGCTCAAATCATATAATATTAATGGAAGGATAATCATTTCCATAAATAAACTGAATCACCATAAATCTGCACTAAAATCATATATTCTTCCAAAAAATAATTAAACATTAATTCCTAAAATATTATCCTATAAAATGTATATTACCTTAATCATATAATTTTCCCCATAATTATAATGATTTTATTCTTAAATGACAATAATCACTTAATCTCCAAATCACTTTCCAATCACATATATTCCCAAAATTAAGATAATATTTATCTGTCAAAATTTTTATGTACAATAAATTCAATACTAACTAGGACATAACATATGCCATTGTTAGGTGATGCACCCTTATTACCCTTCAGTTATGGGTTTAAGCCTCACAGCCTTACCGGATGTGATGGGTTATCACAAAAAATGTAGGTTATACTTTTTCTAAATCCATAGAAAACATATATGATATTCTGAATTCAACTTGATCTTATAAAATTCCAAAAAATATGATGAAAATAATCAGAAATAAAATTAATAATCAAATCACTTAATAAACTCTAAGGATTTTTATACAGCTTATTCTTTTGCAGAAAAATAGATAATCCTAATTGATTATTTTTACCACAACATCAATAACATGTTATCACAAAGGTTTATTTTTCCCATATTCACATATCCTTAAATCAATAACTCCAAATAATATTTTTATTATGAAATAATAATTCATGTTAACCATAAGGGTTATATATACCTAAACTCATTGAAAAGTCTCCCAAAATATCGTTAATCACCATAAAATCACATAAAATTTTAAAATGCGGTGTCTAATACTTAGAACATATGATCAGACATAAAATCATAAACCCAAGATGGTATCTATAACTATTAAGATAAAATTTCATTAAAACATCCAAATCTAAAAATTTATCTAAACCTTTACTCTGATACCAACTATAAAGGCCTTGAAGCCGCACTCCCAGATATGGTTCTTAAAATATAAACATTATATTTTTGGCTTTGATACCAAAAACAATGAGACAATTTTAACCATCCTAATCCTAAAACATCAAAAGGGGAATATTTTATCACTTCCATAAACATGGATACTTTAGTTATATATTTTCAAATTATTTGGGAAAACTCACTCAAAGTGGAAACTCCAACACCGTTTCCATTTCTTCCAAAAGATAAGAATTTTAAAATATAACATGATATAACATGACATATTTCATCTTGGCCACGTTTTTGTTCCTATTTATTCTTAAATCCCTTTGAATTGTTTGTAAAAATTTTATTAAAAAAATGATTGGTAAGAGACAAAAAAAATTAAACTATTTTTTCAATAAATACATATAGAATGTTTCCTTTTAATAAATAAAAATTCGGCTCAAAATTACAATTTTCTTAATCAGAAAATCAACATTTTTCCAAAATATTTTAATAAAAAATTTAATTATAAATATTAAAGTCAATATAAAACCCATAAAGGTTTTTTTGAAAACATTATAAACCCATAAATCATATTTCACAAGTTTATACTTTTCACCCTTAAGGGGTAATATATATTTTCCTTTGAACATAATCTAAATAACTTACCTTGTGAAAACATGAGTTTTCTATAAAAAACCCATATCATGAATAATTAAATCATATATGTTACTTAGGGAATAATTTTCTTATAATACTCAAACATATAGTTACCATCATGGAGATAATGGATTAACCCTCGTGATTACACATGGAATCACTATTATGGTTATACATGAAATAAATCTCATGATTATACTTGGATTAACCATTGTAATTACACATGGAAGGACCATCATAGTCAAATTCAAACAAAAAACATACCCAATTTATTGGTGGGATGTCAAGGAACCACCTATATTTGGTTTATAATGGAACCATCTATCATCATAATCAGTTCACAAGAACCATAAAATAATCATAATGCCTAAAACTCTAACAGTTTTCAAAAAATTATTTTTCATCCATTAAAATAATTTTGAATATTTATATATCCCTTTTCTTTTAAACCCCATATTTTTAAAACTAAAATTCATGAATAAAAGGTAAATATGTTTTTTCATTAAGTAATCATCAAAGAATATAAAGGGGTCCAAATACTAAATAACATTAGTAATAGTGAGAAAGAAAAATCACTAAATATATTAATATAAAACAATCCTTCTTTCTTTTTCCCAAACATTCTATATAAAACATGTAAAATAGATTATTTTTAAAATCCATTTAAAGAAAATAAAAATTAAAAAAAATCCATTATTATCCATTTATATTCATATATATTAATACATAAATTAATTTTAAAAATATGTATATTGAAGAAATTATTTGAGAAAATAAATCTTCTAAACATTTAAAAAGTGGTTTTTAAATTAAATTATCCCTTACTTAGAATCTAAAAATTTCCCATATGTTAAAGTAAACGTTTTATTTGAAAAGAACCTTAAAAAATATTAAATTATTATTCAATACATTGAGTGTTCATTATGGTGGGAAATTTATTTCATGCTGTATAAGATAAAATAAAACATTCATTTTACACTTTTTTATGAAAAAAGTCAAAAAGTACCTCATTTGGAAAACAAAAAAAATAGTTTCCTTTTAAATCATTTTTGTAAAAAGTAAAAAATGGGTAAAAAAAACTTTAAACAATTATAGTATAATAGTAAAAATTTTATTTAGAACATTATTAGGAAACATAGATATGGAAGAAATATATTTATACAATAAACCATTAAAACATTTTAAATGGGGTTTTTAATGTGTCCCCTACCATGAACCCAAATCATCACTTACATTCCTTATATTACTAAATAATAAAATTTTATTAATTATTTACATGATTAAGAACCTTTTTTAATTTTATTATTATTTTTATTTTATATATTTCATTTTTATATACAATTATTTAATTAATTAATGTTATATCGATTTGTTTGACGATATTCGGTTCATAAGTCAAAAATGACTTCAGTAGGTTGACAATAGTCAATAATGTCATTTATTCACCATTTTTCAGAATGATAATAAATAAATAATTATCATATTTATACATTAATTATACTTTTAAAACTAAATGTGAGATATTGTTTTGAAAACGAAACTATGATACAATCATGGAGATGACAGGTCGTATGTACCCATGAGTAACACTTCCATTTTTCAATGATCATTATGGAAAGAATATAAGTACTATTTGTTTCTTTATGGGATGATAGTTATATAAAAAGTAATATATTATTTCCTTAAATATAATTATATATATCATCCATATTATTTTGTGATAAAAATTAATCACATTACTTCTTGTAGGTGGTAGTTCACACATACACAAGAACGATGTTATCATTTCTTAATGAATGGAATGGTAAGAAAGTAATTGATATGTTATATTTTAATTAATATAAATATTTAATGGATAATATATATATATATATATATTAAATCCATAATTAAAACCATCCATAAGAGGTGGTGATGAAAAATTAATCACATATGTTCAATAGGTTGTAGTCAATCGTGCACACGAATGACATCTTGGTTTTCCATTTTTTTCAATTTGAGATGTATATAGGTTTTACCATTAAAATAATTAAATATATTAATATGGAAGATATTGGTATTTTTATTTTATCAATTTTGAAAAGTATTTTAAAGTGGTGTAAGAATAAATAAAACTGTAATACTCAGTTAAAAGTTATACCTTTTCTTTATAAAACCACCTTTTCACTCACCTTAAGCACTCTAAGGTAGGTATTATGTACAAAATAATACATATATAATATGTTTATGTAATTTAGGAAGATATTTGGGTAGATATTTGAATATAAAAAAGTTTTTTATTAACTCTCATGTAAAGATAATAAGAGATGCCATTTTATAAGGGAGGGGAGGGGCACTCTTGGAATTTCTTAAAATATTAAATTAGCACAAGTTAATTTTGATTTCAAAATGGATAAAAATTAATAATAATAAAATTTAATATGATTATTAGTCTAAATAATATCATTAAATTAAATTTGGACATGTTTGTATCCTTATCTATTGGTTTTATCCCCCCTTTATCCCTTTACACACTTACCTTGATAATAAGAGTTTTTAATCTTTCAGGATCATTGTAGTCAATATAAATGGAAAGAAGGACCATAAATGAAAAAAGGTTGATATTATAAATAATATACTAATAAAATTTAGTAATATAATATTTTTATTAATTTTATTTAATTTAATAAAATATTCTTTTCATAAAATATAAATAATGTCGAATTTAGAAATATTCATTTACATTGAATTTTATAACGTCAAGAAAATATATGAAATTCAAAAAAATTATTAAAGATATATATAATTATATTAATTAATAAAAATAATTTATTATATTAATTATCTCAATTTATATTTATTTTATTATTTTTCATCTCATTTATTTGATATTTTCATTAATTTAATAATTACTACACTATCTTTCTGTAAGCATTTAACGAAATTATTTATTCATTAAAAATTAAAACAAATTTCTTAAGATGAATATAAATAAATTATATTTCAAATTAAAATTTATAATTGAACATATATTATGTTTATCCCCTTGTTAAAAATATTATAGTTATTCAAAATAAGAGTGTCATTTTTTACTTTACTTTACATAAAATTTTATAAAGTTCCTAATCTCATCCAAATGAAAAAAAAGATCATAAAACTTATTATTGAATGAGTATGTATGATTTTTACTAAAAACATAATACAAATTCAAGGTATTGGGTTATTTCTTAATCCTTATCATTTTATTTTTAACTTAAATTACTCGATTTACCCTTTACTGGGTAACAAATATTTCTAAGGTTACTATTCATAATGTAAAAAAATAAAAGTAACCTATTTAATAAATATGGACCTCTAGATTAAAAATATAAAATCCATTTTTCAAGATTCAACACCCTATACAAGAATAATTTAATTTAATATTAAAACAGAAAACGCAACAAAACAAAATTTTTCAGAAAAATGCCTTTTATTCTAAAAAGTTTTTTATAGAAAATTCAAAAATAAAATCCAATAAAAATACTATAATTAAAATATATTTAATGAAAATGAACTGGTTTCCTTTAAAAAAATTATCCTAAATATAATTTTACGGATTAAATACTATAAAAGAAAATAAAAATTTCAATAAAAAACAATATTTTTCACTATTCCTTAAGAATAAAACTTTTCAGAAAATTCTAAAAATATCACCTCAATATAAGTTTTATATTCCAATTTTAAAAATGAATTATATTTCATAAAAAAATTCTATATTTTCAACTAATTAGTTATAATATTTTCTCACAAAAGGAGAAAAATAATTTTTGAAGAAAACTTTTTTAAGCATAAAAATACTTTTAAAAAAAATTATGTTCTTATTTCATAATATTTCATGAATAAATTTATATTTAGTAGCTCCTTTATATATATTTCCTAATTTAGTTAATCTTATTTATACCCTCTAATTTAAAGTCTATGTTATAATAATATTTCATTGTTCATTTAAGCTCGATGTTGCATATTTTGTACACTGTTAGACATATTATTTCTCTAAAAATATCAAGATATTATAATAAATATATTATAAATTTCATATTTATCCACTATTTATGTCACAAACTAGGTCGGGTCGCCATCTGGCCTGGCACCCAACCTGATCCGCAACATAGCCCAAGGAGCGTTCCTGATGTCCACGGGCTGGCACAAGTGCCTGGGTATCAAAACTAACACATGGAAACGATTTACCCAAAATAAAAGATAGAAAAATAACTAAGAAGATAAAAAAACTGAAACCGGAAACAAACATCCAAACACCACCTTTAAATTATAAACAGTTTTAAAGTCTACAATTCAACTAAAAACCAAAATTGGACAACAAGAAATATAGAGAACTAAAAGTCCAATACCAACCTCCAAACGATAAGAGAATTTTCATCCCTAAGATACGGACACCGACCTGCATGCGAAGACCAACATCATCTAGAACTACTATCACTAAGTATGATACCACAACCTGGAATACACAAAGAACAAAGTCTATATGCACCCAAAGGTGTATGTATGGTGTGAGCAAGAGCCCATTAGGACATCTCCCAAAAAAAGGTTTTGTATATAAACATTAAATGAAAAATACATATATAGGCTAAATAAATGAGAGGACACCAAATCTTGAACAACTTAAAAGAAAAAATTTCTATAAAGGAAACACATTCCAAAAAAAACAACATAAATAAAAATAAAAGAAAACACCCTTACATTTTAGAAAACTCAAACCTTCATGAAAACTCAAACACATCACCATTTTTCGAAAGTGAGTGTATAGTAGTCCAGGAGTACCAAAAGTGGGAGAGACCCTATAAGTACTAGCAAAAGAATAGAACCCTAGAACATCATGTTTTAGTGAGTAGTTGTATAAGAATAACTACAATATAGGTTCCCGTGCACGAGCCACTGGTAGGGCAACACATCCATAACCTAGTGGTGTCTAATCAACAACCAAATTTAGTTTGTGTTGTAATCATTAATCCAGCTATGTGAAAACTGGCCAGAGCTACTTCCGTAACACTAGCGCACAAGATCTAGTCGACCCACCTAGTACCCAGGCTTTCCCTTTCATGCTCAAAATGTTCCAACTTCACCTTTATTGCCAGACTCAGATGAAAAAAAAATAGAGTGTTACCCAAACCCAATGCCACACATTCACACACACACAATCCATTTGAAATGGTACACAAACCAATAGTCTTTACCCAACACAATTAAAACAATTTTTTCATTGCTAATGATTTTTTATTAAAAACATATTAAATTATAATCATTAATAATTTTTTAATTAAAAAATATCAAAATTATTTTCAAACAAATTATTTAAAAAAAACATAACACGGATGAAGACACAAAACCAACCCAGCCCTCCTTCATGACAAAACACACCCAATGCCACATCAAGAACACAAACTGCACCACTCACATCAATTAATAACCCGACTGCTGGTAAAAAGACCACTTTCCTGATTAAATAGGACTCTAGAAAATTATTAAGAAATTTCAGAATATGAAACTTGACTTTAGACACCAGAAGTCCACTCAAACCCTCTATTTTGACAAAATTCATGTGAATGCTACACCAGAACATAAACCACACACTTTTCACATTTTCATAAAACAAACACAATCTTTATACAACACTAGTAGACAACTCAACATAGGTTTTAATAGAAAAAACCCTACTCAACCAACACAACACCTTCACTTATGACCAATAACATGTAATTCCATATCAGAAACAATTAACACTACTTGCAAAAATGAAAAGCTAGCTGCACACATTATAAAACACTAACAATTGAATAATGATAATTTTCATCCAATGAACGCACCCACCTATATGAACATAATACCAAACAAATATAACACATGGAAGACTTCAAGAAAACCAAATATGAACCTAGAGGAATTAATTAATGAACATTATAAACTAACTAAGCAAGAAAATGAATTCATTAAATAATGTTTAAAATGCGGAACCACCTACTGGTGTTTAGAAACTGTCAAAAAAATGTCGCAAAACACACCCGCACCTAATTCACACCACACAAAATAGGGAGGAGGCCTAACCAAAGATATTTACCCAAAAAAATAAATGGTTAAATCTCAGAATCATATTTAAAGTTACTGAAAAAACAAAGACTAAAAGAGAAAAAAATTATGGGAGAGGCTTAACCGGAGGGGGGAGGAATTTTCACATTTGGAAGGAGGGCAGGAGGGCAAGACGGTGGTGGGGGAGCAGGAGCAGCACTGACCAGCGAGGGAGGAGTTGCACCAGACCAGGCCATGGCCAAAAAAGGAGTTGTCGGAAGACTAGCTGGGGAGTCATGGTAGAAGGATGAGGGGATCAGGGGGCGCGGCGTGAGGTTTCAAGTGGTGGCGGCGAGCTGGGTAGGAGGGGTTGGTCGAGGGGATGTGGGCAATACCAGTTGGCCGGTCGGGTAGCGCAATGAAGGAGAAAGGGAGGGGAGCTGGGGAGCCGGTCTGGTGCATCGCCAAAAATGAATAATGGGAGGGGGTAACCTAGGATGGAGGCACGATGGACCAAAGGAAGAAGAAGGTAATGCACAATAAGGGTTTGTGGAAGTGTATGGTGTGACAAGGGGATGGGTGAGGAAGATATAAAGTGAAAAAACCAAATGAAAGAGATAAAAAATTGAAAACAAATAAATGAAACCAAAAAAATGAAACTCCACTCACATAAAATAAAATGATAATCTAAAATTGGTACTGACAATAATATAATTAAAATATTAATGAAAATAATAATAATAATAATAATAATAAACTAAAACAAGAATAATAATAATAATAAATAAAATAACTTAAGTATCAACACAAATATTAATAATAATAATACTCAATAATAATTAATAATAACCTCAAATAATAATATTATTATTATTAGAAAAACAATTCATTAAATTTTATCACACTTATTATTTTATTTTATTTTTATTTCTTCATTAGTAATTCATTTTATTTATCTGGCCTGAACATCAAGAAGCCTGTGAGGGGAACCCGGAGAGGTCGCACGGTGACCCAGGAGAGGCTGTGCGGCTTCGACAGTGGTGCACTGAATGGTGTCATGGCCAAACTACATGTTTTTAAATAAGAACCCCAAAAATTTAGTCAAGATTCAACCCAAACTACCCGACACCAATAAAAATTAATAAAATAAATAAATTTGAAAATGGAGGGTGTGACAATTCTCCCCACCATAAAACTTTCTGTCCTCGGAAATCCATGACTTAGGCTGAGACCCAAAGTAGAAGACGACACAACCATAAGCTCCAAAATGGATCCCTATGAAAAAAAAGTGGAAAGAGACAAATGCATCATGCTTAGAGAAGGTGACTCAAATTACAACATCAAGAAACCCATAAAATACATTCTTCTATGCTTCACTCATCCAGAAGAGTTAGAACACCTCCAGTTGATTAATCAGGGATAGAAACTCTCACACTCGCGAGAACCAAATTTCTAAACCAAAACACCCCAAGAACCCTTAAACGAGAACCACACCATTTGAACGGAACAAACAAACAAGAACAACCACATCCAAGGAGCACTATTATCACTTATCACCAACTCATCTTTAGGAACATGACCAAAAGTAAAACACGGGGAAAGCTGAAAGGGGCCCCCACCATTAGAAACATATTGAAGCCCAAGACAAGATTGGAAAACCAACATGGGGAGGCCCAGATGGACTCCCCACCATAATGAAGAATGGACAACACATATTCATTACAGAGACATTTGTGTGAGACCCATCATTAGAATATACTGAAGAAACAAAACTTCTAAAAATATTTCTAACGGTGACCAAAAACCCCACCACATGGGGTGGGGAGGGCGGGTCCCAACCATCGGGGCATCAAAACCATTTCCCAAGACAAAACAACATCTCTGCATCTCTGGATGAAAATTATTCAAATTTGAGACCTATTTACCCAACAGACCTCATAAATACCACTGAAATCGATTATATTCGGTGGGACGCAACCCCCAAATCTTAATGGAAAAAAGATGACCATGCCTCCTCATATCCATGGGAAACCTCACTCACCCAGATGGGTCGTTCGGAATGAAAAAACCAGAGTAAACAATTTGAACTACTTTTAATTCCAACACCGACGATAGAAATAAGATCGGGGGTCCCATACACTGACGGGGTCCCTGACCACGCGCCCACTTCACTCCAAGGCCTATGGCTGGAGCCCTGATGTGTGAAGCATCTCCTGCCTCATAGTAAGGTATTGAAGACTACAAAATAAAGATTCTCCTTTTTGGTTCCACATGCAACCACACCGCTATCGAGACAACACCAACAAACAAAACATACCCCAAAATCCAAATACTCCTTTTCAACACATATACTAAGACTAAGGTTTAGATGATACACGTGCATCACCTATTCACCTTTACCAACAAACTTCAAAAGTAAAGATGCACGACGAATACTCCCCTTTGAACAAAAAAATTAAAACTCCCTTAGAGGAGGACACATACTCTATAAAAATAGGGATTCCTGAAGGATTCTAAATAATCTACCATTGCTCTTCAAAGAAGACTCATGCTGTGAGGAATCACCAAACATGACCCTTTCGGCCGATGGTAGCACTACAAACCTTTCAATACATTGGTTAGCACCAATAATTCTAAACCTCCTTCACCCTTCCCCGCTAGATTCCTTTCACCATTTCCAAGAGAAACTTCAGACACAACAGCATCAAACTTCATACCCGATGACTCAGCCAAATCAAAGAGACTAAAACTCCTATAACCTCCCCTAGATTCTATCATCCCACTGCAAGAGGATTCACTTAATCGAAAAGGATGAGGGACAGACTTAGCATTATCGCTAAAAAGGAAGATTCCCAACTTTAATCAATCGAAGGGTTTTCTAATAGCAAATTACACATGGCCGCACATCGATCACATGTTAATGCTTTATGTGGGCATGTACTAGTCAAGAAATAAATCCATGGACCTCGTCAAAATGGTCCAATGGACAAGAAAAATCGTAAGAAAACACAAAACATACAGGGAGAACTACTGCAAGGGCTTCTCAAAGCACTTTTCAAAAGAAATCATTAACCACACACTTGCACACCAACTTACAAATAATAATTCAAACTCAAGACAAAAATCAGTCAAATAGGATTCTCGGCTTGAAACGCCCAACATACAAAATTTCCAAAATACAAGGACACACCACACAATCACCGGTTATTAAAGCACTATTTTTTTTCTTTAACAATTTTGTTTTGAAAATAAACAATGCTAGTAGGTTGCGCAAACACCAATGGTGTCCCATGGTCCTCACACATGCATATTCACATGCCAAACTGGCACCCACCTTAGGACCATCCAGGCACTCATCTAGTCATTCCATTAACCATTTCTCTTTCCATATATACCCACACATGGGGATTCCCATGAGAGCACTAAGGATCAAAATCAGATCTTTCCATTTTGAAAAACCTAACATTAGACCCACACTTTTCAACCCTCATACATCAATTTTTATAAAGCGCTTCATTTTAAAAATAATTTCCAACACCATATCATTTTTACATAAAAACCAGATGTTCACGAATCCCAAACAAAGAGACGATGAACGATGCAAAAGAGAAACTAGTGTCAGCAGGTGAATATGATATATGGTTGGCGGCCATACGCCAATCACGCCACCACCACAAAGAGTATTTTAGGACTGTATCCCTGGATACACATGGATTTCCAGACCCTACAAGCTCACTGGGACCACTGACCATACTCCCTTTCCATTTCCACTAAATAAGATTAACCACAAGGAGCAAAGACTCAAGCCAGCCTCAACATATCCTAGTATCTTGAGTTCCGCCACGAGGTGTGCTAGCCAGGCACCTTACTCGTCACTAGAACATCGAGTTCAAACACCCTTAACATTGATCTACCTTGTCTCTATACTAAAGGGATATGACCCAAAAGAAAAAACCTCCTCTAATACTATTTTGTCACAAACCGGGCCGGGTCACCATCCGACCCGGCGCCCCGACCCGGTACGCGACATGACCCGAGGAGCATTCCTCATCCCCACAGGCTAGCACAAGTTCTGGGGTACCAAAACTAACACATGGGAACAATTTACCCAAAATAAAAATAGAAAAATGACTGACAATATAAACAAACTGAAACTGGAAACAAACAACCAAACACGCCTTTAAATTAAAAATTGGTTTAAAGTCTACAATTCAACTAAAAACAGAAAGTGCACAGCAAGAAAGATAGAGAACTAAAACTCCAATACCAACCTCCAAACGATACAAGAAGATGCACCCCCAAGATACCAACACCAACCTGCATGCGAAGACTAAAAATATCTAGAACCACTATCACAAATCACAATACCACAACCTAGAATACGCAAATAACATAGTCTACATACACCCAAAGGTGTATGTAGGGTGTGAGAAAGAGCCTGGTAGAACGTCACCCAATAAAAAAGGTTCCATGTATAAACATTAAATGATAAATACATTTGTAAGATAAATAAATGAAAAGAAACCAATGCTTGAAAAACATAAAAGAAACAGTTTCTATAAAGGAAACACCATCCAAAAAAACAACTTAAATAAAAATAAAAGATAACACCCTTGCATTTAAGAAAAATCAAACCTTCAAGATAAAACTTAAGCTACACCATATGTCGATGGTGAGTTTATAGTAGTCTAGGAGCACTAAAAGTGGGAGAGACCCTATAGGTATTAGTAAAATAATGGGACCCTATAACTTCATGTCTCGGGGAACAGTAGTATAAAAATCACAATAATATATGTTCTCATTAATGAGACACCAGTAGGGCAACATATCCATAATCTAGTGGTCTCCAATCATCAACCAGAGTTTAGTTACTGTTCTAATCGTCAATCCTGCTAAGTGAAACAGGGCCAGAGCTGCTTCTATATCACTAGCACACTAGATCTAGTCCACCCACCTCATACCCAGGCTTCCCCTTTCATGCTCAAAATGTTCTAATTTCACCTTTGATGTCAAACTCAAATGAATAAAACAAAAAAAAGTGTTACCCAAACCCAACACCACACTTTCACACACACACAAAATCCATTTGAAATAGTATGCACACCAAAAGACTTTACCCAACTCAATTAAACCAATTTCTGCATTGCTAATGATTGTTTATTAAAAAATATTAAATTTTCACCATTAATAATTTTTTATTAAAACATATTAAATTTTTTTCAAAAAAAATATTTAGAAACAACATAACACTGCTGAACAAACAAAACCAACTCAGCCCTCCTTCATGACAAAACACACCCAACGCCACATCAAGAACACAAACTACACCACTCACATCAATTAATAACCCAACCACATGGTTAAAAGACCACTTTCCCAATTAAACAAGACTCTAGAAATTTTATTAGGAAATTTAAGAATACGAAACATGACATTAGACACCAGAAGTCCACTCAAACCCTCTATTTGGACCAAACACATGTGAACACTACACTAGAACATAAACCATGCACTTTTCACAATTTCACAAAATGAACCCAATCATTATACAACACTAGTAGACAGCTCAACACTGGTTTTCATATCAAAAACCTACTCAACCAGAAAAACACCTTCACTAGTGACCAATCACATAAAACGCCATGTCATACAGAATTAACACTACTTTCACAATTGAAAAGAAAAATGCACACATTATTAATAACTAACAATTTATGAAAGATATGTTTTTTTAAAATGAAAGCACCCACCCATATGAACATAATACCAAACAAATCTAACACATGGATGACTTTATGAAAACAAAATCTACTCCCAAAATAATTAATTAGTGAACATTATAAACTAACTAAACATGAAAATGAATTAATTAAATAATATTTAAAATTCCAAACCACCTATCAGTGTGTAGAAACTTTTGAAAAATGATGCAAAACACACCCATACCTCATCTGCACCACACAAAACCGAGAGGAGTCCCAACCAAAGAGATTGAACCCAGAAATAAATAGTTAAACCTAAAAATAAGATCCAAAAATTTCTGGAAAAACAAAAACTAAAAGAAAACAATTAAGGGAGAGGCTTAACTAGAGGGAGATAATTTGCACACACAGAAAGAGGGAAGGAGGGCGAGACACCGGTGGGGGAGCTAGAGTGGCACCAGCCAGTGAGGTAAGAGTTGCAACGGACCATGCTGTGGCCAAAAAAGGAGTCCCCGGCGGACCAGCTGGGGAGTCGCCACTGAAGGACGAGGGGAGCAGGGGGCATAACGGGATGGTTCTAGTGGAGGTGGCGATATGGGTAGGAAGGGTTTTCCGAGAGTGGTGCAGGCAACACAAGTCAGCTTGTCAGGTGGGGCAGCAAAGGAGAAAGGGAGGGGAGCTACGGAGCCGACCTGGTGCCTCTCCGGAAGGATGGATGGGAGGGTGTTGTCCCCATATGGAGGCGCGATAGGCTAAAGGAAAAAAAGGGAAAATACAATTAGGGTTCATGGAAGGGTATGTCGTGACGAGGGGAGGGGTGAAGAAGAGAGAAAGTGAAAAAAAATGAAATAAAAGAGAATAGAAAATAGAAATAAAAATAAATGTAACAAAAAAAACTCCACCCACATAAAAGAAAATGATAATCTAAAGTTGGTACTAACAAAAATCTAATTAAAATATTAATGAAAATAATAATAATAGTAATAATAATAATAATAATAATAAACTATTAAAAAATAATAATAAATAAATAAATAAAATAACATCAGTATCAACACTAATATTAATAATAATAATACTCAATAATAATTAGAAATGTCCTTAAATAATAATAATATAATTATCAGTAAAAAAATTCATTAAATTTTATCACACTTTTTATTTTATTTTATTTCAATTTCTTCATTAATAATTCATTTTATTTATCTGCAATAAACCTTGGGCAGGCTGTGTGGGCAACAGGGCGACGCCACACGGTGACCCAGGTGAGGTCGCGCCGCTTCGATAGCGGCGCGCTGAACGCTGTCAAGGGAAAACTGTATGTTTTTAAATAAGAACCCAAAAAAATAAGTTAGGCTTCAACCCGAACTACGCAACAAAAATAAAAATTAACAAAATAAATAAAATTTAACATGGCGGGTGTGACAAGTTATATCCTTATGAATATATATGGGAGGAGTTAATAAAAAAATTAATCACATCACTTTGTTGAGGTGGTAGTCCACACATACGCATGAGTGATGTTATCATTTTTCATCAGCTAGAAAGGAAAGAATATAAAAAATATATTCTCTTTATATAATTATAATAATTAAAAAAATCATATATATATATTATGTAAATCATAATAACCATCCATTAAAGTCGGTGATGGAAAATGAAATCCATTGCTTCGTGGAGATGACAGTTCACGAGTACATATGAGAAATGGTTTTATTTCCAATAGGATGGAAAAGGTGATTGAAGAGGGTTATATCATAAACATAATAACGTTTAAGTATATTTGATATAGTTATTTTATTATATTTAAATATTTTAGATAGGTGATAAGCAGTTAGAAGAAGAAATAAACATGCAAGAGCTTGGCTAAGAGTTATACCTCTTCTTTGGAATACCTCCTTTAACATACACATTAATCCTTATAGGTTGGTATTTTTTATAGTCTATAACCTCTAGGATGTGGGTAGGGTAGTTTATAAGTAATTTTCGTAGGTATTTTTTGATCTTTATTTCTCAGTTGTTGTGAATAAGGGAAAATACGGGGCCCTTTTATAAGTGAGGGGAGTGACAAGCGTTTAATTATTATTAAATTTTAAATATTATAAATGTATTACACAAGTTCAAGTGGAAGTTAAAAATAAAATTTAGAATATAAGTAAATAATATTTTAAATACTCTTATCCAATAAAATTTAAGATTATATGTTTTGACCTTATAACAAAATTATAACCCTAATTAACCTATTTTACTCTCTACCATGGCGATAATAATTTATCATGGTTACTAATCATTGTAACCAAAAATAAAATTAACCTCATTATTAAATATCAATATAATTTTAAAAAATATGGAATCCATTTTTTATAAATAAATATATATAGGTTTTAGAAAAGAATTTTAAAATAATACCAAAAAACACAAAGAAAATTAGTTTCTAGGAAAAATGTTTATTTATGCCTAAATATTTATTTATAAAAAAAATCTAATTAAAATTAATATGGAATTAATTGGATTATTTTATGTTAAAGTGTAAAAATTTTAATTTTATACAAATCTAAAATAGAAGGAAATTTATTAAATACTTGAAAGAAAATGATAGTTTTTCTAAAAATCTTTATTTTTCACTATTTACCCAAAAATCATTCCTTTCAAAAAAACAAATAAGTCATCTTATGAAAAATTTTATACTATGAAAAAATAAAAATTTATTTTTTAGATAAAAGTTCTAAAAGTGGCTGAAAATAATTCTATTTTCTAAAATCAAAACTTACAGAAAATTTTTATAAAAAATATATTTTCAAAGAATAAAATAAATTTACTCTCATTCCTTCCTTAGTAACAACTATTTAATGATTTTTACTTTATTTGAATGAATTTTTTATAAATTAATTTAATTAAAGTCTTTAATTTTTAAGTATTAATTCAATTTATTAAGAAAAAATATATATTACACAGGAAAAAAAATAATTTTCTGAAAATATCATTTTTACCATCAAATGATATTCTCTTCATTTATAAAAAGTGGTAATCAATAATAGAATGATTTTTTATTATTTTTTATTTATATAAAATACTTTTTCAATAATTTTAATACTTTAAATAATATAAATTTATATTTCAATGAATCATATAAAATATAAAAACCTTGTTTTTATAGTAAAATGACCCTTTTAAAAATTAACTATTTTTTACCATATATGATTTCATTATTATCATTCAAAATGTATTAATACTTACCTATGAACTAATAAATAAATTTTTATTAGAATAACTTTTATAAATATAATTTTTAATTAAATTTCCCATATTCATACCCATTAATCCATAGACTAGGTGATAACTGTCATATTTAAATAATAATATTTTTGTTTGGTTAAGCTCAGTGTTTCATGTGGTATATTCATTTGAACCTAGTATTCTTTATCAAAAAATCTATAGAAGTTTCATTCTTCCCCTTAAAGAAACAATGTCCTCACAATTTTATCTCTTATCTATAACACCCCAAGCTTCCACGATACGCTTCTCATTCAATAATGCAATAGCTTGCATTGTACGCAACTTCGAGTTCTAAAACACCGAGACTAATCAAAGTAGCTGTTATGAATAGAAATAACCACTTTTTAAAATTATAGAAATTTTATATTTCAAAATGGACTTCATTTTTGGATTCGGAATATCGAAATTAGCCTATGTTGAATTTTTGGTATTTTTCTGAGAACTTCTAATTTTTTATGAATAGTGAAAAATAATTAAAAACAACTTTTTAGTCAAAATAATTTATAGTGATAAATGATACTATTTAGTGGTTTTAAAGTATAATTAGAATATATTTTTACCATTTTATCCAACGGTGTTCATTAGAATTAATTTCACTTTGAAATTGGACATAAACAATTGTTAATCTTTTGATATATATTGTTTCTTAAAAACACGCTATTTGTTGTGACGGTGGGAATTAATTATAAAATTAATTAATGAAAAATATATGTTTGTAATTTTTTAAAATAGAAATCATTTTTGAATTCAGAATATCAATTATAGCTTAGGGTGAAATTTTGGCATTGTTCTGAAAAACTTCGATTTTTGATGAATAGTGAAACCACTAAGTGGTACTTAAATAACTGATTTTTCGTTTAAATGAAATATTACCACTTCTGTGTTTTGATTTTCAAAAATCCGACATACATGGTTGTCATTAAGAAGTAAAATGTGCTTCAATGAGATTAAAATAATTTTTGGTGAATAGTAACTTTTAAGTTCTTAATCGCGATTAGAGGTAATTAGTGTAGTTTAAGGTAAAAATAATGTTTTAATAATATGAGATGAGATTGAAACATGTCCTAACCTCATTGGATGTGCCATGGCCGACCAAGACAATCCATGGGTCAACTTGGGGACCCCATGGAGCCACTTTAGTTGGAAAATGACATAAATACCTTTTATTTAATGTTAAAGTAAAAAATGACACAAACATGAAATGTTTTACTAAAATAATTTTAAATGGGGTTATACAAGTAATATTTTTGACTATAAATAGTCATTTGAAAGCTAAAAATATTTCCTACATCATTTTAGTTTTTTTATAATTTTTAGATATTAAATAAATTATATTATTTATGACATCATTAAGATGCAGCGATGACCTCATTATTTAACGATTTTAATAAAATGAAAAGATAATGTACAATCCAAGGCTTAAACTTGTCCAAAGACTATTGGATGGGTATATTTCGAACCCTTATCACCTTATCCATTAATTATATAAGTGCGGGACCTTTAGAATCTGAAAATCATTGTATAATAATGTTAAATTTCCTTACTTTCCAAGAGTGCCCCTCCTCTCCTTTTATAAAAGCCCCCCCCAACTCTACCACCTAATTCACACTTTCAAGCCATTTGGCTCGGAAAACCTCTACCCAAATACCCTCCCATATTCCCTACCTTACTCCTAGAAGCCTCACGTTGGGCAGAATGCTTCCCAAGGAATCCTTTGGATCAAATCAAAAAGAGTTACCCGATTTTTCGGTAATATCTTCTCTAATATTGTTTTGTTTTATTTAGCTTATCCAACCCCTTAAACACTTTTTATTCATTTATTTTGTAACAACACCAGTATCCTAAATATACTAGGATGTTTTTATAATAAGGATTCGAGCTACACTTACACACACCTACATCTAATGGTTAAAGAACATATTGTTTCTGTGGATGGCGAATTTGTGCCTCACAAAACGATGCTTGTTCAACACTCATATAACACCTTCAAAGGTGGCCATTAAGATGTCACTATATTTATATATGATATATAATATGTTTATGTTTTACTTATGCTTCTGTATTTCTCATTTATGGCATAATTTATGATTTCCATTATGGGTAAACGCGATAATTTCATTTTAGGAAGTGCGGACTACCGCCCCCTCAAAGTGATTTGAATCGTTAATGCCATATGTGGGATGTATAAAGGATGGAGTAAATGGTATTATACACTATATTATACTGGAATTATATTATACATTTATATAATTATGATTTCATTCCATTAAATACGAAATCTAAATGAAAGTAGCATTCATGCGTACGTACGGCTTACCGTCTCCATGAACAGTGCATTTCATTTCTTACCTCTAAATGTTATGTAATATTATAAATGAATGAATATACTGTATATATATTATATATATGATATCTAAATCATGCATATAATTCTGGATATAATGGATATTTCACCACATGAACAACTTGTAATTATAAGAAGTTTATTTTTGACTCAAGTACCAAAGATCGACAAAATGACTGTTATTAACTTAAATAATTACATAATGTTCATAACATGGTAATAAATGATATAAAAGGAATAATGAACATGAAAAAGGTTCTTAACTTAATATAAATTAACTCTAGTTTATTATTCAGGGGGTTAAAGAACGGTCGAGTCAGGACAAGATGCAAGGTGAGGGAACTTCTTAACCCAACTTCCATTCTTTAGGTTAATCTCCTACTTTCAAATTATGTCATGATAATATTATGTATTATTTTGTATTTTTACATTATTTATGTGTACCTATAGTGAATACACATAATAGATCTATTTTATTTTAAAAATGATCTTTTTAAGGACTTCGTCTCAATCTCCTTTCATTGAGGCATATTTGGTTTTATACACAACTTTCTTTTATACGGTTTATAAACCCCTTTGACTTTTACGTTTATTCAAAAGGAATCTTTTTATATGAAGCATTTTACTAAACGACAAAAAGGGAATGTTTTTCTTTCCGTACATATGCGGCGACAATGACTTCTCCGCCGCCGTGACCATTATTTGAGTTTCAGCTTCCTCTACAAGCCATCATTTTTTTTAATGAAACATAAATACAAAGTTTTAACTTTCTTTTATTTTGGTATTGAAAATGGTTTTTAAAAAGTTTTTATTATATCAATGTGTTGTATTTATATCTTGTGATTGAAATGTGGAAATGTTATGTTTCCTTTATGCATGTTTTATGTGATACGATTATGTTATGGTTTATGATATGTTTAAAACTATTCATATGAGGAATGCATTGGACTTAATAAGTGACCGGTGGAACCCGCTATAGCTGCTCGATGCATCAGTAGGTCTCATGAGACAAACTAGTGCCTTGGCACGAGGCCTTGACAAAATCTTATTTTTGGTCTTAGCACGAGGCCTTGGCTACGTGGTTATGATAGTCTGGCATTATGCATTCCATCATTATGAAAGTGGTTAATGATATTTCATGTGATTATTCGACCAGTAGAATATCCATGTGAAGAAGTAAATGGCATTATCTCATTTTACTTTTGCCATATTATGTTGATGTTCAAGTTTAAAAGGATTTTGTTTTAGTTATACATTTCCTTAAATGTTTAAGTTTATTTATGAAAGCTTCCGCAATATTGTTATCCTTACTGAGCATCTGAGCTCACCCCTTTCAATGTTTTAATATTTCAGGATGTGAAGAAGTATTTTATGAATGATCTCCAGGGATAGTCAGAAGAGGATATGAGTGTGGACTATGAAGACTTTGTTATTAGTTTTTCACTTTATGATGTAATGTAACATTTATGAATGTATCTAGTGTTTCCAAGGCTACTAAACTAATCGGTCTTTTGAGACTTGATCTTTTGTGATCATGCCAATGTTACGAAGTAATGCACCGACTCCGGGTAGCTGGGGTCGGGGTGTTACAGTTGGTATCAGAGGCAGTTTAGTACTAACCTTGGAAGATAGATTTAGATACACTCTGATTAGAGCACATAGCCCGAAGATAGACTTTGAGGATTAGTATAGAAGAACTTCCTAGAATTTTGGTATTATAGAGATTTTGTGAGTTTTCTGAGCAATACATCCCTGTCTGGATACGAGCAGGTAGAGGTGGCTCTGGCACAGATGTACCTAGGGGTAAAACCCAAAAACATCGCTTTGAGCTAGACTTGAACGGGAACTGGTGCACGACAACGGGCCTTGCTGCACTCTTGGTTACGACACTCCCGGGGGATATGCTTAGGATAATTCTCATTTTCTTTACAAACCAATATGAGGGTTATGAGTATATACTTCCTCAAAGAAAAAATTTCTTTTTATGATTATGGATTATATCCATAAATAGTTCAATTTGTGTAAAGTGTTTTACAAATATGGAATTATGTATTTTTTTTCATAAACTAATCTAGTTTATGCCATTGTTTAGAAATGGCGCCTAGTGGAAGGAATGAAAACCGTATCAATGCATGCACTCTATGTAGGGATTTCCCTCCTACTCAAGATAATTATTGTGGATTTGGTGATACAACTGGTGCTGATCAACTTATTACCATACTGGGACAACTCACTCAGGTTATGAATAATAACCTTACTCGTATGGAGCACCCTGATCCGCAATGTGGAGGATCAATTTTAGACCGCTTCATGAGGCAACAACCACCAACATTTAATGGGGGTACAAATTCATTAGTATCTGAGCAATGGATAAACTCCTTAGAGAAAATATTCCTCGCCATGGGGAGTAGTGAAAGGGAAAAGGTTATCATGGCAGTTTACCACCTCACTGGAGATGCTGATCAATGGTGGTCATTGATTCAAAACACAAAGGAAGATAATGACGTATCGAATATGGAATGGAGGGAGTTCAAAGATCTTTTCTTAGAAAAATACATTCCTCATGACCATAGAGCAGATATGGAAAGGCAATTTCTGAGTCTGAAATAAAAGGAGGATGAGAATGTCACAAAGTATGAGGCCAACTTTACAAGGTTAGAGAGGTATGCTGCAGATTATATACGTAACCCAAGAGGTAAGATTGAGCATTTCTTTGATGGGTTAAAACCATTTCTCCGTTGAGCTTTAGTATCACAATCGTTCTCAATATACGAAGATATTGTCTCATGTGCTATCAAGATAGAAAAGGAATTCTCTAAGTCTTATGACAACAAAGTAAATCAAGAGAAGAAGAGAACGATGGAACAAGAGACAGATAAAGGGGAAAAGGGAAAGAAGGATTTTCCATTATGTGATAATTATGGGAAGAATCACCCTGGTACTTGCCTAAAAGGAATGGGAGTTTGTTATAAATGTGGAGAAAAAGGTCATCAGGTGCATGATTGCAAGGGAAAAAAAGAGGCTATCAATGTTGAATGCTACAATTATAGGGAAATGGGGCATTATGAAAATTAATGTCCTATGCGTCAGGGAAACTTACCTCAGAAAAGGCCAAGGGATCAAGGAAAATCTTATGCTGTTACTACAGTTGAAGCAGAATAATTAATGTATTGGTGATTTTGGACTCATGGACTATATTTTGGTTATTAGAATAATGTGATATATATATATATAAGGATTGTACTGTAGTACTTGTTGATTTCAGTAAGGTTTTAATATGATGAAGGTAATCATATTTTTAGTATGTGACAAAAAGAGAAACTTTAATTTGTTTGGGGAATCTGATAAATTGCTTTTGGAATTAAGAGACCTTTTAGAGAAAGTCTGGACAGAGGTATTTTGGATAACTATAAAGGTTGGAGTGGATTAAGTTGATCTTTGGATAGTATTGTTTAAGGTTAAAAATTTTATGAAGATTATTTTTGGAATATTATAATACTATAGTTTTAGGAAAAGGACAACCTGCAGGGTGGGGCATAACCTATCGCGTCGGACAAAGCTGCAGGAATCGAACCCACAACCATAGTGCGATAGGCCTTTATTTCCTACCACTAGCCTACAGGAAGTCCCTGGTTATTATAAAATAATATTACTAATCTAAATGGTATGTGTTAACATTTGGAACCTTATACAATTAGGATAAGTATAATATTTTTGAGTTCTATTATCTTTTTGAGTGAAAGATGAGTTGAAGGTTGAAACTCTAATTGTCAAGCATAAATATATATATACCTATCTCTTATTCAATGAATAAATTAATTCTTAAACTTTAGTAAAGGGATATTAAAACAAAAAAATGTGTTATCCTAATACCTTATGTCTTGTTGAACTGATGATATTTTAAATCAACATAGATTGAAGGCTTTGAGGCCCTCAATTTGACAGTTGATTTTAATTGATGACCTCAATCACTCCCTACAAATATTTACGTTTTTCCTCCAATTATATGTCTCTAATTTCTACTAATGTTCTCCTAATCGAGATCATAATTGGGTGGTGACTTTTTTATTTCCCTTTCCCTCTTATTAAGGCTAAATTTTATTAATCTTATTTCCGATGTGGGTTTTCCACAAAGGTATTTTCTCTTTTCAACCTTTTATTTTCAAAGAAAAATTTCAAATTGCGAGGACGCAATTTATTGAAGGAGGGGAGAATGTAACACCCCGAGCTTCCACGATACGCTTCTCATTCAATAATGCAATAGCTTGCATTGTACGCAACTTCGAGTTCTAAAACACTGCGACTAATCAAAGTAGCTGTTATGAATAGAAATAACCACTTTTTAAAATTGTAGAAATTTTATATTTCAAAATGGACTTCATTTTTGGATTCGGAATATCGAAATTAGCCTATGTTGAATTTTTGGTATTTTTCTGAGAACTTCTAATTTTTTATGAATAGTGAAAAATACTTAAAAACAACTTTTTTAATCAAAATAATTTATAGTGATAAATTATACTATTTAGTGGTTTTAAAGTATAACTAGAATATATTTTTACCATTTTATCAAATGGTGTTCATTAGAATTAATTTCACTTTGAAATTGGACATCAACAATTGTTAATCTTTTGATATATATTGTTTCTTAAAAACACGCTATTTGTTGTGACGGTGGGAATTAATTATAAAATTAATTAATTAAACTTATATGTTTGTAATTTTGTAAAATATACATCATTTTTGAATTCAGAATATCAATTATAGCTTAGGGTGATATTTTGGCATTGTTCAGAAAAACATCAATTTTTGATGAATAGTGAAACCACTAAGTGGTAGTTAAATAACTGATTTTTCGTTTAAATGAAATATTACCACTTCTGTGTTTTGATTTTCAAAAATCCTAAATACATGGTTGTCATTAAGAAGTAAAATTTGGTTCAATGAGATTAAAATAGTTTTTGGTGAATAGTAACTTTTAAGTTCTTAATCGCGATTAGAGGTAATTAGTGTAGTTTAAGGTAAAAATAATGTTTTAATAATATGAGATGATCTTGACACATGTCCTACCCCCATTGTATGTGCCATGGCCGACCAAGACAATCCATGTGTCAACTTGGGGACCCCATGGAGCCACTTTAGTTGGAAAATTACATAAATACCTTTTATTTAATGTTAAAGTAAAAAATGACACAAACATGAAATGTTTTACTAAAACAATTTTTACATGGGGTTATACAAGTAATATTTTTGACTATAAATAGTCATTTTAAAGCTAACAAAATTTACTACATCATAGTATTTTTTAATAATTTTTAGACATTAAATAAATAAAATTATTTATGACATCATTATGATGCAGCGATGACCTCATTATTTAACGATTTTAATAAAATGAAAAGATAATGTACAATCCAGGGCTTAAACTTGTCCAAAGAATATTGTATGGGTATATTTCGAACCTTTATCACCGTATCCACGAATTATATAAGTGTGAGACCTTTAGAATCCGAAAAGCATTGTCCAATAATGTAAAATTCCCTTACTTTCCAAGAGTGCCCCTCCTCTCCTCTTATAAAAGGCCCCCACCTCTACCACCACATTCACACTTTAAAGACATTTGGATCGGCCAACCTCTGCCCAAATACCCTCCCAACTTACCTACCTTACTCCTAGAAGCCTCACTTTGGGAAGAATGCTTCCCAAGGAAGCCTTTCTCTCAAATCAAAAAGAGTTAC
Source organism: Viscum album (assembly GCA_963277665.1). Taxonomy (NCBI): domain Eukaryota; kingdom Viridiplantae; phylum Streptophyta; class Magnoliopsida; order Santalales; family Viscaceae; genus Viscum; species Viscum album. The sequence goes on from OY728129.1 coordinate 1,708,285,745, forward strand.
CCGATTTTTAGGTAATGTCTTCTCTAATGTTGTTTTGTTTTATTTAGCTTCTCCAACCCCTTAAACTATTTTTATTAATTTCTTTTGTAACAACACCAGTATCCCTAGGATTTTTTTATAAGAAGGATTCCAGCTACACTTACACACACCTACATCTAATGGTTAAAGAACATACTGTTTCTGTGGATGGTGAATTTCTGCCTCACGAAACGATGATTGTTCAACACTCATATAACACCTTCAAAGGTTGCCATTAAGATGTCACTATATTTATATATGATATATAATATGTTTAGGTTTTACTTATGCTTCTGTATTTCTCATTTATGGCATACTTTATGATTTCCATTATGGGTAAATGCGATAATTTCATTTTAGGAAGTGCGGACTACCGCCCCCTCAAAGTGATTTGAATCGTTAATGCCGTATGTGGGATGTATAAAGGATGGATTAAATGGTATTATACACTATATTATACTGGAATTATATTATAAATTTATATCATTATGATTTAATTCCATTAAATACAAAATATAAATGAAAGTAGCGTTCATGCGTACGTACGGCTTACCGTCTCCATGAACGGTGCATTTCATTTCTTACCTCTAAATGTTATGTAATGATATAAATGAATGTATATAGTGTATATATATTTTATATATGATATCTACATCATGAATATAATTCTGGATATACTGTATATTTTACCACATGAACAACTTGTAATTATAAGAAGTTTATTTTTGACTCAAGTACCAAAGATCGTCAAAACGACCGTTATTAACTTAAATAATTACATAATGTTCATAACATGGTAATAAGTGATATAAAAGGAATAATGAACATGAAAAAGTTTCTTAAGTAAATATAAATTAACTCTAGTTTCTTATTCAGGAGGTTAAAGAACGGTCGAGTCAGGGTAAGACGCAAGGTAAGGGAACTTCTTAACCCAACTTCCATTCTTTGGGTTAATCTCCTACTTTCAAATTATGTCATGATATTATTATGTATTATTTTGTATTTTTACTTTCTTTATGTGTACCTATAGTGAATACACATAATAGATCTATTTTATTTTAAAAATGATCATTTTAAGGACTTCATCTCAATCTCCTTTCATTGAGGCATATTTGGTTTTATACACAACTTTCTTTTATAGGGTGTATAAACCCCTTTGACTTTTACGTTTATTCAAAATAAATCTTTTTATACGAAGTGTTTTACTAAACTACAAAAAGGGAATGCTTTTCTTTCCGTGCATATGCGTCGACAACGACTTCTCTTCTGTCGTGACCATTATTTGAGTTTCAGCTTCCTCTACAAGCCATCATTTCTTTTAATGAAAAATAAATACAAAGTTTTAACTTTCTTTTATTTTGGTATTGAAAAAGGGTTTTAAAGAGTTTTTATTATATCAATGTGTTGTATTGATATCTTGTGATTTAAATGTGGAAATGTCATGTTTTCTTTATGCATGTTTTATGTGATACGATTATGTTATGGTTTATGATATGTTTAAAACTATTCATATGAGGAATGCATTGGACTTAATAAGTGATGGGTGGAGCCCACTATAGCTCCTCGATGTATCGGTAGGTCTCATGAGACAAACTAGTGTCTTGGCACGAGGCCTTGACAAAATCTTATTTGTGGTCTTGGCACGAGGCCTTGGCTACGTGGTTATGATAGTCTGGCATTATGCATTCTATCATTATGAATGTGGTTAATGATATTTCATGTGATTATTTGACCAGAAGAATATCCATGTGAAGAAGTAAATGGCATTATCTCATTTTACTTTTTCCATATTATGTTTATGTTCAAGTTTAAAAGGCTTTTGTTTTAGTTATACATTGCCTTAAATGTTTATGTTTATTTCTAAAAGCTTCCGCAATATCGTTATCCTTACTGAGCATCTGAGCTCACCCCTTTCAATGTTTTAATATTTTCCAGGATGTGAAGATTTATTTTATGAATGACCTGCAGGGATAGTCAGAAGAGGATATAAGTGTGGACTATGAAGACTTTGTTATTATTTTTTCACTTTATGATGTAATGTAACATTTATGAATGTGTCTAGTGTTTCCAAGGCTACTAAACTAATCGGTCTTTCGAGACTTGATCTTTTGTGATCATGCCAATGTTACGAAGTAATGCACCGACTCCGAGTAGCTGGGGTCGGGGCGTTACATTATCCAATGAAAGTGGTTTAAACCAGTCTCATAATAAATTCCAAGGTGTAAACCATAAATATACATAGGTAGAAATAAAATCATAAAAATAAAAATTGGAAATATTTCATATAAAATATCACTTTTATATTAATGTTAAGAATAAGAAAAATATTATTTCATAAATAATTCATAAGCAACGTATTTACCATTATGAAACTTTAACTTGTGAATATGTTTCTAGAAGCATACATTGATAGCATAGTGATAAGGCTTAATAGATTTATATTCCTCACTCTTGAATTGAGGAATTATATTTTACTTCGAGATACAAAATATACAAAAAATACATACTTGATTTCTTTCAAAAACTTCAAGCTTTATTTGTGTTTTAATTAGTTTTCAATTATTCTTTATCAGATATTATGAATAATATAACCATGATGAATTTTTTATGCCTGAAACATTGAAATCAAAGTTATATATGTAATAAGATCCAAAAAAGGATGAAAATTCATTCCTCTTATTTCTATCCATTAATAAAAAAATGGTTGAATCACAAGTTAAGAAAATATCCAATATAAATAAACATTATATAAAGAAATAATACATTATTCCTAAGAATCTAATTAACAACACCCAAAGTTCAACATAAATCATTCCACAGATAACTAAACCTAAAACTATTCAAAATATGATATAAAAAAATGAAACACAAATATTAAAATTAATTTATCAATTATTCTCCTAAAAACATTTATCTTCCAAAAAATTAATTACTCATAAAGTCACAAACCAAAAATGTATATCCCTAATCACATATTCTCCAAAAATGGGATAGTATTTTACATAAATAACCCGAATCATCATAAATCACTAATAAAATCATATATTCTTCCAAAATTCAACTCAATATTTATTATAAATGAAAAATCTTAGTCATGAGGCTTTATTATCAGATATGAGAAGAAATGAAAACTTTTTTCTTGAGAAACATACCTTTCACCATTAAAAGAATTATAAAATTTCATAAAACATAATCTCTTTTTATTACCATGAAAAATAAAGTAATTTTTAAAAAACCTATTTTGAAAACATTAAAATTCATGTATGTGCCTTGTGATATCATATTCAAAGAAAACATAAAAAAAACTTTACAAATAGTGTAACATACTCATTTAATTCCTACATAATTTTCCAAAGAACTAAATCATTACCTAATTAGTTGGAGAGAGATATAGGGATCACCCATTATAATAAAAAATTTCCAAGGACCTTAACATACACAAAACAAATATAATATTATATTTACAAAATAAAATCTCATAAAATATTCTATTTAACACATATAGAGAATCATTTTCAGAATTTTCAAAAAAATAAGGACACAAATCCTTTTTCCCTTTGAAAGATCGTAAAAAAGTCCTAATAGAATTATAATTATGATATTCTTTGAAAAACCATGAAAACATGAAGATTAATATTCTTACAAAATAATAGTCATGATGGAGAAGAATTATTTTCATGTTGTATATGTTAAAAAATATTCCTTTCACACTTTTTAAAAAATAAATTATATAGAAAATTTTAAAAATGCATTTCAAAACCACTATAAATAAAGTAAAAGATACTTTTGAAAATGAATTTAATTTTTTTTCTATAATAAAAAATTTCTTGAAATATTTTATTTAACATGTATATGGAGGAAATATATGTGAAATTAATACTATAAAACAATGTTTTAAGTAAAATTCCATTACCTCAAGTCTGAACCACAACATATATTCTTTAAAACCCAAATAATAAAATTAAATTAATTATTTACTTGTTTAATAAAATTTACTATGTTTACTCCATTATAATTTAAATTTCATCTATTATCATTTCTTGTATACTTAACAAATTTACTAAGTTTATGTCATATGTTTTGAGGATATTCAGTTAGTAATCCAAAAATTAAATCAGTTGGTCAACCATGGTCAAAGGGACATTAAAACATTATTCATATAATATTAATCATGAAATAATTAGAATATTTAAAAATTAAATATAATCTTATAAAAATCCATGTAAGGTGGTCATGGAAAATGAAGCACATTATTTCATGGAGGAAGTAATTCATATTTACTCATAAACGATGTTTTCATTTTTATACGAGATTAAAAAGAAACAAAGTAGACAACATTTTAATTTTAAAAAATTATAAATATGGTAGAAATTTTATATTTATATGTTAGTTCTATTATTATGACCATCCATGTGGTGTGGTAATTAAAAAAATCACATCGCTTCGTTGAGGTGGTTGTCCACACTTACACTCGAGCAAAGCTATCATTTTTGGATGGATCTATGGGAAAGAATGTATATGATATATTATATTTCCAAAACCATAATAATTTCATAAATATCATATATATACCTTCAATCCATCATAACAACCATCAATTAAAGGTGGTGATGGAAAATGAAGTACATCTCTTCATGGGGATAATAGTCTACACATATGCATGATCTACATATTTATTTCCCATATGATGGAAAAGGAGATCAAAAATGAATTTACAATAAAAACAATAATATTTTAGTGTAATTTATATACTGAAGTAATTATATCATCATGGTTGTGATAGGTTTTAATGTGGTAAAAAATAAATAAACATGAAAGAGCCTGGTTAAGTGTTATACCACTTCATTGAAAAATATCTTTTGGAATACACATTAAGCCTCATAGGTTATCATTTTGAAGATACCGAAACCAATAGTACATGTAAAGTGGAATTGGGAAGGTATTTTTTAGGTATATTTTGATCTAGAGTTTTCAATGTTTACAAATAATGGAGGACATGAGGAACCAATTTTTATGTTAGGGGAGTGGTACTCTTAAAATTATTATTAACTTTTAATTATTTTAATTGTTTTGATTATGCTCAAGTGGCACTAAGAAACTAAAATTTCAATGAAAATGTGATAATGTTTGAAATAATATTAATGAATAGTATTTTAGATGATATTTTTTAACCTTATCACAAAGTGTTAACCCTAATGATCCCATTTTACCTTTACATTGTTGATAATAATTTATTATGGTTACTATTCATTATAGCCAAAATGAAATTGAACTAATTACTAAATTTAAACATCAAGAGTCCAAATTTGTCAACCATTTTTATGATTCTATATTTATAATTTTAAGAATTATATTTTAATATAAGAATGAAAAATGTAATGAAAAAATGTTTTTTTAGAAAAATGTGTTGTTAACAATAGAAATAAATTCATAAAAAAATTATGTATAATGAGACTAATAAAAAATTAATGTGATTATGTTTTTTAAAATATGACTAATATTAACAGAATAATAATCCTAAATATAATGAAACTTTTTAATATTTTAAAATTAATGATAGTTTTTTTAAAAAAAATTTGGTATATTTCACAATTAACCCAAAAATCAATCATTTCAGAAAAATCCAAACAATTCACTCGAAGTTTTTGATATGATGAACTAAAAAATAATTTTATTTTATCAAATAGAATTTATAAAATTTTATGAAAATAAATCTAATATCTGCACACAAAACAAGTAGAACCCAATTTAAAAAAATATCATTTTCAAAGTATAAAATACATTTATTCTCATTTATTTCCTAGTAAAAACTATTTAATAATTTTGAATTTATTTGATTGAATATATTATCAATAAATTTCATCAAAATAATTAACCAATATTGATTAATTTACTTTATTATTATAATAAATATATTGTGAACTTAAAAATTGTTTTCTGAAAAAAAATCACTTTTTAACATCAAATTATTTTATCTTCATTTTTAAAAAATTGATAATTATTTTATGAATTATTATTCATTAGATTTCAAGTATAAAAAAATTATTGTTCAATAAATTTAATACTCAAAATAATGTAAATTTATCTTTGAAATGGACCATAAAAAATATAATGAAAACTCACCTTTTTAGAAAAATAACACTTTTAAAATTTAACTATCCTTAACCTTATATGATTTAATTATTATCCATAAAAATTTAGTATGTGTTTCCTAATTACAAATAAATTAATTTTTATTAGATGAACTTTTATATATATATATATATATATATTATAATTTAGTAACTCTTATTCATGCCTATCAATCCAATGACTTAGTTATAATGATTATATTAAAATGATAATGTTACAGTTCATTTAATCTTGATGTTTTGTGTGGTACACACAATTGAAAAAAGTATTATTTTTAAACTAAACTTATAGGGTGTTACACCAATAATTTCAATTAATTTATGAGAAACAACTCTATTAACTTTCATGCTAACTTTTCTATATGATAAGGTCTAAATGATTAATCTAATGATGAATTTAATAATATAATATTTACTTATTATATTATGAAATATCTAGTGTTTGAAGAATAATATAAGGGATATGATGACATTTGAATCCATGAGAAAGTTTAAAATAAGGGAATATGGAGATGAATACTCTATTGAATCAGAAAATTAAAATGAAATGTATAAAGAATATAAGATAATAATTACTCTTATCTCGATGAACATATGAAAAGGAAAATGTAAGTTCAAAGGTAAAATCCTTCTGAAATGTTTTAAATTCGGTGGAATTGGGAACATTGTGATTGATTGTTCAAGGAATAAAATTGGTTAGAATGATGAAACTGAAAACTAATATATATTTAGAAATAAGATATCGATTAAAAAATATAATAAATATTTGGAACCCATTAAAGGAAATAAATTTTTCACCATAATGAAAAAATGATATGTATTTTGAGAAAATAAATTGATGGATAACTCACTTAAAGTAGTAATTCAAAATAATAAGTAGTTAAAATGTTCTTTTAATTTATGGTTCATGTTGAAAAACATGAATAAACCTCATGTAATGGAGAGGATAGTGAAGAAGTAAAATAAACTTACATTGAGCACACGTTGGAATTTGATCATAGAGGACTTATTAATCAGAACACCCAATATAAGAGAGAAATCTGATTACTAAAGAATAAAATTTAAAAGAAAAACTAAGGTGATGTTTTCAAAAGAAGGAATTTTACTACATTGAATAAATTAAATGTCTCAAGTTGATGGTTGTATAATAAAAAAATAGTGAAAAATATTAAGGAAAACCTTACTATGAATAAAAAAGGGTTATGTAAGATATAATCAAGGTGTATAGAATCCAAAATTACTATAAAATTATGATTAAAAATTTAAAAAATACTATATAATTAAAATTAAATAATCTCTTAATGAAGATAATGTTATCCCCAAATGTATATTAAATCTAATCTCTCAAAACATAGAAGTAAATTAGTTTTAAAAAATATTATAAGTACTAAAACTAAAATTAGGTCTATTTGGGATGGAAAAAATCCTAAGGGAACTATTTATAAATTAAATAGTTGTGGATAAAACAAATGTATAAATACTTCCCCGTGATAGATTAAAAATGAATAAAAATATATGTCCAAATATCAATAATATATTTAAAAAAATGAATGTCAATATATGAGCTAAAAATTAACTGGATATTGTTGATGTTGTTTAATCTATATGAACAAAACCAATTCATTCCAATACAATATTTCTTTTCTATGGAGTCTAATAATTCATGGATTAATGAGAAGAAAATCTAAAAGAAATAAAAAGAAATTTTGAGAAGAAGAAATATGGTCTAAAATATCATCATGTTTGTCAACTGAGAACAAGTTTTACAATTTAGAATAAATTTATTGATGATGTAACTAATAGGGTCATTATTCTAGTTTATTCCCTACTACTATTCGAGGATAGTTTCAATATATTTAAAAGAGATTGGAGGGGGAAAAAAGGAATAAGAATGAAAAGTCACTTTTTGTTGAAGTTGGTTTAAAAACTATCCAAAAAATAAATTTGTGGATATTTGATAGAATTTTTTCCTCTCATATTATAGATGATGCAAATATATTGAAATGCATTGAATATCTTTATAGATGAAAAATAACATATGTTAAGGATATCTCATTAAAAATTATAGGAATTTGTACAACTGAGGTTGAATCTAAAAAATATAAATCTCATGATGATCAATTTTTTATGGAATTAAACAAAAATTATTGATTATATGATGACTTAGTGATAATGGGTATAAATTAATTTTCATAAAAGAAAAACTTTTTTCATTGAGTGCCCAAAATGTGGAATAATTTTCACTAATTGAGAAGGTATGTGGTAACTTATTCTAAATTAGTGATTTAAGTAACTATTGTTATATGAGTGTTATAGAGGAAAAATAAATTATGTTATAAAATGCATGGACATATTAGTTAAAGAAGTTTATGTACAATATTAATATAACATTTTTTCAGATATCTACCCTAAATGGAAAGAGACAATGCTTTTTTTTAAATAGGTTAAAAGGGGAAGATCGTACCTGGAATTCACAAAAGGAGTGAAATTAATTCCACTCAACCTCAATTTTTTTTGATTTACATATTCCAATGACACATCTATCTACTTTTTGTGATTTCATATTATCATATTTATTTATGATTTCAATTAGATTACTAATTTTATGTTTATGAAACATATGTTTGATGTAGTAGATATGCTAAAAACAATCAAAAAAAAGTTGAGGAGGAATAGGGTGTTTATATTATGAAATTGAAAGTTAACAGTGTAATAGAGTTAAATAGTAATTATTCTTAAACTATATCTTAGTATGAATAAGATTAATCATCAATATAGTGCTCCTAGTACACCCTAGTGGAATAGAGTCATATAAAATAGGAATATAATATTAATTGAAATGTAAATAACCATGCTTTCTGAATGAAAACTCTCAAATTTCTTCTGGAGGGATGAAGTAAGTAAAACTATGCATATTAAAAATAGATTCTTTCTGATACCTGAGTCAAGTATGAATACTTATGAAATGTGGTATAACAATAAACCACCAGTGAACTACTTTAGAGTTTTTGGATTTATATTTTTAATGAAGAGTAAAAATATAAATTTCGTTAAATTTCATGAAAAAGATAAGGATGGTGTGTTAATGGTGTACTTATCTAATAGAATATGTTATATGTGACAGAAAAAATCTACACTAGTTGGTTGATTTATTTGATATGAAATTAATTAAAAATAAAATCATCTTAATAAAGATATTTAAAATTTATTTTGAAAAATGAAAGGAATATAATATATAGAATTATGAAAAATTATATCAAAATTAAGATCCTCCTAAACCCAACCAAGATAATAGTTACTCAGTTCAGTACATCGATGATGATAATATTATTGAAAATGGTAAAGTAAAATTTTATAATCTAGATAAAGATTTTGAAACTAATAACATTATTGTAAATTAAGAACCTCTATTATATACTATAAGAAAAATGATTCTTGAACATCAAAAAACTCTTATTTTAAAAGATGAAACCTTACAAAGGTTGTTCGGAATAAGGAGACGATAAAAGCTATGAATTAAGAGAAAGACCAAACTTATAAGAATGATACTTGAAAAAATGTTCCAAGAAAATAAGGGCAAATGTTATAGGGTCTAAGTGGGTATTTGGAAATAAACTCACTGAAAATGTTGAGGTTTCAAAAAATATGGCCAAATTGGTTTTTAAAGGTTATTATTAGGTAGAAGTTATAGTATTTGAATAAATTTTACAACTTTTTCAATACTTGAAGAAAATAGGATGTTTATGTCAACTACAACTCTATAATACTAAAGGTTTTTTCAAATTGATGCAAAGTATATTTTTTTAAATGAATATCATTAAAAATAAGTTTTTTTATTAAAATTAATGTATTAGTAGTTCATATTTATGTAACATTGGTGTGTTGGGTTAATAAAGACATGTATTGGTCAAAAAAGGCCCCAATATCCTTGTATTATAACTTGATAGTTTCATGAAACAATTGAACTTATTTTATGTAAATGTTGAAAATAACATATATGTGAATGAGATAATCACATGTAATATTTTTTTATTGTATAAGTTGATGAAATAATTATTTTATCTAACATTGACTCTTCTTGTTAGTTATATAAAAAAATAAAGATGAATATTGTGATTTCAATGCCTATAAGTATGAAATTATTTCTTGGATTACAAATTGTGAAGAAGGAAAACATTTATCTTATTCCTTACGAAAAATGTTCTAATTAATTTTTGAATATGTTTGGTACGGTAGATTATAATAAAACAAAAACATTTATGACACATGATGTGAAATTGAGAAAATATGAATATGAAAAAGAAAATTAAATCAGAATTCATTTAGGGAGATGACCAAAAGCATAATTTATATTACCAAAACAATACTATAAATTTTTTATGTAATAAGTCAATATAAAATATATATATCTGGTCCAAAGTAATATTATATTATAGATTCCACAAGAGTTATTAGGTATACCCAAGTAACATTAATTTACGGTGTGATGTATAAAATTAATAAACTAAAATTTATAGGTTTCAAAAATGTTTATTGGGATGAATATTGTAATAATAGGAAATTAATATCAATATGAACATTATTTTTAAGATAAATTTATTTGAGTTTTCCTTGTATCAAATTGGTATCAATAACTTTTAGAACAATTTAAGATGAGTATATTTCTACCACATGTACTTTTACCCAAATGTTTTGTAAAACAAGTGAAGTTGGTATATTTAAAGGTGAATGTTGAGAAATCATTGAAAATTACTTATGATAATCAATGTGAAATTGATCTTTGAAATACTCCAATAAAACACTCATAATCCAAACATATTGATATCAAATATCATTTTATCATGGAGAAATCCACTAATAGAGATGTAATGTTGGATTATATTTCCATAAATGATCAGATTTACTATGTTGAGTAAATCTTTTTCATAAGAGAGATTTGAAGAGTTATGGTTGAAACATCATGTTCAACCTTTCCCACATAAGGAAGATATATAAACCTATCTATCCTTTAGATTCTATTATTTAAGGTTGATATAAGTACTCAATTTATATGGGAGAGAGGTACTAGTTCATTTATAGAGCTAAGTAAAAAAATCATATGGGAAAAATGTTCTCTATGTTTGGTAAATATAAGTCTCTATTTATTAAAAAATGGTAGAAAAAGTAAATTTGTTTTTAAAGGGGGAGAACATCAAAATCACTGACTATAAATTTCATATCACCATGGTAATAAATTCTCACAAAAACATTTCTTTATCTCATAATATTTTGTAAGGAAACTTCTCTTTGATAAATGTTATGAGTGGATGAAAATTTAAGAGATGTTGGTGTTGATAAAAAATAAAAAATATTAGATTTATGAACTTATGAAATTCATGATGGTGTTGTATTTTTTAAATCCCTTAGACACTCGATATGTGCCTCTAAACTAATGTTCCTATACACCTCCCCATGATGGATATAGAGCATTGGATCAAAGAGGTTTTTGGTTTGTTGGTTTGGTGGTCAACGGGTCTCATGGTGCTTCTTGTGTAAGATTTCTCCTATTTTGAAGGCTCCTATTTTTCTTCCTCCTCAACATTTGAATTGTCTGAATACCTCTACCACTCAAAACACTACTCTGAACTTATTTTCTATTTATCCTATCGTAGTCGAATCTGGAGCGATGGTAATAATGAGGTTTCAGGATGTGTGGTTCGGTGGTTTTCAATGATCTAGGCATGATCCCTTTGATGATAGTATTGGTTTTCTGTATTTACTCCTCAAGTTATTAGTGAAGGTTTGTTTTCTTCTTCTCAATAGTTGATATATTTGATAATTGTTTAGTGCTATTCTGGTTTTTCGTTCTGGATTGTTTTTTTTCTTGTCTGGTTATGGTGGCAGCCATCTGTGTTTCTCTTGACTGTGTCGTGTCGATGTTTTATGATTTTTGATGAGGTGTGATTGCTCAGTATTGGTTTTTTGGTTGTTTCCCATTTTCAATTTGATGATGATGACATGGTATGATGTTTTATGGTGGCTTTGATAGATTCTGATGGTATCTAATTATTTTCGTGGTGGTAGGACGGTGATGACGATGGTGGTGATGGATGGTGATGACGACAATGGGGACTCATGATGATGATGGCTAGTGACTTAAATTAGGATGAAGTTGGTGAATCTTGGATCGTGATCTTATTGAATGTTGGTTTATTTTTGAGTTCTGAACATTGAAATTAGGTATCATTATTTTTGGTTTTCGCCTGGTTTGTAGGTTACCACTCAACCATAAAGAGGCTTTTGGAAATAAAATAAAAACAGAATTTTCAATCGTTAATTGTGTAAGAAATAGTTTTGTAATTTATGACCAATATCATATTAACACATAGATAAAAAAAGTCTATATAATTGTGACCTTACACATACATAAAGTTTATATGTTTGATAATTTGAAGATATTCTGGAAGGTGAATCTGAAAGATAAGTTACAAAATTATTTCCATGTTACTCAATGATTTCAATATCAAAATTACTATTATAATAATTATTCATGATAAAGGATTCAGTAATAATGATTAAAAAAATATTGATCAAACCATGCTATGATGATTTTTCAAAGTAACAAAATATCATTATGGTTTAAGAATCAACCATAATTCAAGTTGAGTATAGGAGATAGAATAATTTGAAGATATACTAAGGTTGAGTTAATTGGTGAAGGAATTATACGAAAGTAGTAAAAGGGAAGATAATTTTAAAGCAGTAATGATATGTAAAGATAATTATATGAGATGTGACTGAAAGAATAAGTGATATTTGAGGAATTATCTTGTCTCTAAATGTGAATCCCAAATATAGAAAATGATTAGAGAGAATGGAGGAATTGTACTAGAAGGTGACATGATGAATCAATGATTGAGTTGTGTTTGGTGATAAGAATTATAAATAAAAAAAATGGTAATATTGATTTGATGGTATGAGTCTAAAAGCTGAACCACTCTACTAAAAAAATATTCTTAGTGCAACATCCAAATAATAAACAAATAAGAGATGACTAAAAATTCAATGAAGTGATGAGAATAATTATAAATAAATATAGTTGTATTAAAGAAAAAATAGAATAGAGAGAATCATGATCAAGATGGATGAGTTATATAGATTTTGATATGGATATATAAGTATAAGAATAATGAATTTTATATAGGAATTGTCTTGAGACTGTAGATGATAACTAATTGGGAGATATCGAACAAGATATTTATTCCACATAACATTAACGTGAATTAAAATTTAGTGTGTTGATGTTGATATATAGATCCTGATAAAAAAACATGCGGTTAAATTCATGAATCTAGCTAAATTGTTTAAATAATTTAAAATGGTTGAAGTTCATTTCTTTCAGATATTTCATAAATATAGACTCTAATATTTTTAGTGAAATTGAGGGTAGTTGACTATGATTTGATAAAGGTAAAATATTTAGAATTTTTATCAACCATTACCTATGTTTTTTATTGTAAGGATTGTTATACATAAGGGGACCTCATTTAGAGATCAGTGTAGTAAATTTGAGAGTATATATTAGAATATCCTATCCTAAACATTCTATAAGATCTATTGAATTAAATAAGGGTTATAGGATTAGTAAATCTTATATTTGATTTGGAAGAGCATAAATAAAATAATATTATAGATTTGATGTTCTAGGAATATATATACCAGATAGTAATATTCTCAATGTTAAGTTTGTGAGAAGGTATTAATTCAAATTATTCTAAAGGGTCAAAGAAATATCATTGTTCATTTAAGAATAATCCTAAGAAAAAGAAGGATGTTACTTATTCTATTTCATGTTAACTCTTTAAAATGGTAGGAAACATTTAAAATAATTTCCAAGAGGCATAATTAATGAGAAAAATATTGGGTAAAGGATTTTTATTTCCCAAAACAACTGTAATAATTATTGATATTAGTGGAAAATATATGTCTTCAACTCAACCTAAACACAAAAAATACAAATTCATCCACACTGATGGTGAACCTTGTCAGACTCGTGTGTGACTGGTGTTAATTTATATTTCAATTACATACATGTAAGGGTGAGATATAAATTTTTACCGGATCAAGAGTTTGAAAATTTGGAAATTTTAAATTCAATTTGAAAGAAATTTTAAAAGAATACAAATAATATAACTCCCTTCTCAGTGGAATAATATATTCATGGTAATTTCATTTCAAATATCACTTCTAGGATGATAAGAATGATAATATCATTTTAAATATGTATTAAATATTTAATTAAAGTGTCATGTGTGAAGACAAACAAGTAGATAAATATAATAAGCTTAGTGTGAGGAGAAAAATTGTGCTTCAAGGCTTACTTGAGCATAAAACTAAAAAACCAATAGACTTTATTACTAAGATAAAATTTAAATGATCTAAAAGATTTTTTTATTTATTAATGTGTATTAATTATCCTTGAAATAATTTTGGTTGGATAATACTTGGGAGATAAAATTCCTTTGAGAATAAATGACGTTTAAGGAGTCGAGCAAGTTAGAGTTTCCTGTGAAGGAGGTTATTTCTTCTTTGAATTCTAATAAGACTTGGGAGTTGAGTCTATTTCCATATGTAATGATATAATTATTGACCATATTTATATTTTTTATCAATGAATAGTGTTAGAGTATTTATATTTTAATATATATTTTTATGTTTGACTGATTCAGCCTTATCCCATATTTTTAAATTTCAAATCCTAAACTTATATTTTGAATTGAATTCCCTAAAAATAAATCGTCTGACCTCACATAAGTTGTAGGTTTTATTATCCCCCTTTCTATATGGTATTAGAGTGGGTCCCAACCCTATTTACCCCTCTACCCTATATTTTTACTTGTGAAAAATTCTAGAATATTTCCCCTATGGGGGGGGGGGTCCTATCCAGTCGACCATAGTATCTATGACTTCCCTACACCCTATTGTGATGCCCCATTCTCTAGTCTTGATGACCTGTATCATGCTAATTTCTTCTTTCGCATGTCACTATATGATTCATCAACCTCTTATAGTTATCCCTTCCCTAGATAAATCCACACCAGTTATGCACCCCCACCCCTTTTGCATTTCCCTTCTCTTCATCATGTCCTCCCTACCTAGAAACTTAATGAATGTGAATTTTATTAAATCCTAGGTGGTTGATGTTGTTTATACAAGAACAAAAAGTACTATAATTCACTTATTTCTCTAAATGATGTCCTCTTATAAGCATCTCCACTTCATAGTTCCCCTCCAACCAAGACATATGCATATACCTGGATACTCCTCCCTACTATAACAGGTGAACCTTTACCTCCACCACCAACAGTTTTCCCCCTACCATCTAACTTCTAACTAGGGATCAATTCAAAGGTTCTTTTAACTTATAATAGTTCTTGGTTCATCATAAATCTCCCTTGGTCTCCATCAAGACCATTTTCTGTCATCCTCCTCCTATGTTGGCCTTGTTGTTGCTATCTATTCCTCTATAAGGCATCTTTTTTTCTTCATGAACCTCTATTTATCCATACTATCTCTAAAATAGCACTATCAATAACTATATATTCTTCCTTATGGTCCAATTGTTTAGGTTTTGTTTTAACTGGACTTTTGCTTCCACTATTTGGGCATTGTTCGACCCAGTCTATTTGGGTTCGCTATTTAAGAATCATTAATCCTAGAAATTTTGGCTTACAAGGTGGGAAAAATTATACCTCGTATCGTTAGGTTTTTAATTCAGGTTTCATTCCACATATACATTTTTATACAACTCATCGATCACAGTTTTGTTTGGTATATTTAATCATTGGTCTTTAGAAGTTTGAGAGTTTATCAATTAACAAATATCCTGCAATAGAATCATTAGTTATTTTCCATTAATTTCAATATGTTTTCATGAGGGGGAGATAAATTATTTAGAGTAAAAATCCATAGAATAATGAATGATATATAGGTATAAGATCATCATATGATTTTATTAATCATTTTCTAGTCTTTTCAATGTACCAAGATACATGTGTCTACCTTGATGGGAAGTATTAAGGGTATTTTATTTATTTTATTTTATTATATATTCATGTTATGTAATACTATATTCATGGTGGTGTTAAATTATTTATATATTAGATATTTAGGTTAGGTTTCACTAATTCATCATTATCCTATATTTTTAAATTTCAAATCTCCCTCTTATCTTTTGTATTAGATTACCAAAAAATAAAGATATGGGCATCCTTGAGAGGAATAGTTTCTTGGTATCTCATTATAATATTATAATGATGGTATGTGATGATATAAGGCAAGGATGGTGTTGAATGTATTTTAACAAAATGTTGTGTATTTTAATAAAATATTTCACCCGTATTAAAGTTCATTGTCATATAGGTGATTATTAGTACTATTTCATTGAATAATTTTCATCATGAGTAGCTTGAAATGGAGATTATTGGTTATTTAAATTTCAAGGATTATTAGGATGAAAAAATGAAGATATTATTCCAAAGGGTAAGAGACCTTGACTACAAACTATGGGAAAATATCCAATTAAATCATTGGGAAATATTGGATCAAGTGATACCTATATAAGCATGATCTTCTATAAATTCAGTATTGTGGGAAGGTTAAAAACATAGATTCATATAAAATTGATTATTATAAGAATGAAATTATAAAATGATCATGTAAACAAATAATAATATGGATATATGTTACAATAATAGACTTAAATATTTTGAAATGTGATAGTTTTCACTTAGTGATAGAAAAATTATGTACTTTCCATGAATGAAGTTGTTAATGTATCAGGAAGTGAGGGTCTGTTTACTAAATAAGTAATTGAGGCACACAAAAATAATCATGGAGGAACATAAAAAATATTTTGGGAAAATAGTTTCATAATTATGTCTGATAGTCGATAGATAATAAGAAAATTTATTGATTAATATTCTTAGTTATATTTTTGAAAAAAGATTTATTGGTTTGATATGAGGTTAAAATATTTTAATTTTATAGAAAATATATAGAATTTATTATTCCAATACATTTTCTAAATATTATAATTAATAATATTTCTATAAATTTTTTTGGGTATTATTCCTATTTAAATTTTTGATATTTTTCATTATATTTTATTAAAATCATCTAATTTTTATTCCTCCCATGCCCTTTTATTTTTGTAAAAATGTGATAAATAAAGTTTAGAAATATTTATCAGATGGAATTTATATCAGATTACATGAATATTATAAGATATTTTGAAGTTTATATTTTAATGTAAATATTGAAAATTATAGCTTATATATACTCATCTATGGGTGGTTGATATTATGTGGCAATTTATGAGGAACAAAATTTTGTTTTGTACTAGAAATACTAAATTTTATGTAACATTCTACACTATGGAAATATTTCATGAAAAAATAAAAATTAGATAAATTTTTTCAAATAATAAAATTAAAAAAAATGCAACCCAAAGAGATTTTAGGTAAAGAGATTTATAAAATTGTATCAATACAACCATTTTTGACCACAATTTATTATTTCAAAAAACTTATCAATCAAATTTTATGGGTAATTAAACTTGTTTATTTTGAGAGAAACACATTTTTGGGATACATTTAAGAGCCATAGATAGATATAAATAAGTAATAATTAGATAATTCTCAAATAAAGAAGAAAAGTACAATGAAATATTTGTTATTGTTGATTTTGGGATAGAGATTCATCTTCATCTACATTTTCATTCAATGAGATATTTTAAGAATAATAAATTTTATTATTCAAATCCTAATATGAAAGTGGATTTTGAAATAATTTATTGATTAAATAAATTAATTAAAATGATTATTCCAAGTCTAGATATACAAGAAATATTCATGGATGAGATTTCATTGTATAAAGAGGCTAATTGAGGGTGAGTGAAAAAAACCACAAAAAAAAAAAAAGAAAACTGAACCACTTAAAAAACCACTTCAGACAAGGTGGGATAATTGTTTTTCTCTAATTCTGGTCAAGTCAGGTGTTGGGGAAAATATACTTTTTATTTGGGATAATCCAACTCTAAAATAATTATAATTTTTTTATAATCTAAATTTAAACTATTTTTATAAAATTTAATTTGGTATAAGTATTTTTTTTAGCATGAAAGATGTTTTTTTATTCAACAGCTATAATAAAAAATTGAATTTTTTAAAAATGATTTCTTTTTAGTATGATATTTGAATTAATTATTATACTTGAAACATTTAATATTTTTATGAATTAATGAATTAATGTATTTTTAATAATTATTATAACTTTTTTCCAACCAAAACATGATCTTCTCTTTAAACCACCTCAACTTTTCATGTTGGATTTTTTATAAACAACTTGTTGGAGGGTATAGTTTTGGTTTAAAATTTTTCACCCACAAATGATAAGTTAGCTGAGAATTATCTTCAAACTAAACTAAGCCACTCTCTTTCCCAAACTAATTTGGGTTTAAGATATTGTTCAAAATCATATGAACTTAATTATATTATTTTATAATAAATGTTTCTTAGTAATCAATGGGGTGTTATAACACAAAACATGGTGCACAACACTATTCACTAATAGTTTATACATATCAACGTGTGTTTCATAACTTGGATTAATTACCTTGTACATGGATTATTCCATTCATAAAAACCTCATAAAATTTACACTAATTTATAAGATTATGTTTTTTGTAAATCATTGATTAATCTATGAGTATCCAATCACGATTCCAAAATCTATTTGTTCCCTTCATAACCTTAATTACAATATAATGACCCTCATTGGTGAGTGATCACTTTGGTTTCTATCCTTCTCTGGCTGATAGAAGCATCCTCCACTCTAACCCTAATCACTTCCTCTACTTATAGTCAATTAAAGGTTACAAGCAATGTGTTTTCTATTTTCTCACTTACTCAACTTTCTATTAATCAAAGGAAATAAAAATGGTTTTTTTAATTTTTCTTATTTTTTGTTTATTTTCTATTTTAATTTTTATTTTTTTAATTGATTCAATTTTGTGTTGTTTTTAATTTTTAGTTATTATTTTATTTTATAACTTTTTTAAAAATTTAAAATATGTTGTCTATTTTATTAACATTTCTTTTATATTGTATGTTTTCTAATGTTATTTTTCTATTTTCTAGTATTATTGTACCATTATTTAGTTTTTTTATCAGATAAAAAAATATTCATTTTTTTATAATATTAAATTAATTTCTATCCAATTGGTTGGAAACAATACTTCTTGGACGATTTATTGAATATCATATTGATGATGATGTTCTTCTTAATGAATAAAATGACTTAGAATTTCTTTAGATTTAATATATTGGAGTATTATTTTTTACACCATTTTCATGTGGTTATATGTTTTATGTTTTATTTTAATTATTGGTTGGTGTATGTGTATATAATTTTCATAACTATAATCCCTAAAATATTAAATGTTATGTGATTTATAGAAGTAATATTATTACACTATGCAGTGCATAGTGAATGTTGTGAGATTGGGTTCCCTAGACATTACCTAAGTAGACTTTTCAATTACCATATCTTATACATATTGAGTTATGCATGTTTTTTTACCATAATAGTGTTATTACTTATTCAAACAATATTTTCAAGATAATGCCCTTATATTACATGTCATATAAAAAGGTTATTATAATTCCCAATTATAATAAGTGCATCGACATACTATTATAGTAATCTTAAAAATGTGTCATATGGTCCTGAAACATCATACAAACATGACACAGATTATGTATGACTATTAAGTTTTGGTAACTCATAATCATTAAGAATTATTCTCATTATGTTCTTACTTATTGATCTTGAGTATGGGAGATTATGAGGGATTACACACCAATAGGGATACCATGTGCTTTTTCTTTTAGTTTATGTTCATGTCTATGGGAATGTGTATTTGTCTCTCAATATGAGATCATTATAAATGTATATCATATGATAACATACTTTTATACATAAAAACCACTGAATTTTATGTTTGTGGTGAGATAGCTTGCATCAGGTTTGTCATCGGCGGTATGGAATTGATTGGATGGTCAGGGAAGGACTTTCTGCTTCTATATATATAATAAAGATATATTTAGACATTTTAATAGGATTATATAACCTTTAAAAAATCCATGTGTTTGATATAAAGATTTAATTCAATTTAATAAAACCAAAAAAATATAAATAAATCATTAAAAGATGATAAATCATATTATACATAGAAATTTATAATATATCACAAGATAAAGAGATTGCACTATATAATAAATTTTTAGATGAGGTTTTCATAGCAATGACTTATCCATATCTTATTAAGGGTCATGATTCGCTGCTAGATACCACTCTTAATCTATGAGTGTTACTAACTTCTTTCAGATGAATTAGTGTTTAGGAAGAAGTGGGACACATATGCATGGGCTGATGAACGTCTGAGTATGACTGGTTATAAGTAAATTACATAATAAATTGAATTATATATCATTTAAGTTTAGAATATTGAAAATTTAATTAATTTATCAAGATATTCATAAGTTACATAATTATTAAAACTGAATATGAGAAAATTATTTTTTCAAAATAATATTACTTATTCATAGTTATTTAAAAATAATTAAATGATCTAAGTAAATGGATCATATTTTATCATAAGATATGTTACAATATTACATATTTATAATGAAATATTCATGACATTTACAGAATGTTTAATAAGTTAATGGTGGTTTTTTTGGGTAAATTTTATGGATTTAATTTTATAAAGACAAAAATTATAACACCGCAAAATTTTCGTTTAAAGAATAAAATGCTCGATAGCTTTCTTCACACAAAACACCAAGCTTTAAGAAAACTATGAAATATTATAAAAATATTATTATATAAATGTTACCATTATAACACAACCATTAACTTATTTGTATGAATTAGAATAAAATTTTTTGGCAAAATATTTATAAAGGTTTTATATGATGTAAATTTATTTATTAATTCATAATAAATACGTACTCTATTTTCAGAAAATTCATTTTTTTGCTTCAAAAATATGTTTTCTTAAAAAATGGTTTTTATTGCATTTGGTGTGTGGAAATTATAATAAATCTATACCAATTTTTGAAAATTTATTTCAATAAATAAATCTATTATTTGAAATTAGAATTTACATATTATCTTAGGGTGATTTTTTGGGTTTTTTCTGAAAATATTTATTTTTAAGTGAATGTTGAAAAATACCAATTTTCAAAATATTGTAATTTCTTTTCATTAAATCGAGAAATTTAAAAGTACCATTATGATTTTAATCTAATACTAAAATATCATACATCTCATTTAATTTTAAATAAATTAGGTAATTGCATATGAATCATCATTTTACTTTATTTTAATATCAGTTCATTTTTTGGGCCTCAAAAATATTTTTTCTAAAAATTAGTTTTTCATTACATTTTATAGATTTATATTAAAATTGAATTCCTCCAATTTTCAAAATTGAATCATGATAAATTTATTACATGTTTTGAATTAAGGGGATAAAAATTTTTAAAAAGCTTTTTTTATTTTTATTCATTATGAGTTGTAACCATGGTAATGATTTGTAACCTCAGTAAGGGTAAAACATGTAAAATATGGTTAAAACTATAGGGTAAGGTATTAAAATATCTCAAACATTTTTTATTATCCAATATTATGAGTGTTTTAGGCCAAATAAATCTCAAATATTAAAATATGTAAATGTATTGCCACATTCCATTGATTACAACATTTACATTATTTTAATAAAAATATAAATACAAAATGTCAGTCTCTTGATTTTTAATGCTCATATATGTTCTCAAAGTTATAAAACGAAGTTATTAATGAGTATAACAGGTTAAATTAAACATAAATAAATATTTTTTTGAAATAAATTTTTCTTTAATTTTTTATGGTGGTATAATTATATTAAATTCTTACTCAACATTTACTCAGTGCTTGTGCAAAAAATTGGAAAAATATGGTAAATGATTTAAAGACATTAAAATAAATATATTTTGGATGTGTTATGGTGTCCTAAGAAATTTATTGTTAATAATGATTTATAATTTTTTTAAAAGATTATATATTCAAAATTCATTATTATATCGATGACTTTAAATCCAAATTAAATGAATAGTCCCAAAAATGAATTTAATGTTATTTTATATAAAAAAATATTTTATTAATTGATTTAAAAATAATAAAAAAATTAAGAATACATGTGTAATAGAAAACTATCTAAAAAAACATACGTTTTACATTTTTGAGACACTTTCCACCATAGATGTAAGTTTATGACCCTTAAATTCTTACAAATGTATTATCGTCGTTAAGGTTAAAATGGGATAATGAAGGGGTTAAACCAAAAGAAAATGTTTAAAATTAAAAAAACGTGTATATAAATTTTATTAGATAATTATATTTCTACCTTATCCAATTTTAATTAAAAATAATTTTCTTTTTGATTCATTTTAATTGAGAAATTAATTGATTATATTTAAATATTTTAAGTAATTACAAGTGTGTCCTCTCCCCACTTATAAACAGGAAACTCCTCTCCTCCCTTATTAATAATTATTTAACCTTTTATCTTTTAAAATCCCTACCATAATACCTTCCCATTTTCCTTACCTTAATCCTATATCTTCTTTCCTTTCCCAAATACCATCCAAATAATACTTAATGTGTAATTCAAATGAGGTCTCCTGAAGAAGATGTAATAGTCTTAATCAGATCCTTTAATGTTTATTTCTTCTTCTACCTCGTCTCTATATATGGTATCCATCTAAAATTATTTAATTAAGTAAGTTAAAAAAACTGAATTTTTTTTATACTTATGGAACAACCATTATCCACCTCATTTCTATCAAATGGGAAATTAATGTAGCTTATCTATGTGTGCGCCCAGAATCCCACCTCCATGTAGTGATATGAATCATTTTCCATAACTACCTTTAATTATTAGTTATTATGATGGATTTAATATTTATATATAATTTTTATAATATAATTTTTATTCTTTTAAGATAATAAATTACACACATTCTTACCATTCCATATTTTAAAAAATGATAATGTTGTGTATGTGTATGCGTGGATTACCACCTCTACAAAGCAATGTGATTTGTTTTGCATTACCTACTTGCATGTATGGAAATAAATATGGAAATAATGAATGAATATTATATATATAACAATTTTATAATTCTTAAAAATTAAAATATTATCTACTTTATTTTTTTTCCACCAATTATAAAATTAAAAATGTCGTTCATGCATATATATAGACAACCATCTCTATGAAATGATGTGGCTCATTTTTTATGACCACATTACATGGTTTTTTAAATATATATTTAATCTATAAAAATTATAATTATAAAATTTGTAATATTTTAAAAATTATATAATAACTAACCCTTTTACCTCATTCAACCTACCAAAGTTGTTTTGGGATTATTAACTTTTTATCATCAAAACATCTGGAATGAAATTAATTGATTTAGAAAATATATAAGATGTGGTAATAAAATAAGTAAAAGGGATTATTATAAGGGAATAAACCTGAAAAAAATCTTAAGAAACTAAATAATTAATAAAATTTTGTTATATAGGATTTCAAGAATGTACATCCGGAGTCACACTCGAGGTAATCCTTTCATTGACCATAATTCCATGTTCACTCAATGTTTTATTTAGGTTGTGTATACACTACCATATCAATTTATTTTATCATTTACAATAAAAAATTACAAAGGATTATAAATCCATTTCAATTTCTCTCTTTCAAAGAACTTTTTATTTAAAAGTTTCCAAAGTGGTAAGTGACATTCTTTCAAAAATATGGAATTAATGTTTTATTCTTATCTTATTTTCTTCCATTTCGTGGTTCTTTTAAATTTTATCTATATTTTTCTTATTTATGATTCAAAGGTTGATAAATCTCATTTTTCAAATATTTTGTACATTATTTTCAAATTATTTAATAGGAATATTTTTAATGTTTTTTATATGATTCATGTTAGTCTTTCTTTAAGAAAGTATTAAAATAATATCTATTTTAACACTTATCAAATAAATGGTTTCCCCTACAATAATAACTATTAATTTTATATGAATGAAGGGTGAGCTAGAAATATCTCTAATGATGGTTGATCTCAATATTGATGTCCAATTCAGTAGGTAAAGTGACGAAGTTTATTAGTGATAGGTTACTCATAAGAGATGTGACAAATATCAATTTATGTGATTCCATTGTAAGGGAGATTATAAAAATAATGTCCCATGATACTTACAATCTTTTTCAATGATTTTTATGGGTTTTAATAAAAATATTTTGATTTTTAAGTTTATAAAAAATACTCATGGTTTAAGGAATTTTTATGATCTTATAAGGGTAAAAGGTTTGTTTTGAAGAGTTATCATGTTTTCCTAAGTAAATTTAAGAACTATGATTTTTCTCCATTTATACTTTATTAAGAAATTATTTATGAAAAATCTGATCTTTGAAGTTGATTTCAAGATTAAGTAAATTATTATTTTGTCTCAAAATTTTATTATTTTAAAAGGAAAACTTCTTTATTGGTTTTCATGAAATTTTAATAAATTAATATATATCAATTATTTTATATTTCTTTCTAAGATTTTTCTCTCATCCTGAGTTTTAAAATGCTTCTCATATTACCTAAGGATGATTAGGAACTATTATTAAGTCCATCTATGAATAAAAAAAGTCCATTCAATGGAGTAAGTGTGTCATAAGGAAAATAGGATTGTGAACTTAATAATCTTGTTTTTGTGGAAAATAATGGACTAGGTGTTTCAGTATTCCCTATGTAATGTACTTTTTTCCTTAATTTCCTACAACTTTAATCTTCAAAGATTATTTTCATGTATGATGATAAAACTATTGTTATTAAATTCATAATTTATGGGTTTATTGTGGTATGAGTAATTATAAAAATACAATTTATAAATGTATTGACCTAGTAATAAATGAAATTGTTTCCTCAAAATCATGATATGGTATCCCTTGAATGATTTTTATCTCTTTTCACTCATTAGAACATGTTTTAGAGAAATAAATTGGGAGAAGAACAAGATAAAATTTATCTCACCTTCTTGAATCCAATCTATATTTTTCTTATGATCGCATGTTTATTTTAATGCACTTAGATCACAATTAATAGCTCTTAGAAATCTAATATTGATGGAACAAGATTTATGGTGAATTTTTGAATAATCTAGAGGGTTTATCAGTGGGATCCTTTGATATATCAAACATTGATTATGGGTGGCTCACAATGGTGTTCCATGAACAAAATGAGGTATAATTTCATTAATGTTATTCATACTTAAAATTAATTACACATTATTCATTATTATAAATCGGTATTGTCTTATCTGATCAAGTCACTTATGACATATTGATTTAAAGAATTTTAAAATAAAAATTTATCACCCATCCACCCCAAAATCAGATACTTTATTGTGTTATAACACATAGAAACAGATTTTTCATTTTCCATCTTCTGTTGCAAACAACTGTATATGTGATTTATGAACTTTTGAAATAAATAAATAATAGTTTTTTAAGGAAAAATATTCTAATGAAATAAAAATTAGATAATAATTGTAAAATATTTACAATCTTATAATAATTATTTTATCTCCCATTTTCATGATGTATTTGATCTTTTTATGTGAACCTATTGTTCCTTTTTTATAAAATTATTTCTCTCAATACAAATAAAATTCCAAAATTTCAATTGGAAAAGTCTAGGACATTAGATGGTCTTGATGCTCTTTTAAAAAATGTAGTATTTTTTTCATAACATTTGTATAGGTGATATAAGTAAAATGAATTAAGTAATATACATAATAGACTATAATTATCCTTTGTTTGTTGAGATTCAAGGTTATTCAAGAACAAAAAATTAATAAAATAAGTTTTTGAGACATTATGGTCACCTTAATCAACCACTTACTATTGTACTAAAAAGGAATGTTTTTATCTGACATCATCAACTAAATTGGCTTGGGATACACTTGGGTAAGGTTTCATTACAAGTCATTTTATTACACTCCCAAATAATTCCATGATGTTTTTCATTAAATTATTTTAGTCTAGTTGTCATATTGATATAGTTATATCTATGAATGATATACCAAAAAATGTTTTTTGGAAACTTTTTGTAATGGGTCAAGGTTTATCCATCCATGAAAAGGTGATTGTTTCATTATTTGTATCTATGAAAATAGAAATACCATAAGTTGTATATGTTATTACAAGTAAAAATATATCATTATGGATAGAATATTTTTAAGAATAAAAAAAATGTTTACACTAACTCAACAACATTAGAAAGTAAGGAAAATAGGGTTTGATTTTGATGTGATGCTTTAGAAGAGGGAATATAATTTGGATATTACATGCACCTAAATTTATTTTTATAATTTTTTTCATATACATTTACAATATGATGAAAAATTGTGGCTTCATGATAATTATTTTTTCCATATTCTTTATAAACTTAAAGACTGATCCTAAATATCAGAATAAGTACTCTACATTATAAGGGAAACTTATAATCATAGGTACAAATTCTTTTATGAGGAAGTATTTTTATTATTATTTTCATTTTTCTATCAGAGGTATAATTCTAGTATGAAATAGATAATTTATTGGGGTAAAAAATGATAAAATAATACATAACTAAAAGAATAAATTCCAAAAATTATTTTATAGACAATAAAATATACAATAATACACATAATCATTTTAAACATCATTATTTTCAGGTTCCAACAATAATCCATGGATAACAATCCATTTCATTCCTAATTTGGCATATGATTTTTGAACTTCATACAACTTTGTTACTAGAACATTGGATGGAGATTATCTTACATAGGTATCATCAAATGAAAAATATAAAACTCTATGAAAAATATTCTATGAATGGAGGTTTAAAAAAATTATTTGTGGCAACAGAAACATCATATTTGGCCAGTGATCCCCTGTGTGAAGACATAGATTCAATGTTTCTATATTATAATAATCACACCACTTTTTTTAATGGTTGCTAATTTTTCTTTCTCACCCCAGGGTTTACTAAACCATGATTAATGGAAAAAATATTTCTATTATCAGTAACTTTCACTTCCTCTTTCACCGGTGTTGATTTTAAATCCACCTCTATCTCTTTATCCAGTATTTTCTAATTTTTATTCTCTTATTGTTTTTTATTTAATTACAATATCATAAGATAATTTGGTTATATCTTTCATTCTCACTAAATTTTTCTTTATATCCAATAGTGTTGTCACCCCTAAGCCATGGTTGGTATAAAAATATGAAAATTATATAGAAAATCACTCATCCAAAAGACTAAAAAGTAGGTTATAGTGTAGGGTTTAGGAGTTTCACTTGAAACCTTCTATAATCCTTTTTATAAAAAATACCCTTGTGTAATTGTGACAATTTCATTTCTCAACCTAACCCCCATTCCATTGACGATAAAATTTATTATATGATCTTATAATTAATATTAATAATTAATCGAATATGGAATGTATAATTTGACCTCACCCATTTTTATTCAAATATTTATCTTTATCTAGATTAATATTAATCTTGTTGATTTATGAGTATTTAAAGGTAAATATTTTTCAAAAAATCTTGATTAAAAATAAAAGATAAATATTATTACACATATGTGGTTTATATCCTTTTTACATTATCATGATGGGTCATCATGTTTGTGTAATTCTTTTATCTCATTAGTAAAAATATAAATGTATAATATTATGTTTTTTTAATAGGATTGTTTTATGGGTTATTTTTTTGGTAAATAATAGCATAAGCCTATATTTTTCTTGAAATAGAAAAATTGATGTCTTATTTAAACATAGATAATTATTGTTTAAGGAATTATGTCATCAATTTAGTTTTTTCTATGTATAGTTAAAATGACCAATGTGTACCAAATTAAATACTAGATTGATTGGTAAATACAGTTATTACTCATGTTTGATGTTTTAGATTGTTATTCAATGAATGGTTAAATGGTGATGTTGAATTGAAAATTAGAAAATTTAAATTGATTATTTCAATAAACAAAATTTCACATAATTTTTTTGAGGTTCAGATATAAAGTATTATTATACTCTTCACAACTACTCTAACCTCCAGAAGTTTATATCACACGAGTACTTCATTAATTTTAATATTTGCCACAACCCTTTATGAAATACCTTTTCTAAGGTGAGGGAATAACTATGAAAAAAAACTAAAAGTGAGGTAGGAGAGTAAATGAAACCATGTATTTTAAAAAGGTGTGACCTAATTACAAAATTTCACTTTTGTATGGGAAAATTAAAAACCAATGTTTTAGATAACTCATAGAGAGTATAATGAAAAAATTAAAACAATAAACCAAAAAATTCAAAGAAATCAATTCATGTGGTTTCTCTAAAAGAAAAATATAATTTAAAATAACTATAGTCTCTAAAACCTTCAGTTTACTTATGATTTTAAATGATATATGCGCATGGTTTCCATAAAAAATTTATATATTATATAATTGGAATGAGTTATATTCATATATTCTTGATAAATAAAATACAAAACCCATGATTTAATTTTCTAAAAAATCAAAATAATGCTTTGTGAATTACAATTTCTATATTAAAACATAATACCATGATATTATTTCCCTAATTTCTTGTATTGGGTTAAATTAACACATTGGCACATAAAATATTTTCACTCTCTTGATGACATTAATACATTGATGCATGATCACATTCTCTATTAACCTACTTATACAGTTTTATCATTTTCACTATCAATTTTGAAACACTTTCCTTCCTTATGTCCTTTATTTTTTTAATTGAAACATAAAATTAGTAAAACACTACAACACAAAATGCATTTTATGAACCCCATCCCTGATTTGAGATCTCAATATAGTTTTTTCACAATTAAATCTTTCAAAATAATTTTCCCATGGATAAAAAACTTATAATCACTTGGAATCAATTAGAAAAATTAATTATTAAAAAAGTAAAATTCAAGACATGAATATTAAAAATAAATCATTAATCCATAGATAGTGATTCAAGCTAATTCTTCCTTGGGCCTCCATACATGCTGTATTGTTTAAAATGATATCATAGGAAGTGAAACGTAAGGAATTCATTTATCAAAACCTGATTTAACTAAAATAAAAATTAAATAATAAAAAAACTAAACTAACTTAAAATAATAAAATTATTTTTACTTATTAAAACTAAGAGACATTGGGTCATCAATCCAACTATCAACAACATTTTTATTAGAAAAACACAATAAATAAATTTAGTAAATATAAATAAAAAATAAGGTTAATTATACAAAAAAAAACAAGAATATACTGTAAAACCAACAAAAAATGAACATCTATAAATAGATTTCCCCACATGCTCATAAAAATATCAAATAAAATTGTTAAAAACCAGGTATAATTAAAAAATAAAGATATATCAGAATGATCCAAATATAGTAGGTAAATATAGAAAACAATGAATAATTAAAAAATCAATCTTTTTTAGGTTCCTTCTTAGTTGTTGATTTTTATTTCTCACCAGCTACCTTCCAAGTCTCATCAATTGGATTCTCATTAACATTATCTAAAATATATTCCATGCTTTCTAGTAAATATGGAGCTAGTTATCTAATTTTATTTTCATATCTTATGAGTGCATTTAAAGGTGTAAATATGCATATAGTACATTTTTTAGTCAATATAATTTCTTATATTTATATAGGGGTAAGAAAAAGTATCAAAACAATAATAGATTATGTATTCATAGGATTATTCTTATTATCTTGACTAAGAGATATCCTTGGTTTATTCTTCTTAATATAAAACTTCACCCTCAACCCATTCCTATTTCCATCTAAACTCTTCAGATCGCGGTGTTTATTTTATAATATTCTCGTGATTAGATTTATTGTCTCTTAATTTTCTTCACTTTCACCACTTCTAAAGAATATTCACCAATCTAAATTTATTTTACAATTTAAAATACCTATAAATTATAAGGATATGAAGGCTTTGATTCTTTCTTAGTAGCATTCTATGATAACACAACCTTTTTCAATGGTCCTTCAATTTGTTTCTAAGATGAACTACCATATCTCTATAATGACCAAACATATATTCTTGAAACTCTTACCTCAGTCTATGGTGGTATCGTACTTATTCTAAGAGGTAAAAAAGTTAACTTACGTATTTGTCTCTATTAAAATGTGTAGTCGTACACATAACTAACCATATTCAAGATAAGAATTAATAAATTTATCAATTAAAGTAATAAAAAAATTTATCCCTAAAAATTTATAGAATTGAGTTCTATGTTGAATCTAATATAGTTTAGAGTACAAAAAGTGATTCTTTCTATTTGGGAAATAAAATTATCAATATTTATGAATGAAAAACAACTCCTTTTTAGTTGATCATGATTTTATCTATGTGTATTATTTACCTCTTGAATATTTGGTTCGAATAAAATTTTGAAATGAAACCTCAAGTAAATTTATCCTCCTTCCCCATATTAATTGTTAAATATTCATATTAAGGTGTGGGTGGTGAAACAATTATATCTCTTTTAGCCTAACCATGTTGAAATTCTGTCCGCTTATCCCCCTTAATTTTACTTTGGAAATCATTTATATTATAATATTTAAATATTTCAATTAGATCATTAATTAAATATTGATTTTATGATTTTCATTTTACATTTATCATACAAATCAATCCTTTGTAAATACTACAGTCCTCCTTTGATATCTTATATTTTTTCACCATTAATAGTTAATTTATGATGTATCATGTATGTACATATTCTATGATATAGATTTCAATTAGAACTTCTATTTCTAGAAAACAATTCTACCATAATCTCAAGATTTATTATAATCAAATTGAAAAGGTTTATTAAAAAGCATAAAATTCACGACATATATATTCTACATCATTAAATCATCATAATATAGTATCATCAATAAAACTTAAAACTACAAAATTTTCTTAATAAAATTATTTCTAGTATTAATATAAAACATTACAACTCCCTAAAAACTAGTCTTACCTATCCATAGTATTAAAATATCATATAAAACAAACTCTATCCTAGGTGAGTTTTTTTGAACGAACTATATAATCTATTTTAAATATATTATTTTATTAAAAAATTAATATCATTTAAATTCCTTTTTATTTTTATTACATCACATCAAGATCTTCCATATCCTATAGTTCACAATTTACATAAAACTATCTAAATACTATATCAAAAACCAACTCATTCACTATAAAAGGAAAAATTCTAGTCTAGTACTGAAATCTAATAATATCAATAAAAATAAACTTTTATTTACTTGAACATTATAAATAAATTATTCTCCCCAACATCATTTCCTTTTTTCCCATCATTCATTATTAAAATATATCATAATAGACTGAAAATTATTTTTTATTAATAAGGACACTTTTGAGGAAAAAGTGAGAAACCAAAAGTTTCAACAAACCAAAATTGCAACATGAAAAAACCAGAAATCACCTCATCCAAACAAAAACAGTGCCGCTCACTCCGAGGGAGGACCACTCAGTGATCCCATGCAAGCATGGTCCCTTCTGATGGCAAGCCATCCCTCCAATCAGCCACCTCCCAAATGACCTGCCAAGGAAGGAGCAGCGTGCTCTAGCCCATCCGAGCCGATCTGGCCCTCCAACATTCCACACACAACAAGACCGGTAACTTGATAAAGCATTAGTTAGTGAGAGTATAAACAGAATCATTGAAAACAATTTGAATTCTACTAGAGACCGTGTCCCTAAACAGCTTCCTGGATAAGTTAAAGACCTACAAAAGAGGGTCCCCCCTTATCATGGCTTCGAAGACAGTGGTTAGTCTATTCCAAACCTACATGTACTCCTCGAGACTGATCAAACCCTTATTGAAGCCTCCAACCAGGATCGTGTCCTGCTTGTCAACCCAAACAAACTGCTCTTCATTCAGCTCCACTTCAAGGTTCCAGCCCATCATTTTGGCTGCATCCTCTTCTGAGGTGTTGAGATATAACACATGTTCTATCACCACATCCTCCGAGCATAAAACCAAATCCGAGGAGATTTCATGTTGTCCAGGTGAGTTAAGGCGACACATGATCTCCCTATCCAGCACCTCAACCATTGGATTCTTAGCCAACCAGGTCCTCATAGGAGGGGGTAGGGAGTAGTAATCCTTCCTAACCCTCCTCCTCCTCTTACTCTTGTAACTCTTTGACTCGGGTTCGGCTTCAGAAAAACTTCTATATATCACATCAAGTTCTGCTTCCCCTCCACCATCATCACACTCCGGGAGAACATGCCCCCTGATCTGACCTTCCAACAAGAGGCCACTAGTGTTCCTCCTGTTATCTTTATCATCCAAAACCAGAGCAGAATATTCAACTCTAGAATCCACCTCAGCCAGTTCTGAAAACCTGTTGCTCAAAACAATTGGAGTCCGGGTTGGAGATACAAGCTCTGGAAGGATGCCAGAACTCGAACCCTCTAGGTCTCTAAGGTTGGTCTGAGCATGCACCTCCACCCCAATTCCATTCAGTTAACCAAGGGTGTTACCCAAGGCGGGCCCAACCCCATTTCCCCCTTCCTTCTCCCTGACACAAGCTTCCCCAACCCCAAACCCATCCTGAAAAGCTGGTTGATCGAAACCCCTTCCCATATACTGAGGCTGGGGATTCTGATCCTCCCAACCCCTGCATTCACTTGGAGTCAGAGAGGTCCTTGCCAAAGCCTCATCCGCATGGTCCAGACCCTCCTTCCCCATTCTACTGGCCGCCTGGACTACACCTAAGTCCATACTGAGGTGATCAAACACAGCCTCCACCTGAGGCTCCGAGACCCAGGATGCCTCCTTTAAGATAGAACCGGCAGACCTCACCCTCCCCGAGCCAGACGGATCCACCGTCGAATCAATGGGAACACGGCACAACCGCACCCCAGGTTGACAAGGAGGCCCCTGATCCTGATCCCCCCGAAGTGTCTCGACAGACCTTAGGTTGCACAAAACAGGCTCAGAACTATGGCCGGAACCTGACCCATCTCCCTAGACATGCACTGAGACACCCTTATCCACCACAGTAGTATTAACCACCATAGCCGAAGCCCTTTTGTGGCACTCCTCCAAACGGTGGCCCTGTCTATGGCAGAAAGAAAAAAATGAAGACCAAGATTCATAGAACACACTTTGTAAGTACCTGTATTTCCCCTCGATCATAATCCAAACCTTTTCGGGTGGAGGACGTGAGAGCTCCACTTCCACACAGATTCTCGCAACAATCGGGTGCACCATTGCATCTGTTTTCCAATCCGCACAATGGAAGTGACCCAAGGAGTTACCTATTGAATGGAGGAGGGATGGATTCTGAAAGGTAAGCGGCATCCACGGAAGATGAATCAAGATCGCCGAAGTGGAAGAGTCCCGATTCATGTTCAAATCGAACGTCCAGTGATTAAGATGGAACGGTAACCCTCTAAAGGACCTGCTAGCTCGAGACCAGGCCAACGCCAGGTCATCTTCATCAGTATATCATTATTGATTATAAATTTTCATGGAATAACCATACATGGTATAATTTTTGTACTATTAAAATTGATACATGTTTCATATTTTATTCATAATAAATTAAATAGTTGACATATTTTGTTCTTTTTCAAATATAATGTTTACAAAATTTAAAGTCTCTATAATCCAATACACACAATATAGAAACCATTTCACACTACTGGGAATAAACACATATAAATTTGATTACTAAGACAAAATTTATTCCAAATAACTATAGTTTTTAAAACAAAAAAATCAAAAACTAAATCCCTTTTAGTTTATAAAACGTTAATGATTTTTTATCAAGATTTCATCACTCCAAGATTCACCTTGATTTAATTAAAATTATTTTAATCTTATTTAATAAAAAATACATATACTAATTTGTTTTTAGTAGGAATTAATTCTAAAAAAATATACATTCTAAACATAATCTCAAATGAAATGTTTTTTATTCCATAAATTTAGTCCTTGAATAATTTAAAGGGGTGTTATAAGTATAAATATAAAAAAGGAATATCAAACTTGATATTCATTTTATAATATGAACATAAAAATTCACTAAGATTTTATCTTATCTAAAAGAAATTCTATAAAAAATATACAAAAAAACTTATCCAACGTTACTTTTGGATAAGGAAACTGAGTATTTCTTCTTAAAACTCTACGTGAGAAGGGATTTTCCTAGATTATAACACATATGAATGATAATTTTTCTCTCAAAATCACATCCTAAAAAATATAAAATTGTATGACTCGTTAAATAAAAAGGTATACTATATAGATAAAATAATCCAAGATTCACTATTACTTTATCATACTTAATAATTTTCTTAAATGTAGTCATATGTATCTTAATTGGGTTAGGTTGAACCTTCGATCACATTCACAGACTATGCATCAAATCAGCTCAATTTATTGAAATATATAGAATTATAATCATTTCTTTATAATTAGTTTATCTAAAAACTCCCATCATAAGACTTCATCCAATTTTTATAATGTATTAATATATTTGATCAAGATTTTTAATGAATTCAAACAAAATACTTTATAAAATTTCTTAAAATACTTATAGTTGTTTAATAAAATCCCCTCATCTATTTGAAATATATTAAAACCCAAAAAAATGGCGTACCCCCATAATTCACAGCCCATATTAACTATCCATTAGTTTAGAAAATTCATTGTATAGAGATTTATTTAAGTATCTAAAGATTATGTCATCCATATATATCATCAAAATTAAAATATGCATAAAATAGTATCATAATTATTAATTTAGGAACAACCTTTACTTCCTCAATGTGATTCTATTAAAGAAATATATATAGTATTTCATTCAAGGATCAAGGGGCCTACTTCAATCTACATTAGGTCTTTTGTAGACTTGAACACATGATGAGTTAACTATACACGATTGAAACATGGTTGTTCTACAAACACATTATCTATGGTAAATAAATTAATTAATTAACTCTTAAAATCAATATAATTCTATTTTAATCCCATATGAGAAACATAAACAAAAAATCATAACTTCCGATCTAGAAATTTGAGTAAAATATTCTTCATACTATATTCCTTGTTCTTGGTTTTATCCTTGAGTTACTAACCTTTCATTATTATTGAAAATCCATCATGACTCATTATTCATATTATTAAATATCCACTTAATTTTAATAAGTAATTGATTATCAATAGGGATCAAAAATTAATAAAACATGTTTTTAGGGAATTGATTTAACTACACATTCATAGAATTAACCCTATTAGGAACTTACTAAAGTTTCATGAACATCCTTTGGTCTTAACGATATGAAATCAATATGCTTACACATATTTTTCCTCCATTCATTGTTTTAACCAGTCAATATAAATCACCAATGATTGTTTCCATAAGATGATTTATTTAACAATGTATCTTTTTTAAAGAAATATTCCCTTAAAAGTGTATAGGGTAAGTGAAACACCTAACTCATGAATAATTGGTCGTACAAACAGAGAGAAGAGATAAATTTCAAATGTAATTGTTTTAATTTTATGGAAAAAAATTGTAAATAGATGGCGAGGGAAATGTGAATGAGATATATGGAAGGATAATGAATTAGAATAAAACATAAAAATTTATTACCAAAGAGTTATAATCCACTAAATGTTTTATCACTTTAAGGCGATGTCAGTATAACTAATTTACCCAAATTTACAAGCTACTTCATGTAATATCCTAAATTTTTAATGATATGATAACCCTATTTGATAAATATATACCATAATTTTTTGGTAAAAATGTGATTTTTCAATAAAAATCACTTAATAAATAATTTATATACTTTTAAAAAGATTAAAAACCTTCCTTACACCATAGAATATTCTATGGAATATTTTTAACGTTAGACACTATTTTATCCTTGGATTCTGGGGGCAATAGAGCCTCAGTGCTGATAGAATAAAAATTTTAATATATAATAGCACACACATACTATGTTTTCCAAAAACAATAGAATGTGTCTTTAATGGTGTCTCATTTATTATATTTGAGGCCACTTTTGTGTCGAAGAGGTGTGGTTTACCCAAGTTGAGACATAACAATTATGCATGTTGGATCTCTCATAACATCACACATTAGGGTAATTTATTTATTATTTTTAATATATTTTTTATTTTCAAAAAAAAAGTATCTCTCTAATGGTACATTGTATGATAAATTTGAGACCTCCATTAGATCTGGAATGTGGGTTTTACCCTAGGCATGAAATAAACTTTGTGTGCATTTGGTTTATAGTAACATTTCAATGGTAATTTGTGTACCCTTAATTATTTTATGAGGAAATTATATATTTAATTAATTTTTTTATTAATCTCCTCCACTCTTCCCAAATAAACTCCAATTTTACTTGGGGTTCCATCAAAAATTTTCAATTTGAATGCGTTTTGACTTGAAAAATTTAGAAATGCATTAAATGGGTGAAATTAATCACTCCCCCGTCAGGATTCGGTTGAAAGGAATTTTAAAACAAGATATTAAATTTCTTTTTTAAATTTCTGAATAAGGAATAGTTCTAATATATGAACCATTTTCCATTTCATTGGTGGTTAATCTTTTTGAGTCTGGGTGATCTCAGATCCCCTCAACATGTTATCGAATTTCCTGATTTGGGTTTTTTCATCAAGTTAGGCTTGTAAGATCCTCTAGTTCTTCCCTTTGGGGAAATGTTCAGAATCTCTAAGTTTGTACATTTTGTATGTCATTTCTTCTATTTTCATCCCTCTATAAATTGTGGGAATAAATGATTGAAATTAAATAAAAGGATAAATCCGATATTATCAAGGGATAACCTATAAAAATCTATCAAAGGAAAATTTTCAATAATTATCAAATGTTAATTTCAATAACGTATCAAAGTATAACTACATGATATTATCAAGATATAATAATGAAGAATTATTAGAGTAAATTATAAATCATTATCAAAAGATATTTCCATCAAATTATCACAAGTTAATTTATAAAAAATTATCATATGATAATTATAAAAGGAAATTTTCTTGAGTTTTTTAGGATAATATTTCAAAACAAATTAAGGGTTATTTATAATAAATTATTATAAGATAATCATAAATGGATAATTTATGGAATTTATCATACAATATTTTATGAAAATTATCAAAGGATAATTATTTATGTGTTATTAATGAATAATTATTAAAGTTCCACCACATAAGATCTCGGACAAACTAAGATATATTTATATTATCAAACATGATTTTATAATTATTCTTGAGAAGAAAATTCTAGCATATGAGTAGTCTAAAATGCTAGTTTGAAAAATTATATTGGATATAAAAAATATCAGCACATGTAATATTTTATTTATTCTTGGAATAAAATAGTTGTTTTTGGTTCAAGGAGACTTTAACTAACTTTGAGCATTAACGTGTTAGAAAATATGATAATAAGGCCTGTGAGGGGGTTTTCTTGACAGTTTAGGCTTCCACTATAGATTTCAAACCACACATGGTGGTTTATCCTTGTTTTTTTCATCAATGACTTTGATGTAGGAAGTTCCTAAATATCATGGTCTTGCATTTACACTTGTTTCCATTATATAATTATATTTTTTGGAATTTGATAACGTGCTTGATTACAATCACATGTGGGTGGGTGGTTGGGTATGTCCCGTGACACCCTTTATGATACTTAATCCATGAGTGATATTATAGTATATTGTTTCCAAGTTTTAGTTTGGTCACATGTCATTATGTATTCTATTATATAGTCATAATGATATGTTATGGTTGCTTGTGTGTTCTCCTTTTATGTGTGATACCATTGCCTTGGAGGTTTTGATTGGTACATGAGACAATGAAACCATTGTGACAAATTATCCCTTAGTGGGGGAGCACACTTGATTGTGGAAATGCGGATGAGGGACCTAAGCATAGAGTGGAGGTACAAGGTATCCATGGTATCATGTCGAGGGTGTGTTGAATTTAGCCTTGATTTTCCATGTTCCATTCACCACGTGATCTCATGTTCAATGTGATTACTAGATATTCTCATCTAGAGGACTTCAGTGACATTTCCCTCTTAATAGATGGATAACATTAGGTATTATCTCTATTATAGTTTGGGGACACCATATAGGTGCTATTTTGGTTACATCTGACTTATTACATTATCTTCTGGCATGGAGCCGAAGTAGATATAGTTGGGGGTTTGTGGGGGATTGGTTACTGAACAGTGTCTCGGTTTTGGATTGTTTGTTTATTCCTATTAAAAATTTATTATTACTATGGAATTCACTTATATATTTGATAATATTAATTTGAGTATGCATTAGCGGTGTCTTATTGAGTCTTTTCTCAAATCCTACTTGGGCATTTCAATGTGGTTATAAATTTCAAGAGGGATTCATTGAAGTTGAAGGGGCCTACAATGAACTATTAAGTCGAGGATCATGTATCTAGTGAAAAACAAGGATGGAAACCTATGGGACCCATATATATATATATATATTTATCTACTTTTATTAGTTTTTAAATTATTACCACATTTGGTTTCTATTTTTCATATGAAAAATATTCCATTGATTTAGTTTTATATGGTTACTCTGATGATTTATTATATTGTTTATATTTATTTTAGATCATATGACATGATACTAAGGGTATAGTATCGTGTTTGTTAGACTCATACCCTCTCTTCTAGCTAGTATCTTATTCCATATTGGGATTCACACCTGAAGTTATGTAGCACTCTGGATTGGACCCGATGGTTTGGGTTGGGATATTACAAAGTGGTATCAAAGGATCATGATTACATACCTTGTTCTTCTCTTTTATTTGGTATAGGAAATGTTAGACAAGAGATAGGAAAATTGGGACTTAGGTAGGGGAACTATGATAGTATCTAGCCAGCATAACATAATGGACCTTTGATTTTCTATAAAGTGGATAAAATCATGTTTTTTGTTACCATTGATTAATTCAACTTGGGGTGATGCACAAGACATTAAAATTAAATTTTAGAGATTTAGGGTGAATTCAATCATTATAACTAGGTACATAGGTTCACATTACATATATATACTATTTTTGTATTTTATAATAGTTTTTTAATTAAATGCCTTGATTTTTTCTATCTGTTTGGGATAGTTTCTCTTTGTGTGATATATCTATGTTTTCATGATGT
Source organism: Viscum album (assembly GCA_963277665.1). Taxonomy (NCBI): domain Eukaryota; kingdom Viridiplantae; phylum Streptophyta; class Magnoliopsida; order Santalales; family Viscaceae; genus Viscum; species Viscum album. The sequence goes on from OY728129.1 coordinate 1,708,325,309, forward strand.
TGTGATATATCATTATTATAATTAATTATTTGAACTATAAATATTGTTCTGTTAGTATATATAAGATGATTGTGACTAACATAAATGGATAGAGAATAGGGTCAGTTCTAGGAGGGATATACCTTGGGTAAAGGCTAGACTCCTAAGAGAACATTGTGTGATCTCATACACTGATTGGGGTTTATCATAATAAATTTCTTTCTTTTTTAAATTGTTTTCTTCATGTTATAGAATATGTCACTTAAAAATAGTCTTATGGGACTGGATTGTATGTTGGAAAAAATACTCCCCTAATGGAGGTTATTTTTTCATTACTAATGGATGTATAGGTGAATGAAATTGGGCATGATAATGAACCTACTCTGTGGTTTAAAAAGGAAGTAAGATTCTACCAAAATTAATTTTCTTAATTCTTATCTGAGGAATTGGATTTCAAAACAATGTTTAAATATTTTATGACTTCAACTCTGAAATTATTCATACTTTCAGGGAACCAAAGGCCCTTATGATGCTGAATAATGGGTTGAAATCTTATAGGGATCTTTGATCGTGTATAGAATATGAAGCATAATAAAGTTACATTGATATTGATCTCATTCCTGGTGTGAAGCTCATTTTGATACCCTCATATCATATGGATCCCACTGAGTTGAAGGTGATCAAGGAGCAGTTAGAAGAATTTGAGTAAAAGGGCTCATTAAAGTCGAGTAATTCCCCATGGGTCACATCTGTGTTGTTTATCGAGAAGGTGGATGGTAGTATTTTACTCTGTATAGATTATTTGAAGTTAAACCAGGTGATAGTTAAGAACTAATATCAATTTCCAAGGATTGATAACATTTTCAATCAACTATAGGGATCCCAATGGTTCTCCATGATAGATCTCTGATCAGGACATCACCAGCTATTTGTTAGAGAGAAGGATATTCTCAAAATGGAATTTGAGAGTAGGTATGGGTTTTATGAGTACATAGTGATTCCATTGAAACTAAAAAACATATTGGCAGTGTTTATGGTCCTTATAAACAACATATTACACCCATAATTTGACTCATTCCTCATGGTTTTGATCAACGGTATCACCATCTACTCACTAACACTATAGAATCATGTTAGGCACCTCGAGTTGGTCTTGATTACACATTAATCACATTGAATTTACACCAATTTTTTGAAGTGCGACTTTAGGATTATGGTGGTGAGGTTTCTAGGATAATTGGTGTCTGATATGGGTAAATCTTTGGACCCTGAGAATTTTGAGGCATCCATGTCTTTGAAAAATCCCTAGAATGTGTTTATGATCAAGTGATTTATGGGTTTAGAAGGGTATTAATGATGGTTTATCAAGGATTTCTTTGGATTATTAGTACCTATTATAGCACAAATAAATAATAAAATGGAATTATAGTGGTCGATCCAGTGTAAAGAAGCATTCCATGATCTTAATATAAGTTTTATGATTGATCCAATACCAACACTCCCTAATCCAATGATTGGTTATGATGTGTGTCATGTTGCATCTAGCATTGGCCTATGAATAGTTTTGATGTAGAGAGAGAATGCAGTATCCTATGGTTCTCATCAATTATGAACCCATGAGTGGAACTACCCTACACATGACTTAGAGTTGGTAGTTTTGGTACATGCTCTATAGTGTTGGAGATGCTATCTTGTTGGAGATTTTCTAAAATGTACCATAATAGACTTTACTATATCTACACATAGAAAGACCTAAACTATAGAGAGACTTTGCGTTGAATATCTATAGAAATTAGAATTTGAGACAGTGTATTCACCTGAGAAGGGTAATTTCATTATAGATTCTTTTTTTCATTAGACATAGGTTTAGAAAGTGCTTGGAAAGAGTGTAGAGACCCAAATCCAAACGTACACGGACATTACATTACATTTGCGGAATACTTAATACATAACAAAAACAGACACACAAGGATCGTAATAGTTTAGTGTCTTTGGAAACTCAGAATATAAACTTCTAATCATGTTGAAATATCTTCAACAACTCCCATAATGATCATCCCCTTTTTGTTTCCTTACCTAAAACCTTTCTTTATTTTTTGGGGAAAATAAAACATAAAAAGGGTGAGCTCAAATGCTCTGTAAGGGAAAACATAGATAACATAAAACAATCCATAAAAATTTTGAAGTAAAAACTTGAACATGAAATTTAAACATCAAAATATTGAGCAAGGACATAAATCGTGGAAGTGCATAAGGCATATATCATAACGGAACATCAACCATGATAAAATATAATGGGAATGAAACATGTAATTGTGGAAACCATTCAGCACTTGTTATGATTTCTATAGTAGCCAAGGCATTGCTGCCAAGACCATCTTAGTGGACAAAGTCCCTTTCTGAATCGAGTTCACTCCTCGTTTCAGTCCTGTAACACTAAACGGGATTAACTTACCATTATAGCCATGTATATCTCATGAGATATAAATCTTTACCCAATGCATTGGAGGGAGATATAGGTCCCACCCATCTCATATTGAAATCATTCTTACTTGTGCCAAAAAATAAACATACATCATTTATAATAACCCAAAAAATAAAATGGGTTTCATAAACATCATCCCATCATCACATAATCTATATAAAATAAATTGATATCATTACATAATCAGAAAATTGAAACCATGTAAATCATAGAGACATTATACATGAAACATACAAAGATGAAATAATTTCATATTAGATGGAAAATGGTTTTGATAAAACACTTGAAATTAATTCTTGAGGAAAATATCCTTTCTTATTCAAAATCATTTTCTTTTCACAAAATGTCATGAAATTTTAAAAGAATAGGATTTTGTTTAAAATAGTCATGAAATATTTTGGAGGAAGCTTCATGAAAATAAGGCTTTATAAAACCGTAAAAATCTGTTCACGCCGTATAAGTTAAAAATAACATTCTCCTCGTACTTTTGTCGGATAAGTCAAAAAAATACCTCGTAACGTAAAAAAAAGAAATATTCCTTACATACCATGTAGTAAAAGTAAAAAATGGGTAAAGATGACTTTAATCATACATGAAAACACTTTTATAAAACATGGACATGGATGATAGAAATAACCCTAGTAAATACTTATGTATGAGCAATCTCTGATAAAAATTAGATTTGAAAAATTATCCCTTACCTTAGGTCCGATATGCTTCATACGTATCCAAACCTCCTGTATAATGATTTAAATAATGTCATTGACTTATTACAGAATCATATTCATTGTTATTATATCATATATGGTTCACTTACGACTTTATATTACCCGTTCTTTTGTAAATTCCATGTTAAAGAGTGTTTTGGGTAAAATCGTTTCATTTATTGTCAGTGTTTTGACTTGTAATTATTCATATGATTACTTAGATAATGATTACTTAATTAAAGAATATAAAACATGATTTATATATAATATTTATTCATAATATACATATATATAATAGATCGATAAATTCAAATAAATACACCGTTCATGGAGACTGTAGGCCATACGTACGCATGAACGCTGTTTTCGTTTCCTTATTGAATTGAATGGAATTAAGTAGATGACATAAATATATATATACATAAATACAGTATCATTATTATGTCATATATTTTATTATTACTTATTATATATACTTTATAATCATTCTTTAATGGTTATTATGGAGAGTGAATTTCATCGCGTCGTGGAGACGGTATTCCGTATGTATGCAAGAGCGATGATATCGTTCCCATGATCATGGAATTGTATTAGAGTGTATTTATACTATTTCAGAATAAATATCATATTACAATAATCATATATAGTTATTATGTACACCATTATACCCATCCAAGTAAGGTGGTGGTGGAAATTAGATTACACCATGGCGTGGAGACGGTATTCCGTACGTACGCACGCGCGATGATTTCATTTTCCGTAGGATGGATAGATGGTGAAATAGGGTTGTTTCATAATTATAATAACATATCGGTATATGAGTGATACTGATTTTATTACTTCATAATGAAACAACATAATAAGAAGAAGTGGAAGAAGAAATAATGTTGAAAGAATCGGTAATGGACATTACCTCTTCTTTGAAGCGCCTCTTTGAGTCCTCCTCTTAGGGCACTAAAATTGGTCTTTGAATAAGACCAGGACCTATAGGATGTTTCTATGGAAGTGGTGAAGATAATTTGTCAGGGTTTGGCCGAGCTTGAAGGCTCAAAGTGGTGTGAGGAAGAGAGGGAGGGGGTTCCATTTTATAAGGGAGGAGAGGGGCTCCTTTGGAAAAACTAAAAATATTATTTTATTATAAAGCCAAATTCGGTTTTAAATAGCTCCAAATTGATTTATTTCTGAGCTAATGTAGGGATGGGTCGAAATCCTCTCATAAAATTTAATTTAGACAAGTTTAGGATCCTATTGTAACCTTATCATTTATATTTAACTTTAAGTTAGATAATTTTACTTTTACCGTGTCTTTTTCTGTTCTTACACTATATGGTTAATAAACTTACTATAACAAGACTAAAGAACCCCAAGTTGTATATTAGTAATATATATAACCTTATATAATTCATTTGGACGAACCTCAGATTTTTAGGAATAAAATATCAATTAATAATATAATATTTGTTTTAAAAACTATTTTATGTCAATTTTGACACTATTTGGTAATTGATTTTTGTGAAACTCATAACATAATGATTAGTTCTAACCAAGTTAATTAACATAATAAAAACATGTCATATTAACCTATAAAATTATTAGAATTCATAAAAAGTCTCAAATTACATTTATTTGGGTATTTATAACATCAATTATGTCAATATTTCATTAATAAGATAATTACTGTATCATCGTTGTGTCATAAATAAATTAAATTATTTAATGTCTAAAAATTACAAATAAAATAACATTATTTAGGAAATAGTTTTATCTTTCTAATGAATATTTATAGTCAAATTTATCTTATTTATAACCCTATATTAAAAATTATCTACTTATTAAACTTTGATTTTAACTATTTTATCCCTTCTTTAAATACCTTAATAATAGATGTCCTAATCTAATCCAAGTGGGACTAAATGGTCATATTTTATTTCTAAGGTTGTTTTTTGTCGAATTACACTTATCCAATAGAATTAGTACATGTGTTAGGGTAATAATAATATCATTTTTACCCTTAATTACCCTATTTACTTTTAACCATGGTAAAAAAAGTAAAAAGTTATTATTCACCAAAAATTATTTTCATCTCATTGAACCACATTTTACTTACTAAAATCAACCGTGTCTCTTGGAGTTTTGAAATTCCACTCACAGAAGCGGTAAAATTATGTTTTATGAAAAATTCATATTTTCTTAACTACCACTTAGAGGTTTCACTATTCATCAAAAAATGAAAGTTTCCAAAAAATAGGCCTAAGCTATATTTGATATTATGAACTAAAAAATGATGTCTATTTTACCAAATTCAAAGCATATCAGTTTCATTAATTAATTTAAAAATTAACTCCATTCATCAAAACAAATAGCGTGTTCTTAAGAGATAATAACTATCAAAAGATTGACACTTGTTTATGTCTGGTTTAAATGTGAAATTATATCCAATGACCAATATTTTATTAAAATGTAAAAAATAAATTCTAAATATACTTTAAAACCACTCAAATTAATAATTTATAACTATTAATTATTTCGATTAAAAAAAGTTGTTTTTAATTAAAATTTAGTATTTTTCACTATTCATCATAATATGAAAGTTATCTGAAAAGTACCAAAATTTCACCCTAAGCTAATTTCGATATTCCGAATCCAAAAATGAAGTCCATTTTGAAAGATAAAATTTATAAAATTTCAAAAAGTGGGTATTACTATTCATAATGGCATGTTCATAATAATATTATAATAATATCTCGTTTAGTGAAACCCAGTATTCCGTACTACACACGCTATCGAGGGAGGTCGTGATTACGTGTAATGAAAGGAAATTCAAGGATGAGTGTTGTGCAAGCTCCTTTTGGTGTAGCATACAACACAAGACATTAATGAAAATAAAAAGAATATTTTTCATAAAATCTCGTGGTGTTACATTCTACCCCCCTTAAAATGAATTTCTCCCTCGAAATTCATCGGGGTTATAAATGGTTTACTACTCAAAAGTTTTTTTAATAGAAACCCACATCATAAAAAGGAATAACAAAACTCGGCTTAAAAAACTAAAGTATGAAACGTAATGGTTACCCAAATTAACTCATCACTTGGTTTCCATGTAGGAGAACATAGGTGAAAATATGTATATGGAAGAAAAATTTAACCATCAAGTTATGATGGAGAGTGGTAGAGAACATGGATATGAAAAATCCAACAATCACAAAGGCATAAATTTGTGACGATCTAAGGTACCATCAGATTCATCAGATATAAGAGCAATAGGACAACTTTTTTGGTTTTCAAGATCATTTCCCTAAAGTTGATGAAATTGGAATTAGAAGAAATACTTTTGTGATTTTAGTACAGTCTCACCGTTGGTCATTCTTTGGACAATTTCCACTTCATCTCTTAAAGAAATGAAGTTGAATTTGTCATTCATGATGTGTTATCAAATCATGTGATATAATGATGGGTCATTCCATCTGTCTCAAACAAAAGGTTAGAAAAGTTATCAAAAAAATACATAAGTCCATCTATAGTGAGATTAATCATATATGGTTTCTAAAATAGACTTATAGTTCATATATCATACTTTTCAATATAATAAAACTAGTTTATACTAAACAGGGACTTCCTGTAGGCCAGTGGTAGGTGATAGAGGCCAGTCGCACTTTGGTTGTGGGTTTGATTCCCACAGCCTTATTCGACGCGATGGGTTGTCACCCATCCCACAGGTTGTCCTTTTTATAAAACTACATTACTATAACATCCCATCAATAATATCGAAAAAAAGTTCTATCCTTAAACAATACTAACTTATGTCCAACATAATCTATTCCAATCTTTAGGGTTATCTAAAATACTTCAGTCCAAGCTCATAGTATAAAGAAAATGATTACTTGAAATGTCACATAATAATCACGTGAATGCCATCATTTATCCCCCCATATATCATAAGATATATCTTGTTGGTTAAATTACAAACATATGAATACCTTAATCATGTATTCTCTTGAAGAATGAATACCCATTGAACCTTAGTGAAATCATGAATTCAGTTAAAAGTTAACACTTTCCACAAACCAAAATCCTCAAAATTCTTTATACTCAAACCATGATATCACTTAGTCCTTATATCAATCATGATCTCATGAATACAATCAAACATATCATTATCTTCTTATCCCTTCATTATGCGCATATCATCTGCTTACCAAAAATATCTCAATCACTTTCCATGGTTACTGGTACCATAGAATTATTGAAAACCACAATAGACCAATACATAAATATTCCAATATTCCACGATACTATATACAACATTATTTTGGAATCCCATTATATAAATACTTAATCATTCCACCACATGGTTGTCATATTCCACATCGCCAATAGTGATCGCATGTGACTTCCCTTTGTCCTTTGCCTTAAGTGGTTGCTCATGTCGATCATCATTAACCCTTGGATTAGGACATTGATTAGCATAATGCTTCATTTCATTGCACTTGAAGCATTGAAGTGTTGTTGGTGCGTTCTCTGTAGTCTTTTCTTTATTCACACCATTATCAACCCTTTCCCATTACTTCGACACTCAGGTGCTCGATGACCTTCTTTTCTACACTTAAAACATTTTCTAGTCCCTTTAAGACAATCTCCACCATGCTTCTTTCCACACTTTGAGCATAAGTAAACATTCATCTTCTTTTCACCATTATTATGAGATTTCTCCTTGAACTCCATCTTTTGTTTCTTGTCAAAACCATGAAATGGATATTTAACACCAACTTCTATTTATACCTTAATAGCACAGCACACAATTTCTTCATAGCTACTGAAGTCTCTTATAGCTAATGCCCTTCGAAGATTTGGTTTTAAGCCACTGAAAAATCGATCATCTTTACTTTCAGGTTGGATGATAAAGCCAGGTGCATACCTTGAAAGCCTTATAAAATTCGCTTCGTATATACCAACAGATTCATCATCCTTTTGCTTTAGTTCAAGAAACTACTTCTCCATCTTTGTTCGATGAATACGAGGGAATTAATTATTGAAAAATAAGTTCTTAAACTCGTCCCATTCCACGGACTCAATTTCATCTCTTGGCCTCATATTCTTAATAAGATTCCACCATTGATCAGCTTCAAATTCCAAACGATATACTGCTAATATGACTTTATCATGTTCAAAACATTGAAGAACTGAAAATATCTTTTCAGTGGTACTGATCCATTGTTCACCAACAAGTGGATTAGAAGACCCACTGAAAGAAGGTGGACGTTGCCTCATGAAGGAATCAATAGAATATTGTTCCCTTCCATGCTCATTTGGAAGTCCATAATGATTCATAGCTTGTTTAAGTATAGAAATAAGATTTTTCACTCCATCTCCTATGACATTGGTTTGGTCAGGAGGACAATCATTGCATTGTCTATTACATTGATCAACACGGTTCCTTTGGGTTCCAGCCATCGTCTAAAACCCAAAAAGAATAGTGTGAGGCAAAAATCATGCTAGGGAAAACAACATAATAAAGGGGGACTACCATCAATATCTAACATCTTAGGTTTAATTCTAAGATGGTTAGCGCAATTCTAGGACTATAATGTATACTTAACCTTAGGGACATCCCTAGACATACCTTAGAAATATCTATAGGGATCTCACTAAAGTTCTCACATCCTAGTTTCCAAAGGTTGAATAAACCTTTCCTCTGATACCAACTGTAGAGACCCGAAGCCTGACATACATGGACATTACATTACATTTGCAGAATACTTAATACATAACAAAAACAGACACATAAGGATCGTAATAGTTTAGTGTCTTTAAAAACTCAGAATATAAACTTCTAATCATGTTGAAATATCTTCAACAACTCCCATAACGATCTTCCCCTTTTTGTTTCCTTACCTAAAACCTTTCTTTATTTCCTGGGGAAAATAAAACATAAAAAGGGTAAGCTAAAATGCTCAGTAAGGGCAAACATAGATAACATAAAACAATCCATAAACATTTGGAAGTAAAAACGTGAACATGAAATTTAAACATCAAAATCTTGAGCAAAGACATAAATCGTGGAAGTGAGTAAGGCATATATCATAACGGAACATTAACCATGATAAAATATAATGGTAAAAAAACATGTAATTGTGGCAACAATTCAGCACTTGTTATGATTTCCATAGTAGCCAAGGCATTGCTGCCAAGACCATCTTAGTGGACAAAGTCCCTTTCTGAATCGAGTTCACTCCTCGTTTCAGTCCTGTAACACTGAACCAGATTAACTTACCATTATATCCATGTCTATCTCATGAGATAAAAATCTTTACCCAATGCATTGTAGGGAGATATAGGTCCCACCCATCTCATATTGAAATCATTCTTACTTTTACCAAAAAATAAACATACATCATTCATAATAACCCAACAAATAAAATGGGTTTCTTAAACATCATCCCATCATCACATAATCCATATAAAAGAAATGGATATCATTTCATAATCAGAAAAGTAAAACCATGTAAATCATAGAGACATTATACATGAAACATACACATATGAAATAATGTCTTCTTAGATGGAAAATGGTTTTGATAAAACACTTGAAATTAATTCTTGAGGAAAATAACCTTTCTTATTCAAAATCATTTTCTTTTCAAAAAATATCATGAAATTTTAAAAGAATAGGATTTTGTTTAAAATATTCATGAAATATTTTGGAGGAAGCTACATGAAAATAAGGCTTTATAAAACCGTAGAAATCCATTCACGCCATATAAGTTAAAAATAACATTCTCCTCGTACTTTTGTCGGAAAAGTCAAAAAATACCTCGTAATGTAAACAAAAGAAAGATTCCATACATACCATATAGTAAAAGTAAAAATTTGGTAAAGAGGACTTTAATCATACATGAAAACACTTTTATAAAACATGGACATGGATGATAGAAATAACCCCAGTAAATACTTATGTATAAGCAATCTCGGATAAAAATGAAATTTGCAAAATTATCCCTTACCTTAGGTCTGATATGCTTCATACGTATCCAAAACTCCTGTATAATGATTTAAATAATGTAATTGACTTATTACAGAATCATATTCATTGTTATTATATAATATATGGTTCACTTATGACTTTATATTACCCATTCTTTTGTAAATTCCATGTTAAAGAGTGTTTTGGGAAAAATCGTTTCATTTGTCGTCCGTGTTTTGACTTGTAATTATTCATATGATTACTTAGATCATGATTACATAATTCCATAATATAAAACATGATTTATATATAATATATATTCATAATATACATATATATAATAGATCGATAAATGGACATAAATACATCGTTCATGGAGACGGTAGGTCGTACGTACGCATGAACGTTGTTTTCGTTTCCTTATTGAATTGAATGGAATTAAGTAGATGACATACATATATATATACATAAATCCAGTAGAATTATTAGGTCATATATTTTATTATTACTTATTATATATACTTTATAATCATTCTTGAATGGTTATCTTGGAGAGTGAATCTCATCACGTCGTGGAGACGGTATTCCGTACGTACGCACGAGCGATGATATTGTTCCCATGATCGTGGAATTGTATTGGAGTGTATGTATACTATTTCAGAATCAATATCACATTAAAATAATAATATATAGTTATATTTACACCATTATACCCATCCAATTAAGGTGGTGGTGGAAATTAGATTACACCACGGTGCGGAGACGGTATTCCGTACGTACGCACGCATGATGATTTTGTTTTCCGTAGGATGGATAGATGGAGAAATAGGGTTGTTTCATACATATAATAACATATCAGTATATGAGTGATACTGATGTTATTTCTTCATAATGAAACATCCTAAGAAGAAGAAGTGGAAGAAGTAATAATGTTGAAAGAATCGGTAACTAACATTACCTCTTCTTTGAAGCGCCTCTTTGAGTCCTCCACTTAGGGCACTAAAATTGGTCTTTGAAGAAGACCAAGACCTCTAGGATGTTTCTAGGGAAGTGAGGAAGAGAATTTGGAAGGGTTTGGCCGATATTGAAGGCTCAATGTGGTGTGAGGAAGAGAGGGAGGAGGTGCCCTTTTATAAGGGAGGAGAGGGGCTCGTTTGGAAAAACTAAAAATATTATTTTATTATAATGCCATATTCGGTTTTAAATAGCTCAAAATTGATTTATTTCAAAGCTAATGTAGGGATGGGTCGAAATAATCTCATAAAATTGAATTTAGACAAGTTTAGGTTCCTCTTTTAACCTTATCATTTATATTTAACTTTAAGTTAGATAATTTTACTTTTACCGTGTCTTTTTGTGTTCTTACACTATAAGGTTAATAAACTTACTATAACAAGAAAAAAGAACCCCAGGTTGTTTATTATTAATATATATAACCTTATCTAAGTTATTTTTCCAAAACTTATATTTTTAGGAATAAAATATCAATTAATAATATAATATGGGTTTTAAAAACTATTTTATGTCAATTTTGACACTATTTGGTAATTGATTTTTTTGAAAATCATAACAGAATTATTAGTTCAAACCAAGTTAATTAAATTTATAATAACATGTCATATTAACCTATAAAATTAGTTTAATTCATAAAATGTCTGAAATTACATTTATTTGGGTATTTATAACATCAATTATGTCAATATTTTATTAATAAGATAATTACTGCATCATCGTTGTGTCATAAATAAATTAAATTATTTAATGTATAAAAATTAAAAATAAAATAAAATTATGTATGAAATATTTTTATCTTTCTAATGAATATTTATAGTCGAATTTATCTTATGCATAACCCTATATTAAAAATTATCTACTTATTAAACTTTGATTTTAACTATTTTATCCCTTCTTTAAATACATTAATAATAAATGTCCTAATCTAATACAAGTGGACCTAAATGGTCATATTTTATTCCTAAGGTTGTTTTTTTTCGAATTACACTTATCCAATAGAATTAGGATATGTGTTAGGGTAATAATAATATCATTTTTACCCTTAATTACCCTATTTACTTTTAACCGTGGTAAAAAAAAGTAAAATGTTACTATTCAAAAAAAATTATTTTCATCTCATTGAATCACATTTTACTTACTGACATCAACCATGTCTCTAGGACTTTTTAAATTCCACTCACAGAAGAGGTAAAATTAAGTTTTATGAAAAATTCATATTTTTTTAACTACCACTTAGTGGTTTCACTATTCGTCAAAAAATGATAGTTTCCAAAAATTAGGCCTAAGCTATATTTGATATTATGAACTCAAAAATGATGTCTATTTTACCAAATTCAAAACATATCAGTTGAATTAATTAATTTAAAAATTAATTCCCATCGTCAATACAAATAGAGTGTTCTTAAGAGATAATAACTATCAAAAGATTGACACTTGTTTATGTCTGGTTTAAATGTGAAATTACATCCAATGACCAACATTTTGTTAAATTGTAAAAAATATATTCTAAATATAATTTAAAACCAATCAAATTAATAATTTATAACTATTAATTATTTCAATTAAAAAAAGTTGTTTTTAATTAAAATTTAGAAATTTTCACTATTCATCAGAATATGAAAGTTATCCGAAAAGTACCAAAATTTCACCCTAAGCTAATTTCGATATTCCTAATCCAAAAATGAAGTCCATTTTTAAAGTTAAAATTTATAAAATTTAAAAAAGTGGGTATTACTATTCATAATGGCTAGTTCATAATAATATTATAATAATATCTCGTTTAGTGAAACTCGGTATTGCGTAGAACACACGCTATCGAGGAAGGTCGTGATTGCGTGTAATGAAAGGCATGTCAATGATGAGTGTTTTTCAAGCTTTTTTTGGTGTAGCGTACAACACAAGACATTAATTAAATTAAAAAGAATATTTTTCATAAAATCTCGGGGTGTTACAAAGAGTCCTTCAGAGGAGGTGTGGTACTTCGGGAGATTTTTTGGTGATTGGATAATGGATGACCCAAAGAATCATGGTTTTATGACTTGTTCTCCCTTACATATTTACTTATGGATCGGGTAAAGGATTGAAAGGAGTCTGATTTAGAATGTGCTATAATAAGGGAATAACTAGCTAGTGGTGATCAGATACCCAAGTGGTATTGGAGATACGATAATGTGATCTTGGTATAATGGAGAGTAGTAGTTTTTTATTCCATCATATGTAAAATGATGAGGTATTACCATACCTCTAGATGATAAGTGCATATTGTATAAATGAATATGTATCATAAATTTAGGTGATAGTTATAGTGTCCATGTATAAAGAGAGATATTTCAAGGTACGTCTCTTATTAACTTACCTATCATAGTGTAATGTAGAGAACCAACAAAATTGTGGGTTTCTCCAACCACTTCTAGTTCCCATGTGGATGTGGAAGGACATCACAATGTAATTTTATATGGGGTTACATGGGACGTTGAGGAGTCATGATGTAGTTTTTAGTGGTTTTCAATCACCTAAAAAAGTTTCCCACTTTTTATAAATCATATATAAATACTATATATAAGATTTGGGAATGATCTATGTTCATAAGATCATACGATTTCATAGAGTCCCCTTGATAATTATATCAAAAAAAGAATCATGTTTAACATCGTGGTTTTGGATATTCTTATAGAAGTCCTTAGCGACTCAGTTGAGATTAAGTACAGTGTACCATCAATAGACAGATATAAAATTAGAGAAAAATATTTCCATATTGGGGGATATTATTTGAGTTCCATACTAGATGTTAGCGAAGCATGGTATGATCACCTATCCTTGGTTGAATTCACATATAACAATAGTTACCAAACATCCATTCATATGGTTCTTTATGAGTCTCTTTATGAGAGGTTGTGTCGGTCACTGCTCTATTGGAATGAGGAATGTGAGGCAGTAGTTATGCACCCTAGTATGGTTCAAGAGCCCTATGATAGAGTGTAGCTAATTTAGAAAAGGGGTATCACCACTTAGAACAGACAAAGATCTTTTGTCAACGGTAGGACGATACCTTTGGAGTTCGTTGGGGTTGATTAGGTTTTCTTGAGAGTGACTCCTTAGTTTGGGCATATACATCTAAGGAGGAATGGAATGATAGAACAATGGCTTGTGGGGCCCTTCATGATCATTGAATGGGTTTGGAAAATGGTATATCATTTTGTCCTTCCATCCCGCTACTGAGGAATGCACACCATGTTTCATGTGTCATAAATCTAAAGGTATAAGGGTTGATCTTATGTGTTTTATCAACTATGAGGATGTTGATTTGGATCCTAATTCATCTTATAGGGTGTTTCTATATCATATTATAAACCATATTGAGAAAGTACTATGAGGAAAGATGGTACCACTTGTCTTGTTTCCGTGGAATCATGGACGAATCTAGGAAGAGAAGTGGGGGCATGATTATGATGTTCAATATCAGTGGATAGAGTTATTTGAGAAAGAACTGTAGAGTTACTTCTCAGATATGAGAAGTCGATATAGGGGTAAAATTGTAATATCCAAATATTTTAAGGATAATAAAACCCTCTTTGATAATAATTAATGATTATTTTTAGAAGAAAATGTAATTTTTTAATAAAAACACTTGATAAATGATTTAAAATATTTTCATAATGGTAATAGACTTTTTAACACCTTGGAATATTCTATGGAATATTTTGATAGTGAGGTTCTGAGTTAGCAACATATTATGGGGCCCGTAAAGGCTTGGTGTTGATAGAATAAAAATATATATTATACCACACTCATCATATTTTTTCCAAAATAATGGTATATCACCCAAATGATCTCTCATATGAGAAATATGTGACTTCTATTAGGTCTGAGATGTGGGATTTTCCAAATCCGTGATATAATAATTATACACATCGGTGTTTGGTAACATTGCGTGCGAGGGTAATTTATTTTTTTTTTTAATTTTTATATTATAAAAATTATGTATCTCCTAAAAAGTTTCTCATATGAGTAATATGATACTGCCATTAGGTTAGGATTTTGGGTTTTACCCTAGTTACAACATATACAATGTGAAAAGTGGGTGTTTAGTTACATCACACAGGTAATTTGTTTACCCTTAATTATATTATTATTAAATTATATATTGAATTCAGTTTTCTTTGTTCGTATCCTCCATTATACCAACAAGAACTCTATTTTTACATGGGGGTTATTTTAAAATCTTTTATTTGAATGTGTTTTGACCTGAAAAAATTAACATTGCATTAAATGGGTGATATTAATGACTTATCCATCAAGATTTGGTTGAAACACGTGTTAAAATGGGCGATTTTATTTGATGTTTTTATTGTCAAATGAGGCATGGTTATAATAGTCAAACTATTTTTTATTTCTATAGTGTTTGATCTAGTTGATTTTGGGAAACCCGGAATCCTCTCTATGTGTGAACAACTGACTTGGTTTGGGCTTGTACATCTGGTTTGGTGTGTGAGATCAAATTGTTCTTCCCTTTAGGGTTTTGTGAAAAATCATCATTCTTGTGTTATTTATTAATTTATACTATTTTCCTCAATATAAAGTGGGAAAATGATTTAGAATAAATAAAAGTATAAAACCTATATTATAAATGAAAATTCTTAAATTATCAAGGGATAACCTATTACAAAATTATCAAAATATATTTTTAAAGAATTATCAAATAATAATTGAATTGAAGTATAAAATAATAACTACATGAGATTATCAAAAGATAATAATTAATAGTTATTAGAAATAATTATAAATAAATATTAGAAGATAATTCCATCCATGTTTCAAAAGTTAATTTATAATAAATTATAAATTTATAATTATAAAAGGATAATTTCTCAAGTTTGTTGAAGATAATAATTTAGAATTTTAAAAGGGTAATTTATAAGAAATTATTATATGATAATCATCAATGGATAATTTTTGAAATTTATCAAATTATATTTTATGAAAATTAATGAAGGATGATTATTTTGGTTTTATCAAAGAATAATTATTAAAGTACAACCAAATATGATCTTAGACTAACCAATTTAGATTTATATTATCGAACATTATTTTATAATTATTCTTGAGGAGAACATTCTAGCGCATGCATAGCCTAAAATGATAATTTGGAAAATTTTCAAGGAGATAGAAAATATTATCACATGTAATGTTTCATATATTCTTGAAATAAAATAGTTTTTTTTTGTTCTAGGAGCCTTTTATTAACCTCAAACATTAAAGTTTAGACAACTATGATAATAAAGACCATGAGGAGTTGTTCTTGATTGTTAGGGATTCCATTCCAAGTTTTGATCCACACAAGGTGGTTTATCCTTATCGTTGATGTTAGAGACTTTGAGGTAGGAAGTTATATACCATCTTAGGGTTGTATTTACACTTAGTACCACTATATGATTATATTTTTTTAATTTGATACCATTCTTGATTTTGATCGCATGTGGGTGGGTGTGTGTAGACTGTATGACTCTTTGTGATATTAAATCCATGAGAGATATTAGAATATATTTTTCCCACGATTGATTGTGGTAACATGTCATTATATAGGTTGTTATATATTCATGGGGATATGATATGCCTACTTGTGTGTTCACCCTCTTTGTGTGTTACCATTTCATTGGAGGTTGTGATTGGTATGTGAGACAAGAAGATCATCGTAATAGATTATACCTTAATGGGGGAGTGTTATTGATTACATTGGTGGTGACAATGTACTAAAACAAGGTGTGGAGATATGAGGTATCCTTGGGGTCATCTTGAGGGTGTTCTTGAGGTAGACTTTATTTTCCACGTTCCATTTACCACATGATATCTTGTTTGATGTGTGTACTAGTTATTATCATCTAGAGTACCTGGGTGACATGGAGCTCATTAGGGATCTATGACTTCAGGTATCATCTCCATGATGCTATGTGGGTGATGTATAGTGGATTTTAATTCTATCTTATTCCATTAACTTTCATCATGGATACAAAGAAACTATAACTGAGGGTTTTTGGTGGCCTGGTTAGTACATGACCGCTCGGTTTTTGATTGTATGTTTATGTGTATTACACACTTATTATTATTATTGACTAAACATGTATATTTAATCACATTAGGTTATTGATTCTTCTTTGGTTTGCTACCGAGTCTTTTACTCACACCAAACTCAAAATTTAGATGTGTTTATGGATTTCATGAGAAATATTATGAAGGAAAATATAGAGACCCTGCTTTTTCTTACATAACTATTACATCATTTAAAAGATAAAAAACATAATAGTGTTAAAAAACCAGGATTGAATAGTTTTGTGTCTGGGGAAATTTGAACCATACATAACATCTATATAAGAAATCATAAACATTATTTATTTCCTTATTCTATATCTTCTTAGAGGCTAACATTTTCTCTTTATTAAATATAGTTACATGAGGATATACAAAAAAGAAAGGGGTGAGATAAAAGTACAATAATAGGATAGATAAAAACAAGAATCAATATAACATGGGTTATCATAATCAACATCATCATAACATACACATAGTATCATCACTATAATCATGAGAGAAAACCTTAGATAAATTCATGGAATGTGGCAATGCATAAAAATGAAACATCATCTCTTAGTGGTATAATACCACACATTGTTGTGAACAAATCTTGCATCATGTTCAGACGTAACATATGTTCATAACCATAACATAATCATTGTGAAAAATATTGAATCTTTTTCACATATATTTCACATTATCTCCTCAGATAAATCAAATTACCCAATGTATTAGAGCACTATATAATTCTGGGTTCACCCATCACATCATAACATTTATATAATCATTCATGCCACATAAACATTTAACAATATTTTTCAATAAATAACTCATGTAAATTAAAATTGGTTTCATGAAAATTCTCTAAAGAATACATTCATGTATAAAATTTGGGGTTCCAAAAAAAGGGAATAACATAATTATAATAATAAACATCAATGTTGATTGAAGAAGAAATAATATCGAGTGATGTAAAATATGTGTTTTAAGAAGGAAGATTTATTTTGGAAAACTATTATCATTTCTTATAAATCCATATTGTAAGCACGTATATACTAAAAACTGAAATGGAAAAATAATATTTAAGGAACATCCATACTAAAAAATGGAGTGATAGAGGGAAAACCCAAAGAAGGAGAGTTGGGTTCGAGAATCCCCTTACCTTATATTTGAATCCCCTCTTCAGTTTAATATCCAAGATATTAAACTTAGATTAATTAATTACAAAATACCAAACCTCTTGTAAATGTATTTTATTTTTTATAATTTAATTAAGTTCATTTATGGCCATTATGATGAGTTATAGTTGTCAATTTCATCTTTTGGCGGTGTTTGTTTTCTTGGATTTCATGATCGGTTCGCTTGAATACTTGTATGGAAGTACATGTAAAATGAGGATAATTTTATATAATTGAGATTATATGTTATTATCGAACTTATATAATATTAAATGGTCTTAAATATCATTTGGTTATATGGTATGAGGATGAATCATTATATAAAATGTTGATGATAATCATTTAGATTAATTTTAGTCATTTTAACAATAAATTCATTTTGTATTATTAGTTAATATTTTGTATATATGTTAGTTCAACAACATTAAAAAAGTTATAAAACACATTTAAAAATATTATTTAACCATTATAATGTTTTTATGACCATCCCTGAAGGAGGTATAGTAAAATGAAAGTGTATCATCCATGATGGTGGTAAATCGACACACCATGGACGATGTTTTCATTTTAGAATAAAAAGAAAAATAAAGAGATTTTAAGATGAATTATTCCATTAAAATAATAAAATACCGTTATATACAGGATAACGGAGTTATGATACCACTTGTATAAGTGGAGGGGAGGAGTGGATAAGAAAATAGATGAAATTGAAATGAAAAAGAAAGAAAAAGAAAGAGGATTTTACCTCTTGAATTCTTCTACCAGAGAACCTACTTAGGGGGATTGATATTGGCCTTTTAATGAGTCCAAGGGATCATGGATGCTGGGGAGGGGCTTGGGAAAATTATTTGGTAGAACTTGAACAAGATTCAAGTCTTTGAAGGTGTGAGGGGAAGAGGTGGTATTTATAGGGGAGTAGATGGTTGTTTTTACATTATTTTATTCATCAGTTTATTATTTTGGCTTAAGAATATGAATTGTTTGAACCTTATATCTAAATATAATAAAATAATGAACAATTGTTTGATATTTGGGTCTTACATCATCCTTAAATCAATAATGACTCAAGAATTTATGTATTTATCTTTGATCATAAATTATCATAGTTTACTATTCACCAAAACTTCATGTATTTTATAAAAATCCCAAAACATTAACCCTAACCATTTTTAAATGTGGATAATTTAAAAATAAACTCCATTTTTCGAAAATTATTTTATAAATATGATAAATTTAATTTTTAATTAATATCGTCATTTACTTGCAAAATAATAAATTTAAAATTATAACTGATTTTATAATACATAAAAATTTTAATTAAGGTCTCGAAAAATTTTTATATTATCATAAGACAATAAAATTTTTATTTATGAATCTATTTTATGAAAATAAATTTTATTTTAAATAATTAATTTAATTATAAAAGTATAAACAATCAATTATGTTTTATATGAAATACCAACACTTAATTAATAATTTTTAAAGTATTTATTTACTTATACTATGATATAATTATATCATATTATCATTTATAAGATGACTACATTTTATTTATACATTCATAAATGAGGTTACTATTCTATTAGGAAAATTACTATTCCCAATGGTTGCATTATTATTCAAAATCTAAAGTAATTATTCCATAGGTATAGGTTTCTTAACATCTATAAATACATCTTATATTATTCATTATTCATTTATATTATCTGTATTGTGTTCTCAATTTTATTTTATGTGATTTATACTACATGGAATAATTATAAGAAGGTTGTTTCAATAGATAAAAGTTTCAGTCATTACATTCTTCCCCCATTTTAAAATTTCACCCTAAAAATTTCATTTTATATACTATGGTTAAAAAAATGTTAGGGTGATTCTCCATCATTGATTCCTCTGGTTCGATGTTGCCTCTTCATACATATGGTTATTCAATAGTACTTTGAGTATTTAAGTAGTATTGTTGTGTAGCAATTTATCTCTATGGTCCAAGATCTTTACTGGATGCTCCTTATAAGGGAGATCATTTTCCATCTGTACCACCTATTGATTCAATACATGTGATGGATCTAGTATGTACTTCCTCAAAATGGATACATCGAATACATCATGTACTTGAGACATAGTAGGTGTAAGTTCTTGTCTATATTTCACATCTCTGACAGTATCAAGAATCTCAAATGGTCTGATGTACCTGGGACTCATCTTTTCTTTTCTTCTAAATCTCATGATCCTCTTTCATAGAGATATAAGGAGGAATACCATGTCTCTCACTTCAAACTCTAAGTCTCTAAAACAATTATCTGCATAGCTGGTGAATGGTTTTCACCTTCTCTAATATTTCATAAACCATTTTATGTCCTATAATCTTATGTTCAATAACTTCAGCCCAACATGTTGGTGTTATTCATCTTTTCCTATAAATGGATTCATATAGATCCATTTGGATGATCAAGTGGAAACTTTTGTAGTAAGAGAAGTCCACATGATGCAGATATTGTTCCCATCCTCCTTTTAGGTCTATATATCATGATAAATATGTTTTCTAGTCTCTGAATAGTCCACTCAAATGAGACATCATTTTGAGGATGACAGATCATGCTAAATCTTAGCTCAATGTTTAGATATTGTTGTACACTTTTCCAGAACATGGAGGTGCATCTTAGATATTGATCGGATGTAATAGATAGTGGTACTCCATGAATCTTTACAACTAATCTGATATATATCTATGAAAGTTGATCCAGTAAGAAGTCCTCTCAAATTTTGATAAAGTGAGTTATCTTTGTGAGATGATCCACAACAACCCATATAGTATTGTTTTTTATGGATCACTTTGGAAGTTCAATGAAAAAGTCCATGGTGATGTTTTCCGATTTCCATATTGGTATAGGAATGGTTTCATCATCCCCTTAGATTTATGCTTTTCAGCCTTCACTTTCTGATATACCAGGCATTTTTATTGATATCCAGCGATCTAATTCTTCATAATTTCCCACCAATAGTTCTGTTAGATATCTTGATACATCTTTTTACTCCCTATATGAATAGATAAAGTTGAATTATGTGTGTCATTCTGAATATGTTTCTTTATCTCTGGATTGGATGGTTCATATAGTCATGTCCCAAATATCATAACTCCTTCCACATTTATTTTTAACTCTATAGATTTCTGACTTTTGATATCTTCCACATTTTTCTGAATTTTTACCTCATTTATTCGAGCATCCTTTATTTTCTCCATGAGGGATGGTTGAGAAATCAGTTGATAAAGTATTCATGGCTTTCCTTCCTTAATTATTCCCATTCCCATCCTTCATAGGACTAAGAATATTGGATCCTTATTAATTCTCATAATTGATAATGTTTCTAGAGCCTTTCTACTTATAGAATCTGCTAAATTATTTGGTTTTTCAAGATGGTAGTGGGATGATAATTCATAATCTTTAATGATATCTAACCATCCTTATTGGAGAATATTAAGGTCCTTATATGTGAATATATATTTTAGGCTCTTATGATCCTTATATATTTTACACTTCTACCCATAAAGAAAATGCCGCCAGATTTTCATTGTGAACATTACAGATGTCAACTCCAGATCATGCTTAGGATTGTTTTAATCATAATTTTCCAACTACCTCATGGAATATGCTATCAATTTATCATTTTTCATCAGTACAACACCTAATACCTTAATTTAATCATTGTTGTATACCAAAAATAGTTTCCCAGTTGTCGAATGTGTGGGTATTGGTTGTGATGATAAGCCTCTTTTAGCTCTTTGAATCAGTATTCACATTCAGTGTTCTAGAAAAAAAATTCTCCCTTATGAGTTAGCATGGATAGTGGGTTTGAACATTTTAATAAGTTCATTACCAATTTTCGATAATACCCATCAAGACTAATAAAACTTTGAATCTCCATTAAGTATTTTTTACAAGCCACTCTTTTATTTCCTTTGTCTTGGAAGGGTCTATAGATATTCCTTTTTTGGTGATAACATACCCCAAGAAAGATACATCCTCTATCTAGAACTCACATTTACAATACTTTTCATAAAATTAATCCCTTCAAAATGCCTTTAGTATAGTATTCAAATGCCTTTCATGCTCCCCCTTGATCTGTTAGTATATTAGAATATCATCTATAAAGACTACCATAAACATGTTGAGGTAATATGTAAAGACTCTTTTCATTAAGACCATGAATATGTATGGAGAATTAGTTAGTTCAAAAGGCATAACTATGAACTCATAGTGTCTATACCTCATTTGAAAGGCATAATTGGGGATATCTTCCTTCCTTACCTTTAATTGGAGATATCCCAACAAAAGATCCACATTAGAGAAATACATGGGCCCATGTAGATGATCAAAAAACTCATCTATCCATGGAAGGGGATACTTTTTTTATCATGATTTTGTTGATCTCATGATAAAAAATTTATAGGTGCATTGATCTATCCTTATTCTTGGTGAAGAGGATTGGTTCACCCCATAGTTAATCACTCAAGTATATAAAACTTTTTTTCTAGATTCTCTTGCAACAGCTTCTTTTGTTCCTCTAGCTCTGTGGGGTCCATTCCTTAAGGTTTCTTTAATATAGGAAGATATCCAAGGATAATTTCAATTGAGAACTCAACCTCTCAGTCAGGAGTAAGACAATGAAGTTATTTAGGAAACATGTTAGTTTAGTCCCTTGTAATGGGAATATCTTTGAGCATTATTATCTCCTTTATGTCAATCATTTGAGCAAGATATGATTTCTCATAAGGCAATAATATACACACTATAGATGATTATTCTAAAGTATATTCATCATCCTCCTTACACTTGTACATAATTGGGGGATTCCTTGGGATGTGAAGAGTGATCTCAGATTCCCAACATTTGATGTTGGATTTGTATAAAGATAGCCAATTCATGCCCAAAATAGAATCAAACTTCACCAAAGGTGGTATGATAATATTTTCTAGGAGGTTCATTCAAAAATCATTAACTAGGGATGAGTTATATACTTTGGATGAAATAATTTCTCCATTTTATGTTCTAATGGATAACTCAACCTCCAAATTTTGAGGGGGTGTTTTAATTGTTATAATAGACTTGTAAGATAAGAAATAATGCATTGAACCAGAATCAAATAGTAAATTAACTATTTTTGAATAAATAAATAGCATACCTATCACCATATCATTTTCAGGCTTCATCTTAGTAGTAGTGATGGAATAACCTTTCCCTTTTCCCCTTTATCTTTGGTGGAAACAAATGTTTATTACCCTCTAGGACTCATGGTTTAGTTCACTAGCTTGCATAGTTCCCTTGGTCCCTACATTTGAAGAAATGAACCATAGGTGGTTCCCTCTTTTCATTCACCACATTTTCCATATTACTCATGTCTCTTTGACATTCATGATCTTGGAATCCTTCTATCACACACTTGATTCATTTCTCTACCCCTTTGAGGCAATTACCATGATTCCTCTTCCCAAATGTTTGACATGTGAGTGGTTGAGATTTATTTCCACCTCTTTCATTAGATCCTACAGTTCGAAACTCCATCTTTCGTTTCTTGTCACCATATCCACATGACCACTCCCCAAACTCCATCTCCACATTGACAGCACATCGAAAAACTTCTTCATAACTCCCAAAGTCTTGAATTTTTATATGCTTTTTATGTTGTTTTCTTTAAAACTAAGGAATATATATTTTTTATCATTTTTGATAAAAAAACATTAATTGTACCCTAAAAGACTTGTAAACGCTTCTTCGTAAGTCATGATAGATTCACCTTCCTTTTTCTTAATCTTTAAGAATTCTCTCTTCATCTTTTTATGAAGAGTTTGGGGAAAATACTTTTTACGAAATAATTTCTTAAAGTATTCCCAATCCATCTCTTCAATTTCATAATTCTTCTTGGTGTTCTTAATCAACTCCCACCATTGATCTACCTATCTATTTAAATGATAAATAGATACATTCACCTTATTCTTCTTGGAACTGTGGAGAACTAAAAAGATCTTCTCTAATGAGTTGACCCATTGTTCCATGAATAGTGGATCAAAAGATCCACTTAATTTCAATTGTTATTTCCACATAAAATACTTGATACCCAGTTTCTCCCTCTAGGTGATAGAGTATGTTCCATACTATCCAAGTTATTGTTCATGTCCTGAGACAACTGGGTAAAATCACCATGAATATTTTAACTCCACCTCTAAAATAATTAGGGATTTCATTTGGTAAATCACTATATTTCCCCTCACATGGGTTGTTGGATAGGTTTCTCCTAGATGCCACAATTTTCTAAAATAGAAAAGTTTTAAAAACACATAATTTAACAAGTCATGAATAAATAATTATTCATTTTTTTAATTAACATTAAAGGAATATCATGTGGGCTCCCTTTGTATAACATTTTTCAAAAACAAATATTCTTTGGTGCTTTCAAATTATGAGTCTCGTGCTAAGGGTTTTCGCTATGGCTATCTAATACTAATTCAAAAATTAATTAATCCATTTTTCTGATACCAAATATAGAGGATATTCCTTTTCTTACATAATTATTACATTATTTTAAAGATACACGACATAATAGTGTTACAAAACCAAGATCCAAAGGTTTAGTGTCTTGGTAAAATTAGTACCATAGATAAAATTTACATAATAAAACAAAAAAAAATTATTTAATTCCTTATTTTATAGCTTCTTATTGTCCCACATTTTATCTTTAGTACATGTAATCACCTGAGGATATACATCAAAGAAATGGGTGAGCTAAAGTCCTAGTAAGTGGATAGATAAGAACATGAATCAATATAACCTAGGTTGAGAATAATAATCATCATCATAAGAAAATAAAAAGATCATAGTCATAATCCTGAGAGAAAATATTGGATAAATTCATGGAATGTGGAAATTCATAAAAATGTAAAATCATGTCTCAATGGCATAATACCACACATTGTTATGAACAAATATAGAATCATGTTCATGGATAACATATGTGCATAATCATAAAATCTTCATTTTTAATAAAGATGTCATTATGTTCATTCATATCTCACATTATCTAATGAGATAAATCAAATTATCCAATGCATTGGAGATCTATATATTTTTCTTCTCACCCATCACATCCAAACATTTACATAATCATGCATGCCACCTAGAATCTATAACAATATTGGATATAAAATAACATAAGGAAAATAAATGGGTTTCAGGAAAATTTTATAAAGCATACATTAATGGATAAATTTTGGGGTTTCCAAAATAATAAGGTAATAATATAATTGGTATAATAATCATCAATATTGAGTAAATAAGCAACAATATCAAGAGAATTAAGAGATGTGTTTTTAAAAGTAAGATTTCTTTTGGAAAAATATTTGAATTTTTCATAAAACCAAATTGAAAACATGTAATAACAGAATATAAAAGGGAAGGAAAAACTAAATGTTAATTAAGGAACATTAAATGAACATCTATACTGAAAATGGAGTGAAGGAGGGAAACTCCAAAGAAAGAGAGTTGGGTTCAAGAATCCCCTTACCTTATATCTGAATAAATTCTTCACTTTAAAATCCTAGATAAAAAAATTAGATTCATTTGTTATGAAATCAAGATAAAATTAAACATGAATTTTATTTATTATAATTTTTTTAATTTCATTTATGGCCATTATGAGCAGTTATAGTTTTCAATTTCATCTTTTAGGAGTGTTTTTTTCTTGTTTTTTAGGATCAGTTTGCTTGTATACATGTATGGAAGTTCATGTAAAATGAGGATAAATTTTCAGAATTGGGATTATATTTTAATAATGAAATTCAAAAATATTTATGTTCATTATATATAATTTCATTATATGGTATGGGGATTATTAATTTGATTTTTTATGATAATCATTTAGATTAATTTTGGCAGTTTTCTATCACAACGAACTTGTTTTCTATTGTTATTTAATATTATATATATATGTTAGTTCCAAAAATAAAAATGGATATAGAATAAATTTTAAAATATTTTAAAACCATTATAATGGTTTTATGACCACCCTTGAATGCGGTATATGAAAATTAATGTACATCGTCCACGATGGTGGTAAATCGACACACGATGAACGATGTTTTCATTTTAGAATAAAAAGAAAAGGGAAGAGATTTGAAGATGAATTATTCCAGTAATATAATAAAGTACCTATATATAAAAGATATTTGGGTTATCATACAATATGGATTAGTGGAGGGTAGGATAGTATAGGAAAATCAATTAAATTTAAATGAAATTAAAATAAAAAGAAATGATTATACCTCTTGAATTCTCCTCCTAAAAAACCTCCTCATGGGGATTGGTTTTGGTATTTTGATGAGACCAACAGCTCCTAGTTGTGAGAGGGTATTGGGAAGATTATTTTAAAGAACATGGAAAATATTAAATTCTTGTAAGGTGTGTGGAGAAGAGGTGGTGGGGTGGTATTTATTGGGGTGGAGAGGGTTGTTTTCAAATTATTTTTTTAATTAGTATATTATTTTAGATCACGAATATGAATAGTTTGAACCTTATCTCTAAATATATTGAAATAATGAAGAATATTTTGATATATTGCACTTAAATTATCCATACATCAATAATGACTCAAGAATTCTTGTATTTAGCTTTTATCATAAATTATCGTATTTTATTATTCACAAAAAAATCAAGTATTTTTAAAAAAATATTAAAATTTTACCTTAATAATTTTTTGACATTTAAAATTAAAAAAAGATCTCAATTTTATAAAAGTGGTTTTATAAATATTAGAAGTTTAATTTTTAATTAAAATCACCGTTTACTTGGAAAATACCAATTTTAAAGTTTTAATTGGTTTTATAATACATTGAAAATTTAATTACGGTCTCATAAAAGTATCTTATAATCATAAGACAAAAAAATATTAATTTATGAATCTATTTTATAAAACTAAATTTTCTTTGAAATAATTATATTAATTAAAAAAGTATAAATAAACATTTATGTTTTATAAAAAATACCAATACATAATAATTTAATTTTTAAATATTTATTTACTTATATAATGATATAATGATATCATATTATCATTTATAAGATGTATAAATTTTATTTATACATTCATATATGAGGTTAATATTATATTCTTAAAATTAATATTAATAATGGTCACATTAATATTCAATGGTCATGTTTCTATTCTGTTGGTATAAGTTCCTTAACTCTTTGAAATACCTTTTATTTCATCAATTTTCATTTATAAAGTTCACATTCAGTTATCTATGTGATTTTATGTGATTTATATTATATATAATAATTATAAGAATGGAGTTTCTATTGATAAAATCTTGGGTCGACACTGGAAAGGTTCTTATGGTGTACTATTGATCAAAGGATTGTGGATCTATTGATAAACTTGGACGGGAACCAATGAGACCCATAGATTTTTCTTTGATTTATTTGTATTCATTTATTTCTCTAGTTAGGATTTAAATATTGGGATTATTTTTTTCACATGTAATATATGACATTGATGTTATTATTCATGGTTACTTTGATGATTTATTATATTCTTTATTTTCATTATCGATCATACAACACAATTCGGAAGGTATAGTCACCCAATTGATGGACTCATTCCCTCACAACTAGTCAGAAGCCTCTTGGATACATGGTGGCATGCATGAGGTTAATTATCTCCCAATATTATAGTTTTTGTTTTAGTTTGATACACTAAACATCACCATTATGTTCCTATATATTGATATCTCATATCAATTCATAGGACTTCCTAATGAAAATGGATCTTCACATGGGATTTCCTTTCCATTATTAGTTATGATCATTGATTCCTCACTCTATATGAAGTGTTTATTATAGCCTTTATTATATTTTGGGTTATCTATTGGGGTTGTGAATTACAATAGGGGTGGTTTTCAATAACCTAGAGTATAATATGTCATCTTCATGTTCTCCCCTTCCCCTTGGTCTAATGTCCCTACCTTAGGTCCATGACTGAGCATCAACATTCAGAACCTCACTCAATACCCCTATAATCATTAACCAATACATAATTTGATAGATACATTAATAATAAAGGAATTAATGATACAAAAATATTATCAATAAAAATAATTATGGAAAACTAGTCAAAAAACATCTCCCTCAATTGGAATTTATATATAAATACAGTTACAAAAAATCAAAAATAAGAAATACCCTATAGGGAAATGAATGGGTCACTAAATGGTGATATCTAAAAATCTTATTCATATTTCATGTGAACTAATTTAGCTTCATATTCTCCTAGGATATCACTTCCTTTATTGATATACACAACACTTACTCCTTTTTTCTTTGTTCCCCTTTGAGTTAACTCTCTTCTTTTATTCCTTCTCCTCCACTTATACACTTTTTGTGATTTTATTTAATCTACCATTTTTATGATCTCAATATATGGTAGTGGAATTATGGATCACATCTATATGGTATGCTAGGTTACTTCATTATTATGTGTTATTTTCAAGGCTTGATCCATTGATCTACAATATTCATCTCTCTCTCTAGGATCTTCCTCTACATGGAATTTGGTTCCAGCCTTTACCCAATTTAGCTAGGTATCTTGGGTGTAGGAATATTTTTGTTCCCCTCAATAATTTTATGTGTACTTCATGGAGATAATCTTAATACCTCTCTCTTAGTCTTATATCCCCTTCCTTGATCTCCTATGCATATGATGAAGATTATTCCTATATCATTATTTTCAGTTCCTAAAGTGATAATCCAATATTATGATGAATGAATGCTTCAATGATGGGTAATATAATCTTAGTAGTACATATGGTTGTGTTTAGTCATTTATAGAATGCGAGATGTGGAATTATATCAAGAATGGTTAAAGTGTTGAGGTGTGAGGCAGTGTTGGCACTAGTATGATGTTGGGAGTAATTATAAGCCAATGTTGGGACTCCATAATACTATGTCATTATAGTGTTTGATCTTCCAAAATTTCCAATAATTTAAACAATACTTATGTTACCTCAAAAACACCTTGTGGGTTGGCTTATAAGGCTAAATTGTAGCGAATACAAGAATTGCATTATATCTACAACACTGCATTGCTGAGCGACACATTCTATAGCATTACCATGAGGAAACATTTTCATATCAATTCCCCATTAATATTTAATATGGGGATACATCAACACATTGAATAATTTATTGTATTTTCTAAGGATATTTTTGGTGTGATACAATTATCTCAGGATTTTCCTCCAGGATATGTTAGGTAGTTGATTGCATGTTGGGGGTTGATTCAGCTACATCGAGAAATTCTTATGTAGCTAATATTATTTAAAATATATTCATATGAAAGATCCTTTATACTCTTATATAGAAGTGATCATCTAAAATTCAGAATAAATTATATAGGTGGAATATTCTCAACCTCTAGTGTAGGATACATTGTTCTCTTAATAATGTCTTAGGTCTACTAGTGAAATTGTTTTGTAATCGGTGACTTATACAATTTCTTCTTCTATAGCTAGCTCAACTGTATCATTTAACTTAAAAATAATTATAAAAATCAAAAATAACCCATGTGTGTTAGAATTAAGGATTTTTAACTCTTTATATTATGTTTTAAGAATATGGACAAGATTTTATACACACATTGAAACTACATAAATACTACTTATATTACCAAATAACAAAAAATTATAAAAAAATTACATAAAAGAATAATAAAAATTATTATAATCAATTTTCTTTAAGAGTATTTTACAATTTTGGATGAGAAGTATTAATCCCCTCTAAATTAAAATGTTTATTCTTTCACACACTTTCTAAATAGGTTGATATTTATCCAAATTTAGACCTACAGATTCATCTTTGTTACAACAAAGAGACTATATTTTACATTTTTTCACAATCAATAATCAATAAATAATGTATGTGATGATTTTTTATAATCCCAAAAGT
Source organism: Viscum album (assembly GCA_963277665.1). NCBI lineage: Eukaryota > Viridiplantae > Streptophyta > Magnoliopsida > Santalales > Viscaceae > Viscum > Viscum album. The sequence goes on from OY728129.1 coordinate 1,708,355,695, forward strand.
CTAGAGTTCCAAAATTTATCATTAAACTAGAGGTCTATAAGATCAATATATTTTGATTATAGTCCAAAAGATGAGTACTATGGTTATTTTGGAAGTAGATAGCAAAGAATAACTGTGAGATAATCCTAAATATTGTTCTTGTTTATTAAAAAGTAGTAATCTAGATATTATGAGTCTTAAAGTTTTAATTGAAAAAGTTTTTTATGTGTATTATATTTGGTTATACTAAAATATTTGAAAATGAATTGGATTCTCCCTCTATATATATGGGTAACCATAGCTGAGTAGAATGGAATGTTTATGGAATTACCATGTATATGTAAGATTTTGTATGTTTGTGTAAAAATAAAAAGTCTAAAATCGAATAATGTTATTGGTTGTTGTATAACTTTTTATCCATTTATATTTTGAGGAAAATATTTTATCACTCCATGATTATATTAGGCACTCCATGGGATTCATCTTAAAAAATATATCACATTTATCCATTCCATAGGTCATACAATTGGTCATGTCGCAGTGGAGACATGTTATGCTATGGTAGATGAAGAAATAACTAGTATGATATGATTTGGTAATTTTTGGATGCCATTTCAAACTGGAAGTATTTTTATATGGAATGAACATGTTGGCCACACCATGGTATACAACATTTTAGATACATTTAAACAACTACTAGAGCATGGTTAACCCAAAGACTATGAAACCGAGAGAATATTTTACCATTCCATAGAACATGGTGTTCTAGAATTATAAGATCCTGATGAAGCATTGGGATTACATTAATAGGATTATTTAAGGTTGTAATAAAATACATTTAAGGGTGACCAAAACAAGAAACTAAGAAGTACCACTCCAAGGAGGAAGGTGTGTTAATCATTGAGTTTTTGTAAAAGAATAGGAAATGATTAGGTGAGCATAGTGTTAGCCACGTTGAAGGGAATTTTCACCTATAGAATAGATACACCATTTTATTTTTTATATCACATAATGTATAGTATAATGTGGTTCCCTACATAGTAATATTGTTTAAATTTCATTCTATGATGTTTGAAATACTAGATTCTGTGTTCATTTTTCCTGATTTAGAACTACTATAACTAGTCAGTGGTTATAGATCAAACATTAACTGCCCAAATGAAGTTCATTAGTATATATATCTTCATAAATGATCAAATATATATATTGTAATCCAAGGATGTTGGAATTTGTGAAGTAGTGGCTTAATTTGAAATGGAATTTAAAATTATAAGGATATATTATAGATCAGGTGTAAAGAATAAAGGATATAAAATATATAAAAAATACATAACAAACAAATAATGGAATAGTGTGTTTCGAGATAGAAGAAGAAGAGGGGGTTAGAAATATGATCTATATTTAATATCAAAATTAGATAATAAGAGTTATTTGTAATATTAATATATTAAAAAAAAATTTAAAGAGTAAGAGTGATGTGATAATGTAAATATAATGGAAACAGAATTCTAGATGTACTATTGATTATATATCAATTTGAGTAAATAATAAGACTTAAGAATTATTAAACACAATGGATATATATTTACTTTTAAAGTAAGTAATGTTGAATACATTGAATATAATTTCTATATTATAATTATTCAATCTATAAAGAACTATTTTTAGTTGTGCAAAGATCATTTAAAGATAAAAGATTCAACTCGTATCCTAAGGAGTTATATATATCTTGAATTAGAATTGGAGTATCACATAAAATTCATCAAAGAATATTTTTCAATATGAGGATACAAGGCTTATAGGTACCTTATACTGATTTATAAGTGACCTTCATTTCAATAAATTGATAAGTGAATTTCATGTCATTAAACTATGAAGGTTCTTGAAAGTCTATAAAATAACATCGTCTTTAGTAGTGTACAAAGGAAGAGAAGGGAGTGGCCCTAGGGAGGCAGTGAGATTTTACCTAAACCTTTTAATATGTAGTGGGCATTGGTGAGGATTGAATTCACCAAAACATGTATAATAAATGATCCTTGGTGAAGAGTAACTTAACCTAAATGTCTGTATCAAAACAATTATGTGTTATAGTGGATTTTGGTATACTAGAACAATATTTATTGTAATATCCTTGGATGTATTCTATTGTCTGTAAACTGATTAAAATATTTTTTTGATGTTCATTTAAAAATTATATATCAATTAATGGGATTCTATGGGATTGTGTATTGGAATAAACAAATGTTGAGTACATTCCTTCTAATGAGGGAAAATATCCAAAGGGAAAGAGTATAGGTGAAAACATTTATTCTCCTAAAATCCCAATCCACCCTCTCTAAGGGAATATTTTATTTCAATAGGTGGTATCAAAGCCAATGAAATCTGCAACAAATTCAACATGATTGTTTTATATTGTAAAGATTTGAAGTCTATTAAAGATGTATCTTCTACATTGAAAGATATGTTATTTGATATAAATCATTTTTCAAATTGAAATTTGATATTCATGTCATGTTTGTAAGTACATGTTGTAATCCTTTGTGATATCTTGATAAATAGATTTTTTTATATGTCACATGAAATTTTGTATGAGAAAGGTCAAAGAAATTTAGAGATTGATGAATGTGTCAATAATATCTTAATAATACCTTTGATATAAAGGTGTAAGAAGAGATATCTAAAAATACATAAAATAATTTAAATGTGAGGTTATAAAATACAAATGATAAAAAATGTGTGTTAAAAGAAAATAATCATGATGCATCTATTAATAGTGAATATAAATCAGTTAATGAAATAAGCATTAATCTCATTAAATAATAATTTTATATGAATAAAAGCAATGATATAATGAAAAATAAGAACGAAGTTAGAAAATTGGGTAGTCCCATTAAGGTGAAAAATATTTATTCCATGTGTACATCTCAATCTATCTCTTTAGTGGATTTTTCTTATAAATTTAAATGTATGGATTTTCTATCACCTAGAAAATTGGATGATGAATGTAGAAAAGAGGCAATAATGTAATGTTGTAAATGTGTATATTTTTATCATTAAACAAGATAAGTTTCAATCCTTTATAAGTGAAGTATAATTCTTAAAAGATAAAAGAAAAAGGAACTATGATTACATAGTATATTTTGAGGAAAATAATTGGAAATTATTTAGGGAATAAATGGATTTAGAGGATTACATTAAAATAATGAATAATAAAATGATGGAATAAAGTGGAATACTTATATAACTTATTCAAGAGTTAAATTTAAGCATAGAAAATGAGAAAATTAATAAAACATATATTTTTTCTCTATGAGAACGGTGTGAAGGTAAGATGAATATTTCACATAGTGAAAATAATTCCTACCATGAGAATGTAAAATTATAACTAAATGGGAAGGATTTAAGGATTAAGAATCTCTAGGGAGAGCTTCATGTTGTGAGGAAGGATTCAAAAACTAAGGATTCTCACATTGGGAATTTAGTATGAGGAATGAAATATATAAATATGAAACATATAAAAATATATAAAAAACTTTATAAAAATGGTGTAAATGGTTCTTGAAGAAATTTTTTATTTAAATGATACTTTTTTGGAAGATTGATATGCACTATAAGATTGTATATAGAAGCTAAAAATTTTAATAAAGGAGGTAGAACGTCCGTAATAATCACATTCCAAGATGAAGAATTTCATTCCCATAAATAGAAAGTGAATGAATGTTTAAAGAAAATTTTATCAAGGATACACAAATATAATGTTAGTTTAATGGTATTCATGAAATATAAACATGAGACATGATTAATTGGTTTTACCTATAATGCTGAAAATCATGAGTGAAAGACCGATATATTTTTTCCTACATATAGAATGAATAATGGATATGAGTGAAACAATGGGGCATCAAAGGAGTAAACTTGTACTAGTGATATGAGTATAAAAAATGGGATAAATAATAATTTATGTAAGAATAAGGATTCATATCAAAAAATTTAGAGAAAAAATGTCACTAGTGGTTTTACTTAGAGAAAAGTGGAGAACAAGATCAGGATTCAAGGTTCGGTTTAGAATAAACAATAACATTCCTCTACTTGAAGATTTTAAAGGTACCCCACTCCCCATGAACTTAATATTTGTATCCAATGATTGGATTGGTGTAGTATTAAAGGGGATACATGATCCATTGGTTGTATTTATTTAGAAAAAATGAATTCATATTTATATTGTTAATGATTTAAGATAAACTGATTGCATTGAGAGTAGTTAAAATGAATCAAGAGGTTTTAAAAACAGCTATTATGGATGTCAAAGTAAGAATATATTCCAAAAAAGTGGTTTCACTAGTGGTATAGGATTAAAAAGTTCATATAATAAGTGGTTTCATTCATTTTAAGACTAACCATGATAAATCAGTAGATACAAGTAGTGATGGAGGAAATAAACTTTTAATAAGATAGAAATGATCAACAAGTGATATTAATAACTATATTGAATAAAAGATAAATATTACTATAAATGATGAAATTATGAAGTGAAATATGTACATAGCCTAATTTAGAGTAAAATGTTTGTCAGAGTTATATCTGAATTTTTAAAATGGTATCAATAAAATATTGAAACTAAAAAAGTGGTCTCAGGTTTTAAATAGGTGGTGAAATTACCTAATGAAGAATATGGATTTATTGATGAAGTATAATCTATAATTATATAGGAATATATGTTGTATTTGTTTATAAAATAACCATGATGTATCGACTAGATGTATTATAGGATATGAAAATTAGGGTGGACGAAATTATTATGACCAACGAGTAGTTTCCCCACACTAGTACAAAAACTATTTACCATGTCGGAATTTTTTATGTTAATTATTAATAACCAACACGCAAAGCTATAAAAATTGATTTATCACATCAGTTATATTATAACTAATTTCAAAAATGTATTATGTTGATTTATCATGTTAGTTATATTATAAATGACGTGATAAATCAACTACCTCACTTTATCACATCGGTTAAAAAATAACTGATGTGATAAAAACCAATTTTTTACATCGATTAATATATAACCGATGTGATAAAGAAAATTTCATTTTCTTATCACATCGTTTATTATATATCCTATTTAAAAATAGGTTTATCACATCGGTTATTTTATAACTTATGTTATAAATGTCATAAAAACACTTTATCTCATTGGTTAGTAAATAACCGACGTGATAAATCATTTAAATTTTTTATTAAGTCTCCTATTGAGTCATTGGGGTATTTTTCTATTGGATTACAATGACTCTTATCTCTCTTAAGGAAACCCTAAAAATGATTCTTTGAACCCATGGAATCCAACCTCATGTTTCCAGCATCGTTCATTATCTTTTTTATCTCCACATTTATCTGATCGACTCACAACACTCTAGTAAGCCTCACACAACTCTATTTTAGTTGTTATTTTTTGGGATTCCCTACATTTACATTTTGTGATTTCATTTTTTAAAATATTGGAATATCTTATTTAATTTCATAATCTTATCTTTATAGGATAAGGTTTTTATTATCCTTGATAAGAAATCATTTGGCATGAAGCTTCATGTTACTTTTTTTAGATGTTTCTTTATTTAAATATGAAATCCCCATATGGATATACCTATTCATAGAGGCATTAGTTATATACCATAGATTCATTGTCAATTTATATAACACATTAAATTTTCGATTATTCTTAATTAGAAAAAATAAGAAGTTATACTTTTCCATGTGTTTGGTGATAAATATGTACTCAGTCTTCCTACAGGAGTTAGGCCATTTGGTTATTTAATTATTTTCCTATATGGTCAAGTTAAATGTAGAAAATATTTTATGATGACTGATAGTATTATAACATAGTATACTGATGCATGGTTGCTTATTTATTTAGCACTGAATTGGTTAACTATTTATTATTAGTTAAGTATCCCCCAAAATAACCTCTCATTATACCTTGAATAGGATATTTTCACCCCATTCCCATGACAATCTAGGTTCCCCTCAAGGCCTTTACATTGAGTCTAATATAAATACATTTCATGTAGTGGCTCAAAACCTAACAATATCAACTTACCACTCAAATCAATTGTTTTACCATACACAATACCATTTTCAAGAAAAAAATCAATAATAATGTTAAAACCCATATATGTGACCATCAAAATTACATGAAATAAAAACCTATTTCACTTAAATACAATACTAAGACCTATTAAGTTAATGTTTTATATAATTAGGATAAAAAATTAATTAGAAAAACTCAAACTGTGATGGGTTAATAATATCACACTAGTGGATGGTCTATAATTTTTACATAGTGGTTTTCTATCTTATTTCTCAAGAACTATATCATTATAATTTTCAAATATGTATATATTTGTTTTATTATATTTAAAAATTGTTTTAGTTTCAAATTATGGCTTATTTTATATGAATATAAAATTGACTTATCAAACTATATTTTCTTTTTGAAATTATTTCTACGCATATCTTTTTCAAATATGCATATTTTTTTTATATTTCAGAATAGTGTTGCTTTCAAATTATGAGATATTTCATATAAATATAAAATTGGATTATCTTGGTAAGATGTATAATTTTATATTTGTTATAGGTAATAATGAGTCGAATTTGGATTATGGAGCATCGAATGAGTGATGAAAATGTCGAAGGTATTGATGCTTTTTTTGAATTTTCTAAACGAAATTTTCTAAAAAATGAATTTTTTTTCTATACATGCCTAAAAAGTTTAAATATGAAGAAGTTGAAAAGTAGAGAGATCAAAGATCATTTAATTGTTCATGGTTTTAATCTAAGTTATATCCCTTGGAAATTGAATGGTGAAACTGGGTATAATTTAAGATCTATTGATGATGATGCTTTGCAATATGGTAATTATGACGAAATTGAAGAAATTATTTTTGATATTGAAGAAGAAAAATTGAGAAAGAACTGAAAATTTAGCATCTATATGGTGATGCTTAAACCACATTGTACCCTGGTTATAAATATTTTAAATTTTTATTGTCGGTGTTAATATTGATTAACCTAAAAGAGAAATATGGATATAGTGAAAAGAGTTTTAAAGAGTAGCTACAATTATTGAAAGACATTTTTTTAAAGACAACGATCTTCTAGATTCACATTGTAAGGAAAACAAATATTATGCCTGATTGGATGGGGTATAAGAAAATAAATGTTTGTTCAAAGGATTGTGTGATATATAGGAAGGAATATAAATTTCTGTCGGAGTGTCCTAAATTTGGGACATCACATTATAAGTTGAAAGAAAAATCATAGGATAATATAGAGATTATAGATATCCCTACCAATATATTTTGGTATCTTCTTATAATTACTCATTTGAAACAATTATTTTCTAATTCACATGATGAAAAAGGGTTAACATGGCATACTGATGAGTGGATATGTGATCAAAAAATATGTCATCCAGCTGATTGTCCATAGTGGAAGAAAATTGATGAGTAGTATGCTACATTCAGAAATAAAGTTAGAAATCTTAGACTTAGGTTGTGCATAGATGGAGTGAATCTATATCGAAGCCTTAGTAACACACATATTTCATGGCCTCTTTTATTGGTAATTTTCAACCTATCACACAAATTATTTAAGAATCACAAATATGTCATCTTGAGTTTAATGATATCTAGACTGAAGTAACTCAGAAATGATATGGTTGTTTTCTTATCACCATTAATGTATGATTTGAAACTCTTATGGGAGGATGGTATTATGGTGTATGATTCTTATAAAATGGTATATTTTCAACTTTATGCAATGATTATGTTAACTATAAATTACTTCTTAGTGTAGGGAAATTTTTTCAAGATACATTGTTAAGGGGAATAAAGCATGTCTAGTTTGTGAACAATAGGCTTAATATTGTCAATTGCCTCATGGGAGGAAAATAGTATACGTGTTTCATCAAAAGTTTTTTCTTATGGATCAATGTTATAAAAGATTAAAAAATGAATTAAATGGATGATAAGAATTTTATATTGCTTCAAAAAATTTATCTTCTAATAAGTATTTTGAAAGGGTGAAAAACCTTAATGTGACATTAGGAAAGACACATAAATCTTGTAATGATAGACATATTTGGAAGAAACAGTCAATGTTTTTTGAGCTACCATATTAAATATATCATAAAGTTAAACATAAAAGCGATGTCATGCACATAGAGAACAATATCTATGATAGTTTGATTGGAAAATTGTTATATATTAAAATAAAGACTAAAGATGGGTTGAATGCAAGATTATACTAACTACTAATGGGTATACATTTGTAGTTTGATCCCACTCTTGATGGAAGGTAAACGTTTATTCATCCCGCTTGTCATACATTATACAATAGGGATAAAATTATATTATTTCCGTGTCTTCATGATATCAAAGTGTCATAGGGTTATTCTTCTAATGTATAAATTTTTGTCTCTTTGAAGGATTTGAAGTTGACAGGTACGAAATCTCTTGATTTTCATGTCATGATGCAACAAATTCTACCTATTTAATTACATGGAATATTTCCCATCTATGTTAGAAAGTATATCATGAAGGTGTGTTATTTTTTTAATTCAGTTTTTAATAAGGTGATTGATCTGGATGCTTTGGAAAATTTGGAAAACGAAGCAATTTCTAAACTTTTTCAATTAGAAATGTATTTTCCTCCAACTATTTTTTATATAATGGTTTATTTAATTGTTCATCTGGTTCGAGAAATAAAGCTTTGTGGACCTGTATATCTATGTTGGATGTATCCTTAAGGAAGGAATATGAAGATAATGAAGGGGTATGTTAATAATCCATATCGACTTGAAGCCACCATTGTGGAAAAGGGTAGAGCATGTCATCTTGAACATGATATAAATGCATAAGGGTTTTGACCTACCAACCATAGGCATCCTCTCCTTTCAAGAATAGAATTTCGACCCTTTTGAGCCTTGGAAACACTATAGTAAAACCTAACAACCTAGGGTGTTATGGGTCATCCCTAGAATGTATACCCTATTACATACTCATTAGATCAAAACATTTGTGTTATGAATTACTCAACCATACATCAACTATCCAGGTGGACACTACTTCCCTAATATATTGATATCTTCCCATACCATCTCCATATGCTTGATTCATTGCAAATATTTCATGGACCTCAGAAAAGGGTGGAGGAGTTGTTGTTTTACAATTCTATTGGGTTATACTATTGGGGCATAAGGTATTTGACCTACTTTTCATAGTATACTATTCATTTTAGGAAATTATCTTCAATACTCATGTTCCCTAACATCATCATGGTGGAACTCATCAACTCATGGTGGTTTGGGTCATCCCCGACATGTCTTCCCCATTCCATATTCATTAATCAAGTCCTAATAACAAGACTTTAAACTATACAATATTTAATGTCCTGGAAGAAATTCATTAAACTACATGGAATATTTATATCCTTGACACATCATGTTAAACTTCATGAATGATGTCCTTACTGCATGATGTTAATTTCAATGAAGATTTCTATATTTCAAGAAATTAAATTGCATGAAAAATCCTCACTTCATTATGTTATACTGCACATAAGATATCCTTGACACATAATACTAAAATTACTTATTAATATTCCATCACAAATGTTATATTACCAATAGAATCATATCTAAGCTAAAAGACTCTAAACTACAAGCAATTGAATATTTGATCAATAAGTCTTTATACTATATCAAAATAATGGTCTAGTTTGTTAGTCCTTAAAATAGCCAACTGAAAATGACACAATGATATCTAATTTAAGACACCAATAAAGGAATCTAGGGGCAAATTAAAGTCTCTATTCATTGGAAATGTACTTTTCATGCTCCAAGAAATATTTTTCATGAATAAATAGAAAGGGAACAAAATTTGTCAGGTCAAAAACCCGTAAGAGGGAATCCTAAAAAAAATTCAATTCCATGCCCATTAAACCTTACCCTATATTAATCATAGGTAAAAATTATGGTAATATTAAAGAAAATATATAAATCTTGTAGGGATCAACATTTTTCGTTGAAAAAAACAAGCTACACTTGCTATGTCCACTGACTTCAGCAAAAGATTATGAATTCTCCCTTCATGTCATATATTTTACCAAATTTTTCATTTTGTGAAATAGTTGATATCAAGAAAAAATGGAGAAAATATGTTAGTGTGTAATCTCATGTCGGTGTTCATTCAAGATCATTTCTCAAGGAAAGTATTTTTTTTATCTAATCCATTAAAATACATACTTTCAAGTTTACTTGATGTTATGAAATGATGGGTCTATTTGATGATTCATGAAAAATCAGGTTAATGAAATTTCATGGAAATAATATATAAATGAAAACTAATGAACTAAAAATAATTTCTATAATATATGATCACTGATAACATGAAAATTTAAGAATCCTCACTGGTTGGAGTCTCTCCTGTGAATACACAACTAAAGGACGGGCACAAAATTACAGGCCCATCATAGCTTGGGTAAAGGGTGTTCCTTGAGATCTGTATACTTTTTCTTCAATGAGGTAATGGATTAGAATAATTAATCAACAGATTTAGTTTCTTCTTCCAAAATCTACTAAAAATCTTCTTCCTTAAAAACCACATCAATAATGGTATTCTTCACCTTGTCAAATAGCTCATGCTGCTTCTGTATAATTTTTTCTAATATCTATAGTGCATGTTGTAGTTGAGATATATCTTCTTGAACAAATATAATTTTATAATATAAATGTCTGATTTTCTAACACCCCGAGCTTCCACGATACGCCTCTCTTTCAATAATGCAATAGCTTGCATTGTACGCAAGTTCGAGTTCTAACACACCGCAACTAATCAAAGTAGCCGTTATGAATAGTAATAACCACCTTTTAAATTTATAGAAATTTTATATTTCAAAATGGACTTCATTTTTGTATTCCTAATGTTGAAATTAGCCTATGTTGAATTTTTTGAGAACTTTAAAATTTTTATGAATAGTGAAAAATACTTAAAACAACTTTTTTAATCAAAATAATTTATAGTGATAAGTTATACTATTTAGTGGTTTTAAGGTATAATTAGAATATGTTTTTACCATTTTATCCAATGGTGGTCATTAGAATTAATCTAACATTGAAATTGGACATAAACAATTGCCAATCTTTTGATATAAATTGTTTCTTAAAAACACGCTATTTGTCGTAACAGCGGGAATTAATTATAAAATTAATTAATGCAAATTATATGTTTGGAATTTTGTAAAATAGACATAATTTTTGAATTCGGAATATCAATTATAGCTTAGGGTGAAATTTTGGCCTTGTTCTGAAAAACTTCAATTTTTGATGAATAGTGAAACCACTAAGTGGTAGTTAAATAACTGATTTTTCGTTTAAATGAAATATTACCACTTATGTGATTTGATTTTCAAAAATCCGACATACATGGTTGTCATTAAGAAGTAAAATGTGGTTCAATGAGATCAAAATAATTTTTTGGTGAATAGTAACTTTTAAGTTCTTAATCGCGATTAGAGGTAATTAGTGTAGTTTAAGGTACAAATAATGTTTTAATAATATGAGATGAGCATGACACTTGTCCTACTCCTATTGGATGAGTCCTGGCCGACCAAGACAACCCATGGGTCAACTTGGGGACCCCATGGATCCACTTTAGTTGGAAAATGACATTAATATATATTTATTTAATGTTAAAATTAAATTGACACAAACATGAGTTGTTTTACTAAAACAGTTTTTAAGTGGGGTTACAGAAGTCCAAAGTTTGACTATAAATATTCATTAGAACGCTAAAAATATTTCCTACATCATAGTATTTTTTTATAATTTTTAGACATTAAATAAAGTAAATTATTTATGACATCATTATGATGCAGTGATGACATCATTATTTAACGATTTAAATAAAATGGGAAGATAATGCAAAATACAAGGATTAAACTTGTACAAAGCCTATTAGATGAGGAGATTTCGAACCCTTATCACCTTAGCCAAGAATTATATAAGTGTGGGACCTTTAGAATCCGAAAATCATTGTGTAATAATGTAACATTTCAATCTTTCCAAAAGAGCCCCTCCTCTCCACTTATAAAAGGCCCCCGCCTCTCCCACCTTATTCACACCTTCAAGCCATTTGGCTCGGAAAACCTCTGGCCAACTACTCTCCCAACTTCCCCCTATTACTACTAGAAGCCTCACTTTGGGCAGAACTCTTCCCAAGGAAGCCTTTGGCTCAAATCAAAAAGAGTTACCCGATTTTGAGGTAATGTCTTCTCTAATGTTGTTTTGTTTTATTTTTCTTCTCCAACCCCCTAAACTATTTTTATTCATTTCTTTTGTAACAACACCAGTATCCTCAATATAATAGGATGTTGTTATAAGAAGTATTAGAGATACACTTACACACACCTACATCCAATGGTTAAAGAACATACGGTTTCTGTGGATGGCGAATTTCTGCCTCACAAAACGATGATTGTTCAACACTCATATAACACCTTCAAAGGTGGCCATTAAGATGTCACTATTTTTATATATGATATATAATATGTTTATGTTTTACTTATGCTTCTGTATTTCTCATTTATGGCATACTTTATGATTTCCATTATGGGTAAAACGCGATAATTTCATTTTAGGAAGTGCGGACTACTGCCCCCTCAAAGTGATTTGAATCGTTAATGCCATATGTGGGATGTATAAAGGATGGAGTAAATGGTATTATACAATATATTATACTGTAATTTTATTAATTTATATCATAATGATTTCATTCCATTAAATACGAAATAGAAATGAAAGTAGCGTTCATGCGTACGTACGGCTTACCGTCTCCATGAACGGTGCATTTCATTTCTTACCTCTAAATGTTACGTAATATTATAAACGAATGTATATACTGGATATATATGATATATATGACATCTAAATCATGAATATAATTCTGGAGATAATGGATATTCTACCACATAAACAACTTGTAATTATAAGAAGTTTATTGTTGACTCAAGTACCAAAGATCGACAAAATGACCGTTATTAACTTAAATAATTACATAATGTTCATATCATTGTAATAAGTGATATAAAAAGGATAATGAAATTGAAAATGGTTCTTAATAAGGTATATATTAACTCTAGTTTATTATTCAGGAGGTTAAATAATGGTTGAGTCAAGTCAGACACGAGGTAAGGGAACTTCTTAACCCAACTTCCATTCTTTGGGTTAATCTCCTACTTTCAAATTATGCCATGATATTATTATGTCTTATTTTGTATTTTTACTTTCTTTATGTGTACCTATAGTGAATACACATAATATATCTATTATATTTTAAAAATTATCTTTGTAAGTACTTCGTCTCAATCTCCTTTCATTGAGGCATATTTGGTTTTATACACAAATTTCTTTTATACGGTGTATAAACCACTTTGACTTTTACGTTTATTCAAAAAGAATCTTTTTTATACGAAGCATTTACTAAACGACGAAAGGGAATGTTTTTGTCGTACGTATGTGGCGACAACGACTTCTCCGCCGCCGTGACCATTATTTGAGTTTCGGCTTCCTCTACAAGCCATACCCTTTTTTTAATGAAAAATAAATACCATGTTATACTTTTCTTTTATTTTGGTATTGAAAATGGTTTTGAAAGCGTTTTTATTATATCAATGTGTTGTATTGATATATTGTGATTGAAATGTGGAAATGTTATGTTTCCTTTATGCATGTTTTCTGTGATACGATTATGTTATGGTTTATGAGATATTTAAACCTGTTCATATGAGGAATGTATTGGACTTAATAAGTGACGGGTGGAGCCCTCTATAGCTCCTCGATGCATCGGTAGGTCTCATGAGACAACTAGACATGGAATTGGCCGAGGCCCTTTCCCAATTTGATTTATGATTTTGGACGAGGCCTTAATCATTTTAGACGTCTTGGCCGAGGCCTTGACAAAATGTTTCAGAATGTCCGGCATTATACATTCCCTCATTATGAAAGTGGTTATTGATATTTCATGTGATTATTCGTCTAGTAGAATATCCATGTGAGTAAGTAAGTGGCATTATTTGATTTTACTTTTTCCATGTTATGCTGAAGTTCATGTTTAATAACGCTTTTGTTTAGTTATACATTGCCTTAAATGGTTATGTTTATTTATGAAAGCTTCCGCAATATTGTTATCCATACTGAGCATCTGAGCTCACCCCTTTCAATGTTTTGATATTTTCCAGGATGTGAAGAAGTATTTTATGAATGACCTGCAAGGATAGTCTGAAGAGGATATGAGTGTGGACTATGAAGACTTTGTTATTAGTTTTTCACTTTATGATGTAATGTAACACTTATGAATGTATCTAGTGTTTCCAAGGCTACTAAACTAATCGGTCTTTCGAGACTTGATCTTTTGTGATCATGCCAATGTTACGAAGTAACGCACCGGCTCTGGGTAGCTGGGGTCGGGGCGTTACAGTTGGTATTAGAGGCAGTTTAGTACTAACCTTGGAAGCTATATTTAGATAAATTCTGATTAGAGCACATATCCCGAAGATAGAATTTGAGGATTAGTATAGAAGAACTTCCTAGAATTTTGGTGTTGTAGAGATGTTGCGAGTTTTCCGAGGAATACATCCCCGTGTGGATACGAGCAGGTAGAGGCGGCTCTGGCACAGATGTACCTAGGGGTAAAACCAGAAAACACCGCTTTGAGCTAGACTCGAACGGGAACTGGTGCACGACAACGGGCCTTGCTGCACTCTTGGTTACGACACTCCCGGGGGATATGCTTTGGATAATTCCCATTTTCTTTACAAACCACTATGAAGGGTTACGAGTATATACTTCCGCAAAGAAAACATTTTTATAATTATGGATTATATCCATAATTAGTTCAATTTATGTTAAGTGTTTTACAAGTATGGAATTATGTATTTTGATTCATCAACTAATCTAGTTTATGCCATTATTTAGAAATGGAGCCTAGTGGAAGGAATGGAAACCGTATCAATGCACGACTCCATGTAGGGATTTCCCTCCTGCTCAAGATAATTATTATGGATCTGGAGATACAACTGGTGCTAATCAACTTATTACCATACTGGGACAACTCACTCAGGTTATGAATAATAACCTTACTCGTATGGAGAACCCTGATCCGCAACGTGGAGGATCAATGTTAGACCGCTTCATGAGGCAGCAACCACCAACCTTCAATGGGAGTACAAATCCTGTAGTAGCTAAGCAATGGATAAATTCTTTAGAGAAAATATTACATGCCTTGGGGAGTAGTGAAAGGAAGAATGTTGTCATGGCAGTTTACCGCCTCACTGGAGATGCCGATCAATGGTGGTCACTAATTCAAAACACAAAGGAAGATGATGAATTAACAAACATGGAATGGCAGGAGTTCAAAGAGATGTTCTTAGAAAAATACTTTCCTCGAGACCATCGAGCGGATATGGAAAGGCAATTTCTGAGTCTGAGGCAGAAGGAGGATGAGAATGTCGCAAAGTATGAGACTAACTTTACAAGGTTAGCAAGGTATGCTGCAGATTACATACGTAACCCAAGAAGTAAGACTGATCGTTTCTTTTATGGGTTGAAACCATTTCTCCGTCGAGCTTTAGTATCACAAACCTTCTCTTCATACGAAGGTATTGTCTCGTGCTCTATCAAGACGGAAAAGGAATTCTCTAAGTCTTATGACTTTAAATCAAAGCATGATAAGAAGAGATCCGCTGAAAACTCTGGGAAAGGAAAAAAGGAAACAGGGAAGAAGGGTAGAAATGAATTTCCACCCTATGATAATTGTGGTAGGAAGCACCCTGGTGCCTGTCTAAAAGGAAAAGGAGTATGTTACAAGTGTGGTGAAAAAGGCCACCCAGCTCATGAATGCAAGGGAAAGGAAGCGGCTGTCAACATGGAATGTTATAATTGTAGGGAAATGGGGCATTATGCAAATGAATGTCCTAAGCGTCAGGGAAACATACCTCAGAAAAGGCCAAGGGATCAAGGAAAATCTTATGTTGTGACTACAGTTGAAGCAGAGTAACTAATGTATTGGTGCTTTTGGACTCATGGATTATATTCTGGTTATTAGAATAATGTGATATATATATAAGGATTGTACTGCAGTACTTTTTGTTTCAGTAAGGTTTTAATATGATGAAGTTAATCATATTTTTAGTATGTGACAATAAGAGAAACTTTACTTTGTTTGGGGAATCTGATAAATTGATTTTGGAATTAAGAGACCTTTTAGAGAAAGTCTGGACATAGGTATTTTGGATAACTATAAAGGTTGGAGTGGATTAAGTTGATCTTTGGATAGTATTGTTTAAGGTTAAAAAATTTATGAAGATTATTTTTGGAATATTATGATACTATAGTTTTAGGAAAAGGACAACCTGCAGGGTGGGGCATAACCCGCCGCGTTGGACAAAGTTGCAGGAATCGAACCCACAACCATAGTGCGACATGCCTTTATTTCCTACCACTAGCCTATAGAAAGTCCCTAGTTATTACAAAATAATTTTACTAATCTAAATGGTATGTGTTAACATTTGTAACCTTATACAATTAGGATAAATAGAATATTTTTGAGCTCTGTTACCATTTGGAGTAAAAGTTGGGTTTGTGGTAAAAATTTATTAACGAATGAAAGTATACATAACAAGTATGTATATTTCCTTGCGTTCTTAGTAAATCTCCTAAATAAATTCCTCAACATTATAAAAGGTAACTTAAAACAAAAATGTTGTCGGTTAACTTTTCCAACTGGGGATTCAATGCCCGTTTAACCAATCACAAGTTTGTGATTTTCTTGTAGTTAAACTTTCTCCTAATCCTGTTTTCTATAACTCTCCATCAGACATTGATGGTTTGTTTCTCCTCCATATCCATATTTTCATAGAATCCTAGAATTGGCTATATCGGGTGACCTTTGTACTTATCTTGCTTTCTTTTAATGTTATATATTTATTAACCTTATTTCCGATGTGGGTTTTCCTCAAAGGTATTTTCTCTTTTCAACCTTTTATTTTCAATGAAAAATTTCAAATTGCGAGGACGCAATTTATTGAAGGAGGGGAGAATGTAACACCCCGAGCTTCCACGATACGCCTCTCTTTCAATAATGCAATAGCTTTCATTGTACGCAAGTTCGAGTTCTAACACACCGCAACTAATCAAAGTAGCCGTTATGAATAGTAATAACCACATTTTAAATTTATAGAAATTTTATATTTCAAAATGGACTTCATTTTTGTATTCCTAATATTGAAATTAGCCTATGTTGAATTTTTTGAGAACTTCCAAATTTTTATGAATAGTGAAAAATACTTAAAACAACTTTTTTAATCAAAATAATTTATAGTGATAAGTTATACTATTTAGTGGTTTTAAGGTATAATTAGAATATATTTTTACCATTTTATCCAATGGTGGTCATTAGAATTAATTTAACATTGAAATTGGACATAAACAATTGCCAATCTTTTGATATAAATTGTTTCTTAAAAACACGCTATTTGTCGTAACAGCGGGAATTAATTATAAAATTAATTAATGCAACTTATATGTTTGTAATTTTGTAAAATATACATCATTTTTGAATTCGGAATATCAATTATATCTTAGGGTGAAATTTTGGCCTTGTTCTGAAAAACTTCAATTTTTGATGAATAGTGAAACCACTAAGTGGTAGTTAAATAACTGATTTTTCGTTTAAATGAAATATTACCACTTCTGTGATTTGATTTTCAAAAATCCAACATACATGGTTGTCATTAAGAAGTAAAATGTGGTTCAATGAGATCAAAATAATTTTTTGGTGAATAGTAAGTTTTAAGTTCTTAATCGCGATTAGAGGTAATTAGTGTAGTTTAAGGTACAAATAATGTTTTAATAATATGAGATGAGCATGAAACTTGTCCTACTACTATTGGATGAGTCATGGCAGACCAAGACAACCCATGGGTAAACTTGGGGACCCCATGGAGCCACTTTAGTTGGAAAATGACATTAATATATATTTATTTAATGTTAAAATTAAATTGACACAAACATGAGTTGTTTTACTAAAACAGTTTTTAAGTGGGGTTACAAAAGTCCAAATTTTGACTATAAATATTCATTAGAAAGATACAAATATTTCCTACATCATAGTAGTTTTTTTATAATTTTTAGACATTAAATAAATTAAATTATTTATGACATCATTATGATGCAGTGATGACATCATTATTTAACGATTTAAATAAAATGGGAAGATAATGCAAAATCCAAGGCTTACACTTGTCCAAAACCTATTGGATGAGGAGATTTAGAACCCGTATCACCGTAGCCAAGAATTATATAAGTGTGGGACCTTTAGAATCCGAAAAGAATTGTGTAATAATGTAACATTTCAATCTTTCCAAAAGAGCCCCTCCTCTCCACTTATAAAAGGCCCCCACCTCTCCCACCTTATTCACACCTTCAAGCCATTTGGCTCGGACAACCTCTGGCCAACTACTCTCCCAACTTCCCCCTATTACTCCTAGAAGCCTCACTTTGGGCAGAACTCTTCCCAAGGAAGCCTTTGGCTCAAATCAAAAAGAGTTACCCGATTTTGAGGTAATGTCTTCTCTAATGTTGTTTTGTTTTATTTTTCTTCTCCAACCCCCTAAACTCTTTTTATTCATTTCTTTTGTAACAACAACAGTATCCTCAATATAATAGGATGTTGTTATAAGAAGTATTAGAGCTACACTTACACACACCTACATCCAATGGTTAATGAACATACGGTTTATGTGGATGGCGAATTTCTGCCTCACGAAACGATGATTGTTCAACACTCATATAACACCTTCAAAGGTGGCCATTAAGATGTCACTCTTTTTATATATGATATATAATATGTTTATGTTTTTCTTATGCTTCTGTATTTCTCATTTATGGCATACTTTATGATTTCCATTATGGGTAAAACGCGATAATTTCATTTTAGGAAGTGCGGACTACCGCCCCCTCAAAGTGATTTGAATCGTTAATGCTATATGTGGGATGTATAAAGGATGGAGTAAATGGTATTATACACTATATTATACTTTAATTATATTATAAATTTATATCATAATGATTTCATTCCATTAAATTCGAAATAGAAATGAAAGTAGCGTTCATGCGTACGTACGGCTTACCGTCTCCATGAACGGTGCATTTCATTTCTTACCTCTAAATGTTACGTAATATTATAAACGAATGTATATACTGGATATATATGATATATATGACATCTAAATCATGAATATAATTCTGGAGATAATGGATATTCTACCACATAAACAACTAGTAATTATAAGAAGTTTATTGTTGACTCAAGTACCAAAGATCGACAAAATGACCGTTATTAACTAAAATAATTACATAATGTTCATATCATTGTAATAAGTGATATAAAAAGGATAATGAAATTGAAAATGGTTCTTAATAAGGTATATATTAACTCTAGTTTATTATTCAGGAGGCTAAAGAACGGTTGATTCAAGTCAGACACGAGGTAAGGGAACTTCTTAACCCAACTTCCATTCTTTGGGTTAATCTCCTACTTTCAAATTATGTCATGATATTATTATGTATTATTTTGTATTTTTACTTTCTTTATGTGTACCTATAGTGAATACACATAATATATCTAATTTATTTTAAAAATGATCTTTGTAAGGACTTCGTCTCAATCTCCTTTCATTGAGGCATATTTGGTTTTATACACAAATTTCTTTTATACGGTGTATAAACCACTTTGACTTTTACGTTTATTCAAAAGGAATCTTTTTTATACGAATCATTTACTAAACGACAAAAGGGAATGTTTTTGTTGTACGTATGCAGCGACAACGACTTCTCCGCCGCCGTGACCATTATTTGAGTTTCGGCTTCCTCTACAAGCCATACCCTTTTTTTAATGAAAAATAAATTCCATGTTATACTTTTCTTTTATTTTGGTATTGAAACTGGTTTTGAAAGCATTTTTATTATATCAAGGTGTTGTATTGATATATTTTGATTGAAATGTGGAAATGTTATGTTTCCTTTATGCATGTTTTATGTGATACGATTATGTTATGGTTTATGAGATGTTTAATCCTGTTCATATGAGGAATGTATTGGACTTAATGAGTAACGGGTGGAGCCCGCTATAGCTCCTCAATGCATCGGTAGGTCTCATGAGACAACTAGACATGGAATTGGCCGAGGACCTTTCCCAATTTGATTTATGATTTTGGTCGAGGCCTTAATCATTTTAGATGTCTTGGCCGAGGCCTTGACAAAATGTTTCAGAATGTCCGGCATTATACATTCCCTCATTATGAAAGTGGTTATTGATCTTTCATGTGATTATTCGTCTAGTAGAATATCCATGTGAGTAAGTAAGTGGCATTATTTGATTTTACTTTTTCCATGTTATGCTGAAGTTCAAGTTTAATAACGCTTTTGTTTAGTTATACATTGCCTTAAATGTTTATGTTTATTTATGAAAGCTTCCGCAATATTGTTATCCTTACTGAGAATCTGAGCTCACCCCTTTCAATGTTTTGATATTTTCCAGGATGTGAAGAAGTATTTTATGAATGACCTGCAGGGATAGTCAGAAGAGGATATGAGTGTGGACTATGAAGACTTTGTTATTAGTTTTTCACTTTATGATGTAATGTAACACTTATGAATGTATCTAGTGTTTCCAAGGCTACTAAACTAATCGGTCTTTCGAGACTTGATCTTTTGTGATCATTCCAATGTTACGAAGTAACGCACCGGCTCTGGGTAGATGGGGTCGGGGCATTACAGATTTCAACTTTCCTAGTTCTGAAAAAATATCGGTGTGTTGCTGTAGAGACCTGAAGCTTGACGTTAATGGACATTACATTACTATTGTGGAATATCTAATACATAAAAAAAACAGACACACAAGGACCATAATAGTTTAGTGTCTTTGGAAACTTGGAATATAAACTTCTAATCATGTTGAAAGATCTTCAACATCTCCCATAACGATCCTCCCCTTTTTGTTTCCTTACCTAAAACCGTTCTTTTAATCCTGGGGGAAAATAAAACATAAAAAGGGTGAGCTCAAATGCTCAGTAAGGGTAAGATTGGGGAAAATAAAAAAAAACTATATACATTTGAACTTAAAAACATGAACATAATATTTAAACATCAAAATCTTGAGCAATGACATAAAACATGGCAGTACGTAAGGCATAGATCATAATAGATCATCAATCATGATAAAATAGCATAGGAATAAAGCATGTAATTTTGGCATCCATTAAGCACATGTAATGATTTCCATATTATCCAAGGCAATACTGACATGACCATCTTAGTGGACAAGGTCCCTTTATGAATCGAGTTCACTCCTCGTTTCAGTCCTGTAACACTAAACCGGATTAACTTACAATTCCAACCATGTCTGTCTCATGATATGTAAATCTTTACCCAATGCATTGGAGGGAGATATAGGTCCCACCCATATCATAATGAAAACATTCTTACTTGTGCCACAAAAAAAACATACATCATTCATAAAAACCCAATAAATAAAACCGGTTTCATAAACATCATCCCATCTTCACATAATCCATATAAAAGAAATGGATATCATTTCATAATAATAAAAGTGAAACCATGTAAATCATAGAGACATTATACTTGAAACATACACATATGGAAAAATTTCATCTTAGAAGAAAAATGGTTTTGATAAAACACTTGAAATGAATTCTTGATGAAAATATCCTTTTTTCTTCAAAATCATTTTATTTTCACAAAATGTCATGCAATTTTAAAAGAAAAGTATTTTTTTGAAAATAGTCATGGAATATTTTGGATGAAGCTTCATGAAAATAAGTCTTTATAAAACCGTAAAAATCCGTTCATGTCGTATAAGTTAAAAAAAACATTCTTCTCATACTTTTGCCGGAAAAGTCAAAAAGTTCCTCGTAAAAGAAAGATTCCATACATACCATGTAGTAAAAGTAAAAAATGGGTAAAAATGACATTAAAAATACATGAAACCATTTTTAGGAAACATGGATATGGATGAGAATAATAACCCCAATAAATACTTACGAATAAACAATCTCGGATAAGAACAAGATTGGAAAAGTTATCCCTTACCTTAGGTCCGATATGCTTCATATGGATCCGTACCTCCTGTATAATGATTTAAATAATGTCATTGACTTATTACAGAATCATATTCCTTGTTATGATATCATATATGGTTCACTTATGACTGTATATTACCCATTCCTTTGTAAATTAATGTTAAAGTAGCGTTTTGGGTACAATCGTTTCTTTTGTCATTCGTGTTTTAACTTGTAATTATTCATATGATTACTTAGATCATGGTTACTTACATACATAATGTAAAACATGATTTATATATAATATATATTCAGAATATACATATATATATAATAGATCAATAAATGGAAAGAAATACACCGTTCATGGAGACGGTAGGCCGTATGTACGCATGAACGCTGTTTTTGTTTCCTTATTGAATGGAATGGAATTAATTAAATGACATACATATATATATACATAAATCCAGTATCATTATTATGTCATATATTTCATGATTACTTATTATATATACTTTATAATCATTCATGAATGGTTAATCATTGAGAATGAATCTCATCGCGTCGTGGAGACGGTAGTTCGTACGTACGCACGAGCGATGATATCATTCCCATGATCGTGGAATTGAATTGAAGTGTATGTATAATATTTAAGAATCAATATCACTTTACAATAATCATATATAGTCATTATTTACACCATTATACCCATCCAAGTAAGGTGGTGGTGGAAAATAGATTACACCATGGCGTGGAGACGGTATTCCGTACGTACGCACGCGCGGTGATTTCTTTTTGCATAGTATGGATAAATGGTGAAATAGGTTTGTTTCATCCTTATAATAAAATATCATTATATGGGTGATACTGATGTTATTACTTCATAATTAAAAAACTAAATAAGAATATTTGGAAGAAGAAATAAAATTGAAAGAATCGGTAACGAACATTACATCTTCTTTGAAGCGCCTCTTTGAGACCTCCTCTTAGGGCACTACAATTGGTCTTCAAAGAAGACCAGGACATCTAGGATGTTTCTAAAGAATTGGAGAAGATAATTTTTTAGGGTTTTTCTGAGCAAGAAGGC
Organism: Viscum album; assembly: GCA_963277665.1. Taxonomy (NCBI): domain Eukaryota; kingdom Viridiplantae; phylum Streptophyta; class Magnoliopsida; order Santalales; family Viscaceae; genus Viscum; species Viscum album. The sequence continues at coordinate 1,708,378,958 of OY728129.1, forward strand.
TCAAATTGGTGTGAGGAAGAGAGTGAGGAGGTGTTCTTTTATAAGGGAGGGGAGGGGCACCTTTGGAAATCTTAAAAATATTAATTTATAATAAATCTAACCCCACATAAAAACCTCCAAAAATGACTCATATTCAAATATTAGATGCGATAGGGTTGTAATATCATCAAAAAATAAAATTTATACATGTTATGAAATTATTTTAAACATTATCAACTTGATATATCCTTACTTAATCAATTTAATTTTATTTGTGGTAATAACATTCTAAATTTTAAATTATAACAAATAATTACTTATTTGTTGTGAATTATCCATAATTTGATACTTTATAAAAGTTTGGACCATATAAATTTAAATTTATAATTTTTATATATTTTTGTGATTTTTAAACAATTTTATGATATGTTATTTTTATAAAATAAAAAGAGTGTCAATTTTGACACTATTGATTTATTTGAATTTAAATAAAATATATACATAAGATATGTTCGAACTAAAAGTTTTAATAGATTTATAAAAGGTCATATGTATCTATAAAATTAGTTGAGAACATTAAATAGTTCATATAATATTTATTTTATTATTTTTAAAACCATTTATTTGGTTTATCTCTTAAAAAAATAATTACTACAACATTTGTTTATAATTATTTAATATACTTATTTTTTGCATAAAAATTAAAACTAAACTCCTATGATGAATATACCTCTATTAAGTTTCACAATAATACTTTTACTAGAATTTATAATCTTAAAATCACAATATTTAAATTGTTATATTTATTAAATTATGAAGGTGACATCTTTGGAATCATTTAAAATAAAATAATATAAGTGTCATAATAACTTTTATAGGACTTCAAACGGTTATATATTAGGTTATTGGATTAATAAGGTGTATATATACACTACCAATAAGTTTTGGTCAGGTTTTTGGGCCTTTTAATGGGTATTATTATTTCAATAAAAACTATATTACGGATTTTTCACTTAATAAATAATTTCTGCATCATTAATGTATCACCATTAATGACAATTATTTAATCCCGAAAAATTCTAATAAAATTATAATGATGTAGATAATTTTCTTATCTTTCTGGAAACTATTCATGTTTGATGTTTTATGATGTTTATCACAAAATTAAAATTATTATACTTATAAGATTTAAGAGAGTGATATGCTGTCACTTTCTTTGGTTTTAATAATAATTAAATTATTTTCATGGTCAAAAGTCCATAAAATGTATCTAATCCGACCCTTATGTGATATGGGTATATGTGTAGCCATCCAATATAATTTTTCATGTATTAGGGTAATTTTATAATATTATATTTACCCTTAATTACCCGTTTTACCTTTAACTATGGTAAATAAAATTTACCGTAGTTACTATTCATAATTCACAAAAATAAAAAAGTAGCCTATTAAGATAATTTGGACCCACTGATTCCAAATATCGAATACATTTTTTCAAATTCAATACACAGAAGTTGCATAAATTAAATTAAAATTAATCTCGTTGTCAAATGAAAACGGGTTTTTGATTAAAACATTACAAAAGATTGAATTGATTTAACCTACGAATTAAATGTAAAATAAATGCTAATGACATACATTATATTAAATGGTAAAAATATATTATATTTATACTTTTAAACCATTCAATATTATAATTTAACCACATAAGTTATTACGATGAAAAAAGTTGTTTTTAATTAAAATATATCGTGTTTTTACTATTCATTAAAATATTAAAGTTATCAGAAAAATATCAAAACTTTATCCAATGTAAATTTTTATATCCTGATTCAAAAGAAGAATTTTATTTTTTCAAGTTGAACTTATAATCATGTCAACAACTATATTTAAAGTGGGTGCGCCATCAAAAGGCGGCAAAATTGCATTTTTTGACAAATACTTATTTTACCCAAAAAATTTATTTTGTTCTTATACCATGTTCTAGGAAATGTGTAAGATGAATAATAATGATATAAAATTCAAAATTTAGTTAATACTATTCATAACGGATAGTTCATAATAATATTATAATAATATACCGTTGTTTAGTAAAACCCGGTGTTGCGTACAACACACGCTATTGAGGAAGGTCGTGATTGCGTGTAATGAATGCTATGTTAGGGTTGAATTTTGTGCAAGACTCCTTTGTTGTTTCATATTACAAAATCCAACCATATTTCATTTATACATTGAATATATATATATATATACACTCAATGATGCGTAGAATGACTATTATCAACCGAACTTGAAATTGTGTGTAACACAATCTAAGAATAGTGTTGCCTATACTGAAAGCTAATACAGTGTTGTGTATAGTACAAGATAATATTGTTGTAGCATAAAACACATGACATCAAATAAATTAAAAAGAATACTTATCATAAAATATCGGTTTGTTACATTCTACCCCCTTAAATGAATTTCGCCCTCGAAATTCACCGGGGTTATGCATGGTTTTATACTTGAAAATTTCTTTAATTGAAATCCACATCGTAAAATGAAATACCAAAACTTAACTTTCAAAACTAAAGTATGAAAAGTAATGGTTACCCAAATTAACTCATCACTGGGTTTCCACGTAGGAGAACATAGGTGAAAATATGGATATGGAAGAGAAATCTAACCATCATGTTCTGATGGAGAGTGGTAGAGAACATGGCTATGAAAAAGCCAATAATAACAAAGCCATATATTTGTGATGATCTAAGGTACCATATGATTCATCGGATATAAGGGCACTAGGACAACATTTTTGGTTTTCAAGATCATTTCCCAAAAGTTGAAGAATTTGAATTAGAAGAAATACTTTCTTGATTTTGGTACAATCTCACTTTTGTTCGTTCTTTGAACAATTTCAACTTCATCTTTTAAAGAAATGAAGTTGAATTTGTTATTCGTGAAGTGTTAGCAGATCATGTGATATAATGATGGGTTATTCCATCTGTTTCAAATAAAATGTTAGCAAAAGTTATAAGTCCATCTTATGGTTAGATTAATCATATATGGTTCCAAAAATGAACTTATACTTCATATATCATACTGATTAATAAAATAAAACTAGTTTCTACTATCCAGGGACTTCCTGTAGGCCAGTGGTAGGAGATAAAGGCCTTTCACACTTCGGTTGTGGGTTCGATTTCCACAGCCTTGTCCGACGCGATGGGCTGTCGCCCATCCTATAGGTTGTCCTTTTTTTAAAACAACATTACTATAACATCCCATCAATAATATCGAAACAAACTTCTATCCTTAAACAATACCAACTTATGTCCAATATAATCCATTCCAATATTTAGTCTTATCTAAAATACTTCGATCCAAGCTCATAGTATAAAGAAAATAATTACTAGAAAGGTTATCTACCAAGAATGTGAATACAAGCATTTATCCCACATATATCATAAGATATATCTTATTGGTTGCATTCCAAACGCATGAATACCTTAGTCATATCTTCTCTTGAAACATAAATTACCATACAACCTTAGTGAAAACATGAATACTGTCAAAAGGTAACTCTTTCCACATACCAAAATCCCCAAAAAATCTATATAATCAAACCAGAATATCACTTAGTCCTTATATCAGTCATGAGCTCATGAATACAATCAAACATCTCATTATCTTCTTATCCCTTCATTATGTGCATATCATCTACTTTCCAAAAATATCTGAATAACCTTCCATGGTTACTGGTACAATTCAACATATACTTTCATATACTTTTGGAAAAACAATAGTGTAACAATCCTTAGATGATTCTTTATTCCATAGTACCATACATTATTCTTTATAAACATACAATCATTCCACTAACTTCTTAAACCACTAGCTGAGCTCCATCATTTATTTCATCTCATATTTCATTTGTAGTCTCTTCATCATCATCCACATAAATACTACCCGTATGACCATGATGATTCTCTTCATGAGATTTTCCCTTAGGGCATTGGTTGCATAATTCCCATACATTCCACATTTAAAACATCTAATCATTGTTGATTTCGTTGCAATACCATTATCCTTGTCCATGGTGTTAACTGAACCTTTTCCTTTGAACTTACTGGCTTTGTGTCCTTCTTTTCCACACCCAAAGCATCTTCCAATTCCTTTGAAACAATCTCCTTGATGCCTCTTCCCACATGATTTACATGAGGGAAATTGAACTTTCATTCCTCTATGATCATTATGAAACTTCATCATTCTCTTATTATCTGAGTCGGGAAACTTACCAAAGTTGAGATTATTGATCATATTATGAGATTGCTGATAAGTCATAATAAAGATTTTTGGACTTCCAAATACCGTTTCATTTGGGTTCTCATGAATAATATCATTCCATTGTCCGTCATATCCTCCATTATCGTGAATCTTCATGTTTCCAGCCATTTTCTAAAACCCAAAAAGAATAGTGTGAGAGGAAAAAATCATGCTAGGGAAAACAACATAGTAAATGGGGAGTACCCTCAATATCTAACAACTTAGGTTAAATTCTATGATCGTTACCATAGTTCTAGGACTATATCCTATACGTATACTTATCCTTATGGATATCCGTAGACATACCTTATAAATATCTCTAGGGATCTCACTAATGTTTTCACATCCTAGTTTCCAAAGGTTGACTAAACCTTTCCTCTGATACCAACTGTAGAGATCCGAAGCTTGACATTCATGGACATTACATTACTGTTGTGTAATATCTAATACATAACAAAAACATACACACAAGGATCGTAATAGTTTAATGTCTTTGGAAACTTGGAATATAAACTTCTAATCATGTTGAAAGATCTTCAACATCTCCCATAACGATCCTCCCCTTTTTGTTTCCTTAACTAAAACCATTCTTTTAATCTTGGGGGAAAGGAAAACATAAAAAGGGTGTGCTCAAATGCTCAGTAATGGTAAGCATGGAGAAAATCAAACAAACCATATACATTTGAACTTAAGAACACGAACATAATATTTAAACATCAAAATCTTGAGCAATGACATAAAACATGGCAGTACGTAAGGAATAAATCATAATGGATCCTCAATCATGATAAAATAGCATAGGAATAAATCATGTAATTGTTGCATCCATTAAGCACATGTAATGATTTCCATAGTAGCCAAGGCATTACTGTCATGACCATCTTACTAGACAAGGTCCCTTTCTGAATCGATTTCACTCCTCATTTCAGTCATGTAACACTGAACCAGATTAACTTACCATTCCATCCATGTCTATCTCAGGAGATATAAATCTTTATCCAATGCATTGGAGGGAGATATTGGTCCCACCCATCTCATAATGAAATCATTCTTACTTGTGCCACAAAATAAACATACATCATTCATAAAAACCCAATAAATAAAATGGGTTTCATAAATATCATCCCATATTCACATAATACATATAAAAGAAATGGATATCATTTCATAATAAGAAAAGTGATACCATGTAAATCATAGAGACATTATACTTGAAACATACACATATGAAAAAATGTCATCTTAGATGAAAAATGGTTTTGATAAAACACTTGAAATGAATTCTTGAGGAAAATATCTTTTTTTCTTCAAAATCATTTTATTTTCACAAAATGTCGTGCAATTTTAAAAAAAATTATTTTTTTTGAAAATAGTCATGAAATATTTTGGATGAAGCTTCATGAAAATAAGGCTTTATAAAACCCTAAAAATCTGTTCGTGTCGTATAAGTTAAAAAAAACATTCTTCTCGTACTTTTTCTGGAAAAGTCAAAAAGTAACTCGTAAAAGAAATATTCCATACATACCATGTAGTAAAAGTAAAAAATGGGCAAAAAGGACATTAAACATACATGAAACCGTTTTTAGGAAACATGTACATGGATGAGAATAATAACCCCAGTAAATACTTACGAATAAACAATCTCGGATAAGAACGAGATTGGAAAAGTTATCCCTTACCTTAGGTCTGGTATGCTTCGTATGGATCCGAACCTCCGGTATAATGATTTAAATAATGTCATTGACTTATTACAGAATCATATTCATTGTTATGATATCATATATGGTTCACTTATGACTTTATATTACCCATTATTTTGTAAATTAATGTTAAAGTAGCGTTTTGGGTAAAATCATTTCATTTGTCGTTCGTGTTTTCACTTGTAATTATTCATATGATTACTTAGATCATGGTTACTTAAATCCAGAATGTAAAACATGATTTATATATAATATATATTCAGAATATACGTATATATAATAGACCGATAAATGGAAAAAATTACACCGTTCATGGAGACGGTAGGCCGTACGTACGCATGAACGTTGTTTTCGTTTCCTTATTGAATTGAATGGAATTAAGTAGATGACATACATATATATATATACATAAATCCAGTATCATTATTATGTTATATATTTCATGATTAGTTATTATATATACTTTATAATCATTCATGAATGGTTAATCATTGAGAATGAATCTCATCGCGTCGTGGAGATGGTAGTCCGTACGTATGCACGAGCGATGATATCATTCCCATGATCGTGGAATTGTGTTGAAGTGTATGTATAATATTTAATAATCCATATCACTTTACAATAATCATATATATTCATTATTCACACCATTATACCCATCCAAGTAGGGTGGTGGTTGAAAATAGATTACACCACGGCGTGGAGACGGTATTCCGTACGTACGCACGCATGGTGATTTCATTTTGCGTAGGATGGATAAATGGTGAAATAGGGTTCTTTAATACTTATAATAAAATATAGTTATATGATTGATACTGATGTTATTACTTCATAATGAAACAACTAAATAAGAAGAAGTGGAACAAGAAATAAAGTTGAAAGAATCGGTAAAGAACATTACATATTCTTTGAAGCGCCACTTTGAGACCTCCTCTTAGGGCACTAGAATTAGTCTTTGAATAATAAAAGAACCTATAGGATGTTTCTAGGGAAGTGGAGAAGATAATTTGGTAGGGTTTGGCCGATCTTGAATTCTCAAAGTGGTGTGAGGAAGAGAGGGAGGAGGTGCCCTTTTATAAGGGAGGGGAGGGGCACATTTGGAAATCTTACAAATATTAATTTATAATAAATCTAAGCCCACTTAAAAACCTCCCTAAATGACTAATATTAAAATATTAGATGATATAGGGTTGTAATATCATCAACCAATAAAATTTATACATGTTAGGTAATTATTTTAAACATTATCAACTTGATTTATCCTTACTTAATCAATTTAATTTTATTGTTGGTAATAACATTCTAAGTTTTAGATTATAACAAATAATTACTTATTTGTTGTGAATTGTCCATAATTGGATACTTTATAACATTTTAGACCATATAAAGTTAAATTTATAATTTTTATATATTTTTGTGATTTTTAAACAATTTTATAATATGTTATTTTTATAAAATAACAAGAGTGTCAATTTTGACACTATTCATTTATTTGAATTTAAATAAAATCTATACAAAAGATATATTCGAACTAAAAGTTTTAATAAATTCATAACAGGTCATATGTATCTATAAAATTAGTTTAGAACATTAAATAGTTCATATAATATTTATTTTAGTATTTTTAAAACCATTTATTTGGTTTATCTCTTAATAAAATAATTACTACAACATTTTTGTATAATTATTTAATATACTTATTTGTTGCCTAAAAATTAAAAATAAAATCCTATGATTAATATAAATCTATTAACTTTAATAATAATACTTTTACTCTAATTTATCATCTTAAAATCACAATATTTAAATTGTTATATTTATTAAATTATGAAGGTGACAGCTTTGGCATCATTTAAAAGAAAATAATATAAGTGTCATAATCACTTTTATAAGACTACAAAAGGTTATATTTTAGGTAATTGGATGCATAGGTTGTATATATACACTAAAAATAAGTTTTGTTCAGGTTTTTGGGCCTTTTAATCGGTATTATTATTTCAATGAAAACTCTATTACTGGTTTTTCACTTAATAAATAATTTCTGCATCATTAATGTATCACCATTAATGTCAATTATTTAATCGCTAAAAATTCTAATAAAATTATCATGATGTAGATAATGTTCTTAGAGTTCTGGAGACTATTCATGTTAGACGGTTTATGATGTTTATCACTAAATTAAAATTATTATACTTATACGATTTAAGAGAGTGACATGTTGTCACTTTCTTTGGTTTTAATAATAATTAAATTATTTTCACGGTCAAAAGTCCATAAAATGAATATAATCCGACCCTTATGTGATATGGGTATTCTTGTATCTATAAAATATAATTTTTTCATGTGTTAGGGTAATTTTATAATATTATATTTACCCTTAATTACCCGATTTACCTTTAACTATGGTAAATAAAATTTACCATAGTTAATATTCATAATTCCCCAAAATAAAAAGTAGTCTATTAACATAATTCTGACCCACTGATTCCAAATATGGAATCCATTTTTTCAAATTCAATATACAGAAGTTTCAGAAATTAAATTAAAATTAACCCTGTTGTCGAATGAAAACGGGTTTTTGATTAAAACATTGCAAAAGATTGAATTTATTTAACCTACAAATTCAATGTAAAATCAATGCTAATGATATACATTATATTAAATGGTAAAAATATATTCTATTTATACTTTAAAACCATTAAATGTTATAATTTTACCACATAAGTTATTACGATGAAAAAAGTGGTTTTTAATTAAAATATAGCGTGGTTTTACTATTCATTAAAATATGAAAGTTATCAGAAAAATATCAAAACTTTATCCAATGTAAATTTTTATATCTTGATTCAAAAGAAGAATTTTATTTTGTCAAATTGAACTTATAAACATGTCAACAACTAGATCTAATGTGGGTGCGCCATCAAAAGGCGGCAAAACTGCATTTTTTTAAAAATACTTATTTTACCCGAAAAATTTATTTTGTTCTTATACCATGTTCTAGAAAATGTGAATGATGAATAATAAAGTTATGAAATTAAAATTTTAGTTAATAATATTAATAATGGCTATTTCATAATAATATTATAAAAATATACCATTGTTTAGTAAAACCTGGTATTGCGTACAACACACGCTATCGAGGAAGGTCGTGATTGCATGTAATGAAAGCCAAGTTAGGGTTGCGTATTGTGCAAGACTCCTTTGTTGTTTCATATAACAGAATCCAACCATATTTCATTTATACATTGAATATATATATATATATATATACACTCAATGTTGCGTTGAATTACTATTATCAAACGAACTTGAAATTGTGTGTAACACAATCTAAGAATAGTGTTGTGTATACTACAAGCTAATACAGTGTTGCGTATAGCACAAGATAATCTTGTTGTAGCATAAAACACATGACATCAAATAAATTAAAAAGAATACTTATCATAAAATATCGGGTTGTTACAGTTTCTTTCTCCACCTTGCACTGGAAAGCTTCATTAAAGGTTTCATCATAATGTATCTTTACTATATAGGAGGCATCAACTAATACTACCCATAATTCAAGGTAACTCTTTTTCTCCCTCAAGGAGATCACCTCCTTTACCTGGGCATCAATGGTGGTATAATAAAAACCCTCGTAACCAAGGGTGTTTAACATGAATCAAATTTGAACAAGATATTCCTTAAGCCCTTCCTAATTGGTCTCCAAAATTAAGGTCCAAATATCCCTCAAAACTTTCTACCGCATCGACTGGTAAAGAGATGTAGAGTTTATACCTTGATCCAAGCCCATTTGGGAAAAAATAACATATTCGGGGACTATGTATCTAAGCAAGGTAGTTGTGCAAAAAGTCTTTGAGGAAGTAGTTAGGGATCCAACTACTAAATTATTTGACTTGGTTGGATGAATTTCCAAGGAAAAAGAGATTGTAACTTATGAGCTATAGGGAAAATACACTATAATAAGAGGCGCAAGAGTTTATCTGTAAGAGGATAAATGATAGGATATCACTAGGTAACCAATATATATGATCTATGTTAGAAACATACCTTTAATTATGGGTTGCTGATAATATTTATTACCAAAAACCCATCCTCCAGTGAAGAGGCCAAAACCTCTCATGATTAGTGACTTGGTGGTACCACTAGTTATTTCTATAATGTTATACTTTTCTCACCGCCTTTGAGGGTTTCAAGAGCCTAATAAATTTCATATGGAAAAACCAAAGGTGATCCATGTGTCTAGATATGTTTAGCTTCTCCAAAATTCACCTTTATCAAAGCTAAATTGGTAGCAGAGTAACTACCATTATCGGTTTCTACCAAGTGTGTGTTCTTATATTTTAGATCAAATATAACGACCATTGGAATGTTATAAATATTAATCGATCCTAACTTTGTAGACACTTAAACCCTTTGTACTATTTGACATCCCGGGACCAATAGTGAAGGTTCTACTAAATCCATAGAATGCTCACCTAATGTATCATGAGTATCTAGATATTCCTTCAAGAATGATCAGTGGGGACCTACACATTTTCGAAAAATAATGACATGTTTCTAGAATTGTAAAAAATAGTGAAACAGTAAAATTCATCACTTGTTGATTTTGTGAGACAAGTATCTAATAATTCAGAGTGTTTCCTTTTCCCTTTCTCCTATGAGGAAGGGTCCCCAGAAGTTGAAAACACTGAAGGTATAAATAAATCCCTCCATAAAGTGTGTATTCTAAGGGAGTTACACTAGGGATGATAATAACCACTTTCATTAGAGCCATTTGACCTAGGGAACCCTCATCATTGGTCCCCTAGTCACCGATCAACTCAGCTACAACAACCGTACCCCAGGAGAATATATTGGGGATGGAGGGAGAGGCATGTATTTTGTAGCTTCTTATTATTTCAATTAAAATGAAAAAGACGTCAGTATGGTTTCAATATGGCCAATTCCATTTGAATAATGTGTAAAAATCATCCTTCCACTACCTTGATGATGGTATAGCCCTTTTCTCCCATGAAAACCTCCAATGTTCCACGAACCACCATTCAATGCACCAATGTTGAATAGTGTATTTGACCCTTTATTATTTACGTCATTGTATCAAGGTCTTGAAGGAAGGACTCAACTTTCTTAGGGTGGTCTTTGAAGGTGATACCTTTTGGAGCAGTTATATAATTAAATTCATCAAAATGTATCTTTGTATGGCATAGTAATCCCCAGAGCTGAACTTTAGAATTATTGATCCTCTCGATTATCTGTCACTAAAATGATGTAGGAAAGAATAGTGTAGGCACATATTCACTCATAGGTGTCACACTCACAACATCCATGCTAGTAGAATATTGTATTAGCAACAAAACTATTGGTAAACATTTCACTTTCTTATAGGTCTCTTTTGGGCCTGTTGGTCCTCTCGAAACAAGCTACTTTCTAGGCCTTGGATTGGCTTTGAAAATTAGGGGAAATTTGGTATCCTTGCATATTTATGTGGATAATTTCTTATTTGGATACAAGTGAATCCAAATTTCAGCATAATATAAGGACATGCCAATCTCAGCATCCCGGGAAGGGGAGTCTGTCTGGACCCGAGTCTCCTCCCTGGTGAACATTAACCAAAATTGAAGATCTATCATTAGATGATGCTCTGATCAAACATGAATATGGTGAGGCCATATAATCTAGAAACATTATAACTAATATCTAAACTGACTAGTATCATAACATTCACATAGGAGAATCCCATCAATGTAGGCAGAAAGGGTTCCCTCACAAAGTTACATCATGTAGGTCGGGGACTCCAGGTCGCCCCCATCATTATCAACCATACTATCAATGAGAAATACCCTATAGGGTTTAAAGTATAAGAAGTCATAACATCTCAGGAAGGCCCCAAACACCTATTCCTTTAAATAAATGGGATTTTCCCTACTAATAAAATACAAAATTATTTGAAACAAACTTTGGGGATGTTATAGATTCTTAGGTACTCATAACCTCCTAAATGATCCCCTAGCAACCTCATAACATCTAAAAGGGCCCGTATATTCATTTTGGGGATCTTCCTCTATAAATACAGCATAATAGATGAAACAGTTTTTAAAAAATAGGGACGGGTAACCCATTACAGTTTCCTCCTCCCATAGAAGTCACCACCATGAAAGTGGAGACTCTGACACCAACATTTTCCTTCATAAGGAGTAATTACCCACTTAGGTACATGGAAAGGAACCTAGATATCTTAACAGTCTGGTAAACATCAAAGATAACCTCTAACCCCCAGTTTTTAAATTTTAATTCTTTGATTATGGTACAATAGGTTCCCTCAGCACTACAGAAGTACTTTGTAGGGATAGCCTTTGGATTCATGGCTTCAATATCAGAATAGAATTTCTTAAAGAAGTATCTCACCCATATATTGAATGGGTTATCTTCCCTAGGAAGTGGTTCCTTATCAAGTTACTCTTCATCCAACCTGATCAACTCTTGAAAAAGAGGATGGGTCATCTCCATGTTAACCAGCATGGATAGTGGGGGGAAAACGGATCATACAACCCTCCCACTATGGGTTAACCATAAATCTATACAACATCCCAGATACTTATACCCACCTCTCCATGCATCAGGTGGAACTTTTTTTGTATCTATAATATAATGTTTAAACAATTCCAATAATCCCTTATTACAGTAGAAATAGGTTGTTGATATCTATACAAACTCATACATCTCAATCTGTTTCAACTCTGTCCAAAAATCAGATGAAATATACTTCACCTAGAAGGGTCAACCCCAATCCATTCTAGGACTCCCCTTAATCTAAAGTCGTAGTTGGGAAACCACTTGAAACTCTGGTTTGTGGGGGACTTCTTCATTATTGAGTGGTACATGTCGATGTCTGAATTAGGTTCATGATGGCTGGTCGAAGTATGTGGGTATAAACTTTAGCATTTACTTAACTGTCTATTTCTACTCAACAATGAAAGGAACTATATGGGATATTATTTCTTGTATGGTGTTCTAGGTTCCTAGGATCCAAGAAAGAGGCATGTCTGATGACTGTATGACCAAATACATGCCTCATGAACAGACTGTCATAGGGAGATCTTTCATACCACAAGATCCATAATATATCTCGTGACCACATGACCAGTCATAATATTCATGATCGCATGAAATTGATATGGTCATGTGAACCAAATGATTGTTAAGAGATCATTAAAAACCTTTAAGACAACCATACAGTCAATGTATTAGGTCATGGTTCAAGTAATTACCAATAATCGACTTGTGGTTGGTTTGAAAAGCTACTGGGAAAAAGCTGTCGAGTAGTGTGAGCACATGGAATGATCCTACCAAATAGTTGTCTCGAAAAAAAATTATAAAATAGGTCTCACAATTAGTTCTTTAAAAAGGGTTATAGAAAATTATATATTATGAGGAGGTCTTGAAAAAACTACAGCAGAAATTGTGTTTAGCGGCGGTTTTTGAAACCGCTGCTAAACCTTTTTTTAAAATGGTTTCTCGGCAGTTTATAATATACCGTCGTGAAACACTATTTTTAACACCACCGAACCTTTCCCCCACCCCGACCATCTTCTCATCCTGCTTCCCCCTGCCCCAGGCTTCCTCCGCGACCTCGGCCCCCCGTGACCCCCGCGACCCCGTGACCCCAGCTACCCCGCAACCCCGGCAACCCCACGACCTCGCTTCCCCCGGCCCCCCGTGACCCCGGCGACCTAGGTATATTGATCCTTAACCTCTTTTTTTATCCTTTTTTTCTTCTCATTATTCATTTAGAGAGTTATCCAGTAGTCTTAATGGTCTATATGTTTATGAGTTTGTGATTATGTTTTTCCTTGTTTCATTTGGGGTCCTTGGTTAAGTAATGTGATTGAGGGACTTAAATTGAGGTTTTAATTTTTAAACCCTTCACAAACCTTTTTGTGTTTGTTGATGATGTAAGACCAAACCTAGTGATACCCATGGAATATGAAAAAATCATGAGAGTCGTAAAATAAATTGGTGAATAGTAAAACGGGGTAAATGTTAGAGGGAATGTGTTCTAAATTTTAATTGTGAATGTGGGTGTGGTTAAAGGTTAAAATGAAATTATTATAAGTAATTCTTTTTGAAATTCCCAAGGGTCTATTGAAATGGTTTGAAATATGTGTTTGGGATTTTAATCTGGTTATGAATTTTATATGATGAAAATGATTCTTTAAAGGTGGGTTTTATTATGAGATATCAAATGATTATTTGAATTTGGGGTTTAAAAAATATCTTATGAAAACTCTAAATGGTTGGTTTTAATGGTTGATTTAGAAATAAAATCCTTGAGGAATTTTTTAGTTTTAAAAGTGGAATACCCATTTTTTAAGTGGTGGATAAGAAATTATTTCAAATGAGTACTTGAATTGTGTTTATAACATTATTTGGTTTTAATGGTTTTTTGGGACCATAATAATTAATTTGATATATCTTTTAGTGAGATATAACCCATGGGAATTGTGTTTTCATGTGAACATTGTTATGAAATGAATTAAATGATGAATTTTACTAGTTAACAAACCATGATAAGGGGGTGTATGGAATAATGGTATATGTGTAATGGGTTATGTATGTAAAAGATAAATGTTTTAAATGTTTATGGTTATTAATGGTAAATATTTTCAATGGTTGTGTTTTTTAGTTGATAGATTAGTTAGTGATACAGAACCATGTTCACATGGATTAATAGTGGGTGGGGTATTAGATTTAGGCTCCTCCAATTGGTTGATCAGACTGATACTCTAGTACCACCGAAGTAATGCATGGCTTAGGGAGTAATATTGAGGCTCTACGTCCCTAATTAATGAAAGTGTAAATTCACTTAGATTGAGGCTATAGGGTGAGGTAATTCACATAGACATAGGCTCAAAGAGGAGGTAATGTAATTGTAATAACTAGTACTCACACGTGCTGTTACACGAGGAATTCCATTACTGATTTTTTTGTAAATAAGAGATTAATATTTATAAAATTTGAGAAGAAAATGTATTGTTGAATAAATTATAATTAAAATGTAATGGTGTATGATAATGGAATTCTACCTCTGATAGACAAATCATCGAATCCAAAACCAACAGAACTGACCCAACCCGACCTGCTGATAAACAAATCACCGGATACAAGATGACAGAAGGCTTCTAGCCATCCTTCTGTGGATATTTTCATAGATAAATATTTTGTCCTGTTGCATTTACATAGTGGTAAATGAATGGGATGTATCAATTTCAACACCTTATTAACCCAAAACAATAAAAACTGAACGAAAAAAATCACAAAATCCAAACCTTAAAACCATCTTACCCTGTCATCTTGAATGGATCTTCAACAAAAGGTAGTTGTGACTGAAGATAAAAGAAAATATATTATTCAAATAGAATAAAATGATCAACTCTTACATGAAAAATAATTTGATAACTAAAATAAAATAGAATAAACGGATACAGTTATACACTAAGATGCAAATTCATTTTTTCTAACATTCATCAATATGCATTCAAAATCACTATCCCACTGGTACCTAAAAATTCAAAATCATTTATGCTCAGAACAATTGCAACATGCATATAGAAATGGACTCAAAAAAAGAGGAAAATCATGAATGTGACTTGTTTTGACCTATAAAATGTGATTTTTTTATTCAATTGAACATCAACTATACCAAAAATCATCAGGGGTATACGCCTATACGAACATAAAACAATATATAAAAACAGAATCAGATTAGTAGAATCCAATCAGTAAAATATATAAAAACCTGTTACCAATCGGGGGCGGCATACGGTGAGTTACTTTCAAATAAGGTATACATACTCTGCATGCTGTAATATACATTTTTATACATACAGGAATTCATAAAATAGATACGAAAACAAAGTAAACACAGTCTGCATGTATTAATACTATACATGTATTAACAAGTGAGTGTAAATTCCACCCTTGTCAAGTACAATGGGTCGCACAGGTCCTGGAAGTTGTAATCTGTAGAGATAGTTATGTAATGTAAGTTGGAATATTTGTTTGAAAGTAATAAGAATTTTACCAGTACGGTAAGCTGACTTGGAACCAATATCTACCAGAACTGAGATGAAAATACTGGGAGGAAACTCATGTAGTTTTTAGCACTGATTGAGCATGGGAAATAATGAGTGGTGGAGGCTATGAATGAAATGGAAAGCCAGAGCGGATATGATGCAGTTTCCCAGGTGTCTTTGAGAAAGATGAGATAGCTAGTTACACACAGGGTTCTTGGTATGATGTAGTTGACTTGGTGACTTTAGGTGGGATTATATATAATGGATTTGAGCACTTGGACATATGAAATTGAAGTTTAGTTCAAATAGGGTTGTCCAATAAAAATTTTGGTGTCCATATGTGTGTTCCAATATCCTTCATGTTATAACCCAGTGAGTTACAAATAATTCTTGGTTCCCATTGATGATTACTTAGTGTATCCCATTTCCTATCTAGATTGAACCCATAGACCATACTTTTTTAATTCGGAACCATTTCTTGGTGGATGTTTATATAGTTATTTAGTAATATCTTGGTGCTTATTTATGTTCATTTCTTATTTTAGTTATTTTTTTGGTTTAATGTTTACTATATAATGTGTTAAATATACCCATGTTTTATATAGGAATTGTAGATTTTTTACTCAAATGGATAAATCATGTGATTTATGTAATTTATAAATTCTATATGTGAATAATAAACTCTATAAATATATTTAAAATATGTATTTTTGAATCTTTTTTATAAAATGAATCACAAAATATTTCTATGACTATTTACATCACACTTTTCATATACATTCTTGTGTGTGTGTAACTTCTATATTTTCATTTTAATTCCAAGATTGTAAATTCTAGTTATTTTTTTCCTCTTCTTTCATTAATGTACATTGGAATGTTGTGACTTTTTGGGGATCACATCGAGATGTTTTGAGTTGTGAATATGGTTGTGACATTTTTTGGGAAATTTTATTGTGAGATAGTTCAACTAGGTTTATTTTTTATTTTTATTTTATTTTTATTTTCTTTCTCTATATGTTATCCAAACTAGATGATTTTTCATTAATATGTATAGTCTTGGATGAAATTAATCACTTTCATTGAATATTATGTTTCTATAATCTTACACTATCGTATATATGAATCTCTTTCTCTATTTAGTAGTAACTATGTGTTTTAATTTTTTTATTATTTTCTAGGCACATTGTGATATACATGGTTAAAAGCGGGATCACAGTACCTATCAACACACCTTAGTATGTTAAGGGTTTGAATGAGTTTTTATATTTTTCAATTTCTAATCGATCCGTTGAAGGGAGAATAAGATGTCCATGTCCAAAATGTAAATTTAGAACATGGTTGAAGAGAGTTGAAGTTTATGAACATTTAATACTAAAGAAATTCCCTGTTCAATATATTTTTTGGGTTTGGTATGGAGAATCAAACATTACAGAAAGATTGAGTACTGATGTTAATCCACAGAATGAGGTCCCAAGTTCGTTCATAATGGAAAATGAAATAAAAAACCTCAGAAATGATGCATTCGGCACTACAAGACACCACTATCAGAATAAAAACATATTAGAACAACCAAAAGAGGGTTCTACAAATTGCAACGTGACAAGTGATGATTTTGAGACTGTAACACAAGCAGATCAAGATTGTAACATATCATTGGATCCTCCTCTTGATTCTATGGATCCAAATGTAAGAGAAAACTTCACTGAGAAAAATGTGTTTCATGATTTAGGTGAAGATGGAAATCAAGAGTTGTAAAGTGGGTGTTTGAAATATTCAAAGCTTTCATTTCTGCTGAAGTTGTACCATATCAAATATCTATGTGGAATTACAAATAAGGTAATGTCCATGATATTGGAATTGATTCATGATGCATTTCTTAAAGAAAAAATCCCAGAACATTTTTATGATATGAAAAAAGTTGTTAACAAGCTTGATCTGAATTATACAAAAATACATGTGTGTCCCAATGATTGTATGCTTTATTGGGGAGAGGATTCAAGTAGATAGAATTGAAAGAAATGTTATTCATCTAGATGTCAGACAAAGGGTGATGTTGGATGTCTGAATGTACATAATTTCATGGAGAAGAAAAAAAAGAACACACCTACAAAGGTTTTGCGTTACTTTCCCTTGAAGCCTCAATTGCAAAGATTATTCATGTCATCAAAAACCGCCGAACACATGAAGTGCATTCTGTAGATAAAAACAATGATGGGTTAATGAGACATCCATGAGATTTTCCATAGTGAAAGATATTAGATTCATTACATCTAGATTTCTCAGCTGATCCAAGGAATGTTCGATTGGGATTGGTTGCCAATGGGTTCAACCCAATTGGGACTTTGAGTACCAGTTATAGCATTTGTCCAGTTGTTTTGATCCCTTATAATCTGCCTCCATTGATGTGTATGCAACAAACATATTTTATCATTTCGATGATTATTCTTGGAAAACAAATGCCTAGAAAAGATATTTATGTATACTTGCAGCCTTTGATTGACGAATTGCAGGAGTTATGGTGCAACGGTGTTGAGACATTTGATGATTCTTCTAAAACAATGTTCAAAATGCATGCTACTTAAATGTGAACCATTAGTGAATTCCCTAGGATTGGGAATTTATCAGGTTGGAACACTTACATGGGTTTGGCTTGTCCCATTTGTAAATTTGATTTTGAGCCCAAACGACTACCTCATAGTAGAAAATGGTGCTTCTAGTACCATCGAAGGTTTCTTGATGCATCTCATAGATTTTGGTTGAACAGATCAAAATTTAATGGTTCCCTTGATCATAGACCACCTCCAAAGTTGTTAATTGGTTCTAAAATACTGACACAGCTTAAAAATGTTGAAACAAAATTTGGGAAGGTTTATCATTTGAATGATAGCGGAAAAAGGGTCTGAAGGGCATCATCAGGTGAAATCAGAACGCAACAATAGAAGAAAAAAGGTATATTCTTCAAACTCCCGTATTGGGAATTTAATTTGTTGCGGCATAATCTTTATGTGATGCATATTTAGAATAATGTCTGTGATAATTTGATTTTCACATTACTTAATTAGAATGGAAAGTCGAAGGATCTTCTCAATGATCGCAAATACTAACATGTAATGAATAAAAACGTGATCTCTAGCCAGATGAGAATGAAAAGTATGCTCCAGCCATTTTTGCAATGAAAAATAGGGATAAAGATACATTTCTTTGAATTTTAAAGAATGTGAAGGTATCTGATGGGTATTCGAGTAACATCTTGAGGTGTGTTGACTTGAAGAATCATATGTTATATGGATTGAAAAGTCACGATTCACATATTTTGTTACAACCGTTACTACCATTGACATTGCGTACATTATTACATGGAAAAGTTACTTCTGTTGTACTCCAATTCTGCACATTTTTCAGGAAATTATATGAGAAATCTCTACATCCATTTCATCTCTACGACCTCCAGGATAGGTTTTTATTGACCTTTTGTGCAATGGAGATGATCTTTCCTCCATCATTTTTACTGTCATGATGCATTTAACTATGCATTTAGTTGAGGAAGCTAAATTAGGTGGCCCCGTTCAATATAGATGGATGTATCCAATTGAGAGGTATTTTATTTAGATGTTTTTCATTTATGTAAACAATTTTTGGTATTTAAATAAATACATAATTTTTTTTTTATTTCACAGATATCTTGGGAATTTGAAAGCATATGTGAGAAATAAAGCTCAACCAAAAGGCTCTTTTGCTGAAGGATATTTGCCTGAGTAGTGTCTTACCTTTTGTTCCAGATATTTGGATGATATTGTGACAAGATTTAATCTAGTTGGACATGTTGAAGACACATCAACTCAGTCTCAAATGCATCAGAAATCAAAAATATTTCCCGCTATTGGCGGATCAGTTGGGAGGACCCCAAATGTGACACCGACAGTATTGCAATTATTACAGGAATATAGATATGTGTTGCTGAATAGTGAAATTGTAGATTCATTTATTGAATATTTGAGGATGCAAACAAATAGAAGAATGAGAGGACGAACACGAAATGAGAAAGATATAATGAAATCTGTGAATAAAGAGCTTGTAGAATGGTTTTCACAATGTGTAAGTTCATAAATATTTCAATAAATATGAATATTAGTTTGACACATACATTTTGTAAATCTATTAAATTATATTTATTTTTTAGATCATGAATACTGATACTCGAGAAAACTTGTGATAAGATTTGATGTTTCTTTCTAGAGGTCCTATAAAACAAGTTAGAAAGTTCGATTCTTATAATGTGAATGGATATATATTTCATACAGTCGATCGAGAAGTGGGTTTGAAAACACAAAATTGTGGTATATATACACTTACTAAAGTGGGATACTATGGAAAGCTGCATGATATTATTCAATTAAACTACCACAGACATTTTTTGTTGTTTTATTCAAATGCAAATTGGTCGATATTATTAGAGGTGTTAAAAGAGATTCCTTGCAATTTACTTCTGTGAACTTCTCTTGCATGATGGATATTGGTGATCGTGAACTGCATGATCCATATATCTTAGAATAGAAATACAAAATGTTATATTATGTAAATGATGTAGTGGATGAAAGGTGGAGTGTATTTTTTCACGTAATAAAAATAGATTTTTATGTTATGGGTGATGAAGTGCAAGATTTGACCTCTGAAATTGTATTTCATAAACAACAGGAAGAAGAATTATTTTTCCATCATGATATTGAAAATATTATTCTAGCAAGGATGAATGAAGTGGATGAAGCAATGGAGTAGGAAACCAACATGATTGAAGGGGAAAATGATTGTATGTGCAATTATTTATTCATTCAGCAACCACTTGTTTCATTTCTACAGTCATTCATTATCATTGTTATATATATTTTGTATATTAGTACGGGGAATCTATTATCATTTTTAATTTTTTTTCTGCATATTTTTTTAAAATATATATTATGAACTAAATTTTATTTTATTAAATGACAGGAATTCCAAGGAAAAAGTGGTACACTATTTCATCTAGTTCTGTGACAGATAACGATCCATCTGGCTCCCTCCCCACGGCGTCTGAGGCACCAGCTACCTACACCCCTACACCATCTCCCCCTGCACCATCCCTCACACCATATGTGGGTGTCCCATTAGAGGCTGAGTCATTGACTCCCCCTTCAGAAGCCTCAGCGGTGGGGTGGTGACACGCCCCTTCTAGTTCATCACGGACATACTGGAGTGTCACTGTCATAGGTAAAAATTTTAATTAAATAAATTTATTGCATTTTGTTTATACTAATTGTTTGCTCATTGAAGATGAAAACAATACAACGGTGGAGAAAAACATAAAAAGTTCAGATGTTTGGAATATGAATGACGAGAAGATAGTCGTGCCATTTGATTCTTATGGGCTCCCTACGGATGACGTCGCGGGGTTACTTGGCTGGATTCTAGGCTAGCTGGCAGCGGAGCCCATTTCCCTACCTATTTCTTATGATGATTGGAGACTTATGCCTCCTCTCTATAAAAATGACGTTTTTGATTCCCAAATAAAGGTAATTTTATTAAATTATGGTTTAATTCAATGTCATGTTACTAATATGTTCAAAATGAATTTCTGTATACAGATATTATTCCACTTTACAGTTGCTGATGTGATAGCACGGTAGTGGACGTTGAAAAATCATGGTAAGAAATGGAAAGATTTCAAATGGAGATTGTGGTGTGATGTCAATGATACTTCGTTGACCGTGAAAAAAATGTATGAGGAGCTACCCAGTGGGGTACCGAAAGAATAGTGGAATGTTTTTTTTGACAGACATTGTGATGAGAAGTGAATGGTATTGAAATATATATTATTATATGATCCGCATTTTACATTTATACATGTATATGAAGAAGATATGACATTGAATACATTACTGTTAAATTTCATTTGATTTATTTCAGGATCTCTCAGGACAGAATGCATCAAACCGGGATAAGTAAGACATCCTTCACACTGCGGGCTCAAAAATCTTTTCTATAAGCCGAACGACATTGGTAATATTTTAATTATTTTAAATATTTATAAGAAAATATTATCTTTTCAATATATTGAATTATATATTTATCTTTTCTTAATGCAGTCATAGATTTTAGGCCACGAAGCATCCTGAACTAAACTATGGTTTGATGTTCACAAAAAATCATATGGAAGTTTTATTAATGAGCCTGCCAAAGAAGTTGGGGTATGAAGTCAGTTTTTTATTATAATAACTTATTATCAGTTTTTACCGTGATAATATATATTGATATTTTATTTACAGGTAAAAATTAAAGAACTATGGGATACCAATCCTGGGCAGTCCTACTCAGTCTCCCAAGATGACCCAGTTGTTAAAGTCCTTGGGAAAGAGCATCCTGGTAGAGTGCGTAGGATGGGTTTTGGACCCATACCATCTGAGGTCTTTGGCATGCCACCAGGGATTCCAACTACATATACTCCTGGTTATAGTCAGTCCATACCCAAATATGCTCAGAGGGAGATTTTTTCTCTATGAACCATAGTTCAAGATCAGGGGGCTCAGATATCCTCTTTTCAGAAAGCGATGACTGATATACCTCAGTAGATGAGCAGATATGCCCCCGGTGGTAGTGCATCGACTGGTGGTCAGCAGGTAAATCACAAAAAATCAAAATCATTTAGTTTTAAAACTTTCATTGGTTTTATGTTTTAATATAAATATGAAATAGTATTTAATTTTCAATATAATGTTCTTACAGGTGACAGTAGAAAGTGGAGATGGAGGTGGAGAGGGTGACGATGGTGGAGAGGGTGACAATGCATCATCAGACAGTTAGTAGTTGTATTGTTGATGTGTTGAAAAAACACGGGAACAATTGGTTTGTATATGTACCATGTGTGGCACATAGTTTCCACCAAACATTTTCATGTCCAAACATTTTCTTAATTTCCCATCTTTCTTTGTATGCATTTTTTTTCATTTCTGATGTTTCCTTTTATGTCTTGATCTCCAGTGTGGTATACATCATTCTAGTTAGGCCTATATTTGAATTGGTAGTCGAAATTTTGGATGACTAGGAGTTAAACCCATTGTTGATGTGTTGAATAAATTCTCAACACCTAATATTATTACATGTAATTATTCAATATCATCATCCAAGGAGGTAAACCCTTCTGTCGTTGGTATCCTATGACACCGTGAATCACAAAAACATGTGGATTGATAACTCTTTATTAGGAAATATTTTCTATGAAACCAATAGAAAGTGATTTTCATTTTCCATAACAAAAACATAACCTTGTTTTCTATTTGAGCCTAATATGATTCATGTTAAATTAATCCTGATTTCCTAAAATTATTCATGAATATATAAAAAATTACATGTCTTTCCATGAATAAATCCTTAGAAAACAGTAATATCTCACAACCAGTGTATCACCCAGGAGGAAATAACATCCAACTATAACATCAAACAACAAGAAAAACAATCCCACACTGAGAACCTGGGTTTTCTCCCATATATGGGTTAGATAATCCCACAAAAAACTCATTACCAAGGACTTAAACACCTTAATATCATATAAAAATTTCCAAAAAAAATATTCAATAGAAAATAAAATGGTTTTGATACAACATTGTGACGACATTACCTATGTTCCACTAAACTGGTTCCCCAAACCAATGTGCCACATGACCATAGGAATTCCTCCTCATATACTAGAGGCCTCCTACTAGTGTTGAGGGTCCAATGAGGCATGTGGGGATAATATACCATCTTTACCATTGTAAAACAATTGTATAAATGTGTTTTACATTTTTATTAACAACAATGGTAATTCATTAATCATTTCAAATTCATATACTGTGGTGCACTAATAAGTTCACTCATATCATACACATAGTCTTTAGTGCCTGGAAAGCCATGTCAATACACTATCCAAGAATAGGAAACTCTATATACATCATATCATGTCAATTATGTCAAATTTCATGTCTAACCATCACACATCAAAGATAAAGAATTCCTTGTAAAAAAATTCTTACACATGGGTGGGATCTAATGTGCCCCTAATCATTTACTAATACATAAATACACATTCCACAAGGGCGAACACACTTTAACATTTTAAAAAATTACAATATCAAGGGTGAACATATTTTATTTCACCAATATTCACATAGTTTATCACTTCCATTGCACTTAACATAATTCCATAAATATTTTATTTTACTATTCATTCATAACAAAAACCATTGTACATATTTTCAATTACATCTTATAACATGGATATTTCCACATTTTCCATTCATTATTTATCACCTTAGTTATCTAACAACCCATTTAACCATAAAAGTTATGATAAACCACTTATTCCATTTTTACAAGCTAAAAATATCTATAATCTGTTTAATCTCATAAACCCTTCAATTTTTCATTTAATAACTAAATTCACATGTTCTAGGGATTGTCACACACCATGGGTGGCCATAAACCCAGTCCACTCTTCATCAATATATCCAAAAACATCCTTGAAAGGTCTGACACATCATTGAGTTGATGTTATTTTATGAGATTATGTCTGGTTTGATTTGTTTTTCAGGGAAGTGGTGCAGTGAAAGCAGAAAATTTATATTTTTTTCTGGTCATCTTTTCATGGTGGTTTTAACCGCCACTAATAGTATACAGGTAAGATAGTAGGGGCGGTTAAAACGCCGCTAAACGTAAATATTTTTACATTTCACAGCGGTTGTAACCGCCGCTACAAAGTAACTGCACCCGCATGCATTCTGCGATGGTTCTTGTGACTTTAGCGGCAGTTTTATGGCCACTGGATATTATTTTATTAGTGGCAGTTATAACCGCCGCTAAAGTGACGAGAACCTTTGCGAAATTAGGCAACTATGATGCTTTTCTTAAACCACCGCTAAATGGAAAAAATTGCAGCTAATAGTTTGCCGACGACAAATTTAGCAGCGGTTTCTGTAAACTGCCGCCAACTCATGTAGCGGCAGTTTAAACTACCACTAAAAGAAAAAATAACTGCCACTAAAGTGCGGTTTTCTTCTAGTGAAATAAGTCACATGATGAGTGAAATATCTTGATATATGGACATTCAATGTTTTAGGTGAATGAGTTGTTCCATTTCACCCTATTTATAGGGGATTTTACGGAGTACCAATGATCACCTAGAAGACCAAACATTGACTTAGATACTGAATAGAGGAAAAACCAAAGACACTGGTAGGCATTTACTTTCCTAAAAACTAAGTCCTTTCCCCCATGAAAATCGTCTCTGAGGGGGGAATATTTTTATGCTCACTAAATAAGAATTAGAAAATCTAAAAACGAAGAAACAATTAAAGCATAGATATTATTTTCTCAAAAAAATAGAATGGAAGGTGGATAAAATTATGTGAATCGTGTAAACCTCATAAGGATACACAACAACATGAAGTTTTTAAGGTCATGAGAATGGTTCATGAATAGTTCATGATCTGTTGATGATTTCACAAATACACATTGATAAACCCTCATGTACTTATGAAGGCATCCTGAAAAGAATTGATGATCATTCAAAGGATTCCAGATGAGTTCTTCTAAATCATGTAACTTTTCAATCGGTATAATATATACTACCATCCAAATCCCCTTCATAAAATAAATTTGCAGAAGGGAAGAAACCTTATACAAGGGAGGGTTATGTTTTTCTTCAAGCAATGTGCTCATGTGATCCACAATACCTCATGAATACACAAGAAGCATGTCCAACTTGTCATGGAAAATAATGTTAGTATGTCACCAGCATCATGTGAAGGACTTAGTATGTGTCTATTCAAGCATATGATTCCCCTACAGATCCATAGAAAATCAGAAGGGTTTTCCATTGTAATAATTTTTCATTTTAATGAGAATCATTATTGATCATACGACACATCATAGACAAGGATGGTGATTTTCCTTCACAAAACTCACAAAAAATCACTAGATCCCCTTCCATTGTAAAATACATAAGGAAACAAAAGGGGGGAAAAGGTTGAAGCTTATCACGAAGGGGGAGATATACTAGCATTCATGTAAAAGAGGTCATATGCCCCAGGCAATCACCATTGATCACAAAAGTCCCTCTAAACAATTTAGAATGATCTCACAAGGGCCCTTAGATATTTCAACCTAATCCCATAGAGGTCCTTTTAACTATCCACCTTAATCTTGTGAAAAACCCCAAACATGTTGTCTTCCATCACAAAAAATACTTTTCATGGTCATCCTAATCCTGAGAAGACCCCAAGAAATGTTGGCATAGCCTTGTGAAATATCTTTGACATGTTGATATGGTTAGGATAAATTGATTTGATTGGTCGGGGTCCAACAAACATGGTGATAGAAGAACATTTGTTTGGTCAGAGATCATCACGCGACACCATGGATAACCCACAACCATATCATGCAATGTGTGTGATACTAAAATCCCTCCACCAAATCTAACTCACTTTTTGTGCGATATATACCACAAATGGAGGTGTATAACTAAGGTGGATATGCCTATAAATACCTCCCCCTCAACATAAAAAACATAATGAAATAAACACTCCATGAGAGACTACTACATGGGAGCATAAGAGAGGACTTATCAGAGTGTTTAGTCACGTGATCACAAAGGTTTTCCACCAAGTAAAATCTGGATAATGACTTAAAGGATTACACGACATGGATATATGCTTCTCATGATCACTTAATAGATAACATGATGTAATTCTGGAATGTCAGTCCGATTATGCGAAGGAGGTCCTTCATATCGACTGGGTCATGTGAAACCTAAAATAAAAAATCGAAAAACCTTGAGGCACATATTAAATTAGGGATTTAATAAAGCTAAAAAATATGGGAGATATATGAAAAGATGGATATGTTGGTCTTCATGCACTTCAGATGAACTTCCCAGATCATGCGATATCATAGGGACACGTCGCCCAAGTCATGAAACACTCTCTAGACATGCCATTTGGATCATGTGATGTCCCTTGTACATGTTAATAAATTCATTTGATTCTCCCAGGAATGACACCCGAGTCTTGTGAAGACCTCCAAGTTTTCTAGCCACAATATTACGACATCCTCCAGACGTGTCTCCTAGTTATGCGGTGGCACAAAGATATGTTAGACTGGTCTCGCGATGTCCTCCATACAACTCATCCAAATCATATGGTATCCTCTAGAAATGCCTCCCAGGTCTCACTATGTCTTCTAGACATGTCAGATAGGTCATGAGACACCCTCTAAACATATCATCTAGGTCATGTGCACCCTCCAAACATGTCAGTTTTGATCATGAGATCTCCTACATACATTCCATTCATATTATTCAATTTCCTTATTATAATTCAACTATGTCATGTGATTTTATTTTGACATGTCTATTTGGAAACCAGGACATACCAAACATCCTCATTCATGTTATACAGACACCCCATACATGTCAGTAAGACAATCAGGACATGTCAAGTAGACGTCCAAGGACATGATGACCTTATCCAGTGGATAAATTTGGGCATACATCCAACTAAACTATGAGAACTCTAATTACTACCATATCTAGAATACATAGGACACCGTCCTATGGCTTGAGCTGAAATAGGAATCTACTTTGGTGTACTCCCCTCCAAATATCTAACATTCTGACTATTGGGTCCCAATCTCTCCCATGGCCTTATCATTCTTCCTCATCCACTAGTGGATTTGGAAGGAAATTAAACTATGAGAACTCTTATTCTTTCCATATCTAGGATATTTATGATAACATCCTAAGGTCCAAAATAAAATGGGTATCTAATTCAGTGTAATCCCCTTCATGTCTATAAAATTATAACTATCGGGACCCAATATCTACCATTGGATTATCATTATTTATCATCCACCAGTGGATTAGAAAGGTTAATAAACTACAAGAACTATGATTCATTCCATATCCAGGTTATGTAGGAAACCTTTCAATGGCCCGAGCTCAAATGGGCATTTATATAAGTGTAAGCCCCTTCATTTCTCTAACATTATAACCATCAAGACCTAATTTATCCCATGGGATTATCATTCTTCCTCATCCACTAGGGGATTGGTAATACAACTTAACTATGAGAACTCTAATTAATATCCATGATATTAAAGATTCTTTAATAATTCTTGAACTCAAATGGGTATCTACTTCGGTGTAATTTCCTCCATGTCTCTTATATTCCAACCACTGGGACCTAGTCTCTCCTAGGGTCTTTTCATTCCTCCTCATCCACTAGAGGATTGATAAGTAAAATAAACTATGAGAACTTAGATTCCCACTATATAAAAAATATATTAGATGCCTTCATAAGTCCCAAGATAAAATATTTATTTACTTTAGTGTAAGTCCCTCCATGTCTCTAACATTCCAACCATTGGGACCTAATCTCTCCCATGGTCATACCATTCCTCCTCATCAACCTAGAAATTGAGAAGGAAACTAAACTATGAGAACTCTGATTCTTTATATATCCAGGATATGTTAGATGCCTTCCTAAGGCTTGAGATCAAATGGGAATCTACCTCGATAAAATTTCCTCCATGTCTCTGAAATTATAACCATCGATACCCCATATATTATATGGGCTTATCATTCTTCTTCATCCACTAGTGGATTCAAAAGACAACTAAACTATAATGACTCTAATTCTGTCCGTAACTAGGATATGTAGTATGTGTTAATAAGTCTGGAGCTCTATATTAATCCCCCTATAAGGGAATCCATAGTGAGTAAGTACCACATCCATATACAATGAGACCGGTTATTTTTTATCCCTTGTTTCCCAAACTGATCATGGATTACACAGGCTTGGGGATTTGTAATGATCATATCATTCACATCATGAATATCCACTAGATAGGGAAACGTCAATTTGTGTTCCTCAATTAGTGGCATGAAATTACTATCCCCATACAAGGAAATACACCACGAGGTAAGTCATGGGGTCATGATCAAGCAATGATGACTATGATTCCTGCCATAACTATTATATCAATGATGCCTCCCTAAGGATTGAGTTTAATACTTGGTGCCTAATTTCATTCATATATTTACATTATTCATGATGTTAAACACCATAGGTTTAAAAAACTCTGTGCTTTTTGGTTCATATTATAAGTAGTATATGTAGGATTCCATAATAAGGTTCAATCCCTTCCTCAAAATATTAATCACCTCCCTAGATGGAATTAAATACCGAAGTGCCTTTATATATAGCTTAAAAATATAAGTAGCAACCCACTAATAAGAAAGGGATGAAGAACCTCAAATACATACAAATGGAAACATTAATATACCCCTCTTTACACATGGAAGGATTCAACACTTGATTATTTTTTTATGGTAATCAGTTTCATATCGATATTTTAAAGAGATTCATGAACATATTGTAAATCTATAAAAGAGTTCCATAATAGGAAACAAATTCCCCCAAAAAGCGTGTGATTAGCCCAAAATTCTACCATCTTAAGCAATGTGTTTTCCTAAGTTTCATTGGGTCTCAAACCCAAATTGGTCACTTGCATTTGGAATGATGGTCTATAAACATTTATTGATATGGGAACTGTTGAGATTTTATATTGAGAACAACAATGGTGGAACCAATGTGAATGATTATACAAGACATTGAACACCCATAATCATCTATTATGAAATGTTTCATGTTGTATCTGTTTAATGAAACACTTATCAACAATTATCTATATTGAGTAAAGAATATCGATTAATCATGCTTTCTGAATTCAACCTAATAGCATTCATAATAAAACACCTTATGTAAAAATGCTATATTTTTTAAGTAATAATCATATCCTTGATACAAAGAATATGAATATTTAAAGTAAATATAATTTCCAATAAAACATTTTCTCAAGATAGAAAATATTTCAAGAGAAAGTAAATTCCCAAAAAATAAAGGAGAGATAATATAGATTTTGAGAAAACTTCACATCTTTTAGACGACTAAATGGAATGGAAGTGAAATATTAAAATAATATTTCAAAAAAAAATTTCTTTTTAAAACTATTGAAAACATATAGAAGATGCTAAAATTTATAAAATGGTTGTGGTGGAAGGAATTCTATTATCACCATATATGTTAAAAAAATATTCATTTTGTAAATATGTCAAACAAATACACCAATTATGAAACACTTCAAATTATTTATAATATTATTTTTAATGAATATCAAAATTTGTTATTTGGGAAAACATTCTGAAAATGTCAAAGAAGGTGTGTTCATGGGGGTACTTATCCAATATAATAGGTTACATGTTCTAGAATAAAAAGATACATGAGATGTTTGGTTGCTATAATTGGAAATTCATTGAAAATAAAATCTTCTTGACAAAGTTAGGTGAAATATATTTCAAATAAATAAATGAAGATAACATGAAAAGTTCTGAAAAAGATAGTGAAACGTAATATGGGAATGAACCCAACCATGTTAATAATTACAATGAATAATCCATTGATGATGAGAATACTATTGAAAGTATAGGATTAAAATTTTAGAATCTATAAAATCATGTTAAACTAAAAAATATTATTGGAAATCAAAAATATCCAATATAGACTAGAAGAAAATTGAGGCCTAAAAATCAAATTACTCCTCTTTCACATGTTAAACCTCAATCAACTACAGAGGTTATTGAGAATAAATTGTTGATAAATTCTATGAATGAATACTTAGATTATATTAAAATTATTTCAACTTGTAAATTTTTCCTAGACTACAAGGGAATATGTGATGGGAAACAAGTGGTTATATAGAAATAAACTCATAGGAAAAGGTTAGATTTCAATAATTAAGGTGGTATTGGTCTTAAAATGTTATTATTTTCTATAAGGTACAAAATTTGAAGAAAAATTTGAACCTATTTCAAGACTTGAAGCTATTATAATTTTACTAACTATTTCAGATCACATATAATACAATGTTTACTAAATGGATATGAAGTTATATTTATTATGTATATATATTGAAACATGTGATTTATTGATAAAACTGAAGGTTTTATAGTTGAAAATGATAAAACCATGGTGTGAAGATTAATGAAATTATGTTATGGGTTAAAATAGGCTCATGGATCATGGTACTCTAAAACAAAATAGTTTCCAAAAAAATCAACTAAAGGAAAAGTTAGCAGATATTTATATGTGAGAAAGATAAGCACATGTATTATAATTTTTATTGTTTGTGTTTATGAAATATTTTTTTGTGACAAGGAGTATTACTGTGAGGAATTTGAGAAACAATTAAATATGCATTTTGATATGTCAATGATTGGTGAGATGAGTTTCTTTCTCGGATTATAAGTTTTGGGAAAGGAAAAAAATAGATCTTCTTATCTTAAGAGAAATATCCCAATGAAATGTATAAAATGTTTTATATAGAAGATTATATGGCATTATCAACACCCATGATAATTTTTTTTGAAATTGAGAAAAGATTAAATAATGAAAATTTTTAATCAAAAGAAATTTTGTTAGTTTGAAAAATCTTACTTTATATTACCTCATCAAGACTAGATATTGTATATGTGAAAGCGTCATGTACAAGATATCAAAGTGTTACAAAGGAATTAAAATTATTGACTTCTATGAAAACTCGCAGGTATATCTAAGAAACACTGGGTTATGGTATGATGTATAAAATAACAAAATAACCAAACTAATTCGGTTTCACTGATTGGGAGAAAAATCAACATTATGTGAAACTCTTTATTTGGGAGAAAGTCACGTGAGTTTCCATAGTATGATAAAAATATCTATAATTTTATATGTATATGAAGGTGAGTATAGTGTTTCCACACATTCTTGTACATAAAATTTTTGGATGAAATTGAAACTAAAACATTTGATGGTGGAATTTGAAAAGCCATTGAAAATTAATTGTGATAATCAAATTGAAATTTATCTTTCTAGGAATCCAATTCAATGATCTTGATACAAACATATTAACATCATTTATCATTTTATAAAATATAAATTAACTAATAGAGATATGAGGTTGGAGTATATTTCTAAAAAATTTCAGATTAGTGATATATTCTCTAGTGTTATATCAAGGTAAAGATGTTAAGATTTAAGCATGAAACATTATTTCATCCTTTTACACTTATTTAAGAAAGATATGGTTAATCCTATATCATTTTTATTATATTGTAAAAGTTGGATAGAAGTTCACAACTCTTGAGGGATAAATGTACTTTATATTTTTATGGATAGGTATAAAACTATTATGGGAGAAAGGTACTCTATCTTTAATGAATCTAAAGATGTTTTTTTATAAAAACTGGGAGAAAAATTAAGTGAGATTATTATGGGGGAGAACATAAAAATTATTTTATGTAATTTTATTTTAACTAATGGAATAAATTCTATAAAAAATATTTCTTTATCCAATTATGTGGAATTATGATACTTCACTTTTAGAAATTATATGATTGGATAAAAATTTTAAAGTTATTGTTGTTGAAAACAAATAAAAAGGGGGATATTAAAGAACCCATGAAATTTTTGACGGTATTGTATTTTTTTCAACTTTGTGTATGGTAATTGTTTTGATATATTGTTGATGGTGAAGTTTTAGATTTCAACAGTCTAAATCTGGAATGTATACTTCAGTGTTGAGTAGGTGGATTTGAGGTATCTAGAAGTTACCCAAATTTTGGAACCAGAAACTTTTTCTATGTAGTTTGATTCTTCCCACTAGAGATTATATGATACATTGATGATATATGGAAAATTAACTCTAAGAATATTTGAGTATTTAAATATTGAGTTGGATTTGTGAAATAAAAGAAAAAGTCATTTCATGATATTAGATTTTATATTATTTCATATCTATGGAATAATTGGTACCAAAATTTATGATACATGTTAGATTAACTTAGATATCTCAAGGGCTAAGTAAGTGTGGTTCAATGGTTACATAAAGTGTATTTTTATATAAAGTTTCAAATATTAAAAAAGTTAAATCTTAAAGATAAGTTATATTATGATCACATCAATCATTAGTGATTTAAATTTCATGGTTTATATTATAATCATAATTTCAGACAACGGATTTCAGGGTGAATATTAAGGAATATAGATCAAATGATGATATTCTAATATACCAAAGTAATAGTATCATGATGGTTTTTGAATAAACTATAGTTCATTATAATATTTGGAGATAAGATATTATGAATATTTTTTTGTGGTTTATAAGGAGATCTGAGCCTAAAACTCCTAAATATTACATCATTTTACCTGAATATTAAATACAGTTCACAATAATACAAACCTAAGGACTATAAAGTTTTAGTTCCTTTGGATAATAAATACATAATTAAAATATTTTATAAAATATATTCAATATATCCCACAAGGTTCTTCCCTCATAGAACCTTTACTAGATATTTATTACTTAATACATTTCTTTATAACCTAGGAAAAAAGTAAATATAAGAAAGGGTGAGCTCAGATACTCAGTAAGGGTAAATATAAAAGATATCAATCAATGATCATAAGTGATCATAATTATAAGGGTATTAGAGAATTATCTTGACTTAAGAAATTCATATACAACCAATAAATGATATTTAATCTTGGATCACGAAATAATGTTTCTTCAATCAAAATACGTATGACATAATAGTGAAGAATATCCAATAATCAATCCGGATTCATGAGAAAATATCTTATACATAATGCATAAGTTTTTTTCATGAACATAAGTGACACCATGATATTTTAAAAGAGAAACATCATGTCGGATAATTTATATGGCATGAAAAAATCAATATTAGTAGAGAATGTATCACCATGAGACTTTATGATATATTTATTTTTAAATAAATTCAATATATTTCATATTTTGTGATGAATTCAACATTGATTTTAAATGAAACACGATACTCTATTAAACTATTATTATTTAAACATGACCATTATAACTTAGCCAATAAATTTGAGGGTAAGAATGGGAAAAACAATAATGAAAATTATATTTTATTCATGTATACAATACATTAATTGGTTATTTATTGATTATAAATAAAATAATAACCATTTTAAATAAAAACAAATTTTTTAATAAAATTATATATTTTTAAAAGGCAGTTTAGTCACATTTTGTGCATATAATTTTAAATAAATTTTCACCAATTTTAGAAATATGATTTTAAAAAATTAAAATAATTTTTAAAATAATATGATCATTATTAACTTATGGTGAAATATTTGGTATCTTTTAAGAAACAATTAATTTTTTCATGAAAAGTAAAGAAAATTAATTTTTATAAAATTATCATTTATTTTTAATAAATTATTTCATGTTATTACATTAATTTTATATAAAATTAAAATAAGTATTATTTAGTTCTATTAATTCTAATTAATTAAATTTAAATTATCTTTCTATAATATTTTAGTGTAAGTTTATTTTTATGCTTTAAAACACCTTTAAAAGAAACTATTTGAAAGTGTATGCTGTTTTCCCATTTAAATAATTTATCTAATCCCAAATTAAGAATTATTTAAATGAAATTTAAAGATTATATATCAACATATATTTATTTATATATATATATTGATGATTACATATCATAGAGTTAATATAAAATCATCATTTTTTTGAAAAATACAATTCTTGAAAATCTTTTTTTTTGTCGCGTCTCTAGGATTAATATTAAATTAAATTATTCCTCTTCTATGAGTTGAATTTTTTAAAATGGATTCCATATTTATAATCAGAATAATTTATATTATCCAATAATTTTAATTTAATTTTTGACCATAATGAATAGTGAAACTAGTAAAAATTATTTTTCACGGTTAACATAGGAATGGGTTTACTATGGGTTAAACTAAAAAAATATAAAGGTTAAAAATGAAACAAAACTTGTATAATCCCTATTTTATGAACTTATATAGACCTTAAGTCTTAAAAGGATCTAAAATAGTCTCTTTTATAACCTTCTGGAATGAGAAAAACATGGTTGTAATTCTTTCTTTTCAAAAATTCTAAATATGCTCTCTCCCCCACTTTTAAAAGGCCACCCCCTCTCTTCTCCTTTAAAAACTTCAAAACCCATTTGTTTCAGACGCCAAATGACCTAATAAATTCCATAATTCCATCCCTTTATCTTATATTCCTATTTTTAGTTTAAAATCCAATGTATGGAGGATTTTGGTTCAAACCAAAAGAATTTTTCCGAAGAAGAGGTAGCGTCCTTAATCGAGCGTTTTATTTTATTTCTTCTTCCAACTAATTCAAGTATTATTAAAACATTCCTATATAATATCTTCATTATATTACATGTGTTGATATTTATTTATTTTATGTTAATTACAAACAACCATATCCACCTACCTCAAATCAGAAATGAAACCATTTATTTTGTGTACGATAGACTACAGCCTCACGGGCTGATGAAATTAGTTTTCCATAAACGATTCTCATGGATAGAGATAATTATCTATATAATGTTTATATATGATATTTACGATTAACCTTTACTTATAAAATTAAAATATAATATATATACTATCATTATCTATATTCCTTATAGAATATGATATTATCGCTTGTGTGTACGACAAACTACCACCTCGCGTAGTGATGTGATTCATTTTTCACTTATAATTTACGTGAAAGGTAATAAAGATTAATTTTATGTTTATATATGATTTTAAAGACATATTAATCAATATTTATATAAAATATTTCATAAAATTTCTTATCTTACCATCCATTGAATAAATGATAACATCGTTTGTGTGTATGGTAGACTTATGCCTCGAGAAGTGATGTGATTCATTTTTCACTAATGCTTTATATGTAAGTTAAAAATTGATACCTTTAATGAATATATGTGATACATATGGCATGATTTTTATTTTTTAAAATTAATATATAATCCACTTTCTTTATTGATTCACTCATTAAGGAAATGATAATTCCACTCAAACGTACGTATGACATACTCTCTCTATGAAGCAATGTGATTCATTCCACATGTTAAAAATTAAATAATGATTCTAAATATGTATATAATGAAAAAAATTATATTTATAACATTAAGATATTTCAGTTATTATGTAACTATAACCTATTTTCAAGATCCTGAATCTTCATGATGAAACATGTAGAAGAAAACAAAGCAATTAACACCTAAAACAATAGTGCCAATGAAATATTATTAATAAATGGGAAATAATATGTTATAAAAGAATAATATATGATGTTATAAATAGTATTATTATTATTTTATAATTTAATAACATGTTTAAAATCACTATATATGAGGTTAAATGGTGCTCAACCAAAGGGAAGCATGAGGTAAAGAGTTTCTTAACGCATTTTACATTCATTGGGTCATATATCTACTACTTTGATTATATTAAGCCAATATTATGTCTAAAATGAATTTTGATTACTTCATATTATATTTATACTTTTATTTTTTGGATTTAAATTTCTTTAATATAATCATCTCATTTATTAACCCTCACCTCAATGATACAAACCTTTTAAGTGTTTTATCTCAAACATCCTTCTTCGAGACACATGTTCATTTATGAACCTAATTTATTTTGAATGTTTTATATACTACAGCATTATATAATAAATCATGAATACTTCCAACATATTGATATTTTAATATACAATTCATATATTGTATTCATGGGAAGTTAGGATTCAAATTTTATCAAAGAAGAAAAGGTTTATGTTTCAATATCAATTTAATCGGGATTACTTATACTTGAAAATCCATAGAAGAAAATTATTTTATAATTGTATAATAAACCCTTTTAATTTTATTATACTCTATTTATTAATTAATTTTTCATGTAATGGTTCTATTTTACTCTCTTTGTCACATAAAATTATTGAGAAAATATTTTTATAAAAATTTGACTTCATTTCCTACTTTAGTCTAAAATTAATTTAATTCCAATTCCATGTTTTCTAAAAATGGTTTCAAAAAGTTTTACATGGATATTTTGGAACACATTACCCTAAATTGTTTTTTTTACAAAAAAAATAGAATAAATATTTCTATCATTTTCTAAAAAGGCACTATTTGAATTTTCTTATAAAGATGGGAAAGGAATATTGGTTTTTTTAACATATTCAACATGAATGGAAATTTTACTACATCAAGACCACTCAATGTTTTAATGATTCCTTTTTATGTTTCAATGTTTATTTTAAAAAAAATCCTTAATTTTTTAGATATTTTTTGAATTTAAATATGTTTTTTCAGAATGGAAAGAATTTTTCCTCAAGAAATTTTCAAAGTGATTTTTAAAAATAAGTTTTTATCTAAGATGACATTCTTTTATGTCACTAAAATTGATATAGTAATTTTTCTTAATAATGTTTTTAATCATTTCAAAAGTATTTTCATCAATAAAAAAACCATTGATGTTAAGGGTTGCTTCTAAATTATGTATATATGTCTCTCACATATATACCTATATTATTGTACCTTCCTTGGATGGGGTAATACATGCCTTATATTCATTTTTCAAATTTTTTCATAATGAAATTTACTTTTATAATTCTATGAGAAATGATTATGCAACCCATTTTCATTCCATGGGAATTTTTTATTTTATGATTTATGATTGACTTCCCTTATGTGTCACATATTGATCAAGAACATGTTATGATGGGTGCTACCAGATAGTGCTCCAATGAATTAGATAATTTTATAGTCTCCTGATACATCTTGTATGGGATTAGGTAGTGACCCTAATATATTATGGGACTCTATCAGCCATGTGATATTTTCTAAGTAGTTACCCTTTAATAATGTTTATGTCAGTCAATATATTATTTCCACATTTCCTATGATGAAATTATCTTATGATACCATGTTCATTATATTATGATTTTATGTTATTATTCATGTTCTATCTATTTTAGGATATCATGTAATATTTATGACTCTCACATTATGTTTACTTGTCATGTTTATTCCCTTATTCAGATTTCTTTTTCACCCCTTTCTTCTATGTATTCCCCAGGTTATCCTATGTAGTATTAGGATCTCAAATAAAATTTTGATCATTCTAATAGAAAGAAAAAATATAAGGATTCCATGTTTTAGTTTCTTTTAATGTATTAAGACCCTATTTTTTCAAATATACTAGGTCTCACGAACATTGGGTTGTAATTAATGGATGGTTATGTTAAGAATTATGTAATAATATGTGTAAAAGTAATGGGTCAACATATTTTTTATTAGAGAAAATGTATAGTTAACCTTTTTAACTAGGAAGAGAAAACATTGGTGAGAAACCAAGGTATAAGTATAATGATAATATTACGTATTAAAAAACATGGAAGCTTGGTGAAGTATAGAGAATGTGGTTTCTAAGAAATTATATCCATGTCTCGATACTACAAGTGGATGTGGTTATAGAATAGATGTACCAAGGGTTAATAACTTTGAAAAATCACAATGATACTAACTTGAGTGTTACCTAGTACATAAAAATGGGCCTTACTATGAACCTTGTTTGACACTCCATGGGGATATGTTTTAGAAATTCACAAACTCTTTATAAACTATCATGAAGGATTTAAATAGATGATAATCAAGTATAGACTACGATAAACTGACTGTAACTTATATTTTATTGAGTGTGTCATGATTTATACATATTATAGATAATTTTTCATGATTATATCATTTAACACTATGAATATTGTTTTTCATACTCTACTTTATGGTTTTAGTCAATGGTGGGAACTAGAAGGAACTGGGTTAACGTGGAATGTAACAAACAATGTTATGATGAGAAACCAAAATGGTATTATGACTAGAGTGAAGGATATTGTGATTAAGTGTAATTTTTTATCATGAAATGTGATTAAAAAATTACACCTTAACCATCTCTTAGAATCACCAAATAAGCGATTAATTGATTACTTTGAGAGTTTGGATGGTGGAGAGCATGGAAAAAAGAAGATTTAGTTTCTTATATGTCGAGAATGTGGGAAGAATATCTTAAGGGAATTCCTCTATGGAATAAGAATATGTTTTATGAGTGGATTAGAAGGGAACAAATTAAGTAATTTTAAAGAAAAAAAATGAAAAGTCCAGTTAATAAAATGGATGAAAATAATGTTTTCCCTAAGGCATCATTAATGGTTGAATGTTTTAATTGTGGAAAGAATGGGAATTATGAAAATCGTTTTCCTTGAGAGAAATATAAATAATAAGATCAAAAAGGTTATTTGATTAAATATTTTGTTTTTTATGATGATGATACTAAAAATGACATATGAAATTAAGGAGGTATTAAGGAATAATATGATGAATCCTAGTTAATGATTTAAGAATAAAGTGAAATGATTGAAATGTTTATGTACTATAATTCAAGAGTTAAGTGAATCATGATATATATATAAGGATTATCCTATAGAAGTTTTGGGATAAGTATTAATAAGAATATGTTGTATGGTACTAATAACCTAGAAAGGTGATTTAATGGTAAGGTGACACTATATAATTGAGGAAACGAAAATCTTGGTGATGTTCGTGGTGTTGAAGTAATTAGTTTTTTTTCTGGAAAAGAATGAGTTGTAATGACAACCTTAGTGGTTAAAAATTTGATTTGATGAATAATTTATTTTTAAAAATGTTCATCATATTCTTAAGAACATTATAGGATCATAGAGAATTATGAATATGATTATCAAATAATTTTTTACATAGTTTTAGAAAAAGAAACACCTGCAATATATGTGGCAACTCATCAAATCTATCAATGTTGTGGGGATTGAACCCACAACTAAATGTTGATAAGGGAATAATGCCTACCACTTGCCTATGTAATATACGAGATAGTATGAATTTTTTTTTACTTAATTTTTTTTTGATTAAATAATATGAGGCTCAAAACATTTTTAAGGTGATTAATGATATTTCATGAGATGTTTTATTAGGTGGAATTATATATAATCTTATTTTTTAATATAAATGATTATTTGGGATTAATTATTTTATGGTTTTAAATATATGCACTGATGGGTTTTAAGGATGGATACTTATGTAATGGATTATGTTGAACATTTAAAGTTACTATTGAGGTGCTAGAGATAAATGTATGTGTAAAATATTTTTAACTATTTGGTTTTATTAAATATCAGAGGAATAATTCATTGGGAATATATAATCCCTTAAAATTTTATTTTAATGCATCAGGCATGAAAATTTTATAATTAATAATCATCAATTGAAGAGAAATATTATATTGTGGTGGAAATTGGTTAAAGGATGAAATTATACTTATTAAGTAATTATATTTCCTTAGTTTTTAGTGTTGATAATAAAAGGTTCCCTCATCTCTAGGAAAAGGATCTTGAAACAAATAAGTATCATATTACTTTTATTTATAATAAATAAACAGTATTTTTCCTCATCACAGATTTATGTTTTTTGGTCCCTAACTTTCCCTTGATCATTCATTTTCCTGTAATCAATTATCTCTACCACTCTCCATAATTATTTATATGTATCTTCCACATACATATCTTCACTTTCAACCAATGTTATCCTATGTGTAATCCTTATTATGTGATGAATTTAAAATTTCCCTTTCCTTATTTAATGATAATGTTTTCATTAAACCTTTTTATGATGTGGGTATTTTAACAAAGAAATTTTCAAATGTCAAATCATTGATTTCCTATATCAATATTAAATTACGAGGACACAATTTATTTAAGCGGGTAAAATATAACATCCTAATATTTTGAAAATGGGTAATCATGTTGGATAGTGTATATGACACATAAAAATAAGATTATAAGGTAATGTAATATACCGAGACTTTATGAAATATTTATTTTTGAATTAATTAAATTTATTTGATTGTTTCAACGCACGCAGCACCAGTTTTAAAGGAAATGTGATTATCTATGAAAATATTATTATTTAAACATAAACAATATGTCCTAGTTGTTAAATTGAAGGGTATGAATATAAAAAACTAAATTATGAAACTTTGTTTTTATAAATTTATAAAATAATTACAATGGTTATATATTTTTTAATGCCCTGACCCCAGTTACCCAGAGTCGGTGCATTATTACATAACATTTTCATGATCACAAGAAAGATCAAATCTCGAAAGATAGATTAGTTTAGTAGCCCTGGAAACACTAGATATATTCAAAAAGTTTTACATTACATCATAAAAATGAAAACTACAACAACATAGTCTCTATAGTCCACACTCATGTCCCCACATACTATCCCTGCAGGTCATTCAAAAGTTACTTCTTCACATCCTGGAAAAAATAAAACATTGAAAGGGGTGAGCTCAGATTCTCAGTAAGGATAACCATATAGCGGAAACTATCATAAATAAACATAAACTTTTAAGGCGGTGTATAAATAAAAAAAAGCCTTTTAAACATTAACTTCAGCATAATATGGCAAAGATAATGTGAAATAATGACATTTACTTATTCACATGGATATTCTACTAGTCGAATATTCACATCCAATATCAATAATCACTTTCATATTGATGGAATGTATAATGCCAAACTATCATAACCACATAGCCAATGCTTGTGCCAAGACTACAAATATGATTTTGTCAAGGCCTTGTGCCAAGACACTAGTTTGTCTCATGAGACCTACCGATGCATCGAGGAGCTATAGCAGGCTCCACCCGTCACTTATTAAGTCCAATGCATTCCTCATATGAACAGGTTTAAACATAACATAAGCATTCGTATTAAAACTAGCATACGATATGTAAATACTTTCACCATAAACCATGAATGGTATAAAAATAACACATCCACAGTCAAACATATCACAAAACCTTCAATAATATATGGAAGTTTTGTATAATAATAAATAAACTTCAAATAAGCTTAAAATACTTCAAAGGATGTTGACATAGATGAAATCAAAAGTATTTGAGAGAAATATCTCTTTTTTTGAAATCATTTAAAAGTCACATAATTATAAAATAAAACATTTGCTTTGAAAATATTCTTATAATCTTTTAAGGGAATCTTCGACGATTTTATAACGGTGGAAAATAGCCGCACCCGCCGTATAATTTAAAAACGTCATTATTACCTTAATTCTGTCAGAAAGGTTAAAAAGGACCTTGTTTGGAAAATGACAAAAAGATTCCTTTCTAAACTTCTTATTAAGAGTAAAAAAGGGTATAAATGACTTTATACCATATTCTTTAAAATATTAAAAATGATTTTAAATACATTTTTAAGAAACATGGATGTGGATGATAAAGAGGTCCCAGTAGATAATCACGTATAAACAACCTCAGATAATGAAGAGATTGTAAAATAAACCCTTACCTTGTACTTTTCCTTAGTCGATGGTATGTTAAACTCCTGTATAATAGTTAAAACATTGTTATTATGTTATAAAAAACCATATACATAATTATGATATCATATATGATCTTCTATTAATGCTTTGTCAATAATATTTTAGTATTATCGTCGTTTTCGGAGTTAAGTTAATAGTTTTCTTTTATATGTTTTGTTACATAAGGCGTGTTTTTTATGGATAGGTTGTATTTTATTCATATACAGAATGATAGCAAGTCCTTAAACATTATTGTTAATCATAAAATTAGAATTAGACTTGAATGGATATGATGGGGAATGAATCTCATCTTGTTCGTGGAGACGGTAGTCCGTACGTACGCACGAGTGAAAATATCATTCTTTTGATATTAAAATAATATATAATTTGATGGTATATCATATATAAATAATCATTATCATGTTATATTTATTATTTACATGAATTACACTTCATTATTATACCCATCCAAATAATAATATATTGAATTACAATTACACCATGACGTGGAGACGGTAAGTCGTACCAATGCACGTATGGTGACATGTCATTCAAAGGATGGATAGAATACTGAATATGGTTGTACCATATTTATAATAATATCATAGTATATAGGAGATTCTGTATTTATTATTTTAGAATGGGAATAACAAAGAAATAAGAAGTTGAAGAAGAAATGAACTTGAAAAAGTGTGGTGAAAACATTACCTCTACTTCGTGTTCTTCCTTTTGATTTGATCAAAAGGGATCCTTAGGTTGGATTTCTGATCCAAATAAGGCCTCTAGGTTGTAGTGAGGGAAGTTGAGAGAGTATTTTGGTAGGGTTTTTCCGAGACAAAAGGCTTTGAATGTGTGAATTAGTGAGAAGGGGGAGTGCCCTTTTATAAGAGGGGTGAGGGGAACCTTTGGAAAAGCTAGAAATATTATTTTATAATAAATTCATATTCAGTTTCTAATGGCTAAAAAGTGGATTATTTAAACTTTAAGGTGGTTATGGGTTTAAAAACAGTAAACCAATATAATTTAGACAGGTTTTTGTCATTATATTAACCTTATGATTTAGATTTAACTCTTAGTTAATTAGTTTGACACTTACCATGTCACTTTGTATTTTTATATTATATAGTTAATAAACATACTATATACCTCCAAGAGACCCCAAGTGGTCCATTAATGATACAAATATCCTGATATAAGTCTGTTGGCCGAACCTTATATTTTTAGGAATTTAATATCAATTAATAATATAATATTTGTTTTAAAAACCCCTTTATGTCAATTTTGACACTATTGGGTATTTTGTTTTTGATCATTTCATAAATCATTATTACTTCAAAAGAAATTTATATAAACAATCCTAATATGTAATATTAACCTATAAAATTACTGTAATTCATAAAAAGTCTCAAATT
Source organism: Viscum album (assembly GCA_963277665.1). Classification (NCBI taxonomy): domain Eukaryota; kingdom Viridiplantae; phylum Streptophyta; class Magnoliopsida; order Santalales; family Viscaceae; genus Viscum; species Viscum album. The sequence continues at coordinate 1,708,422,843 of OY728129.1, forward strand.
ACATTTACCTTGATATTTATAATATCAGTTATTTTAATATTTCATTAATTAGGTAATTACTGCATCACTATTGTGTCATAAATAAATTAAATTATTTAATGTATAAAAATTATAAATAAAATACCATTATGTAGGAACTATTTTTATATTTCTAATGAATATTTTCAATCCAATTTATCTTATGAATAACCATATATTAAAAATGTTTTAGTAAATAAATTTTGATTTTAACTCTTTTAACTTTTCTTTGAATTAAATAATAATAAATGTCCTAATCTAATCCAAGTGGACCTAAATGATAATATTTTATTGATAAGGTTGTTTTTGGTCAAGATACACTGGTCCAATAGAACTAGGACATGAGTTAGGGTAATATTAATATCATTTTTACCCTTAATTACCCAATTTACTTTTAACCGTGGTAAATAAATCTAAAAGGATACTATTCACCAAAAATTATTTTCAACTCATTGAACCACATTTTACTCCTCGATATTAACCGCGTCTCTCAGGTTTTCGAAATTCCACTCACAGAAGTGGTAAAATTAAATTTTATGTGAATTTCCAAATTCTCCTAGGCGGTGGGTAAAAGACGGTGAAAAGTTCAATAAAATTCTTATATATCTAAAATTATTCTAAACTAACTCCAATGAATTACATTGAAATTCTATAGGTTTTATATATCTATTTTTACCTTAATTAAATTTTAATAAAATAAATAATTATTTAAATAAAAATTCGGTTTTAAACTATAACTTAGTGTTTTTTCACTATTCATCAAAAATTTAAAGTTTTCAGAAAAATACGAAAATTTCACCCTAGGCTAATTTCGATATTTTGAATCCAAAAATGAAGTCCATTTTGAATGATAAAATTTATAAAATTTCAAAAAGTGGGTATTACTATTCATAACGGCTAGTTTGATTGGTTGTGGTGTGTGTGTTAGAACTCAAAGTTGCGTACAACACGAGCTACTGTATTATTGAAAGGGAAGCGTACTGTGGAATCTTGGGGTGTTACCGTAGCTCTTCTGCCTACTTTGAGTATCTTTGATGTGGTTTTGGATTACCTTCACCTTTTCCATCATTTCCTCCACCAATTATGGGCCTACATGTTTCCTTTCACCAACGTCATCCCAACAGGTTGGTGTGCGACATCTCTTTCCGTATAATGCTTCATATGGTGCCATCTGAATACTTGAATGGAATATATTATTATAGGAAAATTTCACCAGAGGAAAATATTGATCCCACACTCCCTGAAAGTGAAGTGAGCATGATCTCAACATGTCTTCTAAGGTTTTAATAGTCCGTTCTGATTGTCCATCTGTTTGAGAGTGGTAGGCAGTGCTCAAACGAAGTTCTGTATCCAGGGCTTTCTGAAGACTCTTCTAGAATCTCGAAGTAAAAAAGGAGATCACGATCATAAACAATCGATAGGGGTACTCCATGAAGTCTCACAACTTCATTAATATATAGTCTTGCAAGCCGTTCAAGTTGTAAATTTTCCCTTATAACAAGAAATTGTGCTGACTTGGTAAGATGATCAACAATGACCCATATTGCATCATTCCTTTTAGGAGTCTTTGGTAGCCCCATGATGAAGTCCATCGTAATATTATACCATTTCCAATAAGGTATGAGAATAGGTTGCAATACTCCACCAGGCTTTTGCCTTCCAGCTTTCACTTGTTGAAAAACCATACATCCCGACACAAAATCAGCAATCCCTCTCTTCATGTTGTCCCACCAAAAATGTTCCTTCAAGTCTCTATACATTTTGGTGCTCCCAGGGTGTAGAGAGAAATTGGAACTATGAGAATCGTCAAACAATTCCTTTTTTAGATCAGGTATATTGGGAACATAAAGTTGTTGTACCTCTCGTACCCCTCGTGGTTTGATTTTTATGATCACAATCACCCTCTTATTTATCTAATCGTGTTTTAAGTGTTTTTTGATAGGCAAAAGGTTTCCAAGGATTTGGGCTGAGAAGAATTCAAAGTGGACTGAAATTCAGTCCACCGGCCAACCGATGGAAGACCACCGGCCAGCCGATGGAGGCCTGGACAGGAGGAATCCCTCTGTCCAGACCACCGGCCAACCGGTGTCCCACCACCGGCCAGCCGGTGGCAGCCATTCAAATAGTTTCAGCCACTGCCTCAGCACCGGCCAACCGGTGGCCTCAGCACCGGCCAGCCGGTGGCACCTGCACAGAGGAGGCTACTGCCTCAGCACCGGCCAACCGGTGGCCTCCTCACCGGCCAGCCGGTGGCCCCTGGACAGAAATCCTCATCCATTTTGCACACACCGGCCAACCGGTGGCTCTGTACCGGTCAGCCGGTGGAGCCAGTCAAACTAGCCGTTGGGCCTTTGACCAGGCTGGTCCACTTGCCTCCCAACGGCTCTGAAGCCCTCTCCAACGGCTCCGAAGCACCCCAAAGGCCATTTGAGGGTTCCCCCTCTATAAATAAAGGACTAGGAACCCCCGGAAGCCAAAGGAAGCATTGTGGAACCATAATCAAGCCAAGGAAGCCCACGTGACACATTGTTCATCATTTGGCGAACCTCCGGCGGACTTCCTCCAAGTAACCCCACTTGCTCCATATCAATTCCACATCCAAGGAGCACCACCAAAGGAGCTTGGGAGCGCACTTCTTCAACTTCAATCAAGCATTGGCGCCCAAGGCTTCTCCCATTACGGTTTTTCATTGTTTTATTTATTTTGAGCTTAAATTTGGGTTTGTGCCTACAAACCCCTCTTTCTCTCATCCTCTCTTCATTTAGGTTTTCACACCACCTTTAATGTGTGAAGAGGTTAGTCAAGCCTTTCCTTTTAAAAGGCCTGAATCATCGGTGAGCTAGCCTTCACCCGTAAAAAGGCTAGTGGGTTCTTGCTCAACCATTGAAAGCAAGTGGGTTCTTGCATAACCATTAAAAGCAAGCTGTAATAGGTTCTAGACTAACCTTAAAGTCTAGTGGGTTTCTTGATAAAACCATTAAAAAGCAAGCAGTAGTAAATCTCTCAACGGTTGAGTTGGGAGCGGAGACGTAGGCCGGGTTTTAGGCCGAACTCCATTATCAATTTTGTGTCTTGCCTATTTATTTCCGCTGCATTCTTTACTTTGATTTTAAATTGTTAATTATTTTTTAAAAGGCAATTCACCCCCCCTCTAGCCATCACTTCCTTTCTTTCTCCGCCTAACAATTGGTATCAGAGGCAAAATTTGAGTAATACCCTAACCGGTTTCAAATTCAAGATCCATTGTGATGGCTTCAACTTCTTTCGCCCCCGAAGGCTATTCTTTGGGTCGTGCTCCATTTTTTGATGGAACCGACTACACTTATTGGAAAACCCGCATGACCGCTTGTCTTAGAAGTATAGGTTATCCCATTTATAAAATTTTCATGCATGGTTACACTCTTTCTACTCCCGATGAATCCAAATGGACCCAAGACGATATTAAAAATTTCGAGCTTGATGGCAAAGCCATGAACGCTCTTCATTGCGGCCTTGACCGAAACGAGTTCAATCGAGTTTCCACATGCACCACCTCACTTGAAATCTGGAAACTTTTGGAGGTTACCCATGAGGGGACCAACAAAGTCAAGGATACTCGATTGGACATGTATCGTCAAGATTTTGAGTCTTTTACCATGCATCCATCTGAATCTATTTCTGAAATGTTTACACGCTTTACTGACGTTTGCAATGGTAGAAAATCTCTTGGTGATGATGTGTCTGCAGAGACGATGGTCAAAAAGATCCTTTGGATCCTTCCAAGCTCATGGGCACCGAAAGTCACGGCAATCCAAGAAGCAAAAGACATTAAAAACATGCCGGTCGAAGAGCCCATTGGATCCCTCATGACTTATGAGATCACCATGAGGAGGCAAGCTGAAAAGGAAGGCAATCCAATCAAAACTCCAAAGAACATCGCCTTCAAAGCTCAAAAAGAAGAAAGCTCATCCTCCTCCTCATCTTCTTCATCTTCAAGCGGCGATTCCGAAATGGAGAACCTTGCCCGCAAGATGCACAAGTTCATGAAGAAGCACAAGAAGAAGAAATCTCGCAAATCCCGCAAGGCTCAATCCAATGAAAAATCCGAGCCCAAGGTAACATGCTATGGGTGTGGCGAGAAAGGCCATTACAAGCCCGATTTCCCACTCAACAAGAAAAAGGCCAAGCAAAAGGAGAAGAAGAAGGCATTCAAGGCCACTTGGAGTGATAGCTCCACATCATCATCCTCCTCCTCCTCCTCGAGTGACAACGGTAAAAAATGCCTAATGGCATTCCATGAGGTAACATCTTCCGACTCCTCTTCCTCTAGTTCTTCCAATTCTTTTAATAATTTATCTTATGAGGATCTCCAACATGCGAGAGATCAATTGGAGGAAGGTTTTCACGAACTTTCTTCCAAATTTGTTGCTTTAAAAAAGAATTTCAAAAAACTCTCTTCCGAAAAAGATCAACTTCTCAAAGAGAAGGAAGAGTTGACCCTCAAAGTCCAAAACCTTCCCGATGTTGATTCCATGGAATCAACAATCAAGGAATTAAGGGAATCTCTTGCCAAGTTCACCCAAGGTGAACAAAATCTAAACCAACTCCTTGGTTCCAAACGCATATCTAGAACCACTGAAGGGCTTGGCTATTCCAAGAAAGCTTCCTCTTCCCATGCACCAACTATTTTTGTAAGGGGGAGCTCCCAATTTAAATTTTCTAAATTATTGCAAAAAACCCGGGCACTTATTTTATGAGTGCAATTGCAAAAATGCCCGGTATGGAAAACCCAAAACTTTTTTCTTTAATGATGAATTTTTTAGGAGAAGACCCGCCACTAGATAAGTGTGGATTGAAAAATCCCTATTAGCGAGTCTCTCCGGGCCAAAATTTATTTCGGTTTCAAAAAACTCTCTCCGGTGATTTGTTGTTTTTATTTAGGGGGAGTTAGGATCTTTTAAACTTTCAATTCAAACTTTCAATTTCATCACTTGGTATCAAATTTTTTCAATTCAAAATTTTCTATTCTTTCAATTCAAACTGTTATTAAAATTTTCATTCAAAACTATCAATTCAAACTGTTATTCAAATTTTCATTCAAAACTTTCAATTCAAACTGTTATTCAAATTTTCATTCAAAACTTTCAATTCAAACTTCTATTCATTTTTCATTTCAAACTTTCAATTCAAACTGTTATTCAAATTTTGATTCAAAACTTTCAATTCAAATTTCAAATTTCAATTGATTTAAAATCTCCTTGTCCCTCAATCAAGTTTTATGCCCCGTGCTATTTTGATAATCACAAAGGGGGAGAATTTCTTGATTGATTGGGGGAGAAATCAATTTCTCTCATGCTTTACTTTTCAAATCTTTTACATTGTTTGTTTTGGTGATTGTGATCATCAAAATAGGGGGAGATTGTTGTACCTCTCGTACCCCTCGTGGTTTGATTTTCATGATCACAATCACCCTCTTATTTATCTAATCGTGTTTTAAGTGTTTTTTGATAGGCAAAAGGTTGCCAAGGATTTGGGATGAGAAGAATTCAAAGTGGACTGAAATTCAGTCCACCGGCCAACCGATGGAATACCACCGGCCAGCCGATGGAGGCCTGGACAGGAGGCATCCCTCTTTCCAGACCACCGGCCAACCGGTGTCCCACCACCGGCCAGCCGGTGGCAGCCAATCAAATAGTTTCAGCCACTGCCTCAGCACCGGCCAACTGGTGGCCTTAGCACCGGCCAGCCGGTGGCACCTGCACAGAGGAGGCTACTGCCTCAGCACCGGCCAGCCGGTAGCCTCCTCACCGGCCAGCCGGTGGCCCCTGGACAGAAATCCTCATCCAATTTGCACACACCGGCCAACCGGTGGCTCTGTACCGGTCAGCCGGTGGAGCCAGTCAAACTAGCCGTTGGGCCTTTGACCAGGCTGGTCCACTTGCCTCCCAACGGCTCCGAAGCCCTCTCCAACGGCTCCGAAGCACCCCAAAGGCCATTTGAGGGTTCCCCCTCTATAAATAAAGGACTAGGAACCCCCGGAAGCCAAAGGAAACATTGTGGAACCATAATCAAGCCAAGGAAGCCCACGTGACACATTGTTCATCATTTGGAGAACCTCCGGCGGACTTCCTCCAAGGAACCCCACTTTCTCCATATCAATTCCACATCCAAGGAGCACCACCAAAGGAGCTTGGGAGCGCACTTCTTCTACTTCAATCAAGCATTGGCGCCCAAGCCTTCTCCCATTGCAGTTTTTCATTGTTTTATTTATTTTGAGCTTAAATTTGGGTTTGTGCCTACAAACCCCTCTTTTTCCCATCCTCTCTTCATTTGGGTTTTCACACCACCTTTAAGGTGTGAAGAGGTTAGTCAAGCCTTTCCTTTTAAAAGGCTTGAATCATCGGTGAGCTAGCCTTCACCCGTAAAAAGGCTAGTGGGTTCTTGCTCAACCATTGAAAGAAAGTGGGTTCTTGCATAACCATTAAAAGCAAGCTGTAATAGGTTCTAGGCTAACCTTAAATTCTAGTGGGTTTCTTTCTAAAACCATTAAAAAGCAAGCGGTAGTAAATCTCTCAACGGTTGAGTTGGGAGCGGAGACGTAGGCCGGGTTTCAGGCCGAACTCCGTTATCAATTTTGTGTCTTGCCTATTTATTTCTGCTGCATTCTTTACTTTGATTTTAAATTGTTAATTATTTTTTAAAAGGCAATTCACCCCCCTCTTGCCATCACTTCCTTTCTTTCTCCGCCTAACAAAAGTCTCTTCCAAAATTTCAAAATTCCATCTTCATACTCAAAGTCATTCAATCTCCCATCATTAACATCTTTAATATTCTTTTGAAACTCTTCATCAACGGTCAGATAACTCATTATCCTTCGTATTAAAGATGGTTTGGAAACAATTTGAAAAAGTATTGATGTTTCACATTCAATGGTAATTCCCATATCCATCTTCACTAGATCCATGAAAAAAGGATCCCATTCAATTCTCATCATGTTCAAAACTCCATGATATTTTCTGCTCAAAGAATCTACCACCTTATTTTACTTCCCCTAGTTGTAGTGTATAGTGCAATCATAATCCTTGAGTAATTCAAGCCATCTCCTTTTCCTCTTGTTGAGTTCTTTTTGTGAGAAAATATACTTCAAACTCTTGTGATCAGTATAAATCTCACATTTTTCACCATTGAGTTAGTGCTTCCATATCTTCAAAGCAAAGATCATAGCTGCTAACTCGAGATCACGAGTAAGATAGTTTTTTTCATGAATTTTCAACTGTCGTGATGCATAGGAAACAACCCAATCATTCTGCATAAGGACACAACCAAGTCCTTTCTTCGATGCATCACTATAAATAACAAACCAATCATTCCCCGATGGTAGAGCCAATATAAGAGCATTGACTAATATTCTCTTCAGTTCTTCAAAACATTCTTCACACTCTTTTTTTCAAACAAATTTAACCCCTTTACGTGTGATCTTTGTTAATGGGTTAGCCAACCGGGAAAAATTCTGGACGAAACGTCGATAATAACCTGCTAAACCAATAAAACTGCGTACGTCAGTTATACTCGTAGGTGATGGAAATTCTTGGATTGCCTTAGTCTTAGAAGGATCAATATAGATTCCATATTTAGAGACAATATGGCCAAGAAAAGAAATCTCTTGAAGCCAGAATTCACACTTGCAAAACTTCCCATATAATTCATGTCTTCTCAGATTCTTTAGAATAATGCGCCAGTGATTTTCATGATCTTCGTAGATTTTGGAGTATACCAAGATATAATCAATAAATACCACCACAAAATCATCGAGATATTCCTCGAAAACTCTATTCATTAGATCCATGAATATAGAGGGTGCATTAGTCACCAGAAAAGGTATTACTGTAAACTCGTAATGCCCGTACCTAGTTTGAAATTTTGTCTTCGGAATGTCTTCCTTCTTCACACACAACTGATGGTATCCATACCGAAGGTCAATCTTTGAAAAGTGTTGACCTCCATGAAGTTGGTCAAATAAATCATCAATGCGAGGTAGGGGATACTTTTTCTTTATTGTTATAGCATTGATCTCCCTATAGTCAATACATAACCTCATAGATCCATCTTTCTTTTTAAAAAAAACAACAGGCGCTCCCCATGGAGAAACACTAGGGAGAATAAGTCCCTTATTACTCAATTCCTCTAGTTGTTTATTTAGTTTGACTAATTCCACAATGGCCATTCTATAAGGGGTCTTCGATATAGGCCTTGATCCAGGAATTAAATCAATGGAAAACTTAACTTCTCGTTCTGGAGGATGTCCAGGTAAATCTTCCGGAAACACATCTACATATTCTTTCGCAATAGGTAAATCCTCTATTTGAACATTCCTTTCCTCACCCACAGTCATTTCATTCTCTTCCTCCACAATAATTTAATTTAGGTGAGCTGCTGGATGTGGATCCAAATAAGAATTAGGTGGTCATGATTCTGCCATAAAGATAAGGTGATCCTTATCATCATCATCAAAAATTGTAACCTCCTTCTTCTTACAATAAATTATTGCATCATGGTCTGAAAGGAAATCCATACCGAGGATTATATCAAACTAAATCATAGGAATGACGATGAGATCAGCTGATAAAGAACATTTATGTGCTCTAATGGGGACTAATTCACAGAACATTGTTGCAATGATACTTCCTTTAAGAGTTTTAACTGACAACTCCCTTGTTAAATAAAATTAAAAATATCTAATTTTCTTAGAAAACTGGGAAGATATGAAACAATGCGATGATCCAGAATCAAATAATGCATTTGCTAAACTTGAGGAAACCATTAAATTACCTGCCACCACGTCTTTCGGAGCTTCTACCTCAGCAGTAGTGATAACATAATCTTGGCCTTGATCCCATGGCCTTTTCTGAGATAAGTTCCCCTGACGCTTGGGACATTCATTTGCATAATGTCCCATCTTCCTGCAATTGTAGCATTGAACATCGGTAGCTTCTTTCTTCCCCTTACAATCTCAAGCTTGGTGGCCTTTTTCACCACACTTGTAATAGACTCCCATTCCCTTTAAGAAATTACCAGGGTGTTTCTTCCCACATTTACTGCAGGATGGATATTCTAATTTTCCCTTCTTCCCCTTATTTCCATTTTCTGATTGATCAGAAGATCTCTTCTTCTCTTTCTTTGCTTTAAAGTCATAAGACTTATAGAATTCTTTTTCTGTCTTAATAGCACATGAGACAATATCTTCGTACGACGAGAAGGATTGTGACACTAATGCTCGATGAAGAAATGGTTTTAACCCATCAAAGAAACTATCAATATTACTTCTTGGGTTACGTATATAATCTCTATCATACCTTTCTAACCTTGTAAAGTTAGCCTCATACTTTGCGACATTCTCATCCTCCTTTTGTCTCAGACTCAGAAATTGACTTTCCATATCTGCTCGATGGTCACGAGGAAAGTTTTTTTATAAAAATAGATCATTTAACTCCCTCCATTCCATATTTGATACTTTATCATCTTCCTTCATGTTTTGAATAAATTACCACACTTGATCTGTATCTCTAGTGAGGTGGTAAACTGTCATGATAACTTTTTCCCTTTCACTACTCCCCAAAGCCTGCAATATTTTCTCAAGGGAATTTTTCCATTGCTCAGCTACTAAGGGATTTGTACTCCCATTGAACGTTGGTGGTTGTTGTCTCATGAAGCAATCTAACATTGATCCTCCACACTGCGGATCAGGGTCCTCCATACAGGTAAGGTTATAATTCATTACCTGAGTGAGTTTTCCCAGTATGGTGATTAGCTGATCAGCACCAGTTGCATCACCACCTCCACTATAATTATCTTGAGTAGGAGGGAAATCCCTACATGGAGTGCGTGCATTGATATAGTTTCCATTTCTTCCACTAGGCGCCATTTCTAAACAATGGCATAATCTAGATTAGTTTATAAATCAAAATACATAACTCCATACTTATAAAACACTTAACATAAATTGAACTATTTATGGATATAATTCATAATCATAAAAATGTTTTATTTGATAATGTATATACTCATAAACCCTTCATAATTATTTTTAAAGAAAATGAGAGGTATCCTAAGCATATCCCCCAGGAGTGTCGTAACCAAGAGTGCAGCAAGGCCCGTTGTCGTGGAGCTGTTCCCGTTCGAGTCTAGCTCAAAGTAGTGTTTTCAGGTTTTACCCCTAGGTACATTTGTGCCAGAGCTGCCTCTACCTGCTTGTATCCATACAGGTATGTATTGCTCGAAAAACTCACAAAATCTCTACAATACCAAAATTCTAGGAAGTTCTTCTATACTAATCCTCAAAATCCATCTTAGGTCTATGTGCTCTAAACAGAGTTTATCTAAATCTAGCTTCCAAGGTTTGTACTAAACTTCCTCTGATACCAACTGTAACACCCCGACCCCAGTTACCCAGATTCGGTGCATTATTACATAACATTGGCATGATCACAAGAAAGATTAAATCTCGAAAGATCGATTAGTTTAGTATCCTTGGAAACCCTAGATATATTCATAATGTTTTACATTACATCATAAAAATGAAAAATACAACAACATAGTCTCCATAGTCCACACTCATGTCCCTACATACTATCCCTACAGTTCATTCAAAAGTTACTTCTTCACATCCTGGGAAAAATAAAACATTGAAAGGGGTGAGCTCAGATGCTCAGTAAGGATAACAATATAGCGGAAACTATCATAAATAAACATAAACATTTAAGGCAGTGTATAACTAAAACAAAAGCCTTTTAAACTTTAACTTCAGCATAATATGGCAAAGATAATGTGAAATAATGACATTACTTATTCACATGGATATTCTACTAGTCGAATATTCACATGCAATATCAATAATCACTTTCATATTGATGGAATGTATAATGCCAAACTATCATAACCACATAGCCAAGGCCCGTGCCAAGACTACAAATATGATTTTGTCAAGGCCTTTTTCCAAGACACTAGTTTGTATCATGAGACCTACCGATGCATCGAGGAGCTATAGCAGGCTCCACCCGTCACTTATTAAGTCCAATGCATTCCTCATATGAACAGGTTTAAACATAATATAAACATTCGTATTAAAAATAGAATACAAAATGTCAATACTTTCACCATAAACCATGAATGGTATAAAAATAACACATCCACAATCAAACATATCACAAAACCTTAAATAATATATGGATGTTTTGTATCATAATAAATAATCTTCAAATAAGCTTAAAATCCATCAAAGGATGTTGACATAGATGAAATCAAAACTATTTGAGAGAAATATCTCATTTTTCGAAGTCATTTAAAAGTCACATAATTATAAAATAAAACATTTACTTTGAAAATATTCTTATAAGCTTGTAAGGGAATCTTCGTCAATTTTATAATGGTGGAAAATAGCCGCACCCTCTGTATAAGTTAAAAACAACATTCTTACCTTAATTCTATCAGAAAGGTTAAAAAGACCTTGTTTGGAAAACGACAAAAAGATTCCTTTATAAACTTCTTATTAAGAGTCAAAAAGGGTATAAATGACTATATACCATATTCTTTAAAATATTAAGAATGATTTGAAATACACTTTTAGGAAACATGGTTGTGGATGATAAAGAGGTCCCAGTAGATAATCACGTATAAACAACCTCGGATAATGAAGAGATTGTAAAATAAACCCTTACCTTGTACTTTTACTTATTATATGGTATGTTAAACTCATGTATAATAGTTAAAACATTGTTATTATGTTATACAAAAACCATATACATAATTATTATATCATATATGATCTTCTATTAATGCTTTGTCAATAATATTTTAGTATTATCGTCGTTTCGAGAGATAACTTAATCGTTTTCTTTTATATGTTTTGTTACATAAGGCGTGTTTTTTATGGATAGGTTGTATTTTATTCATATACAGAATGATATCAAGTCTGTAAACATTATTTTTAATCATAAAATGATAATTAGACTGGAATGGATACGATGGGGAATTAATCTCATTGTAACGACCCAAAATTTTGAATAAATTTCCTAATTTTATGTGTTATTTTATTTTATTTTTATACTCAAAAAAATGTTTCATTTGATAAAATGAGTATGATTAAAATGAGACTATTGGGTTTTGACTGTTATTTGACCATTGGTCAATATGACCGCTGGAAACTAAATGTTTTGATTATTGTCTCTAAATACAAGCAATCTTGGTTAATTAATATAGAAAGAAGATTCGATGGCTTCACCCAGTAGTCTTGGACCGATCGAAGCCAATCTAACAGAACTTGGGAAGGAGGTAGCACTACTGGGCTTTGCTCTGGACCAAACCCAAGCTGAACTTCATTGTGTGAAGCTAGAACGAGATCGCCTTCACAAGAAGTTCAAACTAATAGAAATTACTACTCGTGCGATGTTGGCCGAGCCTCCCTCGGATTCTCTCACCTTAGCACACCTTACTCTTAGGTCCTATGCTGGTGTGATAAGGGGCTATGTAAGGAGACCGTAACTGCCTTGTGTAATCCTTTGTTTTAAATAAAAATTGGGATTTCTTCTTATGATGAAGTTTAGGAATTTTCAAATGTCCGGATAAATATAGTATGCGTATTTTTTATGAATTTTAGAAAGGATATTTTAAAAATGTTTGTGTAAACCTTAAATAAATAAAAATTTGTAATGATTTTCAAAAAATGGTCTTCTACAATTATGTTCAGTATGAAATTTCGAGTTAATAAGATCAACATGATTCTTGATGAATAGTAAATTATGAATAGTTATTTTACACTTAGGATTAGTAATGTGACCAAATGGATTAGTAATTTCACTCAAAGAAAGTTTTAATATAATCTAGACACCTAGATTAAGTAATGAGATTCAATAAAATGGGTAAATAACAGTTTCATAAATTATTAATCAAGTATTAGTTTTTTCATGTGAATAGTGTTTTTTAATTAAAAATGAAATTAAAAATATTTAGAAAGTTATTTTTATAAAATGGATTTCATTTTTGAACTTAGAGCATCGATATTATGTTAAGGTAATTTTTGGGGATTTTTTGAAAAAAATGAATTTTCAGTGAATAGTGTGTTTATTTAAAAAATGAATTAAAAATATTTAGAAAAATTATTTTTATAAAATAGAGTTCATTTTTGAAATCAGAGCATTGATATTTGGTTAATGTGAAATTTTGGGATTTTTCTGAGAAAGTTGAATTTTCAGTGAATAGTAAAAATACAGTTTTAGGGTTTCAGTATGTTTAATGACATCATAACGGTGTCATGATTATGTCATGAGATATTTTAAGGGATGGTCGACTAAAGAGGGTGAATTATTGTTTGGGGGTCCCCATGTGGCCTAAATCTATGGGAAGTACCATGGGAGGGCCCATGCTTTTGAGAAAACCAGTTTTGAGGTGTCCCTTGGCCATTAATGCCTTGTCCCCTCACTTTCCCTATAAATACCAAGCCCTCCTCTCATCTTTTCGACTCCAAAAACATCCTCAATGACGTTCTGGTCTCCTTACCTACCAAGGAGTCCTCCCAAGGTGCCTCCAAGCTCTCAAGGTCCCAACCTTTGAGTTTTAAGAGTTACGTTTTAAGGTAAGGGATCTGACCTCTCTCTTTCTTTTCAAGTGACCTCTTTTATGTCATTTCTTTTATGCTCCACGTTCTTATGTTGGATTATGTTCTTTTATATTCATTATAATGTCCTTTTTATGTTCATATGATGAGATACCCCCTCTTACTCTCGTCATTTCATTTTATGAATGTTTAAGTGACTTCGTTAGGCTGCTGAAATTTTTGTAATGGATTCTTTCTCCCTTCTCATTTTTTTCAAGATCTATTTTCATGTAAAGTATTTCAAGTTACTTTTTATTATGTTGGGGTATGATATCTAAATTTATCATACTGATCTTTTATGATCATATGATGAGAGACCCCATTTTATCTCTTCAATTCAGTATTTTGAAGTTTTAAGTGGCGTCGTTAGGCTGCCGAATTTTTAAGTGGTTGTCCACCCTTCTCGTTTTGAAGTTCTACTTTCATTTCAATTCTTTCAAGTTACTTTTTGTTATGTTGGGGTATTATATATATATCTATCATACTGATATTTTATGACCATATTATGAGAGACCCCATTTGATCTCTTCAATTCAGTATTTTTAAGTTTAAGTGGTGTCGTTAGGCTGCTAAATTTTTAAGTGGTCCTTGCACCTTTCTCCATTTTCAAAGTTCTAATTCCATGTCAAGTCTTGCAAGTTCCTTTTTATTATGTTGGGGTATGATCTCTATATCTATCATACTGATCTTTTATGTTCATATGATGAGAGACCCTATTTTATCTCATCAATTCATTTTTCATTGAAGTTTTTGTAACGCTGTTAGGCTGCCGAATTTTCATAAGAGAAATTTTATTTTTGTCTTCCTTTCATGTTCTTAATTTCATATGGTATATTTTAAAATTTCATTAACATATTCTTAAATCCCTTATATTCTATCCCTCTAATATTTTATGGGTCATTTATGAATGTTGGACCCATGTCCCCTCTCTTTTCAATGTTTTCTAAAACCCCAAAACATAGTCATTATGCTGCAGAATTTTCGTCTCAAAATGCCTCTCTTTTCTAAAAAATATTTTATGTTATAAAGTGAATACTCAAAGCAATTATTTCTATAGGTGTATTCACATATATATCAAAATTTTATATTTTAAATTCTAGGATTTACATACATGAGACCCGCTCTCCCCTTCAGTGGGTTTTAAAGTGACGTAAAGATCATGTCTTTAAAGCAGTTTTTAAAACGTTATGATTATGAAATGAAACCCATTTATTTTATGCTATATGGGTTATTTATTAAATGTTTGATGATGATATATGTGGCTCACATGATAATAAAGGTAAATTTAATCGTGCGCCCTGATAACGCTCCAATGCATTGGGTAATGATGTAACCACTAGAGATTACAATTTTCACGATACCTTGGTGAATAACCTTGGTAATTTTCAAATGAAACCTTGGGGATGGACCTTGGTCATATGTTCATGATTGTCTATTTTAAATGATGTAGCCACATCTTCAATTTATGAAAAATGTTATTTTTATTATGAAATGCCTCATGATTCTTTTCTCATGCCTTAAAGTCCTTTTCTTGACCTTATTGAAGTATCTCAAGTTCACATGTAAAATGTTTCTCTTGTTTTCCTTACTGGGCCTTCTGCTCACCCCCTTCTTTTGATGTATGTCCCCAGGTTATGAGATGCAGTAATAAACCAAGGATGAACATGAGGAGAAGCCTTTCAAGTGTTTAAATGAAATGTTTTATGTTTTCATGTTTTATGTTCCTGGTTTCCAAGTCACTAAACCTTAAAGATCGTCAGTTTTGTGTAATGAAATGAAAGTTTATGTTATAAAAAGGTTAGATGCTATAGTTGGTATCAAAGGATGGTTTAGTTATTTGTGGAAATTAGGATATGAAAACTTTAGGAAAAACCCTATAGAAAAGTTTAAATATTGGAAATATTCCATATATTTTTGTGATTATTGAGTAAGGTGTTGCCAAGAAAATACATCCCTGTCTAGATACGAGCAGGTAGAGGTGGCTCTGGCACAGATGTACATAGGGGTAAAACCCGAAAACACTGCTTTGAGCTAGACTCGAACGAAAACTGGTACACGACAACGGGCCTTGCTGCACTCTTGGTTACGACACTCCCGGGGGATATGATATGGTAAATTTATAATCTTAGTATGAACCATTATTAGAGGAACAAAGATAAAATAAAATAATGATTCACATAAGAATATACGATCATGGATAACCTAGATTGGAACCTAGGGGATCAAAAGTTAGGATATACTTTTATTCTACAAGTTTATCCTTTTATTCTTAGAGTTTCCTTTTCATGATTATTGGTGAATTATTTAAGCCCCTAATTATACTTTATCTTCTTAGTTAACGGTAGGAAATGGAAGAACATGTCCCAACAACCAATGTGATAGGAAATGCGATGATTTCCGTATTAATATGATTAGGGGATTAAAAGATGATTGTTATTTTGGAAGACGTTCACTATTTTGGGGACCCTATATGATCGAGGTAAATAGATTACTATGGTATTTTCATTGAGGAGTAAGGTTGACTTATATTTTGAAGAATCGATGAATTTAAGGCGGACTTATAGTAATTTAGGTTACTTATGGAAATGATTAACCTATCTTGGGGTAAATATGTTTAGGATAGTTACTTTTATTATAAGATGTTAGGAGTGGTTGATGTTGTTTGGAGATGAATGATAAAGTTTACCTTGGAAGACTATGTTATCAAATCCTTCTTGTATTTGGGTTTCAATCTTAGATTGGTTTATTTTGAGGATTTTTAAGGATAGTTATTTATGGAATGGTCTATGATGAACTCTGGGTAGTACCAAGGAACTTTGAAGATTTAAAAGTAGTGTCCATTCCTATGGGATTATTTCTTTTTGAAGAGTTGTTTTACCTTACCCTTTCTGTTTTGGGGATAATGTTTAAAGATAGATGAAATAGATGGTTAATATTTTGTGGATTATGTGATTCTCTAGAAGATGATTCTTGTGTTTTGATGAGACCAAGTGTTTTTTAATGCTCATCGTTTGGAGAAAAGATTATTTTTGGGTAGAAACTTATTAAAGGATGAAACTCTACATGAAGGTAGGTATATTTTCTTATGTTTTTGTTCTATGTAGTAAATGAATTCCTCAAAATTATGAAAAGAAATGTAAAACAAAAATGTTGTTGGTTTACGTTTCCTACTAGGTAATCAAATATCGTTTACACACATCATAAGTTTGGGATTTTCTTATGGTTAACTTTCTCATAATCATGTTCTCTATCATTCTCCCTCAGAACTTGACCCTTTGTTTTCTCCTCCATGTCCATGTTTTCCTACATGGAATCCTAGTGTGGGTTAACTCGGGTGACCTTTGTACTTCCCTTTCTTTCTTTTAAAGTAATAGTTTTACTGACTTTTTTTCCAATGTGGGACATTCAATGAAATTTTAAAACCCAATTTTAAAAATTGCGAGGACGCAATTTCTAAAGGGGGGAAGATTGTAACGACCCAAAATTTTGAATAAATTTCCTAATTTTATGTGTTATTTTATTTTATTTTTATACTCAACAAAAATGTTTCATTTGATAACATGAGTATGATTAAAATGAGACTGTTGGGTTTTGACTGTTATTTGACCATTGGTCAATATGACCACTGGAAACTAAACATTTTGATTATTGTCTCTAAATACAAGCAATCTTGGTTAATTAATATAGAAAGAAGATTCGATGGCCTCACCCAGAAGTCTTGGACTGATCGAAGCCCATCTAACAGAACTTGGGATGGAGGTAGCACTACTGGGCTTTGCTCTGGACCAAACCCAAGCTGAACTTCATCGTGTGAAGCTATAACGAGATCGCCTTCGCGAGAAGTTCAAACTGATGGAAATTACCACTCGTGCGATGTTGGCCGAGCCTCCCTCAGATTCTCTCACCTTAGCACACCTTACACTTAGGTCCTATGCTAGTGTGATAAGGGGCTTTGTAAGGAGACCGTAACTGCCTTGTGTAATCCTTTTTTTTAAATAAAAATTGGGATTTCTTCTTATGATAAAGTTTATGAATTTTCAAATGTCTAGATAAATATAGTATGCATATTTTTTATGAATTTTAGAAAGGATATTTTAAAAATTTTTGTGTAAACCTTAAATAAAAAAAATGTGTAATGATTTTCAAAAAATGGTCTTCTACAATTATGTTCAGTATGAAATTTCTAGTCTAATAAGATCAACTTGATTTTTGATGAATAGTAAATTCTGAATAGTGATTTTACACATAGGATTAGTAATGTGACCAAATGGATTATTAATTTCACTCAAAGAAAGTTTTAATATAATTTAGACACCTAGATTAAGTAATGAGATTCAATAAAATGGGTAAATAACAGTTTCATAAATTATTATTTAAGTATTAGTTTTTTCAGGAGAATAGAGTTTTTTAATTAAAAATGAAATTAAAAATATTTAAAAAATTATTTTTATAAAATGGATTTCATTTTTGAACTTAGAGCATCGATATTATGTTAAGGTAATTTTTGGGGATTTTTCTGAAAAAAATGAATTTTTAGTGAATAGTGTGTTTATTTAAAAAATGAATTAAAAATATTTAGAAAAATTATTTTTATAAAATAGAGTTCATTTTTTAAATCAGAGCATTGATATTTCGTTAATGTGAAATTTTGGGATTTTTCTGAGAAAGTAGAATTTTCAGTGAATAGTAAAAATACAGTTTTAGGGTTTCAGTATGTTTAATGACATCATAACTGTGTCATGATGATTTCATGAGATATTTTAAGGGATGGTCGACTAAAGAGGGTGAATTATTTTGTGGGGGTCCCCATGTGGCCTAACTCTATGAGAAGTACCATGGGAGGGCCCATGCTTTTGAGAAAACCACTTTTGAGGTGTCCCTTGGCCATTAATGCCTTGTCCCCTCACTTTCCCTATAAATACCAAGCTCTCCTCTAATATTTTCGACTCCAAAAACATCCTCAACTAATTTCTGGTCTACTTACCTCCCAAGGAGTCCTCCCAAGGTGCCCCTAAGCCCTCAAGGTCCCAACCTTTGAGTTTTAAGAGTAACATTTTCAGGTAAGGGATCTGACCTCTCTCTTTCTTTTCAATTGACCTCTTTTATGTCATTTATTTTATGCTCCATGTTCTTATGCCGGATGATGTTCTTTTATATTCATTATACTTTCCTTTTTATGTCCATATGATGATATACTCCCTCTTACTATCATCATTTCATTTTATGAATGTTTAAGTGGCGCTGTTAGGCTGCCGAAATTTTTGTAACGAATTCTTTCTCCCTTCTCATTTTTTTCAAGATCTATTTTCATGTAAAGTATTTCAAGTCACTTTTTATTATGTTGGGGTATGATCTCTAAATTTATCATACTGATCTTTTATGATCATATTATGAGAGACCCCATTTGATCTCTTCAATTCGGTATTTTTATGTTTTAAGTGGCGCTGTTAGGTTGCCGAATGTTTAAGTGGTTCTTCACCCTTCTCGTTTTGATGTTCTACTTTCCTGTCAATTCTTTCAAGTTCCTTTTTGTTATGTTGGGGTATTATCTCTATATCTATCATACTGATATTTTATGACCATATGATTAGATACCCCATTTGATCTCTTCTATTTAGTATTTTGAAGTTTAAGTGCCGTCGTTAGGCTGCTAAATTTTTAAGTGGTCCTTGCACATTTCTCCCTTTTCAAAGTTCTAATTCCATGTCAAGTCTTGCAAGTTACTTTTTATTATGTTGGGTTATGATATCTATATCTATCATACTGATCTTTTATGTTCATATGATTAGAGACCCTATTTGATCTCATCAATTCATTTTTGGTTGATGTTTTTGTAACGCTGTTAGGCTGCCGAATTGTCATAAGAGAAATCTTATTTTTGACTTCCTTTCATGTTCTTCATTTCATATGGTATATTTTCAAATTTCATTACCATATTCTTAAATCCAATATATTCTGTCCCTATACTATTTTATGGGTCATTTATGAATGTTGGACCCATGTCCCCTCTCTTTTCAATGTTTTCTAAAACCCCGAAACATAGCCGTTATGCTACAGAATTTTCGTCTCAAAATGCCTCTCTTTTCTAAAAATTATTTTATGTTATAAAGTGAATACTCAAATAACTTATTTCTATATGGGTATTCACATATATATAAAAATATTCTATTTTAAATTCTGGGATTTACATACATGAGACCCGCTCTCCCCTTCTGTGGGTTTTAAAGTGATGTAAAGATCATGTCTTTAAAGCAGTTTTTAAAACGTTATGATTATGAAATGAAACCCATTTATTTTATGCTATATGGGTTATTTGTGAAATTTTTGATGATGATATATGTGGATCACATGATAATAAAGGAAAATTTAGGGGTGCGCCCAGATAGCGCTCCCATGCATTGGGTAATGATGTAACCACTAGAGATTACAATTTTCATTATACCTTCGTGAATAACCTTGGTAATTTTCAAATGACACCTTGGGGATGGACCTTGGTGATATGTTCATGATTGTCTATGTTAAATGATGTAGCCACATCTTCAAGTTATCAAAAATGTTATTTTTATTATGAAATGCCTCATGATTCTTTTCTCATGCCTTAAAGTCCTTTTCTTGACCTTATTGAAGTATCTCAAGTTCACATGTAAAATGTTTCTCTTGTTTTCCTTACTGGGCCTTCTGCTCACCCCCTTCTTTTGATGTATGTCCCCAGGTTATGAGATGCAGTAATGAACCTAGTATGAACATGAGGAGAACCCTTTCATGTGTTTAAGAAGAATTTTTTATGTTTTCATGTTTTATGTTCCTGGTTTCCAAGACACTAAACCTTAAAGATCCTCAGTTTTGTGTAACGAAATGAAAGTTTATGTTTTAAAAAGGCCGGATGCTATACTCATCGTGTTCGTGGAGCCGGTAGTCCGTACGTATGCACGAGTGACAATATCATTCTTTTGATATTAAAATAATATATAATTGGATGTTATATCATATATAAAGAATAATTATCATGTTATAATTATTATTTACATGAATTACACTTCATTATTATACCCATCCAAATAATAATATATTGAATTACAATTATACCACGACGTGGAGACGGTAAGCCATACGTACGCACGTATGGTGAGGATGGATAGAATACTAAATATGGTTGTACAATATTTATAATAATATCATAGTATATAGGAGATACTGGATTTATTATTTTAGAACGGGAATAACAAAGAAATAAGAAGTTGAAGAAGAAATGAACTTGAAAAAGGGTGGTGAAAACATTACCTCTACTTCGGGTTCTTCCTTTTGATTTGATCAAAAGGGATCCTTAGGTTGTCTTTATGATCCAAATAAGGCCTCTAGGTTGTAGTGAGGGAAGTTGAGAGAGTATTTTGGTAGGGGTTGGCTGAGCCAAAAGGCTTTTAATGTGTGAATTAGTGAGAAGGGGGAGTGCCCTTTTATAAGAGGGGTGAGGGGAACCTTTGGAAAAGCTAGAAATATTATTTTGTAATAAATTAATATTCGGTTTCCAATGGCTAAAAAGTGGATTAATTAAAGTTTAAAGTGGGTATGGGTTTAAAACCACTCAACCAATAGAATTTAGACAGGTTTGGGTCATTATATTTACCTTATGATTTAGATTTAACTCTTAGTTAATTAGTTTGACACTTACCATGTCACTTTGAATTTTTATATTATATAGTTAATAAACATACTATATACCTCCAAGAGACCCCCAAGTGGTCCATTAATGATAAAAATATCACGATATAAGTCTTTTGGCCGAACCTTAGATTTTTAGGAATTTAATATCAATTAATAATATAATATTTGTTTTAAAAACCCCTTTATGTCAATTTTGACACTATTGGGTATTTTATTTTTGATAATTTCATAACATCATTATTACTTAAAAACAATTTATATAACCAATACTAATATGTAATATTAACCTATAAAATTAGTGGAATTTATAAAAAGTCTCAAATTACATTTACTTTGATATTTATAATATTAATTATTTTAATATTTCATTAATTAGGTAATTACCGCATCACTATTGTGTCATAAATAAATTAAATTATTTAATGTCCAAAAATTATAAATAAAATACCATTATGTAGGAACTTTTTTTATATTTATAATGAATATTTACAATTGAATTTATCTTATGAATAACCATATATTAAAAATGTTTTAGTAAATAAATTTTGATTTTAACTCTTTTAACTCTTCTTTGAATTAAATAATAATTAATGTCCTAATCTAATACAAGTGGACCTAAATGATAATATTTTATTTATAAGGTTGTTTTTGGTCAAGATACACTTGTCCAATAGAATTAGGACATGAGTTAGGGCAATATTAATATCATTTTTACCCTTAATTACCCTATTTACTTTTAACCGTGGTAAATAAAAGTAAAAGCTTACTATTCAGAAAAAATTATTTTCATCTCATTGAACCACATTTTACTCCTTGATATTAACCGCGTCTCTTAGATTTTCAAAATTCCACTCATAGAAGTGGTAAAATTAAGTTTTATGTGAATTTCCAAATTCTCCTAGGCGGTGGGTAAAAGACGGTGAAAAATTCAATAAAATTCTTATATATCTAAAATTATTCTAAACTAACTCCAGTGAATTACATTGAACTTATATAGGTATTATATATCTATTTTGACCTTAATTAAATTTAAATAAAATAAATAATTATTTAAATAAAAATTTGGTTTTAAACTATAACTTAGTGTTTTTTCACTATTCATCAAAAATTTAAAGTTTTCAGAAAAATACCAAAATTTCACCCTAGGATAATTTCAATATTTAGAATCCAAAAATGAAGTCCATTTTGAAAGATAAAATTTATAAAATTTCAAAAAGTGGGTATTACTATTCATAACGGCTAGTTTGATTAGTTGTGGTGTGTGTGTTAGAACTCAAAGTTGCGTACAACACGAGCTACTGTATTATTGAAAGGGAAGCGTACCGTGGAATCTTGGGGTGTTACAATAGCTCTTCTGCCTACTTTGAGTATCTTTGATGTGTTTTTGGATTACCTTCACCTTTTCCATCATTTCCTCCACCAATTCTAGGCCTACAAGTTTTCTTTCACCAACGTCATCTCAACAGGTTGGTGTGCGACATCTCTTTCCGTATAACGCTTCATATGGTACCATCTGAATACTTGAATGGAAGTTATTATTATAGGAAAATTCCACCAGAGGAAAATATTGATCCCACATTCCCTGAAAGTGAAGTGAGCATGATCTCAACATTTCTTCTAAGGTTTGAATAGTCCGTTCTGATTGTCCATCTGTTTGAGAGTGGTTGGAAGTGCTCAAACGAAGTTCTGTATACAGGGATTTCTGAAGACTCTTCTAGAATCTCGAAGTAAAAAGGGGGATCATGATCATAAACAATCGATAGGGGTACTCCATGAAGTCTCACAACTTCATTAATATATAGTCTTGCAAACCGTTCAAGTTGTAAATTTTCCCTTATAACAAGAAATTGTGCTGACTTGGTAAGACGATCAACAATGACCCATATTGCATCATTCCTTCTAGGAGTCTTTGGTAGCCCCATGATGAAGTCCATCATAATATTATCCCATTTTCACTCAGGTATGAGAAGAGGTTGCAATACTCCACTGGGCTGTTGCCTTCCAGCTTTTACTTGTTGACAAACCATACATCCTGACACAAAATCGGAAATCTCTCCCTTCATGTTGTCCCACCAAAAATGTTCCTTCAAGTCTCTATACATTTTGGTGCTCCTAGGGTGTAGAGAGAAAATGGAACTATGAGCATCGTCCAACAATTCACTTTTTATATCAGGTATATTGGGAACACAAAGTCTTTTCCCAAATTTCAAAATTCCATCTTCATACCCAAAGTCATTGAATCTCCCATCATTAACAGCTTTAATCTTCTTTTGAAACTCTTCATCACCGGTCAGATAACTCATTATCCTTTCTAGTAAAGATGGTTTGGAAACCATTTGAAAAAGTCTTGATGTTTCACCTTCCATGGTAATTCCCATATCCATCTTCACTAGATCCATGAAAATAGGATCCCATTCAATTCTCATCATGTTCAAAAATCCATGATCTTTTCTGCTCAAAGAATCTACCACCTTATTTTCCTTCCTCGGGTGGTAGTGTATAGTTAAATCATAATCCTTGAGTAATTCAAGCCATCTCCTTTTCCTCTTGTTGAGTTCTTTTTGTGAGAAAATATACTTCAAACTATTGTGATCAGTATAAATCTCACATTTTTCACCATAGAGGTAGTGCTTCCATATCTTCAAAGTAAAGATCATAGATGCTAACTCGAGATCATGAGTAGGATAGTTTTTCTCATGAATTTTCAACTGTCGTGATGCATAGGCAACAACCCAATCATTCTGCATAAGGACACAACCAAGTCCTTTCTTCGATGCATCACTATAAATAACGTACCCATCATTCCCCGAAGGTAGAGCCAATATAGAAGCATTGACTAATATTCTCTTCAGTTCTTAAAAACATTCCTCACACTCTTTTTTTTTTAAAAAATTAACCCCTTTACGTGTGAGCTTTGTTAATGGGTTAGCCAACCAGGCAAAATTCTGGATGAAACGTCGATATTAACCTGCTAAACCAATAAAACTGCGTACGTCAGTTATACTCATAGGTGCTGGACATTATTGGATTGCCTTTGTCTTAGAAGGATCTATATATATTCCATCTTTAGAGACAATATGGCCAAGAAAAGAAATCTCCTGAAGCCAGAATTCACACTTGCTAAACTTCCCATATAATTCATGTCTTCTCAGAGTCTTCAGAATAATGCGCAAGTGATTTTCATGATCTTCATAGATTTTGGAGTATACCAAGATATAATCAATAAATACCACCACAAAATCATCGAGATATTCATTGAAAACTCTATTCATTAGATCCATGAATACAGAGGGTGCATTAGTCACCACAAAAGGCATTACTGTAAACTCGTAATGTCCGTACCTGGTTTGAAATTTTGTCTTCGGAATGTCTTCCTTCTTCACACGCAACTGATGGTATCCAGACCGAAGGTCAATCTTTGAAAATTGTTGACCTCCATGCAGTTGGTCAAATAAATCATCAATGCGAGGTAGGGGATACTTTTTCTTTATTGTTATAGCATTGATCTCCATATAGTCGATACATAACCTCATAGATCCATCTTTATTTTTAACAAAAACAACTGGCGCTCCCAATGGAGAAACACTAGGGAGAATAAGTCCCTTATTACTCAATTCCTCTAGTTTTTTATTTAGTTAGACTAATTACACAGTGTCCATTCTATAAGGGGTCTTCGATATAGGCCTTGATCCAGGAATTAAATCAATGGAAAACTCAACTTCTCGTTCTGGAGGATGTCCAGGTAAATCTTCTAGAAACACATCTACATATTCTTTCACAATAGGTAGATACTCAATTTTAACATTCCTTTCCTCACCCATAGTCATTTCATTCTCTTCCTCCCCAATAATTTAATTTAGGTGAGCTACTGGGGGTGGATCCAGATATGAATTAGGTGGTCATGATTCTTCCATAAAGATAAGGTGATCCTTATCATCATCATCAAAAATAGTAACCTCCTTCTTCTTACAATAAATTTTTGCATCATGGTCTGAAAGGAAATCCATACCGAGGATTATATCAAACTCAATCATTGGAATGACGATGAGATCAGCAGATAAAGAACATTTATGTGCTATAATGGGGACTGATTCACAGAACTTTTTTGCAATGATACTTGCTTTAAGAGTTTTAACTGACAAATCCCTTGTTAAATCAAATTCTAAATATCTAATTTTCTTAGAAAACTGGGAAGATATGAAACAATGCGATGATCTAGAATCAAATAATGCATTTTCTAAACCTGAAGAAACCATTAAATTACCTGCCACTACGTCTTTCGGAGCTTCTACCTCAACAGTAGTGATAGCATAAGCTTGGCCTTGATCCCTTGGCCTTTTTTGAGATAAGTTCCCCTGACGCTTGGGACATTCATTTGCATAATGTCCCATCTTCCTACAATTGTAGCATTGAACATCGATAGCTTCTTTCTTCCCCTTACAATCTCGAGCTTGGTGGCCTTTTTCACCACACTTGTAACAGACTCTCATTCCCTTTAAGCAAGTACCAGGGTGTTTCTTCCCACATTTACTGTAGGATGGATATTCTAATTTTCCCTTCTTCCCCTTATTTTCATTCCCAGATTGATCAGCAGATCTCTTATTCTCTTTCTTTGCTTTAAATTCATAAGACTTAGAGAATTCTTTTTCTGTCTTGATAGCACATGAGACAATATCTTCATACGACGAGAAGGATTGTGACACTAATTCTCGACGAATAAATGGGTTTCACCCATCAAAGAAATGATCAGTATTACTTCTTGGGTTACGTATATAATCTCTATCATACCTTTCTAACCTTGTAAAGTTATCCTCATACTTTGCGACATTCTCATCCTCCTTTTGTCTCAGACTCAAAAATTGACTTTCGATATCTGCTCGATGGTCACGAGGAAAGTATTTTTCTAAAAATAGATCATTGAACTCCCTCCATTCCATATTTGATACTTCATCATCTTCCTTAGTGTTTTGAATAAATGACCACCATCGATCTGCATCTCCAGTGAGGTGTTAAACTTCCATGATAACTTTTTCCCTTTCACTACTCCCCAAAGCCTGCAATATTTTCTCCAGGGAATTTATCCAATTCTCAGCTACTAAGGGATTTGTACTCCCATTGAACATTGGTGGTTGTTGCCTCATGAAGCGATCTAACATTGATCCTCCACACTGTGGATCAGGGTCCTCCATACAGGTAAGGTTATTATTCATTACCTGAGTGACTTTTCCCAGTATGGTGATTAGATGATCAGCACCAGTTGCATCACCACCTCCACTATAATTATCTTGAGTAGGAGGGAAATCCCTACATGGAGTGCGTGCATTGATATAGTTTCCATTTCTTCTACTAGGCATCATTTCTAAACAATGGCATAATCTAGATTAGTTTATGAATCAAAATACATAACTCCATACTTATAAAACACTTAACATAAATTGAACTATTTATGGATATAATTCATAATCATAAAAAAAAATTATTTGAGGAAGTATATACTCATAAACCCTTCATAATTATTTGTAAAGAAAATGAGAGGTATCCTAAGAATATCCCCCAGGAGTGTCGTAACCAAGAGTGCAGCAAGGCCCGTTGTCGTGCAGCAGTTCCCGTTCGAGTCTAGCTCAAAGTAGTGTTTTCGGGTTTTACCCCTAGGTACATTTCTACTAGAGCTGCCTCTACCTGCTCATATCCAGACAGGTATGTATTGCTCGTAAAACTCACAAAATCTCTACAATACCAAAATTCTTGGAAGTTCTTCTATACTAATCCTCAAATTCCATCTTAGGTATATGTTCTCTAATCAGAGTTTATCTAAATATAGCTTCCAAGGTTTGTACTAAACTTCCTCTAATACCAACTGTAATGCCCCAACCCTAGTTACCCAGAGTCGGTTCATTATTACATAACATTGGCATGATCACAAGAAAGATTAAATCTCGATAGATTGATTAGTTTAGTAGCCTTGGAAACACTAGATATATTCGTAATGTTTTACATTGCATCATAAAAATGAAAACTACAACAACATAGTCTCCATAGTCCACACTCATGTCCCCACATACTATCCCTGCAGGTCATTCATAAGTTACTTCTTCACATCCTTGGAAAAATAAAACATTGAAAGGGGTGAGCTCAGATGCTCAGTAAGGATAACAATATAGCAGAAACTATCATAAATAAACATAAACATTAAAGGCACTGTATAACTAAAACAAAATCCTTTTAAACATTAAATTTAGCATAATATGGTGAATATAAATTGAAATAATTACATTTACTTATTCACATGGTTATTCTACTAGTCGAATAATACATGAAATATCAATAATCACTTTCATAATGATGTAATGCATAATGCCAGACTATCATAACCACATAGCCATGGCCTCATGCCAAGACTACAAATAAGATTTTTTCAAGGCCTTGTGCCAAGACACTAGTTTGTCTCATTAGACCTATCGATGCATCGAGGAGCTATAGCGGGCTCCACCTGTCACATATTAAGTCCAATGCATTCCTCATATGAACAGGTTTAAACATAACATAAACATTTGTATTAAAACTAGCATATGAAATGTCAATACTTTCACCATAAACCATGAATGGTATAAAAATAACACATCCACAGTCAAAAATATCACAAAACCTTCAATAATATAGGAAAGTTTTGTATCATAATAAATAAACTTCAAATAAGCTTAAAATCCATCAAAGGATGTTGACATAGATGAAATCAAAACAATTTAAGAGAAATATATATTTTTTGAAATCATTTAAAAGTCACATAATTATAAAATAAAAAATTTACTTTGAAAATATTCTTATAATATTGTTAGGGAATCTTCAAAGATTTTATAACAGCGGAAAATAGCCGCACCCGCCATATAAGTTAAAAAAGACATTCTTACCTTAATTCTGTCGAAAAGGTTAAAAAGGACCTTGTTTAGAAAATGAAAGAAATATTCCTTTATAAACTTCTTATAAGAAGTCAACAAGGGTATAAATGACATTATACCATAGTCTTTAAAATAGTAAGAATTATTTGAAAAACATTTTTAAGAAACATGGATGTGGATGATAAAGAGTTCCTAGTAGATAATCACGTATAAACAACCTCAGATAATAAAGAGATTGTGAAATAAACCCTACCCTTGTACTTTTCCTTAGTCGATGGTATGTTAACCTCCTGTATAATAGTTAAAACATTTTTATTAAGTTATACAAGAACCATATATATAATTATGATATCATATATGATCTTCTATTAATGCTTTGTTAATAATATTTTAGTATTATCGTCGTTTCGGGTGTTAACTTAATCATTTTATTTTATATGTTTTATTACATAAGGCGTGTTTGTTATGGATAGGTTGTATTTTATTCATATCCGGAATGATATCAAGCCCTTAAACATTATTTTTCATCATAAAATTAGAATTAGACTTTAATGGATATGATGGGGAATGAATCTCATCGTGTTCGTGGAGACGGTAGTCCGTACGTACGCACGAGTGACAATATCATTCTTTTGATATTAAAATAATATATAATTGGATGGTGTATCATATATAATGAATGATTATCATGTTATATTTATTATTTACATGAATTACACATCATTATTATACCCATCCAAATAATAATATATTGAATAACAATTACACCACGACGTGGAGACGGTATGCCGTACGTACGCACGTATGGTGACATGTCATTCAAAGGATGGATAGAATACTGAATATGGTTTTAACATATTTATAATAATATCACAGTATATAGGAGATACTATATTTATTATTTTAGAATTATAATAACAAATAAAGAAGAAGTTGAAGAAAAAATGAACTTGAAAAAGGGTGGTGAAAACATTACCTCTTCTTCGGGTTCTTCCTTTTGATTTGATCAAAAGGGCTCCATAGGTTGTCTTTATGATCAAAATAAGGCCTCTAAGTTGTAGTGAGGGAAGTTGAGAGAGTAGTTGGTCAGGGTTTGGCGAGCCAAAAGTCTTTTAATTTGTTAATTAGTGAGAAGGGGGAGTGCCCTTTTATAAGAGGGGTGAGGGGCACCTTTGGAAAAGCTAAAAATATTATTTTATAATAAATTCATATTCGGTTTCTAATGGCTCGAAAGTGGATTAATTAATGTTTAAGGTAGGGATGGGTCTAAAACCACACATCCAATAAAATTTAGATAGGTTTGGTTCATTATATTAACCTTATGTTTTAGATTTAACTCTTAGTTAATTCGTTTGACACTTACCATGTGACTTTGTATTTTTATATTATATAGTTAATAAACATACTATATACCTCCAAGAGACCCCCAAGTGGTATATTAATGATACACCTATCATTAAATAAGTCTCTTGGCCTAACCTTAGATTTTTATGAATTTAATATCAATTAATAATATAATATTTGTTTTAAAAACTCTTTTATGTAAATTTTGACACTATTGGGTATTTTGTTTTTGATAATTTCATAACAGCATTATTACTTCAAAAAAAAATTATATAACCTATCCTAATATGTAATATTAACCTATATAATTAGTGTAATTTATAAAAAGTCTCATATTACATTTACTTTAATATTTTTAATATCAATTATTTTAATATTTGATTAATTATGTAATTACTGCATCACCATTGTGTCATAAATATATTAAATTATTTAATGTCTAAATTTATAAATTAAATACCATTATGTAGGAAATAATTGTATCTTTATAAGTAATATTTAAAATCGAATTTATCTTATGTATAACCCTATATTAAAAGTGTTTTAGTAAATAAACTTTGATTTTAACTCTTTTAACTCTTCTTTGAATTAAATAATAATAAATGTCCTAATCTAATCCAAGTGGACCTAAATGATAATATTTTATTCCTAAGATTGTTTTTGGTTGAGATACACTTGTCCAATAGAATTATTACCTGTGTTAGTGTAATATTAATATCATTTTTACCCTTAATTTCCCTATTTACTTTTAACCGTGGTAAATAAAAGTAAAAAAGTTACTATTCACCAATAATTATTTTCATCTCATTGAACCACATTTTACTTCCTGATATTAACCATGTCTCTCGGATTTTCTAAATTTCACTCACAGAAGAGGTAAAATTAAGTTTTATGTGAATTTCCAAATTCTCCTAGGAGGTGGGTAAAGACGGTGAAAAGTTCAATAAAATTTTTATATATCTAAAATTATTCTAAACTAACTCCAATGAATTACATTGAAATTATATAGGTATTATGTATATATTTTGACCTTAATTAAATTTAAATAAAATAAATAATTATTTAAGTAAAAATTCAGTTTTAAACGATAACTCAGTGTTTTTTCACTATTCATCAAAAATCGAACGTTTTCAGAAAAATACCAAAATTTCACCCTAGGATAATTTAGATATTCCAAATCCAAAAATGAAGTCCATTTTGAAAGATAAAATTTATAAAATTTCAAAAGGTCGGTATTACTATTCATATCGGCTAGTTTGATTGGTTGTGGTGTGTGTGTTAGAACTCGAAGTTGTGTACAACACACGCTACTGTATTATTGAAAGGGAAGCGTACCGTGGAAGCTTGGGGTGTTACATATTTATTATAAATAAAATAAGAACCATTTAGAAGAAAAAGAGTTGTATTCTGGAAAGGCAGTAATTTTCTAAAAAGTGGTTTAGTCACGCTTTATGGTTATAATTTAAAATAAATTTTAACCAATTTTATAAAATTTACCTTAAAAAATAAAAAAAAATGGAAATCATGAAATAATTATTAACTTATGGTTAAATTTTGGGATTTTGGGGAAAAATCATTTTTTCAATGAATAGTTAAAAAAGTGATTTTTTTTAAAATTGTCATTTATTTTTAATAAATTAAGTCCCATAATTATTTTAATTTGATGTATAAATAAAATAAGTATTATTTATTTTTATTAAATATAATTAATTATATTAAATCATATTTATACTACGTTTTATTATATGTTTATGTTTAGCCATTAAACACTTTTTTCTGAAAACTGTATTAAAGTGTATATTATTTATTCATTTTAAATACCTAAAGTAACCCTAAATTAAGAATTATTTAAATTAAATTTATATATTATATATCAAAAAAATTAATTTATATCCATACAATGACAGTTACTATTAATAGAGATAATATAAAATCATTATTTTCATAAAAACATACACATCTTGAAAAATCGCTTTTCATCATATTTGTAGGTTTAATTTTAAATTATACTTTGTCAATTATGTGAGTTGAATTTTAAAAATAGATTCCATATTTTTATTATTATTAATTTATATTATATAATAATTTTAAATTTATTTTTTATCATAATTAATAGTAAAAATTATTTACCACAGTTAAGGTAAAAATGTGTTTACCATGGGTTAAACTAAAACGATAAAGGTTAAAATGACCCAACAAATGTCTAATTTATATTTTCTGGTAATTCTTATACCTTATATATTATAATATTATAATATTATCTATTTATTATCCTTTTTCAAAAGACAAATTTGGGGGGAATTCATTCTTTTCAAAAATTCCAAGTGTGTCATCTCCCCCACTTATAAAAGGCCACCCCATCTTCTATCCTTTAAATAGTTCCAAAACCCTTTTCATCTAATACCTACCCAAATAAATTACCTAATTACCTACCCTGGTACTAGAAGTCTTTTGTTTCATAACATTTTCATAGAAATTATTTTGGTGTAAACCAAAAGAAGTTTTCCAAAGAAGAGACAACATCCTTAACCGAGCATTTTATTATTTATTATTCCACCTCGTTAAAATATTATTAAAATCTGATTATATAATAAAATAACTTTCTTACATATACTGATATGTTATTATGTTATGTTCATGACCTAAAATAATATCATCTACTCTCATATGGGAAATGAAACTATTTATCATTTGTATGGCGGATTACAGCCTCACAAATCAAGATAATTCATTTTCCATTACTGCTTCTCATGACTGTATATAATGATTTATATAATTTTTTTATATTATATTTATAATATTATTATATTTTTTTAATTATAATATCATATATACATTCTTAATTTCTATTCCACGGTGAATATGATAACATCCTCGTGTGTATGGTGGACTACCGCCTCCCGTAGTGATGTAATTTGTTTTTTACTTAAGATTTATATGAAAGGTAATAAGAATTAATATGAAATTTTTATATGATATTAATGGAATGTTAATAAATATATAATATAACTATATCACATACTTTCTTACCTTACCATCCATTTAATAAATGATATTGTTATTCGTGTGTACAGAAAACTACAGCATCATGAAGCAATGTGATTCATTTTTCTCTAACTCTTTAAATAGAAGGTAAAAAAGTAAAATTTAATGAATATATATTATATATATAACAATATTTTTATTATTTAAAATTAATATACAATACACTTCCTAACCAATTCACCCATTAAAGAAATGATAACGTCACTTCAGCGTATGTATAGCCTACCATCTCCACGAAGCGATGTGATTCATTCTCCATGTTAAAAATTAAATAATGATTATAAATATGTATCTAATAAAGTAATGATATTTATAACATTAAAATAATCCTTTTTATTATTGAAATGTAAACTATGTTCAAGATATATAACTTTAATGATGAAAAATGCATTTGAAAATAAGTCTACTAATAACCAAAGCATTAGTTGTAATGAATGATTATTAACGAACGGGTAATATGATGTTATAAAATGATTAATTATAATATTATAATTTATAATATTGTTATTTTATAACTTAATAACATGTTTAAAACTATTATACATGAGTTTAAAGAGCACTCAACAAAATGGAATTGCGAGGTAAGGGGTTTATTTAATTTTCATTTATTGGGTTATACGTTTACTTTATTTATTATATTTTTCGATGATTATGTGTGTAATGAAATTTGATTCATTTATGTTGTATTTAAAATTGTAATTATGGGTATATAAATATTTTAAACATAATAATCCCATTTATTAACCCTCACCTCAATGATATGAACCTTATAATTTTTTCATCTTAAAATTCCTTATTTGAGACACATGTTCTTTTATATGCCAAATTTCTTTTGAATGGTGTATATACTGACCCTTTACATATTATATCATTAATCCTTCCTACATAATGAGATTTCAAGTTACAATTTATCTACTTCATTCATGGAAATTTATGATTCAGATGTTACCAAAGCGTTAAGGGTTTGTGTTTAACTCTCATTTTAATCAGGATTCTTTATGTTTGAATTTCCATTGAAGGAAATTATTTGACCATTGTCTAATAAAAAATTTTCATTTTATTAAACAATTGACTTTCATGAAGTTTTCAAGTAAGAGTATCATTATACACTCTTTGTCACTTAAAATGATTGATAATTTTTTTATAAAGTCTAACTTCATTCCTCTATTTGTTCGAAAATATTTTTTTTACAAATTCATGTTTTCTAAAAATGATTTAATCTTTTAACTATGACTGTTTAAATTCATTCATATCCTAAATTTTATTTTTACAAAAAAAAATTAAAATAAATTTCCCTATCATTTTCTAAATAAGGTACCTGACTTTTCTTTCAAAAATGTGAAAGGAATATTTGTTTTTATAACGTATCCAAGAAGAATAAAACTCTACTGCCATTTTTACCACTCATTTTATTAATTATTCATTTTTAATTTTAAACGGTTTTTAAAAAAAATTAAAAAAAAATAGATTTTAAATAAGTTTTTTCAAAATGGAAAAGTTATTTTCCTCAAGAAATGTTTAAAGTGATCTTTTCAAAATCATTTTCCATCTAAGATGACATCCTTTGTTATTACAAAAAGTTGAAAGGTTATTTTCCTAAAGAATGTTTTTAATTTTTTAAAAATTATTTTAATCAAGGACAACAACCTTTGATGTTATGTATTTCTTCTAAATTATGTATATATGTCTCTCACATATATACCTAATTTAATGTCCCTCCCTTTTATGAAGTAAAACACATCTTATGATCATTTCTCAAATGCCTTAAATATAAAATTTAATTTTATTGTTATATGAGACAAGATTAAGAAACCCATTTTCTATCTATGGGTAATTCTTACGTTATTCTTTATGATTGACTTACTTTATGTGGCACACATATATCATGAACATGTTATAATGGGTATGCCCAGATAACGCTCCAATTATTTGGGTAATGTTATAGTCTCATGAGATATTATGTATGGGATTAGGGAGTAAACCTAATCCATTATTATAATTTTTCATCCTTGTGATCTTATTTAAGAAGATAGTCATGTGTCTTGTTTATGTCATGTTATATGTTGTTTCCATATTTATTATGATTCCATGATCTTATGATACCATGTTATTCACAATATTCCTCATGTTATTACTCATGTGCCTTCTCTTTTATGATATCATATTATATCTATGACTCACATGTTATGTTTCCTTATCATGTGTATTACCTTAAGTATTTCATGCTTTAGTTTCCTATTATGTATTATTATCCTAGTTTTCTAATTATACTATTCGTCATGATATTTGGGTTGTAATTATTGGATGATTATGTTAACAATTTTTTAATAATATGTATGAAAGTCTATGGTCACCATAACATAAGAATAAAAAATAATTTTCCTAGTCAAGACTCACTACCAAGACTATCATAGTGGATTAGGATCACTTCCCATTCTATCATTTCCTTAGTCAAGGTTCACTTCCAAGACTATCTTATTGAATGGAATCCCTTACCAAACTGGTTTCACTCAACATTCCTGACCTTATTATCTCATGTGATATGATTCCTTACCCAATGCCTTAAAGGGATATATAATTATAGTCCCACACATCACATAATGAAAACCATATATATGGGTACCACAAGATCATAAAAAATTTATCATAGAATCATTTCATAACCCACGGAATGGAAATGAGTTTTATAAGAATGTCATCATTTCATTATTGAATAACCCATAGAAATAAATAGGTTTCAAAAAGGTTTCATCATAACTTAATTAACCCATGGGAAAGAAACAGTTTTCATAGAATTATCCTTAATTAATCATCATCATAAAAAATATAGGATAGATGGTTGATGGTAGTATATGATTATATCCCTAGTGAAGCATAAAAATTCCTTAAACTATGATAACATAAATGAAAAATTACTTTAAAAGAACAATAAAACCTTACTTTTAAAACATGATAAAATATACTTTTCAATTGGAAACATTTTAACTTAATAGTCTGAGAATATTAATAAAATAATATTCTTTGAAAATAACCATGGAAAATTTTAATAGAAGTTTCAAATAAAAGAATATCCATGATGATGGGAAAATTCATTCATACTATATACGTTAGAAGAGATCATACTTTTTACAATTGTGTAAAAAATAAAAAATTCCTTCCTTAGAAAATGTTTATTTATAAATAAATCCTTTTAAACATTTGTAAATAAAGTAAAAGGTAATAAAAATAAACTTTTTAAAATATTTCAAGTATATATCTAAAACTTTCATAAAACAATTTTAAATACCATGGATATGGAAGGAAAATTTCATCAACCAAAAAGAAAATAAGATCAATTTTAATATAAAATCAATTTTCTCAATCTACCAAAGAGTGAAAAATTATAGTAATATATAAAAATTACATGACTAACTAGAATATATATATATATATATATATATTAGGTTTAAAGGATAAGAACCATATAATTCCCCACAATTGAAATTTAATATAGAAAATCTTGAAAAATGATATTTCAATATAAACCCTTACCTCTAAATTGACCGGTGGATTGCGAAGGTACACTGAGAGTGGGGGTGATTCCATGTACAAAAGTATTTTCAATTTCTTTTTTTTCAATTTTTAATCCCATTTCAAATTTAATCCTCTTCACCTATTAGGGTGAATAGATATTTCTATTTAATAAACACAATCATGACACAACTAGACAAATATTGAATTAAGCACAAAACATGGAATTTTTACAAGGTTCACCCCAAGATGGGAGACTACATATTTGATGTGTTTAGGATGATTTGAGACACATATTCTCCACTAGTAAAGAAAATTGATTTTAGATATAGGAAAATATACCAAAAATACTAATATAAAAACATAAGTATTTCATGTTCACTAATGATTACATCATTTTATCTCATAATGGTTTATTAATAATTTCATCCCATAAGTTGAGAAATAACCTGAAAATATCATGTTTTTTATACGGGTATACCACCATTTCTTCAATGATCTTCATATCCTCCTATCATTAGGTATTCAACCACTTATGCCTATTGACACAATGTTCATGTTGGACCTATTCCTTATTTAGTCAATTCTTCTTCAAAATAAATGCTAGAATTACTCATCTTAAATTATCCAAACTTTTCAGCCTCTAAAATCTCACTGATATTTTTTAGAGATTCCATAATAAATATTCTCTAATATGCTTTCTAATGTTTAATACACAACTTAATTCACACTACATTCCTGATTCTTCTTATTCTTTTCAATTTATCACTTTATATCTCAGGCACATATTTTACATCATATATATGTAAATCTATATTCTCGATATTGAAAAACGAAAATAAGTGAAACTAACTATTATTATGATTGTATGCAATTAGAGTTTCATGCAGTGACCTCTCACTTCTTCTTTGTGAAACCAAAATATTCATTTTTTTATTTCCCTTATATTTTTTCATCTATGTATATCATAAAATTCATTAACCACTCAAATATGTTCACATAACTCTAATTACATGGCTAGATCATCCTCCTACATGTAAAACACACGTGTAGGGATATCACTTTCTTCTCACATCAAACCCTAGCTTAGGATATGTGAGAACTCTTTCTAACCCTTCATGTTAAAATGCCCCCCCTCAATTATTCATCTTCAAAAGTTAACAATATGTGAAAATCCTCTTTGAGTTACATTTTATAGAACCACACAACTATTCTTATAACAACTTAATGGAAAATCAATGGTTCATAGACATTATTCATTTTGTAGTTATACACTCTACATGGAAATCAGCATCCTTCATTCAAATTTCATGAAGGAATATGCACAGTGTGATCATTACACTAATCCCTTATGTGAATAAAGAAGAAAATCATGTGTCTATTTTGTTCTGTCACACTCTCGATTGATTCTGTCAATCAATTCACATTAAAATGACGTCTCAATAGGCATTTAAAATAATTTCATCACCAAGTAATCCAACCACCTCAATCATTATGCACAATAATCTACTTCTCTTACAAAAACCAATTTATCTACATATATGAATTTGAAAAAACATCATATTTTCCCAACAAAAATGTCTTCATTAAATTATATGTATGCATGCCTCTATTACATGACATCAATATAACAATGTGTTCTCATGCATGAAATCTAAGTTTCATGCATGCATCAATTGTGTTCGGATCTCCAAGTCAATATCATGGTAATCTAATACTCAACTCCATATAAGGATGAAACGGAATGGAGAAATATCACTATACAGTAACTCTCCAATTGATCAAGGTATAAGATGATGTTAGCCTCAATCAAACAACCATGATAATCCACCCAAATAGGGTGATCACACCTGTTTTCTCCCCTTTTGTGCCCCTATTCATATCTTGTAGGAACCATACATGTCCATCATGCAAACTCATGTAGTAACGAACCATATATATACTCCTCTTCTTCCATGAAAGCTCTTTAATATAAATCCCCCATGTGGTTGAAGCCTCCTCTCACATGTGCAGGATTGAGATGGTTCCTCACCTCACAAGGTTGGATTGTTTTCTAATAAAGTCTTGAGAAAATGTGATGGCCCAAAAAATAATTCCATCTTTTATGAGAATTCCAAATCATCCTTCAATAAAGAGATTAATATTTTTTTATTTCTCAAATCATCAATTCAAACTTCTTAATTCTTCATTTAAGATCATAAAAATATGATCTATTTCCATTTCTCACATTTCCTCAATTTTAATGATGATTGATAAACAACATCATCAAAATATATTTTTCAAATTCTATAAACAATTTTAATTATCTTAATAAACTTTACATATGTATTTGGAATTAAGAATAGCGCTACAATTATAATAATTAGAAAACATTGACTTTGCATATTCACATCGTATTGAAAAAAAATTCAACATAAGCATAATTCCAACTTTAATAATTCACTTGGGTTCTTAAATATACTCTTTTAGATTTGTTAAAAATACATATTTCTTTTATAAACTAAATCTTATCTTGACCAAAATACTTACAATAAAACCAAATATATATGTATCGTAAGGAATTTTCATCTCTTTCATCTAAATTTTAAGAAAAACATATTCCCCTCTTCTAACACATATAGTCATATTTACTATAGAAAAGGATATAATCACAAAAAACTTATCAAATAGCTAAAATTGAAAAACTCTAGGTATATTTGAACCCTGATCGATATATATAATAAGAGTGATCAATTTTACCATAAATTTTTTCAATTACTCTTTAGCATGTTATCCCAACACTGGAACCTTATTTTAGGGTTTTTTGAAAATATTTTCAACTAATATCCTCCATTAATTTGAGAAAACAGATTAAAAACAATCAAGTGAATGAATTTAATTCCCCTTTGTCAATACATTTTAATTTTTTCATCGAATAATCAATTTATACCCTTATGATTCAGGATTATTTTTCAC
Source organism: Viscum album (assembly GCA_963277665.1). Classification (NCBI taxonomy): domain Eukaryota; kingdom Viridiplantae; phylum Streptophyta; class Magnoliopsida; order Santalales; family Viscaceae; genus Viscum; species Viscum album. The sequence goes on from OY728129.1 coordinate 1,708,461,900, forward strand.
ATAAATATAAGAGAACATAAAAACTAAAATAATATAATTTAATTTCCAAAATTTAAAAATTTGATACAGTTAGATATATCCCTTACTTGAACAAAAAATATTCTTGTGATACCAATTGAGATATTCAAATATAGGGTTTTTCAGCTTCACTTCCCCTAGTGAGATGAACACCATCCATATTCTTTATCATAGTTAGCTTTCTTCTAGAATGAACTCTAAAAAAAAATTAACACAAATTGAAATAAATTACTCCATAATGGATATCATTCTGAATGTTGTATAATTTTCACAAAATTTATTTCTTTAGGTATCTCCCTAAATACATTCCTTACCTTTAATTCCCTACACATAATAAATAACCATAATATATACATGGGAATAAGGTGGTTTTTCAATATTTTTCAATTAGATAAGAAGGGCTTAGATTTATTTATCAACCAAAAAACCCCTTTTAGTTTATCTCCAAATATATAAAAACTCTTTAGGATTGATCCTTATTTTAATTTATATATTCTATAATTGAAATTCAGAATAAAATTCCTGATCTCTCTATATTTTATCTTAGATGGAATGGGATTCTTCACATTAGTAATAAATGAACATTATTGTGCCTTGAAGTTTTTATGTGGGAACATGCTTGAGGATTTCTTGGTTCTCTAGGTTAGACATGCCTCAGGCATGGTCGGCGATTAGGAGGTCATGTAAACCTCCCTTTTCTTTTGTGATGGATGACTTGGTACATCGTTACCCAAGTTAATGGTTATATAAATGATGTTCTTTAGATCCAGTTCTTGTGTGAGTCATCTGGTACTAGGATGCATAGGGTGGAAGGCCTATTCATAGTACCCTATAATGTGTCACTGATCTTGTGAACTTGAGGTAGAAATTCAACAAAACTTCATTTAGCGTCGGTTCGGGGAACCGCCGCTAAACCTTTTTCAAAAAAACTTTCGCGGCGGTTTATAATAAACTGCCGTGAAACCTTTGTTTTTTTACAGAGCCGAACCTTCCCCCCACCCGACCCCTCTTCTCACCCCGCAACCCCTACTTCCCCCGCAACCCTAGCCCCCCCCCCCCCGACCCCGGAAACCCAGCAACCCCAGCGACCCCGCGACTCTGGCAACCCCGCGACTCCGGTGACCTCGTGACTCTGGTGACCCCGCGACCCCGGAAACCCCGGCCCCCCGGGATCCCGACGACCGCGCGACTCCGGCGACCCCAGCAACCCTGTGACTCCGACGACCCTGCGACCCTAGCGACCTTGGCCCCCTGCGACCCCGGCAACCCCACCACCCCGGCGACACCGCGGCCCCGGCGACCTATACGAACCCTAAGGTTTGAATTGTACTAATTTTCTTGTAGGTTGAGTTAAAAATCACTCAAAAACTTGTATAGAGTAGGTTCCAAAATCTTCATTCGTTGTTGTGTTCATTTCTATTTCAACTAATTTCAGTGTTTTCATGTTTCTTTTTCTCAGCCTTTTGCAGTCGGTTTGTTTTGTTTTGGAGTCCGCAACAGCTCCTGCTTTGTTCCAACATACCAAGTAAAGGTGAAATTTTATTTTCAAATTATGGTTTTTTGATTTACAATAAGTAATTAATTGTATTTATCAAAGCTATGGTCTACAATAAGGAATTGATTTGGTCAAAACTTGATTGTGTAATGAAGTTTCATTATTTAGTAAATGATTATGTTTAGTAATATTATATTCATTTTCTGTAACATATATTTTTTATACAATTTATATTTTGGATTATGAACCTTAATTTCTATAAGGGATCATTTAATGTATTTGAATTATGTTTTAGTTATGTTTAGGAAATATAATGTAAGGGATTTAATATTTATTATTGTGCTAAAACTTATTTTAAGGGATCATTTCATTTTTATAATTTATGTCTTATGTTAATGTTTCTGTAAATCATATTTTGAGAATTAGGAGATAGGGTTTAGTTTTTCCTTAAAAATTTATCTTCTTATAATTGAGTTCTATTTAGGGAATTGTATTTTATAATGTTTTGATGTTCCAAAGTAAGCGATTAATTTTATTTTAATTCTTTAATTCATGAATTTATAATTTTGTTAGAGGCAGTGTTGTCAAAGGTGCACGACGCAATAAGGCGCAAAGGCCACTTGGGGATGCGGCGTGAGGCGCAACTAAGGTGAAAATGCACATAATTAAATATATACAATTTTCAACAATATTTTAAATTAAAAACATAAATTCAATCAAAATAATACAAATTAAAATACATTTTGATAATTTTTAACCAAATCATAATCAAATAATCAATCACTAAGAACCTAAACAATAAAATCATCATGTTATGTAATATGTCTTCTGCAATGTTAAATTTCTTTCTCTTATTCCCTGCTATGTTAAATGTGCTATGTTAAATGAGTATGAGAACCTAAACATCAAAATCATTTTGTTATGTTAAATATGCTTTTGATGTTATTCCTTGCTTGATTTTGGTCGAGAGATGGTTCTATTTTTATATATTTTGATTTAGTTCTTCTTTTGTTAATATATTAAATGTTATGTTATATTTAGGTATGTATAACTAACTTTTAAGAAAATATCCCCAATTTCCATTAGCCCCTCTATGAATAATCTTCATCACACGCACCCACGATTTCCACTAGCTCCCCCATGATTTCCATTGATTTTTCTAATTCCCTCCTACCCACGATTTCCATCACACCCTTGATTTCTGCCGTCAATCTTGATTTCCATCGGGCCCTCGATTTCCACCACCCATCTAAGTATGATCTCCACTACCTTATTCCCCCTGATTTCAGGGGCTATTGGTGCACCTTTTCCATGCCTCATGCCATAGTGCCTCTCGGGTAGGCGCACGAGGCACACGCCTTTGGTGCGCCTCAGTGAGGTCGCCTCACCTCACCCATTGGGAGGCGCACCGGGTGCGCCTCGCCACGCCTCACGCCAAGGCGCGCTGAGGTGCACGCCTTTGACAACAGTGGTTAGAGGAATTTAATATATATATATATATATTCATCTCAAATTCCATGTTTTATATATAAGTGATTCCCAAATTTATATTTTTAGAATCTAAATTCATATAAATATATGCATGTGATTTCATGTTCGTCATACATAAACATATATACGTATATTTTAGTATTAAATTTCAAACTCTATAACTAATTGCTTCAATTGATGTAAGTGGGTGAAAAATATATGTGTCTGTTTGTGTGTTTGTGTGTGTGTGTATTATACAAGTTATGTAATTCATATATATATGTATATATATATATATAAAAGAAGTTTGTAAATGTTTGTATATGGGTGTATTATATATATGTATATTAGGGATAAAATGTTTATTGACATGTTATGACGTTCACTACAATTATAATAATGAGATGAAGAAGACCCCAAAACCAGGTCTCCCCCACTATCAATCTCCACTCATTGTGTAATGACACTACACCCAAGGTGGACACCACATACTCTCATCCATTAATATTCATCATCAACCTCTAATTGTATCCTCACATACACCTAACAATAATTCACTATGCCTTCCAGTGTCCCTCTTATGTGGTTCATAACACCTAACCAATAACCCAATGCCTCACACCTCCTCTTCTACTAGTTCTCTCTTATCCATGGTGTTTTCATCAAGATTTTACCTTGATTCTTGTCTATTTCTTCATCATAAGCCCTCTTATTCCTTCACAATTACCTCTTCCTCTATTTTCTCCTTTTCATAATTGTAATTTGGTTTGGAAAAATCCTAGGTAGAGTTCTATCAAAAACAAGTTTCTTTGAATCTTTTTTATAAAATGAATTACAAATAATCTACGGTGAAGTATTTCTAGGACTATTTATATCACACTTTTCATACACATTAATGTGTGTGTGTAACTTCTATCTTTTCATTCTAATCCCATGATTGTGATTTCTAGTTATTTATTTCCTCTTCTTCCATTAATGGACATTGGAATGTTGTGACTTTTCGGGGATCACATAGAGATGTTTAGAGTTGTGAATATGGTTGTGACTTTTTTTGGGAAATTTTATTATGAGATAGTTCAACTAGGTTTATTTTGTATTTAAATTTTATTTGTATTTTATTTCTCTATATGTTATCCAAACTAGATGATTTTGCATTAATATGTATAGTCTTGGATGAAAGTAATCACTTTCATTTTATATGTATCTTTGTATTTTTCATTATTTTTTTAAATGGATAACCTATTTATTTATAAGGCCTACTTGACTATAATGAATTATGACACTTAGGTATGTATTTCCTTATACTTTTGATACTCGATCATGGAGTCCATCAAACATGTGTTACACAAGCATAACATCCCTTTACTTTGCATAAATTTATTTTCTATGTTTAAGTGAATGGTATTGAATTCATTCTAATTTATTGTAGTGGTTTGGATGAATATAATTCTTCCAAGTTCCCGAATATAATGTTTATAGAGAATTCCTTCTAGGATCTATTTCTAGCTATGTGATTTTGATTATCTTATTATGTTGTCCTGGATGATATTACCAACACCTCAAATTTCATCTCCAAATTCTAAACATGATTCTATAATAAAACTGCAAACACCAAGCCTAGACACATCAAATATTTTTCAAATACCCTAGTTTGATCCCCAAACCTCATTAGTTGCATCTTGAACGCCATTTCTGATGTGGTCTCCACCTTACCACATTAAGTTTTATGCTACAACACTACTAAGTCATTCTCTAGATGAATTATACCAAAGGAGCTCAATCCCACCCACCAATGCGCTATCATATCCCGACCACGATGCCTTAAAACTCAAGGAATAACAAAAATGTTCAATTCCCACACCGATGTCTGAATCTGTCTCTTAGTTCAACTCCATGGTCAGATCCTTGATTATCCCATTTAACTATAATTCTCCACTCATGAGCAATAACTCATATATGATCCAAATCACCCTCAATTTACACCACCACTCTTTTCTATGTGAATACACCAAAGAGAGTTCTAGGAATTCAATCCACAAAAGGTTCGTAGAACCTCAAAACCTAATCTCCCAAGTTATTTCATCATGCATTTCCATAAACACCACCACTTATCTAACTCAGGGGATCATCTTTATTATATTATGTTTATGTAATCTTATACTATCGTATATATGGATATCTTTCTCTATTTAGTAGTAACTATGTGTTTTAATTTTTTTTATTATTGTGTAGGCACATTGTGATATACATGGATAAAAGATGGATCACATTACCAAGAAACACACCTCAGTATGTTAAGGGATTGAATGAGTTTTAGATTTTTCAATTTCTAATCGACCTGTTCATGGGAGAATAAAATGACCATGTCCTAAATGTAAATTTAGAACATGGTTAAAGAGGGATGAAGTTTTTGAACATTTAATACAGAAGAAATTCCTTGTTCAATATTTCTTTTTGTATTTGGCATGGAGAATCGAATGTTACAGAAAGATTGATCACAAATTTTAATCCACAAAATGATGTCCCAAGCTCGTCGACAATGGAAAATGAAATGAAAAACCTCATAAATGATGCATTCGGCACTACAAGACACCACTGTCAGCATCAAAACATATCATAACAACCAGAAGAGGGTGCTACAAATTGTAACGTGACAAGTGATGTTTTTGAGACTGTAACACAGGTAGATCAAGATTGTAACATATCATTTGATCCACCTCTTGATTCTGTAGATCCAAATGTAAGAGAAAACGTCACTGAGGAAAATGAGTTTCCTGATTTAGTTGACAATGGAAATCAAGAGTTGTATAGTAGGTGTTTTAAATATTCAAAGCTTTCATTTCTGCTGAAGTTATACCATATCAAATATCTATGTGGAATTACAAATAAGGCAATGTCCATGATATTTGAATTGATTCATGATGCATTTCCTGAATCAAAAATCCTAGAATCTTTTTATGATATGAAAAAAGTTTTTAACAAGCTTGGTCTGAATTATACAAAAATACATGTGTGTCCCAATGATTGTATGCTTTATTGGGGAGAGGATTCAAATAGACAAAAATTGCAAGAAATGTTCTTCTTCTATATAGCAGGAAAAGGGTGATGTTTGAAGTCTGAAAGAATATAATTTCATATAGAATAAGAAAAGGAACACACCTGCAAAGGTTTTGCGTTACATTCGTTTGATGCCTCATTTTCAATGATTATTCATGTCATCGAAATCCGCTGAATACATGAAGTGGAATTCTGTAGATAATGACAATGATGGGTTAATGAGACATCCATGATATTCCCAATCATGGAAGACATTTGATTCATTACATCTCGATTTATCAGCTGATCCTAGGAATGTTTGATTGAGATTGGCTGCTGATGGATTCAACCCATTTGGGACTTTGAGTACCAGTTATAGCATTTGGCCAGTTGTTTTGATCCCTTATAATCTACCTCCGTGGATGTGTATACAAAAAAAATCTTTTATCCTTTCGATGATTATTCCTAGAAAACAAACTCATGTAAATGATATTGATGTATACTTGTAGCCTTTTACTGACGAATTGTAGGATTTATGGAGAAATGGTGTTGAGACATTTGATTCTTCTTCTAAAACAATGTTCAAAATGCATGCTGCTTTAATGTGGACCATTAGTGACTTCCCTGGGCTTGGGAAATTATCTGGTTGGAACACTTACATGGGTTTTGATTTTCCCGTTTGTAACTTTGTTTTTGAGCCCAAATGGCTAACTCATAGTAGAAAATAGTTCTTCTTCTGTCATAGAATATTTCTCGATGCATCTCATAGATTTCGGCTGAACAGATCAAAATTTAATGGTTCCATTGATCGTAGACCACCTCCAAAGTTGTTAACTGGTTCTAAAATATTGACATAGCTTGAAAATTTTGAAACAGAATTTGGGAAGGTTCATCATTTGAATGATAGTGGAAAACGGGTCTGAAGTGCATCGTCAAGAGAAATTAGAACGCAACAATGGAAGAAAAAAAGTATATTCTTCAAACTTCCGTATTGGGAATTTAATTTGTTGCAGCATATTCTTGATGTGATGCATATTTAGAAGAATGAATGTGACAATTTTATTTTCACAATTCTTAATGAGCATGGAAAGTCGAAGGATCATCTCAATGCTCGCAAAGACTTACAAACAATGAGCGTAAAACGCAATCTCTGGCCAGATGAGAATGAAAAGTAACCTCCGTCAATTTTTGCAATGAAAAATAGGGATAAACATACATTCCTTCAAATTTTAAATAATGTTAAGGTATCTGATGGTCATTCAAGTAACATCTCGAGGTGTGTTGACTTGAAGAATCGTAAGTTACATGGATTGAAAAGTCACGATTCACATATTTTGTTACAACAATCACTACCATTGGTATTGCATACATTATTACCTGAAAAAAATTACTATTGTTGTACCCTAATTCTGCACATTTTTCAGACAACTATGTAAGAAATCTCTACATCTATTTCATCTTGAAAACCTCCATGAGAGGTTTGTATTGACCCTTTGTGCAATGGAGATGATCTTTCCTCCGTTGTTTTTTACAGTAATGATGCCTTTAACTGTGCATTTGGTTGAGGAATCTAAATTAGGAGTCCCTGTTCATTATCGATGGATGTATCCAATTGAAAGGCACTTTATTTATATGTTTTTCAGTTAATTAAACAATTTTTGGTACTTAATTAAATGCATAATTTTGTTTATTTTATTTCACAGATATCTTGGGCATTTGAAATCATACGTGAGACATAAAGCTCAACCAGAAGGCTCTATTGTTGAAGGCTATTTGGCTGAGGAGTGTCTTACCTTTTTTTCTCGATACTTGGATGATATTGAGACAATATTTAATTGAGTTGTTCATGTTGACAACAAATTGACTCAATCTCAAATACATCTGAAAACCAAAATATTTCCTGCTATTGGCCGATTAGTTGGGAGGACCTCAAATGTGACACTGACTAAATTGTAATTATTACAGGCACATATATGTGATGATGAATAGAGAAATTACAGATCCATTTATTGAATTTTTGAGGATACAAACAAATAGAAAAATTAGAGTTCGAACACTAAATGAGAAAGATATAACGAAAGCTATTAATAAAGAGCTTGTAGAATGGTTTGCACAACATGTAAGTTCATAAATATTTCAATAACCATGAATATTGGTTTGACACATACATTTTGTAAATCTAATAAAGTATATTTCTTTTTTCAGATCATGAATACTGATACTCGAGAAGAGGTGTCAGAAGATTTTATGTTTCTTGATAGAGGTTCACTAAAACAAGTTAGAAAGTTCAACACTTATAATGTGAATGGATTTAGATTTTGTACAGTTGATCATGAAGTGGGTTTGAAAACATTGAATAGTGGTATATTTACATTTACGTAAGTGGAATACTACGAAAAGCTACATGATATTATTGAATTAAACTACCATAGACATTTTTCTGTTGTTTTATTCAAATGAAAATGGGTCGATATTATTATAGGTGTTAAAAGATATTCCTTGCAATTTACTTCTATGAACTTCTCTCGTTTGATGGATGTTGGTGATCATGAACTGCATGATCCATATATCTTCTCATCACAAGAAAAAATGGTATATTATGTGAATGATTTTGGGATTGAACCTCAGAGGGGAATATATTGTATCCTAGTTAAGATGAATAAAATGAAATATGGTTCATTCTTATATAGCATGTCAATGTTGTATGTTGGTATGTGAAATATGGTTCATTATTATATAGCATGATAATGTTTACATAATTTTTTCAATTTATTCTATACTGATTTCCTGGGTTGATGTTTAGTATTTTCTATTGGTATGTACAATATGGTTTTGCTGGTATGATTTTTATTTCAAGGTAGTGGTGCAGCGGAAGAATTTTTTTCTGTTCTACTTTTTGCGGCAGTTTAAACCGCCACGAAATGAACATTGGAGGTGGTTTAAACCACCGCTAAAACGGTGAAAACAGCAGAAAAATGTAAAAAAAATATATTTCACGGCGGTTTTAACCGCCTCTAAATAGTCGCATCGTAGGAGGTCATTCTGCGGCAGTTCTCGTGAATTCAGCGGCTGTTTTACGGCCACTGGATTTTAGTTTATTCACAGTGGTTATAACCTCCGCAAATAAACTAATGTCAAGGGCTCGTAAAAACCGCCTCTAAACTCATTCAAAACCACTGCGAAATGAGGATGCTACGACGATTTCCTTAAACCATCATGAAATGGAAATAACTACCACTAAAAGATTGGCTACGCTTTATTAGGCCGCAGTTTACATAAACTGCCACCAAACCATATAACGGCGGTTTAAACCACTGCGAAATGCAAAAAAACTGCCACTAAACGGAAATTTTCTTATAGTGTATTGTATGCTAGAATATGCAATACAAATCAAGTGTTAAATGTTTAGATGATCCATTGAGTTTGGTTACATCATTGATCTTTGATTTGTAGTGTATATTCTTGGGTTATCCCCAGTGTAGAGTGACCTACGAGTTATGGAACCTTTTTTGTCCCACTACTTGGGAGGACTTTCTAGGACACATGTGTTTTGACACGCCGGTCAGTTTAAATTTTTGGCTTTATGCCAAGTTATTTGACATGGTGATCATGGTTCATGTAGTGACATGTGTGTGTTTAAGTTTCTTTTGAACTAACTCATTTGAGAGAGGTCAGTCTATCTCGACGTATAAGTCACACCTAGGTAGGGAGTGTCACGTCAGTTCTTTTTCAATTATGTTCTTTCTAGGTAAAAGGAACACAATAAAGAATCATTCATAAATGGTCTTTTTTAATTTAATTCTTTGAGGCTTGCGAGTCTTGTTTCATTTTGGTGATTTCTAGGCATCACAATGTTGTTGTGATCAAATGAATGACGATGTGTCAGTAAGTAAAGATGGGTTTCCTTTAGGAGGTTGACCAGTAGTATTTCAGCTATAATTTTATTTTAATATTTTAAGTCATCTTAGTGTACTCTCTCTTAAAAGTTGATCATGTCCCCTATCTTGAAGTCGTCCTGGGTTCACTAAGAGAGAATCAGTTATACTCCATGCTACAGTTGGAAGTCATTGGGCTGGTTCGTGATCTTTTTATGTGTTGTGTGTTGGATGCGTGGTTTCAGTAGTGTCTTGGTTAATATTGAGTGATACGTGAGTTCCCATATAAGAACATATTGGATAGAATCTTGGGACCTATCGCTTCCTTGATGTGACCTCCACGCGGAATCCATTCTAGGTACAGTCAGTTTTCTTATGTGGACTTTTGGGCTCCACACCAAAGTCTCACTTGTACGGGCAGTATGGACCACCTTGGTGAGTTCTTTAGACTCTGGTTTGATTGATCTAAGGTTATCTCAGACTTTTAGATGGGCTCATATGTGACACTTAAAGAGGTAATAATTACAGTGGGTTGGATATGGTATTACTTTTTTGTTCGTGTCATGGAAAGACCCTTTTTGTTATCAAGGGATGGTGTAACATAGGAATTTTACCAAGATATGGATGTAGGATTTGGTGAACGGGATTGTTTTGAGTACGTGCTTCCTTGGGAAAATAAGGTATTTTTATATTTTAATACATCATCCTTCTAATACAATCGTTTCAAAGATAAGTTATCTACTGATTATTTGAATTGTTATCATTCTTGTACCATGTGTATGGTTAGAGTAAGGCAGTTTGAACACCATGCTAGTTAAGGGTGGGAGTACTCTGACAATTTTCAATGTCCTTTAAGGAAATATTGTGTGACCAGTTCTGTTGATGTCATTTTGGGATTCCCCTTCACTTTTTGTGAGGCCACTATTATAAACTCAGTTGCATTTGGGTTCGACCAGTTAAAGGAAAACACACTGGTACCATCGTTGGAATACTTATGGGTGCATTTTGTAGTGTTTTCCTAATGGTGTAGGTATCATGGTAATGATACAGTGAGAGTTGATCTTGATAGGCTCACAGATGTTGCACACTCCTTACTGATCAAGGAAACCTTCAGTGTTGATGAGAATGTAAAGTTATATATCTGATAGATTGTATGTTTGCATGGGGTTACACACTCTATCATTTCAAATAGGTATGTCCGGTTTTCTTCTCATGTCTGGAATGGACTACAGAGGGATTTTGGAACCCAGGTACATCTAAATATAGCCTACCATCCCTAGATTGATTGACAGTCTGAGCACATGATTTAGGTTTTGGAGGACAGGCTTTGAGCATGCATCCTGGATTTTGGGGGCTCTTGGTAGAGACACATACCCTGGTAGAGTTAGCTAAAACAATGGTTTTCAGGAAATGATTCAGATGGAACCTTATGAGGCTTTGTACGGTAGGCCATGCTGATCACCCCTATGATGGATGAAGGTGGGAGAGGTAGCTATGTTGGGACCTCGTCTTTTCCAAGAGACCACTAAGCAGGTGGAGTTGAGTTTGAAGAGGATGGCTTCTGCACAGACTCAGCAAAAATCTTATACTGATCGATGTAGATGACCTTTAGAGTTTGAGGTCAATGATCATGTTTTTAAACGTGTCACATTGAGGTTTGGACATAGGAGGATTAAGAGATAAGGGAAGCTTTCACCGAGAAAAGTTGGTCTATTTGAGGTTTTAGATAGAGTCGGTCTGGTTGCCTATCAGTTTTAGTTACATTATAGGTTCCAGTCTATGCATGCATCTTTCATCTTTCTCAGCTACAACGTTACTTTTCAGACCCGTCTCATGTTTTCCAATCCTAGGATGTTGAGTTGGAGGTGGATGAATCCTACGAGGAGAACCCTATTTGGATTGTGGATCACAACATGAAGGTCTTATGTGGCCGTTATGTTCCTTTGGTATGGGTGAAATGGCAGCACATGTGAGTACATGACGAGACTCGGGAGAGGGAGGATGATGTACGATCCCATTGGAAAAATTTATTTTAAGTTTCTTCTTCACTACCCTTGGTAGGGAAGTTCAAGGATGAATTTCTTTAAGGGTGGAAGTTTGTAACAACCTATATCTTCATTTCAAGTATGGATCTTTATTTCGGGTTTTCTTTTAGGAATAAGGAAGAATTGGGAATTATCTAAGTATACGTAGTGTACTTAGTAGAACACATCGTGTACTTAGTAGCACATCTCGTGTACCTAGGTACCACGTATAGTTGCGTACTCGCTGTGTAATGGCTGATTACATGACTGTGTAGGTGACCTCACAGACCACCTAAGGTGGGGGACAGTTGAGGCAAGTACACGATGTGTACATCAAATAAACACACCGTGTAATTTTCATTTTAATTGATGAATCGTAGTGGGGTTGCGTCTCATATCAAGAACACACTTCTTCTTCCCTTGGTTTGTATAGGAGATCAATTAATGGCTGAAGAACATAAATGTCCTCCTAGTTCTCTATCCAAGCTCCGATTGAGACGCCACTAGGTGCGTTGGATTCCCACCAGTGAGATCTATCTTTCCCTAGAGCCTTTCTTCATGATTCCTCCCATCTTGTGAGTATTTCAAGGTTGAAGTTTTTTCACCTTTTTTAGATCTACACCATTCTAGGTCGATTCAGGTGTCAGCGTTCAAGAGTGTTGATCGTACGACAACAAGGTAGGAGGTTTGTGCCTTTCTTTGGTTGTCTTTGGATTATATATGCTAAAAGTGTCGAATACCCATGTTTAGGTTATTTTGTGTTTTGGAATTCAACCCTGTTTAATACCTGTTATGGTTTGTTTTTTTTTTGAGAAGGGTTATTGCATATGTGAAACCTTATTTACCTTGTTATGGGACACCCCATGGGTGATTTCCCTTGATTTTTTTATTATAACCATTTGTTCTAGAATTCATTTTTGGCATTCATTGTTTTCCATGAATCTATTGTTAGGATGGAGTTACTATTTTTTTGAGATGCATGTGAGTCACATTGTGAAAGTTTTTCCAAGGGGAATTGACTATGGGAGCTTCCCAAGTTAGGGTCATTTATGTATAATTTATTGTTATATTAACCCATGGGTATTGACTATGAGATCTACCAAGTGGTCGTAGACCAGAGGGGTCAGACCATGAGAGCTACCCAGAGGGTCATTATTAAATGAATGTTTCACCCTAGGAAATTGACTGTGAGAGATCCCATGTGGCCATTATATTTTGTTTTTTCTATGCAAAGAAATAGGGTATTGACTGTGAGAGTTTCCCAGGTGGTCATTTATAAATGTTTAGTGTTATGTGGGACCAAAAGGGTTAGACTGTGTGATCTTTCCCAGAAGATCATTATTTTATTGAATTCATGATATGTTAAATCAAAGGGGTTATACTGTGATAACTTTCCCAGATGGTTGCTTTTGAATAATTTAATGATTGTGACAAGTCTGGAAATCCAAAGCACAAGCTTGGACTTCGTCTTACTTGTTTGTTAGATGTTCTTCTGAGACATCTATTTTTCTATTAAATAGGGGGTACATAGCTTAGTCTAGATCCTAGGATATCATTATTCAAATGTTTGAATAATTAATAAATGTAAATGAATGTAATTTATTACTGAATGATTGTTTACTTTTTAGTATTTCATTTCTTCATATTACCTACAATATATATTCACTGATAGTTAGGCACATATCTTTTTGTGGGTTTCTACTGGAATTTGTCTCACGCCCTATTTGGGTCATACTTTTAGGCCCAAATATATTATATGGTTTCAGGTATAGATAAGTGAAAGAACCCTCCTTCATCTGGTACTTGATTGCTATTGGAGCTGGAGAGCATAAGACCAAGCTGAGGATTACGATGTTGTTGGGAGTTTACTACTTTTCTATACTTTGGTTTCAGTATTATATGTCTAGAACTGTGACTTGTTTGGATTCATTCCTAGACACATGTGACATGCATCATTTATATATATATATATACTCTAGTTTTTTTATTACTATCAATATTCAACTTTTTACTTCTATTGTATGGTATTACTACATCCTATGCTATTTACTACTTGTTTTTAATTGTGAATACTTTTCCAATGAGGGTATAGTTTCCCCACTATCACACCCAAGTCCATCACTACTAGTCGGTAGAATTTGGAGTTTAGGGAAATGCTCTTGAGTCCATGTGACCAACCAGGTCTGTGGCACCTTTGGACAGCACCTGGATCTGGTACGTTACAATTCTTTAGTTCCTCCTCTAAACTCTTCGAAAATTCCAGATGATCTGTCTAGACAGTTAAATATTCTTTTGTAATATGCTCAATTTTCTTATTGGGTATAGAATCCTTATCTATAAAGAAATTATTGGTACAATAATTCACTGGGTATTTTCTTTTGGTTTTCAACAATTCCTTTTATCCATGAATCCATTTAATGCATTTTTTAGTTTCATGTCTAATCAATTTTAACCTTGTACAATACATTTCAAAAACATTTGATTTGTCCTTTTTAAATATCCTCTCATGAAAGTTGAGTTTTCTATATTGCTTATCATGAATCAAGATGAACCTATTATTTATTTCTAAGAATTATTCCTTTTATGCTTTAGATTTATTCCACTAACACTGGTGTTTAAGTCATATTTTCATTGTTCCATGATATACCCTCTTTATCCATAGTAGAAGAACATTATTTGGTGTCACACCAAGTTTATCATTCTTCTTTGGTGTATCTTGCTTCATAGTTTTCATGACTACCTTATTCTTCTTATACTCTAAGAAATACTTTTCTGATTTTGTTCTCTGATTCTGTATTTTTTTGGTCTTTTATTCTCATCAATATATTCATAGTTCATGGCTGTTATATACCAAAACTCATCATAATTGTGACCATTTATATTTAAATAATTACAATAATCTAAAAGACACCCAAATATTTTCTCGATCAAAATATTCTTCTTCATCTATGCATTATACTTCAGCTCTATGGGATTTCAATTCACAATAGATATCTCCCCCCCTTAATATTGGCCTTTTATAATAATCATGCATTGAACTTTTATACCAATAGTAAATTCAATGATGCCTAAACATTATACAACACCAAAAGTATCCACAAAATCATGATTTCTTATTCTATGTTACAATTTGGATGTCTTTGAAATCTTACTATTTTTATATAATATAGTTCTTTATATGATCTTTTTTAGGGGAAACATATTTTTTACACTTTTTCACACCCATATTTGATTATATAGTTTTTTTCATCACTATACTTAACCTATGTTTGACCTGAATTCATTTTGGAACCTTTACTAGAATATGAAATAGTATTAACACAAATAGAATCTTTTGGGACAAGGTTTACATGTTTCATTGAGCTTACAATATATCTATATTTAGGTAATCTCAATGTCTTCTTACCAATTGAATGAGTCTTCACTAAAGCAACTCCTTTTTTTAAAACACTCATGGTAGTCACTTTGTTGATAACTAAATGAGATTTATCAGCTTATTTCACTTCTTGATTTTTAAATTTGACATAAAATTCAATACACTTCATGTTGAGAGTAATATTTTTATCTTCAACCAATTTCGATTATTCTTCCCACTAAAATTTCATTTTTTGAATCTTGCCTTTACGCATTTTATTTTCCTCTATTATAGAATTATTCATCTCTTTGATTCCATTTTATTTAACCTCTTGTAGAGTTTATTTAATATTCATAGAGGTTTTGTGTAATTTTTTTAATGCATGGATCAATTTTGTAAAAACCTTTTCTATCACATCCTTCTCACAAATAACCCGTTGTAATTCATCTTCAATGAAAGTGAATATTTAATTATATACCATCAATATCTCTTCCTTGGATTTGATTTCCATATGATAATTCTTGAAATTCATTAAATCATTATTATATTCTTCAAGCACAAGGATCATCTCAGTAATAAATTTTGTATTTACTTGTTTCTCACACATGTTTCTTTTCAACTCTTGTTCCTCTTGGGAGATATGTTCATTACATAGTAATAAAATTTATTGTTTTACTTCAAAAATTTGTGTGAAAAGTTTTCAGCTTTTAAATTTCTTTGTCAAAACATTCTCCATGTCCTCTTCTTCCTCTTCCATCTCTAATTCTCCATCATATAGTCCCTTGATAAATGTAATTATGTTATTGATAACCTTGATAGGAACTTTATTCAGATAATCATTCACTTATAAATAAAATTCATTGAGTGATTCAATAAACTCTTCTTCATCACAGTTTGATCGAGAATCATTAAAAGGATCATTGTCAACTGATTTAATATATACTTTTAATAGAATACCATTCTGACTCCATTCAATTTTTGGTGTACCCTCTTTCTTCTTCAAATTCTTTCTCAACTTTCATTCCTCTCTCTTATGTCTACCCTTTAAGGTTTTTTTAAAAACATCTTTATTGGAACTGATAGAGATAGGAACTGAATATTCCATCTAACAAAACCCTGAAAATTCTTTAAATTCAAATATACCCTTCTTATATGCTAGATACAAACAACTTGGATAGTAAAGTATATCAAATCGAAGGTGTAACATTTCATTTGATAGAAATTGAAGATCACAATATATCGTATAGGAACAATATGAGGAGGGTTGAATTAGTATATATAATTGTTTAAAAAAAATCTTTCACTTTTTACCCCCTTTTCAAATTTAACCCTCTACACCTGATTTTGTTAATAGAAATTACTTATTAACAAACACAATGATCACATTATTTTTATAATTCACGGGCAAAGAAAATATGTACTCCTAAAGTATCCTAGTGGATGATCATGGTCATCTATCAAGGATAAAGGATATGGAGTTTCACTATCCTAGGACTTATGTATCTTTTTTTCATTATTTTGAAAGTAGACAAATAGTATTTGTTTAGTTTTTAATTAAATGGATGAAGGAGATAAAATGTAAATGAAAATTCACAGAAGATGAATGTAAGAAATGAAAATGGGTCTAAAGATGAATCTCAGTGATATGAATCATCATTTACCTTTGTTCTAGATCATCTAATTAAATAATTAGGTTCAATATCTTTCACCTATTCACCCTCCATTGTTTTCTTCAGTATGAAACAACTAATTTGATCAAAATATCCTTGAACATACTTTTCATTCCATGTGTTATCTCAGGTGAATGGGTAAGAGTCAATTCCCAATTGATTGAATGAACTCACTCACACACATGGAAGAAATCATATACCATTATTCTAATCAAACCACTTGACTCCACCGGTATGAATTTTGATCCGAATGGCGGGAAACTTTTTGGTGTAGCGGTTGAAAGAGTGAAATGGTGTTAATGGATTGAAGAGTTCCAATCGACTACTCCATATTCTACTTTCACTATAATACTAAAATTAGATGGGAGATATATTCATAATTAAACAAATAAATTTATGATCATAGTTGTGATTCCACTTTCGACCACATATAATGAGTTATCTCCCCATGATCATGGAGATAGGAGACATCGGGACATCACAGGGGTGAGAAACACAAAGCAATTGATTGTGAAAAGAGTAGAACAACGTGGTTGAAAAAAGAACAGAATGAATCATTAAATTAGAAATGAAAAAAGGAAAAGTAATTTAGTGAATGAAAAAATCATAATCATCAGTGATTGAATATTTACAATAGTATAGGTTGATATATTTTAATAGAGCATGTGAGGTAGCATCCTCTTCCCTACGGTCAGTGTTGAGATGGTTTTTGACTTCATCATGATGGATATTGAGTATCGCACTAAACAGTCAAGATTAAATCAACATACACATCCTCTTCCCATGACTGCACATGCATGGTTTAGATAAAAATTGGAGCAGCAATCATTCTTGTGCTTCACGAATGTAGTTACATGTACTGGAAATTGAGCACATGCTTCATAGCTATAATTGAAAGTTGTATGCTGTTGGGTGTCTTTGTACAAAGGTAATTTTTATTATTTATTTATTTATTTATTTATTTATTTATTTATTTATTTATTTATTATTACTTTTTTATTGTTTTTGTTTTTATTTATTTTTCTTTTTTAGGTTGAAATTGAGACGGGGGGTTTGAGAAGCTTATCCTCTACAGTAGTGCGTAGAGGTCTCCTCTTCAGAAATGTGGTGGGTGGCTTAATGGTGCTCGTCTATTCTTCTCCAGGTGGATCAAGATCTGGTTGATGCAGTGGAGGTTCAGTCTGGCTTGTACGTGCTCTGGTGGTTCAGATTTGGGTTCACCAGTATCGGGGGTACTTCTTCATCATTGGATGTTAGCTCACTATCCTCTAGTGATATAGGTGGCACCATCCATAGTAGTGTAGGGATTGAATTCTCTTTTATTAGTGAAGGTTCAAGCTTCAGATCACTATTCAAGGGTGTGGCTAGTAATCTTGTGCCTGAAATTAGACAACAAGGTGCATGAGTCTATGTTGTTCATCATCCCCTACGATTGGTTCAGATCTGGATGAGTGCAGGACGTTGGCTGTAGTTTGATTTTTTTTACCGGTGAAGTGGTTTGTTGATAATTTTTTCATTGACTTTGGATCTTGGGTTTCCTCCTTGGATATAGTTTGGGGTTTATTGGTGGTTCGGTCTCGTTTTGTTTGGCAGATGATCGTGAAAAAGTGATCAGAGAGGTGACCATGATATTGGAGGTGCAGCATGGTGACAGTACTATGGTAGGCAGGATGTGAATTCATGGTAAGGTGGGTGGTTGTGGATGTTGGATGCCGCCTTCACTAAGGGGATCATGAAAAGGCTTGCAGCAAAGTGGAAAAGGGGTGTTTATGGTCACACTACTGACCGTCAGTGGAGATACAGTATGTTGGTCTCACGGTCAATTTTCTTACTGAGAGTGATGGTTTGTGGCAGATAGTTCACATGGTGTGGTTAGTTGTGCATTGTAAGTATACTGATCATGCAAGGAATTTTCAAAAAAAAAACTTGAATTAAAAAATTATTTATATTTAATTTAGTAGAAAATTTTTAAATGATAAATCGCAGTATTTCAATAATTAACTTGATAAGATTTAATTACTTAAAAATCAAATATTTTCTAATCATATATTCAAAAATTCATAGTTTTGGATTGTAATTGATTGATAGAATTAAAAAAATTATCCATTTAATTCCATAATTAAATTCCATCTGTTTGTTTTCATTTTTTTAAAAAAATAATATTGTACACCTTTATCAAATTAATTCCAAGAAATGAATATGTCACTAAAAATAATTAATAAAAACATTTTTACATTTAAGTCTAAAATTAATAAAATCATCAAATAATCATTATTTTACTCGGTATTTGGATTAATTGGGTGTAATTTCAAAGAATAACATATAAAAATATGGGATTTTTCGGATCGTATCAAACAATCACAACACCTGCAAGACATAAAGTAAATGAATCACAAAAAATGTTACTTTTACAATGTTTACCCCCAAGATGGGTGACTATGTACTTGTTGTGTTTAAGGTCATCTAAAAGATAGATTCTCCATTAGTAAAGAAATGTTATTATATATACATACAATCTCTTGAAATTCCTGGAAAAAAACTCCTATAATGCCTAGTCACTAATGATTATAGTGGTCCATCTCCAGATGGGTTCATTATACTGTCCTACCACTTGGTGAGTTATCTCTCAAAAATCTATGTTTGTTTATACTAGAAACTCACCAGTTCTTCAATGATCAACCCAACCTCATGTGAATAGTTCTTCAACTACTTCCTACTAGTGCAGTGTCCACGTTGCCCTTGTTACTTTTCAAGTCAATGTAGAAATATCTTTTTAAGAATAACTTCCATCCTTTCTCACTGTCAATTATCAGAACATTCCATCTTCTAATATCTCACTGATATTTTTTAAAAATACTACAATTAATCTTCTATGATCTTCTTTGCAAAACTAACTACAAATCTTACTTCACACAACAATATTGATGCTTCTGATTCATTTCAATTTCTCACTTCATATCTCATACATATATTTTACATCACATGCATGAAATTTTATATTTTCAACATTAAAAAACTCAAACAATTGAAACTCGTAATTATTATGTTTTCATGAAATTATTATTGAATGGGGTATCCTGTCACTTATTCTTTGGGAAACCAAAGGCCTCACAATTAGATTTCTCTTAGCTTTCTTCATGCTTGTATATCGACAAAGGCATTAACTACTCAAATCCATTCACTTAAATAAAATTACATCGATGTATCCTCCTCCTCCACGCAACACACATGTGGGGGGGGGACATTGTATTCTCCCTTAAAAACTTAGATTAATATATGTTGGTTCTCTATCTAACCCTTCATTTAACAGGGTGATCCCTCAATTCTTATTCATAAAATTTTAACAGTATGTGAAACTCCATCATATGTTATAGTTCATAGAACTGAACTCTTCTTCACACAACTTAATGAACAATAAAAGGTTCATGAAACTTCTTCATAATGAAATTAAACAGTATATACAGAACTCACCATCCTTCATGCATATGTCATGAAGGCATATACATAGAATAATCATCACACAATTCCATTACATGAATATAGAGGACACTCAGGTTTCTATTTCATTCTCTCACACTATATTTATTTTTTTGATCACTTCATATGAAAATATAGTCTTGGGGGTATTATTGGAATTGCTTCAGGGAGTAACTCCACTACCTCAAGAATTCTATGTGCTGACCTACTACTCTTACACAAACCAACTCATATATGTATGTGAATTTGGAAAAACACTTTCTTTGAAAAGTGAACCATTCTTTACAAACCCATATATATATGTACCTCTATTCCACAATGTCATCATAATACTGGGTTCACATGCATGTAGATGAAGTTTCATGCATGCATCGATCATATTCAGATCTTAAAGTTAATATCATGGAAATATAATACATGGATTGATCAATTGATGATACTACATGAAGAAATATCATCATATGGTAGCTATTTGATGGATCAAGGTAGAAGAAGACATCGAACTCAAGCAGTTGACCCATATAAGATAAATCAGATGACCAATGTTCTTTACGTACCTATTTAAATGAAGCTATAATGTCAAGGAAAGCTAAATCCTAAACCACAATTGTGTTCAGTCTAGAACCACTTAATATATCACTCTGTTCCTCTAAATATTTGAGATGACATAATGTTCAACACACAAGTACACCTTTAAACACCCATATTGGGTGAACACACCTACTTTCCACCCCCCCCCCCCCCCCCACGCACCATTGTGTGCATCATGTGGGCGCCATGTGCATCCACCATGCCTACCCATATAGGTACCCAGCATAGTTATTCTCCACTGCCACCATGAAAGCTCTATGAACTGGCTTTACAATGTAGTGGAGGCCTCCTCCAACTTGTTTGTGATTTATCTAGTTCTTTATATTTCATGGTTTGCATATTTTTTTAAATAAATCCTTAACAAATTGTGTTATCCAAAAAATAATAATTTCATACCGTATTAGAATTCCGAAGGATCCATCACTAAAATTATTCATCTCATTTTATCTTCTAAAATCATTAGTTCCAAATTCTCAATTCATCATTTAATATCACCATAATATGAATTATCTTCACTTCACACATTTCTTAAATTCTAATGGAGATTGATAAAAAACATCATTAAAATATCTTCTTAAAATGATGTAAAAAATGTTCACTCTTCTAATTAATTTAGAATGTGTATTTTGAATTAAGAAAAAATCTTTAAACTTCATAATTAGAACATGTTTACTTTTCATCTTCACAACTAATTGACAAAAAAATCAACAGTAGTACAGTTCTAACTTCAATAAACCACTTGGGTTCTACATTATAAAGTACTGTCTCACTTCATATAAATTCAAATATCCTCTATAATAAATATATATTAATTTTAGATATATTATAGATCTATATTCCTAAGTAACATACTATGTATCATTAATTTCTAATTTCTAATTTTACTTTTGTTAAACAATTCTTTATTAAAATGAAAATTCAGGAGAAAACTGGTCCTTTCTTCATGCCTATATTAATTTGATGGTTCTAGTGATTATACCTTGGTCATGGTTTCAAAATATATAGATTATTAATCATGAAATAATAATAATATTTATTCATTTTATAAACTTTTATATCCATTCATAAAACATATTGATGAAAAATGAATTTATCACTTTGTTGAGATGGTAGTCTATCCGTATGCGTGAGTGATGTTTCTACTTTTCAATGGATGGAATGAAAGGATGTTAAATAATAATTAACCTCTAAATAATCATTATTATATCATTAATATGAAATATATTAATTAAATTTACCCATATTACTACCCATGTAATATATAAATTAAAAATGAACCACATCGTGTCCTAGAGGTGGTAGTCCACACGTACGTACAAGTGATGTTATCATTTTCCAAGGGATGAAAAGGTCATAAGTTAGATAATATATAAAAATTAAATAATCATAATTATGTCATAAATATAATATATAAAAATTAAATCCATAATAATAACCAAATATTAATGATAGGGATGGAAAATGAAATGGATCGCTTTGTGAGGTGGTAGTCTCCAAGTACCCATGAATGATGATTTTTTTCCCCTTCTATGGAGAATGAGATGAATAAAGGTTACAACATCAACCTAATAATATATCATTATATGGAATGTATATATATATATATATATATTATCCTCATAGTTATCATGTAATATAAGGTTGTATAAGAAGAAATAAAATAAAAACACTCAGTTAAGAGATATATCTCTTCTTTGGGAAACCACCTTTGGCTTACATCTTGAGCTTTATAAGGATGATGTTTTGATAAATAAAGGAAATATAGATCATGGTTGGGTATTTTAGAAAGTTATATGTGTTGGTATTTTTTGATATAGAGGGCTCATGAAGTGTGAGTAAGATAGGAGAGGTGGTTCCTTTTATAATGGAGGGAGAGGACACACTTGAAATGTTTTAAAATATTAAATATATTAATGTATTAATCAAGACATGTGGATACAAATTAGAGTATTATTTAAGGTATTAAGATATAAGATATAAATAGACTTATAAAATAGTATTTAGATAAGTTTTTAATTAATTTTATCTCTTATCTTTTAATTTTAACCCCCAGTTAATCCAATTTATCCATTGTCGTATTATAGAATTTTTACCTTGGTTACTATTCATAAAACCCAAAAATGAAAGGTGAATTATTAAAAAAATTGGAAATTATTATTCCAATTATGGAAATAATTTTATCAATCTTAATTTCTATAAGCGTAATATTTAAATTTGAAAACAAACCAAAAACATGTGATAAAAATGATTTTTAGAAAAATGTATTTTTAACTGAAAAATGAAATTATAAAAAAATAAATTATATAATTGATTAATTTGTTTTTAATTATATTATATATAATTAAATGATACTTATTTTAATTTATTATCAAATAAAAAACATATTAATACTTTTAATATACAATATTTAATGAAAAAATTATAGGTTTACAAAAAAACTATATTTTTCACTATTTGCTTAAAAATAAATACTTTCAGATAATTCCCAAAAAAACACCCTAAGATAATTTTTAATTGATGATTTAAAAAAGTACATTCATTTACTCAATAAAATCTTAAAATTGTTGAAATTAATTATAATTTATTTATAAAAATGTAAAAAATCTTTTTTGATGAAAATATATTTTTGAAGCATAAAATTATTTACTGGCGATTGAGTAATTATTTATTATACATTAAAAATTAATACATATTTTTCATAATGTTATTAAAACTATTAATAACTTCTATTTCAATGTCTAGGTTATATTAATATATTATATCATAGTTCATTTAGACTTGGGTTTGCATTTAAAACATGTTATCGAATACTTCATGTTAATTTCAAAGATATATATATATATATATATATATAATATTGGGGTGTTAAATTATTCAATCCTTAAAAATTAATTTCACCCTAAAAATTATATCACTCTGATATAAACAAATGAGTTTATCTCTTCTTGATCACATCCTCGGGTTCCCATGTAGCTTCCATAACTTTATGATTACCCTAATGAAGATTATCCATGTGAGTAGACTCGTTCCATAGAACTTTATCTCTACGATCCAAGGTTTCGACCAATTTTTCTTTATAGGATATATTATTTTACTTCTATATGGATTATTATTTTATGAAATGTAAAGTATTGTTGTGTTCTTCCTCAAAAGAGATACATGTAACACATTATGATCTTTAGAGATGTTTGGTAGTAGAATCAAGTGATAAGAAATTGTCCTGATCTAATAAAGAATCTCGAGGGGTATGATACAGATAGGGATCAAATTTAACATTTAAAAAACTCTCATAACTTCTTCTATATAGAGATTAATAGGAATACCTTCTCACCAAATTCAAATTCTTGATATCACTGATGATTGTTATCATAACTCTTTTATCAACTCTAAGATTCGTTAATGTGTTGTTGAATATCTCTAAACCTCTCTATAATTTCCTCAGCAAGTTCCGAACCCAATAGCTTTAAGCCAATGAGCCCATACCCGAGTGGTAAGGGATTATGCTTGGCATCCAAGAGTCCCAGATTCAAAATCGGGTGGAGGCGAATTCATAGGTACTGTATCAGTTCTGTAGAAGTCATTGTAGTAGTACAATAGCAGCTACTGTTCGGTACTGTGCAGCCGGAACTTTTCACCCGATTTGGGCCTTCGGGCCACCGGTTTGGGCCTACGGGTCTCAAGGGCCTTTGGGTCATCAAAGGCCTTCGAGCCATAGGGCCTTCAGGCCACGTAGTCCATAGAGTATCCCAGTTCACATAGAACAAGCCCTAGAAGAAGATCAGAGCAACAAGAGTAGCATCCACTAGAAGCAGAGCTAACCAGATTAGAAGAATGAGAGGGTATAGCGGTTGCCATTAGGACCAGACATCGTGCATCATTGTATGAGGCAATGCTAACCCATTAGCAATTCAAGGTGGGGGATCTAGGTGATCAATGATGCAGAAGCTGGGGAGGGGTAGTTCAAGTGGGTTGGGACTACGGGTCTTGTATTGGGAATGGTATGCCTCTGGGCCTTCAGGTCATGTATTTTGGGTCAGTCGAGCCTTGTGCATTGGGCTTACGGGTCATGTACGAGTTCCCCTTGAACCCTTAAAAGGGGGATTATCCATAATAAAATAAAAAAGAAGGCCTTCTGGCCATTCTAGACAATAGCTTTAATTCTCCAATTGTTTCTCAACATGTTCAAGTTTTTTACTTTCAATTATATATGGATTTCTAAGGATCCATCTGAATGCTTGAGTGAATGCTATTGTTGTATTAAAATTATAACAAATAATGTTTTTCATCCCAACTACCTTTGAAATACATAGAATAAGATACTATTTTATCCTCTAGGGATTTAATGATCCTCTCAGCCTTATCATCTCACTGAGCATAACAATAAGTATTAAAACAAAACTCCATATTCAAGACTTCATTAATGATTCTTCATAACATCAAGGTGAACCTTAGATCTCAATCAGATACTATTGAATTTGGTACTCCATACGACCTTACAACTTACTTAATGTATATTTGAGAAAAATTTCAAGATATAAGTATTAATTGATAGTAATGAAATGTGATGATTTTGTAAGTTGATCAAATACAAACCAAATATTATTGTTCCCATTAGATGTTTAGGGGATTTTAATGATGAAATCTGTGGTAATTGTTTCTCATTACTATTCTAGTATGAGTAATGGTTGTAACATCCCATTACACTTATATCTCTCAGCCTTAACTTTCTAATATACCTGGAATTGAGATACATGCTTTTCAATATCCCTTTTCATAAAATCTAACCCAAAATACTCTTTCATATCTCTATACATATTCATACTTCTAGGATAAATAGAGAGAGATGGATTATGATCATTATCCAACATCTCCTTTTTCAAGTCTATTATTGACGGGATGCATACTTGGTTCCTAAACTGTATCATTCCACCACAATCATGGTTGAACTAAAGAACATTAATCACCTTCTTCTTCATTTCTATATCCTCTTTCTATTCTCCTTAAATCCTCAAATATATGGATGGTTGAACATTCATCTGATAAAAATATTATTTATCCCCACTCATCATGATTTTAATATTTATCTTCTATGAATCAATAAATATTGAATATATTTAAATTACCACTATATACAATTATTATGGTCCATCTAACTCAGAGCATCATCCACCATGTTCACCTTCCTAAGGTGGTAGTGTATTGAGAAGTCGTAATCCTTAATCAATTCAAACCATCTCTTTTGGTGTATATTCAACTATTTATATGTAAATATATACTTCAAGATTTTTTTATCAGTATACATATCACATATTTCCCCCTAAAGATAATGCCTATGTATTTTTAATGAACAAATTACTACTGTCAACTCCAAGTCATGAGTCATGAAATTTTTCTCAGGAATTTTTAACTAGTTGAAGTCATAATCTATCACTATATCATTTTGTATAAGGTGTAATCTTATTCCCTTCTTCATTGAATCACTATTGATTAGAAACCATTCTATAGTACATGGTATTGCATGCATAGTTACATTGACCAACCTTCTTTTTAGCTCATTGATATTTAACACATATTAATATGTCCAAAGGGACATGGATCCCATATGAGTCAACTAGGTTATTAGATTATATAGTCATGAGAAATTCCTCACAAAGCATCAGTATTATTCATCCAACCCAATAGAACTAGGGATCTCAGTTATCGTGGTTAATATAGGCCATTTCTTAATAACTTTAATCTTTGAAGGATCGACTAATATACCCTTGCTTGAGATTATATGACCCGAGAATGAAACTTTTTATAAAAATAATTCATAGTTATTGAATTTGTAATACATCTTCTATTTCATCATGGTATTTAAAACAATATTAAAATGATCGTCATGATCTACCTTGATCATAGAATATATAAAAATAGCATCTATAAATAATACCACAAACTGATTGATATAATCTATAAATGCTTTATTCATTAAATATATAAAAATAGTAAGGAAATTGGTATGTCTGAATAGTGTCACTATAAATTCATAATGACCATAACTCATATGGAAGTTTTTTTGGAATATCCTCCTTCTAGAGACAATAATTAATGATATCTAGAATAAAGGACAATCTCAGAAACATATTGAGATCTATATAGTTGATCAAAAAAAATCATCAATATAGGAGAGATGATACTTGTTTTATTATAGTGATCTTGTTAAGTTATCGATAATTATTAATGGAATATTCACCTATACCCACGGTTTAGAACTATGGGTATAGAATAAAATCATTGGTATAGGCTATACCCATGGTTGTATGAAATGTGGGTGATTAAACCATTGAGATAGGCCTATACCCACAATTTTTAAGGAAACCATGGTTATAGGCTATGTATATTTCATAATACCTAAAGTTCCCTTGAAATAATGGGTATATACTGTAGCCATGGTTTCATGAACCATGGGTATCAGTGGTTTCTAGATCATGTATACCCACAATTTTGTGAATCATGGGTATATAGACATACACCCATTGGATATCAGCAACACCATCCAACACCTCTCATAGAACCTATAAATAAATTTCAATCCCCAGTACACATTTAATATAGTATGAATATTATATGTTTATCATTCAATGATCAATTTATAAATAGCTTTAAAACCATTGATAATATTTTCACATACATATACAATCCACATCATCAATTAGTTTTAGTCATCCACACATGTCTCTAAAAAACACAAAAAGAGGAGAGGATCAATATATTCCTCATCCCCATTAGTGAAAACATAATAATCACATGTATTGAGGCCTATAGAACAAACATCATCATCTTCATCGTCTTCATATTCACCACCACCCACACCACCATCGTCGTCGCCGCCACCACCTATACCATCAACATGACCTCCACAAGGACCATCATTGACATCACTCAAGGCATCATATAAAGAATGTATTAATTACAAACATGAATAAAAAATAGTAGCTTCATCTGATGTAATTTATGAACATATAACTGACATGGATTTCAGGAAGTGTTCGGCGACCAGTTTTCCTTTTTCACACTCATATATAGATATTTTTTGGCCCCAATTGCTTCTACATAAGTTTTTTGCAGCTCAGTGGTGTAAGAGGATTGAGAGGATCCCGATGAGGGAAAATACATAGTGGGGATGATCTTTTTCCCCAGTCAACATCAGACTCTCCCCTAGTACTCCTCGCCTAATACTTGTCTCAAATGTTCATTTCTCCTAAAGTTTTCATATTCATTCTCATGGATGGCCTCTAGGGAACACTGTTAAAAATATGAACATGATATTTAATTATGAATTATGTATCAAAATTTTAAATATAAATAAAAATAATTAGAAACTTTTTCTTATGTTAGTGTGTTTACAGCACTTCCATTCTTTTTCTTCCTACTAGAGAAAACTAATTTTTCTCAGGGCACACGACCTTTGATTCCCAATGTCGCTTGCTGTAAATGTCATTGATTATTATAATACTAAATTATTGAATAATATAAAAGTTATAAACATATAATGGCTTATAATTATACAAATTGAAGAAATCTATAAAATGAAGAAGTATCTAAATATACATTAAATTACAATTTTAATACTATTGTAATAAAATTAAAAAATAATACTAATTAGAATGCTAAACAATTGTATGATATGTATTCCTCTTGTATTCTAATTTCAATATAATTTTATTTGTGTTGCATTATTTTATTATTCATTAACTTAGTAATTTTGATCATTTGGCCATTATATTCATTTTTTTAGTTTTTTAATAAGTTGGTCATTTTTTTATTTTTCCCATTTGGGCAATTAGCTGTTTTTTCAATTGGCCAATTGTCCACTTGACAATTTTTCTATTTTTCCATTTGAAAATTTGGCCATTTCCCATTTGGTAATTTTTCCGTCTTTCCATTTGACCATATTTTTATTTGGACAATTGGCCATTTTTTCATTTAGAAAATTATGAAATTGACTATTTTTTCATTTGGTTATTCATCTCTTGATGATTTTGATCATTTTTTCATTAGTTTATTCAGTCACTTGGAAATTTTAATCATTTGTTCATTAGTTCAATATATTGGTAGTGTTGTTTGGTAATTTGATTATTTGTCCATTTGAATATTTGGTCACTTTGTAATTTTGATCATTTGGTCATTATGTTCATTTTTTGGTTAGGTTGTTTAGTAATTTGATCATTAGTCTATTTATCCATTTAGCTATTTGGTTATTCATTCACTTGGTAATTTTATTCATTTGTTCATTACACTCATTTTTTGTTATGTTTTTTGGTAATTTGGTCATTTGGGTATTTGGATAATTGGCCATTTGGACATTTTTCCATTTGGTTATTTGATCACATCATAATTTTAATCATTTGGTCATTAGGTTCATTTTTTGGTTAGTTTATTTAGTAGTTTATCCAATTTTCCATTTTTCCATTTAGACATTTGGTTATTTGGACATTTGTACATATATTCATTTTTCCATTTATCCATTTGGACATTTGGTTATTTGGTCACTTGGTAATTTTGATCATTTGGTCATTAGATAGGTTCATTTTTTTGTTATTGTGTTCTGTAATTTTGTCATTTGGACATTTTTCCAATTGTCCTTTTCGACAATTATCCATTTTTATAATTATCCATTTTGATATGTATCCATTTAGTTATTAAATCACTTAGTCATTTTGATCATGGCTAATTATCCAAATGAAAAAATGTCTTGATAGATAAATGACCAGATGGAAAAAATGGCCAGATGACTAAATTGCCAGATAGATGAATGGTCAGATAGCCCCAAATGGTCGATTGTCCAATTTTCCATTTGTCCATTTGGTTATTTAGTAACTTGGTAATTTTTTCATTTGGTTATTATGTTCATTTTTTGGTTAGGTTTTTTGGCCATTTGTCTATTTTTCCATTTGGTTATTTAGTCACTTGGTAATTTTGATCACTTGGTCAATATGATAATTTTTTGGTTAGGTTGTTTGGTCATTTTCCCAATTAGACATTTTTCCATTTTAAAGGGGAATTTCCCACCTTATATTGAAGTGATTTATGACAAGAAAACTTAAATTTTATCATGAAAATATGACTAAGTAACAATATAAATATAGATCTTATTTCTATTAATATTAAATTACAAATAACTACTCACACTCAGGCATTGTAGTGTTCCCAAAAGTGTGAAAATACATCATATAATCTTTTTTGGATGTATAATAAAAACAAAAAATCAATAAAAATAATAATTTTTTTATGAAAACCATTAAGGATTATAAATACCATAAACTCATTACACTTCCAATATGTGACCATTTTTTAATATTATGTTGTTTGGAAGTTGAGGAATATGGTAACACCATCTAAATTAGAACCAACTCTACTCTTCCGACAAAAATATTACTCATGCTTATATGTTCTCCAAAACTCCCCAAGATCCATCAACTATGTGACCTTATCAACTTCACCATCAAGAAACATAAATAAACGCTTCAATGAACATGTTAATTTATATAAATAAAAAATAATATTGATACAAATTAAACAAATTTTTATACCCTTATATCATTCCATGCTTTTTTCGTGATTTCATTATCGATATGCCTCCATGATACTTCTTGCACCAGAATGATATAGTTGTACTTGGATAAATTTACTATGAAACATCTACACTTCTTGTAATTTTTAGCGATCATCTTATTTTCTTAATTGTAATCCACTATTATTTGTGTTTGGAGATTCTATTCTTCACACATATGGGTGCACCCACACCACACATTAGAATATCACACAAAATAAGATCAAAGGGAAAGAAGAATTATTTCACACTACAATAGGAAAAATGATGAGATATAATTTGAAACACTTGTAATAAATAACAATGATGTAGGATTCTAATTAATCTTGGATGGATCCATGGGATTTACTTGATCAGTAGCCTCAAATGTATGTTCATTTTCCAATGCATGCACCGAGTCATCTACATGTACTAGAGAGGAAGCTGAAGGAACAGAATCATAGGATATAGATATGGAATATGTGGTAACATACCTAGAGGTAGTGTAGAAATAGTATGAGAAGGAGAGGATAAATAAGATTGTGATTATGATTATGATGGAGGCATGGATGGGAACATCCCAGAAGGCTCAAGTGGCGGATGAAAAGGTTTCGTGGATGGGTTGTCTGCTGGCAGGCCAGGCTATGAACGAGTATGATGGGTTCTCCGTCTATCTCTAAGAGCACCCCCACTCAGACCCATACTAGAAGGATGAGAAGAATTAAAATATTCTCCTAATGTATGCCCCCAATTGTTTTTATAAATAATACAAAAATGACATTAAATGTGATGGAGAAGAAACATATTACCATTGTAAAACTCACTAAGGGAATAAAGGAGGCAACCCTAACTCACACATCCATTAATCATTAACAAATAATCACTTCCTTCTAACTTCTTCAAAATTTATTATAATTTATATAATAATTTAATTGAATTTGTCCAGAAGCATTTTTTAAAAATATTAAATACAAATTAGAAGTAAAAGAAGTTATAAACAATGTTATAACATGTTTTAGCAACTATTATTTAAATCCAAGTTATACATTTTTGAAATCACCATTTAAAATATATTTTATAAATTAAAATAAATATAATTAAATAAAATAAAAAATAAAGAATACTAAAATAAAAATATCATTCCTAACTAAAACATAATTAAAGTAATTACAGTAGTACCAACCTGAGAAACTCATGTTAAGGTAAATTGAATGAACTTTGAACATATCTAGTTGCTCTTATATATTAACTACCCTACTTCAGGTTCAACATCAATTTTCACAATGGAAAATTTTCAATTATAAAACAAAATATTTTATTAAACACCAATTGGATTTCCATGGTTTCAATTTTTTCCCCACCATCATGAAAAATATGTCTTGATAATACTTCAATTATGACATTGTAATCAAGTCTCATATGATCTTTCATCTAAAAAACATGTTGTTTTTCATTGATTCTAAAATATATGGTTCATCAGTATTAAGTGATAGAGTTATAAAAATATCTCTAAATCCATGGTCATCAATAAATTTACCATTTCACATCATTGAATCAAACCATTTACATTTCATCATAATGACTCAACCATGAGAGTAGTAATCCAATAACAATATTTTCTCAACGAGTCCATAATAAGAAAACTTTTAATATCAAGGCCTAGATTCTTATTCACTAGAATAATAGTCTATTTATTAATTTAACAAAATTCCATAATGTTGTGTTCTCATTTTTACCACTCGATCAGTTATAAATAATTTATACCCAATGATTATTAAATATTTTCATTCATAAACCAAAGAATTAGGACCAAAATACAAAGGTCTTAATTCTGGAGAGACGAAGTCAACCGGTATACTCAATACCTAAAATATATATAAATATTATAACTAAATTAATATCTATATTTTAATTTAATTAAAGTAATTTTCATACCATTTATTTTAACCAAGAAGGAAACACTTTGCTATGAAAAGCCTCTACCCTTCTCAAAGGAAAAGATCGATGAAATCTACTTATAATTTGTTTAGATTTGATAAATTAAAATAATAATAATATTTTAAGGTATATGTGAGATGAAATAGTATGAAATAACATATAAATATTCAAATTACTTACCTGAAATAGTCATCTAACAAACCATAGTTAAACAAGACTTTGATATATTTCATATCCTGCTCTTGAAGGATTAATATAGCCAATGTATATGTCCCATGAATTCCACCTATTTGGGGGAAGAGATGGAAATGAGGGATGAATTTTCCAATACTACTCATCTTCATTTCTAATTCTCTGGTTATGTCTTGTGCTCACATGAGACAAAAACATTGAACAACAATCAATACATTCTTGATCTAGATAACCTCCCACAATGGAACCTTGAAGATAATTCTGGTTTCAGACATAAGATTTCACCATGTGCATATTTATTTTAGTATAATACAACCACTGAAAAGTAATGGGTCCCCCAAGAAGATTTTTAGTATGAAGTTAAACTGTTAAATGCAATATGAATGTAAAAATAATAAAGGAAAAAAATTCCAACTCACATAAAATTAATGGTGCATCTTGCAGTATTTTATCATAGAAAGACTTGGATAACTTTTTAGCACAAATTTCTCTAAAAAATGGAACAAGAGAATCACTATCACCCTTATATTATTTGATATTGAATGTGGGATTGATATTGGAATCAATTCATGAAGAAGGATGTGGTAATCATGATTTTTTTTGGGATTTTAGTTTCAAATCCCTTTAGTTGACTCCTTTAGATTTATTATTGGAATAAAAATCAATAACCTTGATATTCTATAATAATTCCAAAAATTTATTTTTCTCTATATATTTCATCACATAAAAAGTACAAGGAACATTACATTATTTCAGTGATAGACAAAGGATGTAGTTCGGGTCGAATACCCCAATCCAACAAGTCTCAGTGAGATCATAAGTCATCTTTGGTATTCCCCTTGATATTTAGAAGAATTGAATGAAAAAAATTACATATATTTTTTTCTCAAAGTTCATTAAATCTAAACAATGATGTAACAAATTAATATACCAATATAGAAACTCAAAAACGATACTTTTCTTCTTCTAATTATAATTGGATTCAGTGTGAACATTCTTCCTATTTTTAGATTTCATATAACCTTTCCATAATGAAATAATGAAATCATTTAATTCATTAATCATTTAAATCCCTAACATACATTGAGGTGGCTGTTCAGTAACAATATTATTATCAAGCCTTTGGTGATTCATCCTATATTGATGATCTATTGGCAAGAATCATTGATTCCCCACGAAACTGATACTATGATGATATTTAAGACTTCTAAATGATGTATTCTTCATTGAAATAGGATATGATAGTTATCTATTCATTCTCTAACCACATATAATTGCAAAAGGATGGAAATAATTTATAGTTCATAGAAGAGCAGCACATATCTGAAATATATTTTTTGAATAAACGTAAAATGTGCACACACACATATCCCAAATCTACTTCAACTATATTATTAAATGTTGCAAGTAGACATATATATTATTTCTAGGATCTTAAGGTTCAATATTAGTATACTATATAAATTGAATTTTTTTTCATAAACATCCATGTGGAATATTATAAATGTGAATAGTAATTAGCCATGTGTTGTGAGCAGCAATCATCTAACCAAAAAAAATAAAACCATCATTGGATATACCCAACCCAACATTAGGAACTGAATATGTTATTCAGTGCATCAAACTAGATTTTTTTAACTATAATTTTATTAGTATAGCAGAAACCCTAGTCCATCTCTCAACAGAGCCTTAGATAATTAATTTAAAAAAAAGGTTTTGATTATGTTTTTATGAAATTGAGAATGGGGTGAATATTTTTTTTGGGGGGGGGGGGGTTTATGATTTTAAAATAGAAATTGATACTATATTACTAATTGAGAGAAAATGGTTGGATAAATCATGATCAACCAGGGTGAGTGTACCTTGATGCTCAATCCATTATCACTCTAAAGGGAAATGGGAAGGATCATTTATTCCTTGATTTATGCAGACTATAACAAGCATGTTATGTGATTTATTACTATTTTAACACTTATTATTTGATCAATCAATGATATGGATTATCAGTGACTTCTCAAAAAAAATTGCATTGATGTAAGAACCAAACTCAATCAAGGCACCACATCAACAACATGATGAGATGAATAGATTTTTGTCAATGATAATATTTTCCACAAGAAAATAACATAAATATTCATGGGTTCAAAATTCTTGATTTTATCAACCTACATAACCCATTCGCACACTCATAAAATGGAAGGGGTGAGAAAAGAGAAGAACACACTCAAATCATCACAAGATCTGGGTTATGCATGGAAGCATTAGGATTCATGTTTCTTTGATTTTTATTTTAACATACATGAATAAACACCAAATAAAAAGTTATAAATGAAGAATAATGGACAAAAAACCTATAAATTAACTTCCCTTCCTATGATTACAAGCACTGAGCTCAAGATTACAATAAATAACACACCCCAAATTGATCACTAAGAGGTTTAGAAGTACATGATGTATAATAGGGATAAAATGGATAAAAAAGATCTAAAAAATGACTCAACCTTACCCCTAGTATTTCCCACCTTTCTAATGATCCATTTAATCCTTTTAAAGAGAAATTTGGATCTAAAAATAGTCAATGGTCAATGGGTATAGGTGGCCTGTTCCTAGAATATTTTCCACCAAGTTGATTTGACCAGTTGACTAAAAAAATGTGTCCAATTGTCTTAAAATTTGGTGTAGAGGTGGGTCATTTAGTTATTTTTCCAATGGAGGTATAATCATCTCAATTGGGTGTGGGGGTATGAGTCCCATGTTATGGCCCAAATACATAAGGTATGTCTAATATTTCCCGCCCATAATTGCTTCACATTATGGGAAACGTTTGGGGAAAATTGATTAATTGGGATCCAAAGTATTCTATAGAAATGTATCCTAGATAGAATTACACTCATACAAAAATTTTACACCCAATTGGATTCATATATTATCCATATTAAATATTGGATGCCATAAGTGTTCTCAGGATCTCACATAGTTTGGGACCATTTTACTTAAATTCAACATGGAATCTCTAAATTACCTCTTCCTACAATTTAATCATTAAATCAATTAAAACTTCTCTATTTGAATGTGAAAAAAAAATTAATAAAACATGAAGTGAATTTTTTTTGTTATATTTTCAATTTTTATTTCAAAACCAGTTAAAAACAGTGGTTTAGGGGTGAAAATATGTAGTGAATCTCTATGTATTCACACCCCCACACGTAAACATTTTCACTCCAGAAAAAAGTCACATTTATAATAAAAAAATTATGCATATAGATATTCTAAAATTCATGAAGATTTAACATTGTATGAAAGTTTAATTATTCAATGTGATCAAAGAAAAAACACACCAAGGAGTTATTCATAGTGATCATAGAAAAAGATGTATCATTAATTGTATCAGAATGGAATTCAAAGAGATGCGTGAAAAAAAAATCAGAGCAAGGAATTAAAAATAAAATCATTCCACTAAATCTCCATGTGTGTTTGTAAAAACCGTTTCATGATATTCTATTCACTTATTATCCAATAAATATATGTTATTTTAAAAAAAATTCTTACCTGATTCTTTCCACCGAACCTTCCCTATATCCTTCTCAATTATATTTGAAGACCCAGCCACTTAATAATTATCTAAATTCAAACCTCAAGCTCTTGACCTAGATATCCCCATATGTTTCACATTTTATCACTCCACACATTATGACTGTTTTTTGTTTTTGTTTATTTTTTCT
The DNA here is from genome assembly GCA_963277665.1 of Viscum album. Classification (NCBI taxonomy): domain Eukaryota; kingdom Viridiplantae; phylum Streptophyta; class Magnoliopsida; order Santalales; family Viscaceae; genus Viscum; species Viscum album. Next base: position 1,708,498,337 of record OY728129.1, read on the forward strand.
TGTTTTTTAGGGCATAAAATAGTTGGATAATAATTATAAATGCATAGGTCAATCTGGTACAATAATGAAATAGATCAGATAAGGAATGAGCGTATGGAGTAGTAATTTAAGAAAGATGATAAATATTAACCTAAATTATATTTACCTTCAATTAAGTAATAAATATTCACACTCCACGGTTGGGTTCAAAGATGTTTGGAGATATTAGTGACACAATTTCCCCATTAACTACTCACACAAAGGGTATCATTCATCTTAGTGGTTTCATAGATATAAAACCAATTAAATCATCAAAAAACAACAAATTTACTAAAAATCACATCTTAATGTTAAATTCATGCAAAAATACACATTCCATAGTTGAGAAAAATATTGATTAATTGTTAAAAGAACATGAAATCCAAAATTTCAATATGAATTTTATATAATTTTCATGATTTGGTGGGAATAAAAGGGGGAAGGAAAGGTAAAAAACTATTTAGTAATTGACAAATATAGGAAATAGAAAAAAATGATGAACATTATAATGAACTCACCAGGGTCATGGAATGTAAAATACTATTTTGAATGTGAAAAAGAAAAGAAATAATAAAGACAATGAAAATTATAACGAACCCAGGAATGTACCCCCCCCCACCTAGATTGTACAATTTACTCATTGTAATAAAAGAGAATGTTGGAAGGAATGATAAAAATTGGTGGGTTTTTCTAGTATATTGCTTCTTGATGGTGGATTTCCTCTCCTTTATTCTTCTGAAAATACTCATAAAAGTGTTTTATTATCTTTCCATTGATGGTAATACATCATCCACTATGCTCATTGAAAACCTGTATTGCACCAAAATTGAAAATATTTGTAATAGTGTAAGGAACAATCCATTGGGAATGAAGCTCACCTGGGTGGAGCCTTAGCCTGGAATTGAACATGATGAACTTCTCACCAATATGAAAATTCAGATGATGAATCATCTCATCATAGATATCCTTTATATTCTATTTACTGATTCGATATTTCTTATATAAAGAAAGCCTAATTTCTTCCAACTCATGAATCTACAACTTCTTATAATCACCTTAATCTAAGAGATTTATACTATATAGTCTAACATCCTAATATGCATGGTTCTATACCTCCACCATGAGGTGAAAATACTTTCCAAACCCAATCCTTTATGGTGACATTATGATTAAGGTTTTAAAATTTGTTCGGTATTCCCAAAGTGCATCATCCATGTACAAACTCCAATCTTTTATATTGTGTTGTACTATTTTTTCCAAGATTAGCTTAAATTATTGATTTTAGATTTCTATTTGTCTATTATTTTGGGGGTGATATATAGTGGAGGAATTATGAACAACCTCATACATATGAATCATTTTTTTCATGTTTCGATTTCAAAAATGTGAACCTGGTCACTAATGAGGAATCTTGAAAAACCAAACCTATTGAAACTCATGGATTTCACTAAATCAACAACTACTTGGTAGTCATTGGTCCTAATGGAATTTTATTCCACCCATTAATGATATATTCAATTTCCCATAAAATGTACACAAAACAAAATGAATTTAGAAAATTCCTCATGAAGTCAATTCCCCATGAATAAAAGATCTCAAAAAATAACATGGGATGTTGGGGAATTTCATTACTCTTAGTGATATTTGCTATAAATTGACATTGAGTACATTAATTTTTAAACTAATGAGAATATATGTGTGTGTGTGTGTCCAATAAATTCATGATTTTAGGACCTTTAGAGTCGTACATTGACTACAAAAGTGGTCCCCACAAGCCAAAGTGTGGTAGAAACTCAAAACTGAGGTGAACTCATGGCCATGAACACACCAATGAACAACTTGGTCATTAAAAATTCTCCACAAGTATGGGTTATCCCAAATATAATATCATTAATCATTCTTAATTCTGTAGGTTTGTATGTGATAAAATCAGTGGTGACCCAAGACACTATTAGAAAATTTACAATATATGTATACCAAGCAATAAGGTCTACAACATCATAAAGGCTCTCATGAGGAAATAATTCTTCAATGGGTAGGGATGAGTCAATATAGTGGTCTAATGGTGAGGAAATCCTTCTAATGTGGCCAACTACCACATTTTCCACTCCTCACTTATCTCAAATCTCAAGGTCAAACTCTAAGAGGACGATCATCCACCATATGAGGTGGGGCTTATCTTTAGCTTTATTAAGGAGAAATCAAAGGGAAACATGGTCAGAAAACATAATGACTTTTGAAATAATAATATATGAAAGGAATTTTTCCAAGTTAAACAGAATTGAAATTAATTATTTTTTAGTGGTTGTGTATTTTACCAAGGTAGTGTCAAGGGTACATTAGGCATATGCAATGAAATGAGGATAGTTCACAACCCTTTGTGACAAAACTACCCCAAATGTGAAGTTAGAGGCATCAAACATAAGTTAAAAGGGGAGATCCCACCATGGTAGTTGGATTATGAGAGGTGATATGATACTCATTTTTAGTAAATTGAAAGCAACCTTACATTTTTTATCCAAACAAAATTCTGAATCTTTTTCTAATAAATGTGACAAGGTAAGTGTGAGCTTACTAAATTCTTTAATGAATCTGTGGTAGAAACCAACATTACCAAGAAATATCACACATCATGAATGCATTATGTATATGGATGAGAAGAAATGAATTAAATTTTTTATTTTTCTACATGAATTACCTCATTTTGAATAACATTCCCAATAACTATCCCCCTCTCAAACATGAAATGGCATTTTTCATAATTTAATATGAGATCGTTTTCAATGATATGATGAAGGATAGAACCTAAGTGTTCCAAATAGTCATCAAAGGAAGATCCATAAATGGTGAAATCATCCATAAAAAATTCTATACAAATATTAAGGTATTTAGAAAAAAATACTCTGTATACATCTCTAAAAATTACAATGATCATTACATAGACCAAAATCCATCCATCTATATTAAAATTTTCAAATGGACCGGTAAATGTTGCCTTTTCTGGATCTTGAGAGTCTATATGGATTTTAAAATAACCAGCATAGCCATCAAGATAAAAATAATGGGACATAACAAAAAAATGATTCTAATATTAGTTCAATGAAAGTTAAAGGAAGGTGGTCCTTTCACATGGATTGATTTAGTTGATAGCAGTCAATACAGACTCGCCAAATATTTTTCACACATTTTATAAACAAATAATTCCTTTCATTTGAAACAACTGTTATTCTAGTTCTTTAGGCACAATTTTCACAACACTAACCTATTTACTATCAGATATAAGCTAATTCATCCGAGTTGCATGTAATTTACCATCTTCCAATTTTACCACTTCATGGAGAGTGGGATTTAACTGTAATTGATCCCGCCTTGTGGGTTTATCCTTGTAATTTAAAAGTGTATGGTGTATACAAATTGATTGTATAATCCTAGGAATATATTTTAATGTAAATCCTATAACATTTTTATACCCTCTGAAATGGTCTAGTAATTTTGATTCCTACTATGGAGAGAGGTTGACATCAATAATAGCAGGAAATTTGTCAATACCCTTAATATAGGCATATTCTAAATTAGATAGAAGTTGTTTTAATTCCATATTTGGTGGTTTTTGGATTGAGGGAAGGGATTTAGGGGGTGAGGTCCATGAAACTATCTATTTTCTGATGCTTATTCTCTAAGGAAAGATAATAAAGGGAAATGATATTTTCAAAATCATCCATGGTCATGGGTACATTGGAATGAACATACTCTTCAATTAAGCCCAAAAAAATTACACTTATGAACCCACACAACACTCAAAACATGAATAAAAACTCAAATCATCTAAGGGTGAAGAATAGGAAAATGAATTAGAGTATGGGTCAAGGAGAGAATTTTGTGTGTGTGTGTCATTAGATGACACTTCTATCAAATAAATAGGAAGAGTTGAGTTCTCTTCAATGGGGTGTTTCATAGCATCAAGGATATTAAAACTTACCTTTTCGCCAAAAAACTCTATGGAAATCATACCATTGTGATTTATAATGATTTTATTTTCTATTTTAAGTAATAGACTCCCAAGTATGAAAGGAGCATGTACGTGGGTCTAGGTTTCTTCCATCTCAAGAATATAGAAGTCTGTATGGAAGATGAGATTATTCACTCTAACGATGACGTCCTCAATCACTTCTGATGGGTATGTTGTGCTCTGGTTGGAAAGTATAATGAAAAATCTATTTGGATAAAGATCTCTAAATTATATATAAGTATATATAGAGAGAGGCGTTACATTAATTGAATCACCTAAATCAAGAATTTCATCTGAAAAGAATATATCCTTTATAGTGAAAGGAATCATGAATGTGCATGGATCCTTGCATTTGGTTGGGATCACTGGTTGTATTAAGGACAAGATATTTCTTCAAAAATGGAATCTCACATTCCCCTTTAACCTTCATCTATGGCTTCAAATATCTCTAATTAATTTGGCATCACAAGGAAATTTTTTAACTACATCCAATAAAGTAATGTTAAATTGTACCTTTTTAAATGTTTACATTATTTCTTTATCATATCATTATAAAAATTATTATTATATATAGTAGGTCTTTCAGGGAATAGAATAGTAATTTATTGTTCATGGGAAACCTAAATGATAATTTTTTAACCTTTTTATTTTTTTCTTCATTAAAATATTTTGCTGGTAGATAAAGTGAGTTTTCAAGTAGGGGAAATAACTATTGTGTAGAATCAATAGAAGAAGAAACTTTTTTAACACTAAGAACTGTGACTGCACAAAAATTACCTCTACCTTTTGGATTAGCAATAGGTTGGATTGGTAGTTGTCTGGAACCTTGCATCTTTATCTCACTGATGGTGTTTTCCAATTTTCCAAATTGAGTTTTTAAGTCTTGAATAGAATATTGTGTGGTCTATTGGAACTATAAGTTCTAGGATTCCATTTTCTTCCCCGTATACTTGAGGATTGGCTCAGACATGGGAGGAGTAGGATTGTTCCGAGAAGTTGATGGATAAGAAGGATGTATACCTTGTCCTTGTTGATACTAATTGTGCTTTCTGTAGCTTGAGTTTCCTCCTTCTCGGTACTATGGTTGGGCTTGCAACCTGGGATTTATATTTGGAATGAATGGTTGTTTCTTTAATGGAGGTGCTTGTTGGAATGGAATCCCAAGTATAATTATTGCATAATACTCAGATGAATTCTGAAGTTTTGGGTACTCATCATAAAAATGAGTGTTATTAGAAAAATAAAACCATGCAATGGAATGGGAGGAAAAATAGAATTTCCTTGTGCATGAGATAATTTTCTTATAAGGGTATGAATATAATAAATTTTATTATCTACCTATTATTTTAAGGATGAATAACTTACCTCATGAATGCCTTGGGTTGGTGAAATTGATCGTGTTCCAAATTATTGTTCATTTTGTACCATGTTGGGTATTAAGTCATTAGAATTTGTATGAGTTTTATTAATAGGAGAACCACTAGCTATAGAATATAACATACCATGATCCATGAGTACAAGTCCCTCATATAAGTATTTATTTATATGTTATTCACTAATTTTTTGGTGGGGTTAACTTTAATAAAGTCTTTGTATTATCTCCCAATATTCATGAAGGGTATCTCTTTTTGATTGCCTAATTCCAAAAATTTCTTTTCTAATTCATACAGTTCAGGAGAAATGGAAAAAATTATCTATAAATATTATTTTAAGTTCATTCTATCCCCAAATTGTCGTAGGCAGATAGTATATCCAGTTTGGCTTCCATATCAAGGGAGAAGGGGAAGGCCGTAAACATTTGGAGGACCTCACTCACATTTTGGGGTTTCATGGTAGAGAACACTAATGAAACTTATTTCTATTTTTAAGAGGTTACTTCAAAGGAATAACATGTAATTTAGGAAGAATATTTACAAGGCTTGATATCCACTAAAATATGACTACTTATTCTGTATATTAGACGTACATAGGTTGGTACTCCACATCTGGGGTGGTCAGTTCTTTTAAGGTCCGGTTATTTGGAGCCATGTTTTTGGGGGGTTATTTATTTCACTTTAATATTGGTATAAAAACACTTTAGGTTCCAAAAATGGTTCCTTATTGTTACTTGATTTTCCTACTCTAGATGACCTAATTTGTGAGTGAAGGGTCTTTTCAATTTTTGGGTCAATTTGAAGCATTATTTCTTTGCCATAACTTGTCATGAAAAAAAGTTGTGAAGTTTATTTTTTTTCTTTTTATAATAGAATATGAATAAAATAAAAACACTTAAGAAGAATTAAAGGAGGGAAATAAAATATAATGTTGTACTATAGAATTAGGTTGAGAGAGATAGAGACAAAAAAACAAAAACAAAAACAAAAACAAAAAACAATCAAAAGGGAAGGGTTAAATATTGAAATGGGTAATAAATAAAAACAATAATAAAGAAATAAAAAATAAAAAATCATATTTTATTCGTATAAATGGTTCCAAAATTTGACTGAATTGTCAAGAATTTCAAATTAGATATTATTTTTTAATGAAAATTTATGCAGGATAGCAGGAACATTAGGTTATATCCCAAGGGATTTTTCAATCATTAATATAAAAAAGGGTTTCATTATGTTTTTATAAAATAGATAATGGGATAAAGTCTTTTTAGGATTTATTATTTTAAAACATAAATTGAAACTATATTACTAAATGAGAGAAACCGGTTTTAGAAATCATGATTAACCTAGGTGAGTGTACCTTGATGCTCAGTCTGCCATCTCTCTCAAGAGAAATGGAAAGGATCATTGATTCCTTGATTTATACACCATAAAAACTGAATTTTATGTGAGTTATTACTAGTATAAAACCAAGTATTTTATCAGTTAATGAAATAGATTACCGATGATTTCTCAAAATCATCAAAATTGAATCGATGTAATAACTGAACTCAATCAACGCATCACATCAACAACATGATGATATGACCATATTTGTTTCAATGATAACTTTTTTCACAAGACAATAACATGAATATTCATGGGTTCAAACTTCTGAATTTTATCAACCGACATAACCCATTCACAATCTCATGAAAGAGAAGGGGAAAGAAAAAAACGATCATGCTTAAATCATCACAATATTTGGGTTGTGCATGGAAGCATAAGGATTCTTGTTCCTTTGATTTATATGTTATCATAATATAATGAAAAAATATATAAATTAATAACAATTTAAATAACCTATTAATTAAATTACCTTCAAAATATTACAAGTGTGCAACTTTCGATTACAATAATGAGCACCCCCTCCAAATTGATCACTATGAGGTTTATAAGTACATGATGTGTAAGAGGGATAAAATGGATGAAGAAGGATATCAAATTTGACTCACCCTTTCCCCTGGTCATGAAAACCTTTCCAATGAGACATGGAGTTCTTTTAAAGTGAAATTTATCAATTTGGATACAAGAATAGTCAGTGTCCTCTGAGTGTAGGTGAGATATTCATGACAGATTTTTCCACCAAGTGATTTGACTGGTTGACTGACCAGAACATGTCCAATTGTTATAATATTATGTTTAGATGTGGTTATTTGAGTTATATATCAGTGTAATCATCCCATTTTGGTGTCTGAGTCTTGAGTTATGTCCTAAATACAGAAATGTGGTCCAATTTGGCCCACTCAGAATTTTTTCACATTATGGGCCACTTTTGGGCCTCCAAATGGAAGAAATGGGTTCTATGGTATTCAAGAGAAATATATCCCACAAAATTTTTAAATAGATCAAAAAAATTTAATCCCAATTGGATGTATGTATTATTCACAATAAATATTGAATTCCACAAGTGTGATTGGGATCTCAGGTAGTTTGGGCCTGTTTTTCTTGAATTCCTCATGTTCTCTACAAATCACCTCCTCATACAATGTAATTTTTAAAACAAGTAAAATTTACATATTTAAAAGTGAAAAAAATTAAGTTATTTAATTAATCATGAAGTTAAATTTTTTATTATTTTTTTAATTTTCAATACAAAACAAGTTTAAAACAGTGGTTTAAGGGTGGAAATAAATAGTGAACCGTTGTCGATAATGTACCTCACCTACAAAATCAGGATTTTGTGCATAAAATGGCCCCCATATTAATACATATATTGGATGAAACAACTAATTGTTACATTTAATTATCACAACATCGTTCCATTTCATATTGGTTGATATTTATATAGACATGAATATATTTTGAGGCCTAAGAATCAATGAAAAGTGTCACATGACTTTATATGGCACATAATATGGTGTTCCATCTGCATTTTCCCTCTATATAGATGTACTTCTTTAAATTCATTAAGTTATACTATTTCCTACCAAAATAAACTACAATATTTTAGACAAACATGAATGTTATTAATAGGAAATTTGAGCTGCTTAATTAAATTCCATGCCTATTAATGATTTGAGGGAAAATATGCATCATCAAGAAGACAACCCTTCAAAAAGGTAATAATAGAATCAACGAAAGTATTATAAATTCCATACATGGTTTTTCCATGATATAACCACAATAAAAAATTCAATTTTTTTCATTTTATTACATTTCTGATATACTATAGTTTTCTCATTATCCATTAATTTTTTCACTCACTCAACATCATATTCTTCATTATTTTCTTCATGTGTATTAATATAATTATATTCAAGCACTAGAATTATATCTCTACCATTATGAATCAAAAATGGAAACTGATAAAATATTTAATTCTCTATACCACTTCTTTCTTTCCATTCATGAACAGTATAATATTATCTCGTCTCTCCATTGTATTACAAAATGTAATAGTTTTTTTTGAAATATATGTTTTGTTATATGGTAGCTAACTTCTTCCAAAATTAACCATGGTCTTATAACATAATTGTAACATGGAAACTATATACTACCTCCATATGAAGAATTTTTAAATGAAAAATCTAAAAAATATCCAAATTCTTTTGAAACTCGATTGAAATATGATCAGTATGATACATCCAACTTCTATAGATTATATTATAGGGAAACAAAGTTATGTTCCATTAAAAAAACATAAAACATAATTATAAAATTAATTATAAGAAATTTTAATATGAAATTCATCAAATAATTCTATTAGCTAGTAAAACAAAGATTAAGAGAAACATCATATGTTATAAGTGATGCCTACAAATAACGAACTAGAAAAAGTATAAGACATTGAATGAGAAAAAACTATTAAACAATCCAAATAAATACATATGTATTTATGAAAAAATTGTTTAAAAAATTACATATTTTGAATATGACATTAATCTTATTAAATAAATTTTAATTTATGATGGAAAACATTACTCAAGAATAAAAAAATTGTGTCACCCAACATCAAAACCACAAAAACATGGTATAATAATATCATGGAAATTGTACCATAATTTATATAAATATTAATAATTATCCAATACTAATATCATAGAAACACATATTTATAAAATAAAAAAATACATCTAAAATTAAATAAAATATGTGGAAGCCTAAACTAGTATGATATATGAAATGTAATACAATTGTTTTAACCAAAATTATTCATCTAAGATTAGAAAGGAAAAATGTATCACTTGTATCCTTCCATAAGCCAGAATAATATCAAATGTTTTTATGAAATATAGAGGTTTCGAATATGATTTTGAAAATCGAATTTGACCATGATTTTATAAATAGAAATGGTTTATAATAACAATATGGATTATTTGAGTGATGAAATTATCTTGATTTATATTTTTGTGGAAACCCCAAATTTGATCAACGATGAGGTAGGGATTTATCCTCAGGGATGAATACTTTCATTCAAGACCTATTCTATAAGATTAATTTGTGAACCAAGTTTTCTGTATGATTCATTTAGGTTTTTATAAAAAGTAATTATGTACTTCATTTATAATAGCAATGAGTCCATGGAATTGTTTTAGTATGAATCTTGTTATATCATATAAGTAAATTTGATTCAAAAATTATTATAACCCATGTGAATATTTTCAATATATCTTAGCCAAAAATATATACTGTTAGATAACTTTTCATTATCATGAAAAAATTTAAGCTTTCATTTCTAATTGAAAATTTACTTATACTCTTAAAGTGATTTCATCAATGGAATAATTTCTATAACCTTGTTACTTGAATAATGGAAAGATCATGTTTAATGAAATACTTATTTATCATTTAATGCATTTTGATATAAAAACCATTTAAATAATTTATCTAAAGAATCCTAAATAAACATTTTAAACATTATTTTGATAAGGAAGGGTCACAACACTACATAACAATGAGTGAGAAAAATAATGACAATTTTTAAAATAATTTTTATTTTATTATCCCTTCCCATTAAAAACATTTTATTCAATATAAAAAAATATTTAGAAAAAACTCCAAAGTCATATTTTCAAATATAATCATTTTACTATTTATTGCATGTTATAAATCAGGTATAGTTTCATCATGGGTATATTCTGAAGAAATAACATGTGTAGAAGAGACTACCTACTAATATAATATATGGATGAGATCCACAAGTTTTGGTAATAAAAAATCAACATATTATAATGAATTAATAAATTTCTAAAACCAATTGATTCCAAATGAGTCATCTCCAAAAGTGAATAATAATAAATATAAAAGCAACACCATTAAAATAATTTCTAATAACCTCTATAAATAAATTTTAAAACAACCCATAATTTTCCTTACCTAAGTAGTGAATGATTACAACACATATTAAATAAATACCTAAAATAATTTAGTAAACATATTACCTCTAAAAAATGATTAGATTTTTTAAAATTATCCACCTCAAACTCCTTTTTCTAGAGTATACAGAATCATCATCACCTCGACTGAAGTTTAGCAAGTATTTATAAAATTCAATATAAATATCCATCTCAAAAGGGTGTATATATTCTTAATGATATCAACGTACTTAGTAAGAAATACCCAAAGGAAAAATACCCATGTGAATACCATATATTAATAATAATTAAAAATTAAAATCATAATAATTATTTATGAAATTAACAACAAAGCCCACCCATTGGTAGACTAGGTAAAACAATATCTAGTGAACTATGTCATCCACAATCCTCATATAATGGTATACATGAGCCTAGTTCATTACAAGAGTATACACATTATAGTTCATAATTTCAATTCATTAATGTATTATGTTTCTCATGTTCACCACAAGAATCACACACCAAATAAATTTGTATGTATAATATAACATAAACCATCAAATAAATTTATGGCCCTTTTAAAACTATTACCACCAACTAGTACCTAAATCTCTGATGTCTAATGTCCTTTAACAAACTTGATATCATAAATTCAATATATCTATGTCAATTCATTAGTCTAAACCCCAATATATAAAAATATATAATAACATGTGGAGTATGAGAGGGAATATTATACAAAAAATAAGGTTAGTCAGTTCACCAACTAATGGTTGGTTTACATATTAGAAAACCAACCTTATATGGTGGTTATGAATATAATGGTACTCCAATAGAGGATATAAAATGAAAAATCAAGCTTCATCCAAAAATAGAAAAAATGGAATACTAAAAGCTCTTATAAATTACAATCATTAAGCCAAAATCCAAAAAATAAAACATCACCCACAAAGAACCATATTTCAAATAATCCAGAAGAATCATGACCTAACAATATCTTGGTTAGGTTTTAATACATAGATAAAATTGAAAAAAAATAGTCACTAGAATAGAAGAAGGATTTATAACTTAATATGAAGGAATATTTGAATTATGAAATCACTTTATCAATAGAGAAAACTAGAGGAGAAGGGTTGTCTATCGTCACTCGGGTGAGGGAAGAACATGGATCGACTGAAGGGGTTTGAGACACAACTCAACTAAATAGGGTGGGAATCTGGGAAAATATGTGGGTGTATTTATAGAGGTTTTTTAAAAACCATTTGGATAGCATGAATATACCCATGGTTTATATAAACCATGGGTATAGATAGATTCCAAAATATATATACCCATGGTTTTTGTAAACCATGGGTATAGATCCCTAGAGATAGTACTATTTGTCAGTAGTGAATCAATGAAAAGATTCATCGACCTGTATTTCTTCTTAAAAAATAATAGGTACACCCCATGGCGATACACTAGGGAATATGAATCCCATATCAATATTATCGTAGATTTTCTTAATCAATTCTTGCAAATCAATTAGTTCCACTCAATATGAAATCTTTGAAATATGTGTAGTACTAGGTATGAATTCTATTGAAAACACAACTTCATGATTCTAGGGAAGAATATGAAATTCTTCAAAAAATATATCATCATAATCTTGAATAATAGGCATATCTTTGATGTTGATTATCTCCCCAACCATTGGAGATAAATATCCCCCATGAAGAGGTATTAATACTCAAACAATGGATGTTCATATTTATCCTCACTTGGAAAGACGATCATAGGCTAATTTGGAATATAAAACATGACATACCTTCCTCGGTAATTGATATAAAATCTATATAGAGAGAGATAATTCCTACCCAAAAACACATGAAATTAAACTAGAGGGAGAATCATAATATTTAAAGGAAGTACATTTCCAAAACCCTCTAGCTATAGAATTAAAATGAAATCATCATACCATTATGATTTTTTACTACTAACAAAACATTTAACTATTGATATGGTGATGTGATACCCTTATAAAATTGTACATATATAAAATATTGAGTTTATCCAGAATCAAATAAAATATTTGTAGTTTTAGATATGATGATAAGTGTACCTTTTAAGACTTCATTGTAATAACCCACTTCAATAGATATAATCACATGATCACTACTGGAATGGGAGGTTTTCCCAATGATTCTTTACCAACGATTTTCTTAAACTGTTGTTAAATAAAGGCCAGGACACCCTTTACCAACGGTTCTAGTGAAATGTTGGTAAAGGTTACCCCTTTACCTATGGTTTCCTAAAACCTTTGGCAAAGTTTTACCCCAAATACACTCGGCCGCTCCTCTCCCCCATTCGTGAGACAAAAACCTAAATCTGTAGTGCTCCTCTCGTGACTTCCCCCTTCCGAACCGCTGAAACTCCATCAGAATCATCTCAAATCAGGTATTTTATTCTTTATACACATAAAATATTTAAGTTCTACCTTGTTTTTATTGTTATTAATCTAATATTTTAGTTTTAAGTTTTGATTTTGATGTGTATATCATTTTTTTGTGTTTTGATTTAATCTAGACTTTCTCCATTCCAATCCATTTAATTAATTAAATCTTTAACCCTCCATCTAAGAAGAAACATCTCCAATTCATTGCGATTGGATTCCAGATTTTTCTAAGTATGTGTTTTTATGCATTTTCTTAATCTTGTAATTACTTGTTACTTGGAAATTTATTTATATGTGTTTATTAATTTTTATCAAAGTTTCTATGAATATTTTCCTTAAAATTCCTTGTGAAATATTATTTAACCCAATTCTCATTGAATTGAACAAGTCATGAATTTTATGACTATAATATTTACATCTTTCAAGTATTTATGAATTATTCAATTCCATGACTGTTTAGATTTATTTTCAAATAATATTTAAAGAATGAATTGGTGAAATTGAGTCTTCGTCTCAAGTTTTTATTCAAAGAATAAAATAAATTGATTTTCATGAAATGAGTTGACCTATTTAATGTTTTATAAGTAGTTTCAAATGATTTAATTTGTGAAATGACAATGAACCCTCTTGGAATGATTTTTTTTTGAAATGATATTTCTTTGGTAATTTTAAATTAGATATTTATTCATGTAGAAATAGGTTGTAATCCCATGTTTTGAATTAATATTGAGAATTTTTAATTGTAAAACATCCTTTAATACCTTTGGGATGTTTTGAAATAAAGGATTTTTTAAAGGCCTATTTAGAATTACATGTCAGTTTTTGGAAGGAATTTGGTATAGATAACCTTTCTAAATATTGAATTAAATAAGGGGTTTTGAATTAAATTAATGATTTTTTACCACTCAGTTGGAACTTTATGAAGATCCTCAATTGTAATAATTCATTAATGTAACTTTCTCAATTCTTGTAATTACAATTGATGGATGTTGAAAATGGGATTATTCTCACTATAATGTGAGAAATTCAATGATGTAAACCCATCCTCACATGATTTCTTACCTTAGATAGTGTCCAACATATGGAATACGAGCTTTTGAATTCATCAATTAACCATGATCATATATTCCATTTCCCCCAAGATGACTATACTCATATAACTTTAGGGTCAATTAAATATGGTTCTCAATGTATGTTGTATATTATGTGTCCTTCTTGGCCAATACTCACTTTTATGAGGGTGGGGTGCTTTTCACTAGCCATGATGGCATGTGTAGACATCCATAAAAATGTTAGATAAGTCACAAGTTTAATTCAGTAATGTTGTTATCGTTGGCATACTTTATTATTAATCTCAAATTTAAAAATAAATGTTTTCGTTGATACTTTATGAAATTAAATATTTTTACAAGTCATAAACAACCTATTAGTGTAGAAGCCTGAAATTTATTCACCCATGGGGTGCGCTTGACTTGGGGAAGTAATTGGGTAATGAAAGGTATGGCCATAGAGGTACCAATAATGAGTTATTGAACATGAGTGAATGATTTGGGAAGCCTATAACACATAATGAGACCTGAGGAACATGCCTCTTATAGAACTAATGAAAATGAATATAAATAAATTTTAATTTAATTTATGAGTACTTGTTCTTTACATTATTTTAATAGTTCACTACATCGACTAGAAACTTCATCCTTTATCGTTTACTTAAATGTATTTTCTATTAAAGTTCAATCATATTGAATTTTTTATGAAAAAATGACTTATATATATTCTTTTTACAGAATGTATAGAATTTGGATGTATGAAACCAATCGGATCTTAAGAGATTTTCAAAACAATTCGGATAGCTTTAGAGATTTTTCATTTCACAATGCTTCAGATAGTGGTCGCATACACTACCCATGTTCCAATTGTGTTGGTAGACCTTGGTTGAGCCGTGAAGAAGTCAGCTAACACATAACCAAATATGGTTTTCAAGCAAACTACTCTGTGTGGTATCACAATGGGGAGAAAATGAAATCTCGTATTGGTGATGATCGAAATGAAAGGACTGGAATGGAGAATTTGTTAGATGATCGGTTTCCGTTTATTAGACATCATGAAAAAGAAAGGATTTTGACTCAAGAAGACTTCTATATGTGGATAGATGATGCATCTGGGGAAAATGATGATATTGATAGGTTGAAAAAATTGAATGACGATGCCACAACTCCAGTATATCGAAAATGCAATAAAATGAAAATGCTGGAATTTTTAATCCGATTGTTTAATGGGAAAACTATGTATGAAATTTCTAATATAGTAATCGATTAAATGATTACCCTGTTGAAGGATTTACTTCCAGATGATGTAGATATTCCCTCAAACCACTATATGGCATGGAAGTTAGTTGAGGAACTAGGATTTTCAAGGAAAAAAATTCATGCTTGCCCGAAAGATTGCAGTTTATTATGGGAGGAAAACACTGAATGAAATGATTGTATAAAATGTGGCACATCCCACTGGAATTCAAAATCTGATGGAACACCATCCCGCATTCCACAGAAAGTAATGATGCACTTTCCATTGATCCCCAGACTCCAGAATATTTTTATGTCTGATGACATATCAATAAAAATGAGATGTCATGATACCGAGAGAAAGAAGACTAATAATGAGTTAGTTCATCCTGAAGATAGAATTGCATGGCAGATATTTAATGCTCGACATCCTGATTTTGCAGCTGACGTGCGTAATGTGAGGCTAGGACTTTCATGCGACGGTTTTAATCCGTTTGGGAAAATGCTTACTTTGCACAACACATGGTTAGTTTTTATACACATTTATAATCTTCCCCCATGGTTGTGTATAAAAAAATGTTCACTTTCATGAGTATACTCATATCTAGTCCTTCTGATCCCGGCATTGATATTGATGTACACATTCAACCTTTAATAAAATAGTTGAAACTTCTTTGGGATGTGGGTGTGCACACATACGATGCATGTTCTAAAGACATATTTCGTATGTGTGATGCGCTTATGTGGAGGATCAATGATTTTCCGGCTTATGCAATGATGTCGGGATGGAGCACGAAGGGAAAACTATCATGTATAGTTTGTAAGAATAATACACGATCCAGAAGACTGAAACATCACTGTAGTTTCAATTTTATGGGACATCGAAGATTATTTCCAAAGGATCATCCATATAGAATGAATCGTCGAAGATTTTATAATACCATAAAGAACGATGATCCACATCAGCGTATGTATGGAACTGATGTGCTTAATGAATTGAAAGATTTCAGTTTTTCATTTGGGAAGGGTCAAATGAAATTTGGAAAGAGAAATAATGTTTCCACTAAAACCTGTTACAATTGGAGGAAGAGGAGTATCTTTTTTGATTTTCCTTATTGTTCAACCAATTTGTTACATCATTGCTTAGACATAATTCATATTGAAAAGAATATATGTGAAATGTTGCTTTTGGTTATTATAAATGTCAAGGGGAAGACAAAAGATGATTTATGATCTCGACATGACTTAGTGGATTGGGCCATCAGACCAGAATTGCATCATGTGCGTATCAGTGAAAATAAATGGAAACTTCCATGTGCTTCTTATCTGATGACACCTACAAAAAACCAATTTCTGGAAGTGTTAGAGACTATTAGAGTTCCTGATGGCTATTCAAGTAACATATCTAAATGGTCCAACAGAAGAGAGTTGAAGCTAAAATCTTTGAAGACTCATGATTATCACATTTTACTGCATGAGTTGCTTCTAATAGAAATCCATCATCTTTTGTCCATTAATGTAATGGGTGACTGTTATTTGGTTATGCCATTTGTTTAGAGATATTTGTGATAAGAAGTTGTCCAATTATTTCTTGCAAAAAATGTTGACAGATGCCCCATTAATTTTGTGTGAGTTGGAGAAAATATTTCCTCCATCATTTTTCACATGCATGCTACATCTGACTGTCCATATTCCTACTGAAATACTTCTCGGAGGACCTGTTTCTTTTCATTGGATGTATCCAACTGAAATAAATATGTACACATTAAAGTCTTATATCCAAAATAGGAATCATCTCAAAGTTTCTATCGTTAATGGTTACTTAGCTCAAGAATGTATGGATTTCTGCCCAATGTATTTGTCTGATCTTACTACAAGAATGAACAGACCAATGAGAAATGAAGAAGAACAGTATGAGAAAATTGAACCCAGTTTTCCATCACTTCCCCAAACAGAATTCATTCCTATATCATATACATTGAAGACATTAATCCATGAAGAGCGGGAGATAGAACATCGCACAGTTTTGTTCAACTGTGGTTTGTTCGATGACTATATCAGGTAACTAAATTGAATATATATATCTTACATATATATCTGTTAAACTATTCATATTTTTTATCTATAGGGAACATAAAACAATGATAAATAGAAATCACCATTCTTTATCTTTGATAAGGAGAGAGACTTTTCATAGAAAAGAGTTTTCTACTTGGTTAAAATTGAAGGTAAAAATATTACTATTTAAAATAATTATATCAATATTTAATTAATTTTAATAGTCATTTATATTACAGGTATTGAGTTTGTCTGCAGACTCTGTCTCTGAGGAAATAAGAGATTGGGCTTTTGGTCCTAATATCATGGTTCATGACTGTAAATCAATTGTTATCAATGGGTTCAAATTTATTGTCACTGAATGAGAAAAGAACATGAGAACACAACATGATGGTGTTATGGTTACTGCCACAACATATTGTTATGCCAATGCATCAGATAGTAAACCATGATTTGAAAATGTGGGTTATTATGGAGTCGTTGTGAAAATAATAATATTGGATTATTACTCTCATGGGCGAGTCACAATGATGAAATGAAATTGGTTAGAATCGATGACGAAAAAATGCACATTTATTGATGATTGTGTATTTCAAGTAACTAATATGACTCACACTCTTGCTACCAAAGAACCATATGTGTTGGAATCAATGTTTAAACAAGTTTTTTATGTCAAAGACCAACTTTGACATGAATTTGGTGTCATAGATGAAGTAATTCCAGGACATATTTTTGATGATGGTGTTGATGGAATTGACACTATACCTAGTGCCATTGGAACCAATCCATTTATTTATATTGATAACTCCAATAGATCAATTTTCAGAGTTGATTGGGAAACTGAAGTTGTGGTTGAAAATATATAGAATCATTCATCCATGTTCTCAATTATTTTGGTTTACCTTGAGTTGGGTTGTTAAGGTTGGTAATATTCAAATTGATTTAGTATTGATCAGAAATATGTTTTAGCTGACTTGACCATTATGTGAATTTTCAATGTTTATTGGTTTCATTTTTATTTGAATTGATTTTTCTAATTTGAAATTGAACTGTATTAAAACCTATTAAAACAATATTTCTAACTTTTTGAACATTACAACTTGTATGATTTATTAAATCCATTCAAGATCTTCTAAAACAATTGATAGATAAATTACCAATGAATCCCCCTATTCCCTCATATATTTAGTTTTTTGGGTTACACATTAGTTTCTTTTTTATAATTAATTACATATTTGTTTTCAAAAGCATGAAAATGCTTCCAATTGAAGAGAGATAAAAGAAAAAAATGATGGAGAACAATCATCAAATGGTGGAGATGGGATTTCCACCATTAGTGCTTGTAGCATGTACATTATTTCAAATATATATTTAAAGAATATATAATGTCAAGTGATTAATTTTTTTGTAAAAATTTTTGTAGGACCCACCTATATGTCAACAGTTATTTGACGAGGAGCCTAGTACTGGTCCAAGTACTTAGGCCAGTGGTACGAGGAGGGTTCGTACCAGAGGTAGACGAGCAGCTTCGCGTACCCAACTAGGCCCTGTCCCTCCCACTGACATGTCATCCTTCCCACATTCTGATCCCAATGTATCGTTAGGGACACAAGGGATATTTAGCCCTCCCATGTTTCCCCAACTTTTTCATCTTTTGGCCCATATTTTGCATATCCCATGATGATTCCCACTCCCCAGCCCGAATCTGGTCATACAGTTGTCCCATCTCCTTTTCCTTATACTTCTGTCTCTCCATGATTCTATATTCCATCCTCTTCGACTCCTGTTCCACCACAGGGTGTTCCATTAGTTTCTATGGATCCAGTGGCGCTCAGTGATCAGACTGGCACAGGTATATTTATAGAACCCTAACAAATTTGTATACCAATATTTATTTTCATTATAACATGTTTTGATAAAATAATTGTTTTTATTTCATGACAGATAAATCTACTGATAGGAGGTGGGGGAGGGGGCGTACACGCATGTGTGCGGTGTGGAACTAATGCGCACAGGTAATGGTGGATTACAATGAAGAGAACTAAATGGTTGAGAAAACAGGTCGGAAATGTCAGAGTTTTTTGGCGACGCTTTCTAAATACTCTGACATCATTCCCGTCAACACGCTATCATAGAGAGAGTTTCCATATGAGTTCAAGGATAGATCTTGGGCATAGATATGGGTAAAAAATCTATTGTATTAATTCCATGAATTATTTTTTTATTTATATGAATTAATATTTTGGTGTCATCTTCGATTTAATTTTCCCGATGGTGAGGGTGCACGACTGGCACGTCTGAAGGATTTAGGTGAGATTTAGAGAGCCTACAAGAATGATTTATATATTGGCTGGCGTGCTAGATTTGGAACTGAGTTAGAGGCAGTACAAGTTATGGATGATTGTCCTATAGAGCAGTATCGACAAAAGATTACCCATTAGACGACTACTCAATTTAAGTTATTAATTATATTTGAGGTATTTAAATAATAACTTTCATGTTTTTCATTAATATTATCCTTTTCATTATCAAATTTTATTTCGGAATCATTTGGAAAAAATAAAAAAAACATTGATGCAAAAAAATACCTCCACACACTGGGATGTACTACAATGTCAGATCATGATAGGAAGCTGGTATGACAATTGTTTATAAGTTTTCTTTACGACTTGCAGTTTCTTTTATTTCCTCAATTATTTAATTTTTTTCTAATTTATTCATATAACTTTAGTTTTCAATGTCATTTTAGAGGGAACAACTGAATATTGAAGGACGTGTGCCTCAAGCAAAACTGTTTTGCTCGAGTAGATGTAAAAAGTATGGAAGTGACATCAACGAACTGACTCAGCAGCAGATTGTAAGTTTAAATCTGTTGATTTTATATTTTAATATCTATTTTTTAACTTAATAATATATTTATATTTGTAACAGGATACTTTAGAGGCCCTTGATGCCCAAGAACCAGACAATTTTGGGCCAACTGATCACTTACATTAGGTGTTGGGAGAGGAGCATTCTGGAAGAGTATGCTGCCGACCTAAGATAGCCCCAACAAATTATTGGCCCTCCTCAGGTACGAGTTGTAGTGACACCAAGCTACAACAAGTTAGGGCACAAGAAAAATAGGCTAACTAAAGGGCCATAGATATGGCAAAACAGTCTTCTAGGTCAAACATTGCATTTATGAAATTTATTGAAGTTCTACATCCAACACTTCCACCAGAGACCAGCCCAGCTTTTGATGAATATATTTCGTCGATACATTCTATATATGGTGCACCAGGTAGAAGTTATAGTGGTGGTAAAGATGATGTCCAGCCTGACGATGATGATGGCAAGGAGTTTGATACGAAAGAGGAGGGAGAGGAGGAGGGTGAGGTAGAGGAGGGAGATGCGGAGGGTGAGGGTGAGGGTGAGGAAGAGGGCATTGAGGAGGGCGAGGACAATGATGGGGACAAGGACGGGGGGATGATGATGGTGATGATGGTAATCGTGATGTGGGAAAAATTGATATGTTACATTTTTGACTAATATTACTGAGATTTGATGTTTAATCTATTATAGTTATTGGTTTTATCTAGACCCATAGTATAGTCTTGGAGTTGAGTTATTTTTATATATTGTTTTTTTAGGGATGTTGATGTTTTTAGTGGTTGTGGTGTATCTTGAGCATGTTTATAGATTTTTGTGTGTTTGGGAACTCCCTGGACATCCCCCCTCCTTCCTGGACCTTGGACAACCCCCACCATCTTTCTTGGACCCCGGACAGCCCCCCCCCCCCAACCTCCTCCTTGGTCCCGAGACAGCCCCCCGGACAGCCCCCGTACATCCCCCCAGACAGCCCCCGGAAAGCCCCCCACCCTACTCCCTAGACCCCGGACAGCCCCCCCATCCTCCTGGGACCCCAGACATCCCCCCGAACACCCCCCGCACAGCCCCCCCACCCTCCTCTTTGGTCCCTGGACAGCCCCTCGGACAGCCCCCGGATATCCCCCCACACAGCACCCCCACCCTCCTCTTTGGTCCCCACCCTCCTCTTTGTATGTCTTGAATTATATGAATGTCTTGGTAAACTTATTAGCTCATTCTCATCAAATGCATGTGATGATATGCTTTAATTTGAATACAAATCCTTGTTGTACATTCTCCATGTTATGTGAATTGTTCCTTGTTTGATTTGGTTTACTTGTCAATTGTTATGATAAGACATGGGTTACATGTTAAGGACTCATGGACGAACTCATCATGCTTAGGGAATTTAGACTTGAAATTCCAGGGTGTATGCTTTGGTGTCTAGGTGAGGGCTACCATGATGGTTTCTATTACTCATGAGTGATATTGGTTCCTTGAAGATAAATTGAGGACATTTCTGTTTTTCAATATGGTAATACCATTCCTCAAGTGTGGCCGTCACCACTCAAAATGTCTTAGGTTTATTTGAAATAGACAAGATTTTAAGTGAAAATAACAACTGGCATATGGAAAACCAACCAAATGAATTTGTATTGTGTTGATACTTTAGTAAAATGATCCATGGGTCCTTTGTGACATGTACAAGTCAACCTCGTCTAAATATGAGGCGCGGTGTGTCCAGTAGCACTCTAATTGTGTCTCTTTTGTTTAAAATGGATGGGATTTTAAGTGAAAAGAACAACTGGCATACGAAAAACTGACAAAATGCATTCGGATTCTATTGATACTTTATCACAACGATCCATGGGTAATATGTGATGTGTAAGAGTTAACTTCGGCTCAATCTGAGGTGCGGTGTGGTCGGCACCATTCGAAGTATCTCACTTTTGTTTGAAATGGATAACATTTTAAGTGAAAAGTAGAACTGACATATGGAAAACTGAAAAAACGCATTCGTATTGTGTTGATACTTTAGGAAAATGATCCTTGGGTCATTTGTGACGTGTATGAGTCAACCCTGCCTCAATCTAAGGCCCTGTGTGGTCAGCACCACTCAAAGTGTCTCAGGTTAATTTGAAATGGAAAACATTTTAAGTGAAAATAACAACTAGCATACAGAAAACTGACCAAATGCATTCGGATTGTGTTGATACATTATCAAAACAATCCATGGTTTATATGTGACGTGTACGAGACAACCCTTCCTCAATCCGATGAATGGTGTTTTTGGAACCACTCAAAGTGTCTTTCTTTTGTTTAAAATGGACAGCATTTTAAGATAAAATTACAACTGACATACGGAAAACCAACCAAATGCATTCGGGATGTGTTGATGCTTTAGGATAACATTCCATGAGTTATTTGTGACATGTATGAGTCAACCCCGTCTCAATCCAAGATGTGGTGTGGCCGGCACCACTCAAAGTGTATCCCTTTAGTTTAAAATGGACTTCATGTTAAGTGAAAACAACAAATGACATACAGAAAACCAACCAAATGCATTCGGATTCTGTTGAAACATTAAGAAAACGATCTATGGGTCATATGTGACATGTAAGAGTCAACCGCGCCTCAATCCGAGTCGCAGTGTAGCCGGCACCACCCAAAGTGTCTCTTATGTTTAAAGTGGACAACATTTTAAGTACATACTGAAAACCGACCAAACAGATTCTGATTGTGTTGATATTTTATAAAAACAATCCATGGGTCATATGTGAAGTGTAAGAATCAACCCTGCCTCAATCCGAGGTGCGGTGTAGCCAGTACCACTCAAAGTGTCTCTCTTTTGTTTAAACTGGACTGGATTTTAAGTGAAAACAACAACTGACATACGGAAAACTGACCAAACGAATTTCGGTTTCTATTGAAACTTTAGGACAATGATACATGGGTCATATGTGCCGTGTACGATTCAACCTTGGCTGAATCCTAGGTGCGGTGTGGTCGACACCATTCAAAGTGTTTCGCTTTTGTTTGAAATGGATAACATTTTAAGTGAAAAGTACAACTGACATACGGAAAACCGATCAAACACATTTTTATTGTGTTGATACTTATTTAAAATGATCCTTGGGCCATTTGTGATGTGTACGAGTCAACCCCATCTTAATCCGGGGCGTGGTGTGGCCGGTAGCACTCTAACTGTGTCTCTTTTGTTTAAACTGGATGGGATTTTAAATGAAAACAACAACTGATATATGGAAAACCAACCAAACGCATTAGGATTCTATTGATACATTATCACAACAATCCATGGATTATATGTGACATATACGAGTCAACCCTGGTTCAATCCGAGGCACGGTGTGGCTGGAACCATTCAAAGTGTCTCACTTTTGTTTAAATTGGATAAAATTTAAAGTGAAAAGTACAAATGACATACGGAAAACCGACAAAACGCATTCGGATTCTGTTGATACTTTAGTACAACGATCTTTGGGTCAATTGGGATGTGTATGAGTCAACCCCGCTTAAATCTAAGGCCCGGTGTGGCCGGCACCACTCAAAGTGTCTCAGGTTTATTTGAAATGGACAACATTTTAAGTCAAAAATAACAACTAGTATGCTTAAAACTAACCAAACACATTCGGATTGTGTTGATACTTTAGCACAATGATCCATGGGTCATATGTGACGTGTACGAGTCAACCCTACCTCAATCTGAGGCACAGTGTTTCTAGCACCACTCAATGTGTATTTCTTTTGTTTAAAATGGACATCATTTTAAGTGAAAACAAAAACTGACATACGTAAAACCGACCAAATGCATTCTCAATGTGTTGATGATTTAGTAAAAAGTTACATGAGTCATTTTTGATGTGTACGAGTCAACCCTGTCTCAATCCAAAATTCGGTGTGGATGACACCACTCAAAGTGTCTCTCTTTAGTTTAAAATGGACTTCATGTTAAGTGAAAACAACAACTGACATACAGAAAACTGACCAAACACATTCAAATTCTGTTCAAACATTAGGAAACAGTTCCATGAGTCATCTGTTACGTGTACGAGTCAACCTCGACTCAATATGAGGCCCTTTGTGACCGGTACCACTCAAGGTGTCTCAGGTTTATTTGAAATGGACAACATTTTAAGTAAAAGTAACAACTAGCTTACATAAACCCGACCAATAGCATTAGGATTGTGTTTATACTTTAGAACAATGATACATGGGTCATATATGACATGTATCAGTCAACCCCACCTCAATTAGATGAACGGTGTTGCCGGCACCACTCAAAGTGTCTTTGTTTTATTTAAAATGGACATTATTTTAAGTAAAAACAACTACAGACATACCGAAAACTGAGAAAACACATTTGGAATGTGTTGATGGTTTAGTAAAATGATGAATGAGTCATATTTGGCGTGTACGAGTCAACCCCGTCTCAATACAAGACGTGGTGTGGCCGACACCACCCAAAGTGTCTCTCTTTAGTTTAAAATGGACATCATGTTAAGTGAAAACAACAACTGACATACGGAAAACCAACCAGACGCATTCAGATTCTGTTGAAACTTTTGGAAAATGATACATGGGTCATATGTGACATGTAAGAGTCAGCCTTGCCTCAATCTGAGTTGCAGTGTGTCCAACACCACCCAAAGTGTCTCTTATATTTAAAATGGACAACATTTTAAGTACATACGGAAAACAAACCAAAAGGATTCTAATTGTGTTGATACGTTATCACAATGATACATGGGTCATATGTGATGTGTAAGAGTCAACCTCGCCTCAATCCGATGCATGGTGTGGCCGACACCACTCCAAGTGTCTCTCTTTTGTTTAAAATGGACTTAATTTTCTGTGACAACAACAACTGACATACGGAAAACTGACCAAATGCATTTTTAATGTTTTGTTTCTTTAGGAAAACGATCCATGATTTATATGTGATGTGTACTAGTTATCTTCGACTGAATCCGAGACCCAGTTTGGCCGGCACCACTAAACTTTTCTCTCTTTTGTTTCAAAAGGACATCATTTTAAGTGAAAACAACAACTGACATACAGAAGCCCGACCAAATGAATTAGGATTCTATTGAAACTTTAGGGAAACTATCCATGAGTCATATGTGATGTGTACGAGTCAACGCAGCGTCAATCCAGGGTGCGGTGTGGCTGGCACCACTTGAATTGTCTCACTATATTTTAAAATGGACAACATTTTAAGTGAAAACAACAACTGACATACAAAAAACTGACCAAACACATTCAGATTCGGTTGAAACTTTAGGAAAAAGTTACACAAGTCATTTGTGACGTGTATGAGTTAACCCCACCTCAATCCGAGGCCTTTTTCGTCCGGCACCACTCTAAGTGTCTCAGGTTTATTTGAAATGGACAACATTTTAAGTAAAAACTGACATACAAAAAACTGACCAAACACATTCGGATTCTGTTGAAACTTTAGGAAAATGATCCATGGATCATATGTGACGTGTAAGTGTCAACAAATCCTCAATATGAGGCACGGAGTGGCTGGCACTACTCGAAGTGTCTCTCTATAGTTTAAAATAGACTTCATTATAATTGAAAACAACAACTGACATACGGTAAACCGACCAAACACATTTGGATTCTGTTGAAACTTTAGGACAAAAATACATGGGCCATATGTGACGTGTACGAGTCAACCATGCCTCAATATGAGTCACAGTGTGGCCGAGATCACTCTAAGTGTCTCTCTTTTGTTTAAAATGGACAGCATTTTAAGTACAAATGGAAAACTGACCAAACGGATTCTAATTATGTTGATACTTTAGCAGAATGATCCATGCGTCATATACGACATGCACAAGTCAACATAGCCTCAATCCGAGGCACGGTGTGGCTAGTATCACTCCAAATGTATGTATTCTGTTTAAAATGGACATTATTTCTAGAAAAAACACATTTAAATGTGTATGTTTAAATGATTTATGTATGTTTATAATTAAGTTATGAATTCTGATTTAATTCTGGATGTGTATAGTTCCAAATTCATTATATTTTAAATGTGTATGAATTTTTTATGTATATGTATGTGTTAGTTGGTTATTGCAGGTACATTAATCGGAGAGGAGATCGTCGAATTAGTTGAATGGATGGACACCCTGCTAGTACTGTGTAAATTGTAGGCTGCTATGCAATTTGCATGGCATAGCCTATGCCAACGTTTTCAAACCGTTGGAATATGGTTCATTAAAAGTTTTTACCATCGATTCAAAGAGAATAGTTGGTAAAAATACATTCCCAACAGTTTCTAAAACCATTGGGAACTATGGGAAAATGTTGGTTTTACCAACGGTTCAGGGGAAACCGTTGGGAAAAACTATTCCTAACGGTTCCCAAAACCATTGGGATAGGATAATTTTTCTAACCTATCCCAAAGGATCTATGTAAACCTTTGGGAAAATCTATCCCAACAGCTTACATAACAATGATTCACAAAACCGTTGGTATAAGGTATATCAACGGTTCTGTGGCCTTTCCCAACGGTTTAGAACTGTTTGTAAATCATCCTTTTCCAATAGTGGATCTTTCCCTTTATCTATTGTATTAAGTGTTTTTTATTCAAATTTTTATCATTAACTATCATATTCATGCACTGATTTTATTAATGTCCATATTCCTTGAAATTATAGCATTGGAGTAAGGGTGGAACATTTGGTTAATATTTTTCACTATTTAATTTATTGAATGGACACTTCACATCACTTCAATATAATGTTCCTCAATGTTCTTATTTTCCACACATAAAAAATTTACCAAACTCTATTATGAAATTTCATCTATGATTATTTACATACTTTTGGCATAAAATAATATTAATTTACTTTCCTCTAAGGGTTTTCATCAAGTAAACTCCTATAAAACTCTATTTTATGAAACACACCCATTTTGAGGTTGTTAATCATATATTTTGACAGTTAGTTATGCATAATCATATGGTTTCAGATTCTATCTCCAATTTCATTTGGATTCTCATGGATAGAATCATTATATTTCTCATAACATTAAACATTAACATGATTCTTCTAGGTTCCATCCATTGACTAAAACCAAAGAGCATAGTGTGAGAAATAATAATCTTAGTTAGTAATCATATAATCCTGAAAAATAATTCATAGGGAGTCTAAGTAATGACACATTATTTTAAATCAATGACACCATAGGTTTCACCTACAACATTCATTATCATCATCTATTCAAATCATTCATATTTCTTTAGAAATAAAATGTGAATTGGCCATATCATATTGTAAGGAACCGAATTGGTCTACCATTCAACCTTGTCTACCATAAGGCCCAAAGGGAATTCTCGATCCCCATAATATAGAAACCAGTATCTTAGAATCATAAGAATTCCTTTCAGAATGATTTCTCCCAAGATAGAGATAATCGAAAATCGAAAAGATGAATGGAAGATCTGTAACAAAATAAACAAACATTCCAAATAGGTCATAACCAATACATTGATCCAACCCATTTTCATATATATAACCATAAACAAGGGGATACAACAAAGAAGACATAATATATAAACCACTAACTAAAAAATAAAAAATAATCTAGACTCATGTTGAGACATAACCAAATCCATGAAACCTCTAGTTTCTCACTATAAGAACCTAGTTTTTGACTTAGGTATAGATCCTTTTAAATTTGGTCTGATTCTTTTTTTAGACCTATTACGTATTCTTAATGAGTTCACAAGTGTCTTAGGGTGTCTAGGGTTGGTGTGGATCCTATAACCTATTTTTTTTATTAATCGGTTGTAATTTCAATTAGTATAATCCTTGTGAGGAAGGCTATATGATTAGTTCTAACTATGAAAGGTTGGATAATGGGCTAGAGTGGGGAGCACAGTTTTCCCTAATAGTGCGCTAAGGCTACATGGCTGTGTGAAAACTACAGACAAAATTGAAGAGGTGTTTTTCATGGTTAGCACAAAATTTCCCCAATTTTTTGGCCTAACCATGTGGTATTCCCCATCCTACAGATGATAATTCACAGTTTTTGTATGGTTTAGAAAACCGTCTCTCCAAATTGTGAGATTCCCATTTTTGGAAGATTTTATGGTTTTTACCTTCAATTATATTTTAAAATGGACCCTTCTTCCTTATTCCTTTTCTAGTAGATATCCACTTCCATTTTCTACCTTTTGATCTCTTTGAAGGCTTAACCTAGGAATTGATCTTGATTATCCATCTGGAGTCCGATTCGATCTTCATTCAACTCATTGGATCTGCACCAGTAAGATATTAATTCCTTTTTAATCTTTTATCATTCTCCTTTTTCTCGATGATTCTACTAGATACAGGATCAAATGCCCTATTTTTAGGGAATTGATCTGTTCTTCAGATCTCTTCCAATCCTAGCCAATAGAGGATGATATTGGATTAGGAGATTCATACGAGTATGAGGTTGGTAGTCTATAACTCATCCCTCAAATTTAATAATTTTATAAATTGTTGTGTGTGTGCATAGATTTCATCAAGCATGTCCTATTTAAATTATATATCTTGATTATAGTCATTAGAAATGTGTTCTATGAACCTTTCTAAATACATTATCTATCATTGGTGGTTAAGTTCACAATGTCGACCACCCCATGTATGTTGTTTCTATAGTTATGCTTTTAGAATCTTGTTTTGTGCTTCTATACCACAGTTTAGGTGTTCCACATCTTGAGTCTATTAATTGTTACCCTTTCTTAATTAAATTACTATTGAATTAATAAATAGGTAGTACCATGTTCTCTTATCACTTGACCCTCCTTAGGTAAGTGATTTAATTTAACTAATGAATGTTTAAATGTTAAATTGGTAATTGTAATTTTTATATGAGTTGGCCTCACTAAATGTATAGGAATTACTTGGTTTCACATCAGTATCACCCATTTCCATGTATAATGGAAGGTAGTGGAGTGAACCTAATGAATTAAATATCACTTATACTAATTGATAAATTAATTGAATGTGGTTTCTCATCATTATCCCACTGTTACATTTTTATAAAAGGTAAAGGAAGGAACCAAGTATTTAAATATAAAATGAATTCAATGGTTAAATGCCACATGGACTTGTCATGTGGATGAAAGGTATGACCTGAACAAAATGATTGAGTTAAATGGTATGATTACCACATGTCCTAATTAATTAAATGAATAAATTGTAAGGTGTATAATTGTATATGGACCTTGACATCATTATATGAGTGGTCATAATAAAGTTAGATTTCAGATTCTTGATAAAATTCCTTGTGCACCTGTGGACACCATTCTGATTCAAGGATATTGGTTTCCAAGGGAGATACCCACCTTGGAACCCAATCCTCATCTATTAGTGGATTCTCAGTATGAAACCATAGGATCACTCCTTTATTATTATAGTATTCCTTGGATACACTCCTTGGATCTAGTGTGTCTTCTACACACATAAGGCACCATGGATACACATATGGTCCTAGTCACTACTTATCCCATTTTACCTAGGATGTATTCCTTGGAATCTATTAGAATTATGTTGTTGTGGAATACCTTGGATAATTCTCCTTGGATTACACTCTTACCCCTATAGCTAAGATATAGTTTCTACTAAGTTGGAGACCTTTGATGTAAAGGTTTCCTTGGTTATTACCTTGGAAAATCTTTAATAAGATTATCATTATAGGATGTGTTTCTATATCTTGAATCCTTTTACAATCATTATCATGTTAGGATGTTAGTGCTTGTTTTACCTCATGTGACTTAGTTATATAAACTAGAGCTTAAGTAATTAATGAACCAGTTACATGTTCAGACACCAATGGAGGAATGAAGTAGGTACTTGGGTATTTATATTATTGTATTGCATTACTATTATATATGAATTATTGAATACTATTTTAGTTTATATGACACGGACCAAAATTTTATAGACGCTATTAGTGGTGGCATACTGAGATATATCTATCACCCTATCTAGGCCGCCATTAGAACCCAGGTAGACTGCATGTTTTCAGGTGCTGATAAAGGGAAGTTTATCACTTCGAACACTTGATTTATTACTCACTTAGGATTGCGATGGTAGTATATGACCTAGATGGATCTTGGGATGT
This sequence comes from Viscum album, assembly GCA_963277665.1. Classification (NCBI taxonomy): domain Eukaryota; kingdom Viridiplantae; phylum Streptophyta; class Magnoliopsida; order Santalales; family Viscaceae; genus Viscum; species Viscum album. The sequence continues at coordinate 1,708,528,852 of OY728129.1, forward strand.
TGGGGATTGATTTTTTGATTCTTTTTATAATTTTTTATAACATGTTTTTTCTACTGATTTGTGTCCATGTTTTCCAAATTTATAGATATATGAAATATAACATAATCAACTTTTGAGTATTATTCTAGTTTCTTCAGTTGTTTATTATTCATGTATACTTATGTTGTGTAATATTTTTACTTATATTGCTCCTGTTATTTACTAGATACATTATGTTTCCATTGTGTTACACTCTATTAATGAGGGAATAATCTCTCCATGGACACACCTTGGGCACTAGATGACAGCTGGTAGCCTCTGGCATTTGGGGATATATTCTTAAGTCCATGTGGCCCACCAACCTTGGGGCACTTTTGAGTGGAATCTAGGTTGGGACATTACAAAGTGATATCATAGGAGAACATCCTTGCTTTACTATTTAGAGATAACAACTATGAGACTAGGAACACTTTTGAACTTGGTTATAAGTTTTTCTTGGTCATAGATATCCCATGTTCAGGGTAAATAATGAGTTACCTGAATTATAATTATTTTTCAACACGTGCCTATTATAGTTTATATCCTTTCACCATTGGGTGACACAAATATTGTGTCGTGGTTATTATTATTATTATTTTGATTGAGGTTTTCATTTCTTTCTTGGACCAAAGATATGAGTGAAAGGGGAATTATTACATGCTTCCTTTTAGAAACCTAGATTTCACATGCCATTCCTATCACCATGAAATATAGGTGAATTTCAATACTTTCATTTCTTAATATTCCTATGATTATTGAGTTATCCTTGTTTATATATATGCTTGTACTGCCCTTGGTTGTGATTGAGTGATTGTTAATTTCAAATCATGAGATGTATGGGACCTCATGGGTTGGAATAGGTAATTTAATGACTCAATCCAATAGATTTAAATTAAATGGATGTCAATTTCAGTGATAAGGTGTATGGGACTTGATTTAATGGGTATAGAGATTAATTTTAAATAAAAATTGATATTTGGAATTAATAAAAATAAAAACCATAAAAGTAAAATTTTACTTATGAAATTAAATTTTTTCTAGTAAATGACGAGGCAAGTTATAGTTAACCCTTAATCTACTGAAATGCGTATAATTTAAACTTAAGCACTTACTAATTTATGGCCTTCTATGTGGGTTTTTGGGGTAGTATAACATGGGTAGTGAGCCCTTTTATTTCTTTCCATCTTCTTATAGTGTTGTTATATGTATGCTTCAAAGATTCTTCTAAGAAATGTGTTGGGAACTTGTAGACCAATTACACCATGATTTCCTTATATCGTGCACCAGGAGGGTGTTGATGACCATGCTCTAGTTGTGGTGAGCCTTGAGCCGCCAGTCTTACCACCATGTGTTCCAATTGAGCCACCACCTATTGTACCATATTTGGGTACTGATGCTTAGCTTAGTGATAGTCTTATATGTATGATTAATTCCATGCAAGGTGCTTCACAACCTTCACCTATAATGGATTATCTGGCCCATGAGTTCCAGCAATAGCATCCTCCTACCTTCTCAGGGGATGGTGGTCCTCGGGTAGTTAAGCCTTGGCTGGAGGCCACCTTGTCTATCTTTGAGAATTTGGAGATTCCCATAGAGTAAAGTGTCAATCTTATTGTGTACATGTTGGGTGATTCATCCAATAACTCATGGGATGTGATTACCCGGGCTGGACACCATCAGGGCATGGTATGGGATGATTTCTAGGCTTCCTTCTACGACCAGTTCTTTCCTTAGACGTTGAGAGGTGACTAAGACAGATAATTTATGAATCTCAAGAAGGATTCTATGTCAGTTATGGATTATTCTATTTGTTTTACTAACTTACAACATTTTTACCAATTCTATACATTTATGATCTCTTTCATGTTATACACTTCGAGAATGCGCTTCAGTGTGCCATTCATACTCAGGTGAATGTTTTTTCACCTACCTACATTTTCTAAAATAGTCAATCGGGCTCTTATCACTGAGCACAACCTGAAGGAGATGATAGTACCAGGTATATAGTATCAGTTACAATGTAGGCCAGTAGTTATTTCAGTATCATAAATTAATCCCTTGAGGTTTCTTGTAGGGGTATTGGTAGCCAGAGTACCCATAGTTGTAGCTCTATGGTGTATCACCAGTGTGTATGATAGGGGAACCTAAATTCTAAGTGTGATAGAGACACTTTGGTGTGTAATTCTTGTGGCCATATGGGAAATCTTAAAAGATCATGTCGGACCATTCCATATAATTCTAGTGAAAGAGTTTCTACACAAGGAACAACTTCAGGGTCTGGTTCTTTTAATCCATATTAGGTGGGAAGTTGGAGTAGCATTGGAAATACTAATGGAGGATGATATCATGGTCCTGGAAGACAGACTTCTAATCACCAGTAGTTCTCGAAAATAAATCATGTTCATTGTAGTCCCACTATTGCTCAAGGTTGTGGATCTAGGTAGATTCATGCACTATATCTGATACCTGAGGATCAGGTTGCAAGACCTTCTATAGTATGAGGTACTATTCTAGTAGCATCCACTATAGTATCTGGTCTATTTGATATAGGTGATTCACACTCCTTAATCTATTTATCTATCATGGAAATCCTTGAGATAAAAATATAGTATTACTTTGGTCTAATGACCCTGGATACATTGTTGGGGGTATAGTAAGAGGGAATACATCAATGCATGGACTATCCCATTGAGGTAGGCAATTACCCTTTCCTATGGGACCTCTCTGTTCTTGTGATTAATGGACTCAATGTCATTCTTGGGGTGGATTGGTTGTTCATGTATCATGCATTTATTTAATTCTATCATCGTAGGTTATCATTTACATCACCAGAGGGAAGTAGTTGTCTACATACGGGTGAGTGGGATGTTTAGACTAGTAGAGCTAGACTATAGCATCAGGGGCTAGATGAAGTGACTACCAAGATTTCCAATATCTTCATAGAAAATTAGGGTTTACATTAGGTTAAATTCCCTCTGGTAGTATTTTACATGAGGGTTTTATTTCCTGGGGAATTTTCTATTTTACCTCCTATGAGAGGTAGAGTTTTCAATTGAGTTTATTCTAGGAGTATTTGCATTGTCTATTCCTCCATACCCTATAGAATCCTTTGAGCTCTAGGATCTCAAGCGATAATTATAGGATCTAGAGGACAAAGGTTTTATACGGCCTATCACTTCCTCTTAGGGTTCACCATGGATTTTCACCAAGAAGGTGGGTGAGAACCTTTTCTTATGTGTAGATTAAAGATGGTTGAACCAACTTACGATCAAGAATCATTATCCACTTCCTCAAATAGATGATCTCTTTGACCAGGTCCACGGATTTATGGTGTTCTCTAAGATTGACATGATATCGGGCTATCATCATGTACAAGTTAGGCCATCAGACATACCTTGTACATATTTTCATAGTAGGTATGATCTATATGTGGACCTTGTTATGTCGTTCAGTCTTAGGAATTCACCTATCATTTTCATGGATATAATGAATAGGGGTTTTCACCCCTATCTGGATTCTTTTTTCATGGTATTTATTTATGAAATCTTAGTGTATTCACATTCTCGTAGTGTTCATGATGAGCACCTTAATATCATTATGAGTACACTGAGAGAGCATCTTATTTATTCCAAGATTGATTATTTTCCCTTATATATTGACAAATTTACTTATTTGTTCATATTATCTCGAAATTAGGAGTATATGTTGACTTGGAGAAGTTTAGTTTTTTTTGTTTTGTGGTAGCATCCAAAGAATGTGTTTGATATATTGAGTTTATTAGGCATGACTGGATATCACATTCATTTCATACAATAATTTTGATGCCTTTTTGAACATATTACTAGTCTTACAAATAAGGGTGTTAAGTTCTTGTGGTCAGAAGAGTGCAAGAAATCCTTTCAAGGGCCGAAAGGGAGGCTTGTCTCGACATCAGTACTGATACTACCCAAGCCTTGAAAAGGTTATATAGAATTTTTGTGATGAATATAGAATCAAGATAGGTGTAGTGTTGATGCAAAAGGATGGACCCATTGCGTAAGGATCTCAATATCTAAGGTTCCATGATAGAAACTACCTGATGCATGACCTCGAGCTCGCAGCAATTGTCCAAGCCTTACGTTGTTGGAGACACAATTTGATGGGTGATCACTTTTTTGTTTATACATACCACAAGATCATCAAATATATATTTACAAAACATGAATTGGATCTCAAACTGCATATATGGTTCAAATATCTTTATTCCTCTAATTTTGAGCTTTCCTATATGCCTAGAAAAGGCAATGCAGTAGCGGATGCACTGAGTCAGAAAAATCATGCACATAAAATACAAGAATCCATTGATGAATGGAGAATGATGACCCAATTATCTGAGATACATTTGGAGTTTGAAGACATTAATGAGTATTATTACCTCTCATCTTTGATATATACCTCTTCCCTCCTTGAGAAAGTGAATATAATGATATTGTCATATAATGAAGTCTTGGTTCTCCATGAGAGTATTTTAGGAGCTGACTCACCTCCAAGTTGGTATGTGGATATAGATGAAATCCAATATATACATGGAATTTTTTTATTTCATAAATATATGATAGAATATTTGATTTTTGAGTCCCATGCTTCTCAGTGGGCCGTTCATTCATGAATGTAACACAATAAAAATTCTAAAAGTAACTTGTATGAAACACGACAAAAAAAAGAAACGAAATATAATATCTTGAATATTTATAATATATTTACTATTTTAAATAAATAAAATATATTTTATATCTTTAAATTCATGTGACATTTAGTTAGCGTACATCGTACACAACAACGAGTTTCTTCAATGGATTGCGTTGCACGCCTGACTGAGTTTTACAGAATAATAATATGTTATTAAAATATTAATATTTAATATAATAAAACATAAAATAGATGTAATGAATAGTATTGAACAACTTATTAAAATATATGGCTTACACAAATATAATATGAATTTTTTAGTTACAAATTAATTATAAATGAATATAATAACCAATTGAAAATAAAGGGTATATTTTATAGAAAACTATTTTTTATGCTCACAAAGTTGTTTTACCCTAATAAATTAAATTAATTACTATTAGTGACTATTATTGATTTAATATATATTATATATTCAATATAATATTTTATATATTCATCCAATATATTTGATAAGCATAAGATAAGAACAAACCTAATTTTACACATAAAAATTTAAGGTGTTTTTATCATCTTTTAATGGAGAATCTATTTTAAATTAAATTTTTGAAATTTTATAGATACTATATATAATATTAAACTTTATATTTTATATATAAACCTGAAAATTAGGTTATGGTGATTTTTTGTTATTTTCTTGTGAAGTTTCATTTTTTTAATGAATAGTGAAAAATACTGAATTTTAGTTCAAAACTGCTTTTCATCAGATTTATTTATAAGGATAAATTATGCTTTATTTTTTAAAAGTTTAATTATATCATATATTTTTCAATTAATAAAATTTAGGTCATTGTAATAAAATAATTTTTTAAATAGACTATAAAAAGATACTAATATTTTGATCATTTTTACTTTAAAAACTTGAATTGTCATCCCGTCTATGGGATTAAATTTAAATTAATTTCTGATATTTATGATTTTATAATTTGTAAAAATTAATTAAATATTTTTAATTATAATATTTTATAATATCTAATAATTTTAAATTATTTTTTTAACCAAAATTAGTGAAATTATTTAAAATTAATTACAATTATTAAGGCAAAATTAAGCTCAATAAAGGACCAAACCTTTAACTTAAGAGCCCAAATGACCTAGACATAGTTCCAACACCAATTTTCTAAAACTATTTAGGTCATTAACCTTAAATTTTTTATTATTATTGTTTTCTATGAATTTTTTTAGGTAAAAATGTGGGTACACTTAACTTCTTTTCAAAAATAAACCAAGTGAGACATTTTCCTCCCTTATAAAAGGCCACCTCCCCTCCCCCTTCTTCACACCTCTCAAACCACTTAAGTTTGGACAATATCTACCCAAATAGATATTAAAAATCCCTAAAATAATCCTATAATAATTACTTTGGGAAAGAATAAATCCAAGGAATCCTTTTGGTACAATCAAAAAGGAGTTACCTAAAATAGATATAACAAACTTCCTCAAGCTTTTCAGTTTTATTTCCATTCTACACTCAATAAAATATTCTTATTACATGATTATATAAAAACCCCCAGTATCATCAATATACTATTATATTTTTATGATGATATTTTTACCTTCCCTCACACACACTCCCATATAACGGGTAATGAACATATTGTTTATGTTTACAGCGAACTTCCGCCTCAAGAAACGATGATTGTTTGTTTTCCTTCACGACCTTCCATGTTTTGGAATTATGATGGAAAAAATGTTTATATGTGATATATATTATATTTATAATTTCTTTATACTTATATAATTATTTTATAACACATATATTTATGAACTCTATTTTGTAGGAATATGATAACATCGTTTGTGGAAATGTGGACTACTGCCTCCTAAAAGTGATGTGATTCATTCACATGATACATGGAATGTATAAAGGATGATTTTAATTAAACATATGTGAAATAGAAAAAATATATATGATATTAATTACATAATTAAATTTCTATAAATATAATATATATCATTTTCTTTATTACACTTTCACACACTAAAAAGTGATTATGTCGGTCGTGGATGTGTGGACTACAGCCTCCTCGACACGATGTGGTTCCGTTTAAATAACAATAATTATATATATAAGTATATATGATTAAATAACATTTTATTTATGATATAATTATAATTATGTAAATATATAGTGTTACTTAGATTCTTTCCATAATGATCATTGAAAAATGGGAACGTTACTCATGCATATGTATGGCCTACCATCTTTATGACTGTAACGTTGGTTCATTTTTCATAACAATATTTAATTATTTATTTTAAAAGAATACTTGACGTATAAATATCATAATTATGTCATTATTATAATTCTATAGATGTTATATAATGACCCATTTGGCCATAGTGGGCCTACTGAAGTTAATTTTTTTAAACATGTACCGAATTCGGTCAAAACACCTGATGTAAACTTAATTGATTAACTAGTTGTATACCACATGGTAATAGGTGAAATTAATGTAATAATAAATATGAAAAATTTTATCAATCTTGTAAATATTAACATAAGTTTATTATAGATAAAGTTAAAGGATGTTCACTGGAAAGGAAATGCAAGGTAAGGGATTTCGTCAAAATTTGTATTTTATTAAGACTTATTTGTTGTTATGCACATAGTTTCTTATATATGGTGTATATAATGCCATTTTAAGTGTTATATAATGAAACTATTTATTCCCATGATATTAAATTTAATGATATTACATCATGTATATTATGATTCAGGTGTCTCAAAGTGGTATGAGACACTTTGGATTGTTTATAGATTATTCTCCTTAAGAATGTTTTTAATGATTATCTTTGCAATATCACTTCCATTTTTTATTGCTAACTTTATCTTAAAACAATAAATTTTTTTGTCTACAAAATTTATTAAATATGTTTCACATACTTCCTAATTTTAATATAATATCCTAATTCAATCATTCTTCATGATATTTTTAGTTTCAATTTTTATTATTTCTTCTAAGGGTATTGAAGTTAAATGTTACCATGTGTAAAAGAATTTAATTACCCAATTTATTTTCATTGGGTTATATTAATTAATTTCTATCATTAATATTCTACAATAATGTGTATAATTAATTTAACTATATATTTAGTATTTACTCTTATATATGTGGATTTAAAGTTGATTTGCATAATCTACTCATTGATTAATTCTCACTCCAAAATTATAATCTTTTTAAGGGTTTACTTTACAATCTCATTTAGTTCGGGATTATTTACACTTAAATATAAATCAAAGGAATTTATTTTATCACTGTCAAATAAAATCATTAATTTTATTCTCCTTTAGTTATTCATGACCTTTATTAATTAATAGTATGATTTTTCACCTTTTGGTTCCCACAATGTTTTAGAATTTTTTTTTAAGAAAACCCAACTTCATTTATCTCTTTAGTCGGAGAACTTGTTTTCTTCTAAAATCCTTGTTTTATAAAACGGTTTTCAAAAAAAATATAACATGATTTATTGAAGAAATTTTTACCCTTTTTTACTTTTCTAATGTTTTCAAAGAAATATTATTGTCTCTTTCTAAACAATAAATTGTTATAACCTTTTTATCGTGAAAAAAGAATGTTCTTTTTATCTCATACAAAAAGTATAGATTTACTTTCTATAATTTCTTTGAAGTTTCCTTTGCATGTTTAAAAGGTTACTTTTTAAAGAAAATGTTTTCAAAAGCGATTTTCAAAAAAAAATGTTTTTAAAAAGGGTTTTCCAAAAAAAGGATATTTTCCTCAAGAATGTTTTTAGAAGATATTTTTATTTATATTCATCAATGAAAAAACCCTTTATTTTACTCTACATGGGACATATTTTATTGATACCATCACTGCTATTGAATAGGACATTAATAGTGCTAAAAATGTCATTTATCCACGCTAGAGAAGTACTAACTACTAGAGCGAGATTAAAAGCCTGAGTCTTTCATCAACACTTTTATAAGAACTGATAAAAGAAAACATTATCAATGATTAATATAGCAATGAAAATGACCACTTTTTCAGCACTTCTAAATAAACTGATAAAGGATCCCATTATCAGTGCTTTTCAAAGAATTGATAATGTGTCATGCTACATTATTCTTTAATAACTCACTACATCACAAGTGTAGTGTGCTATAGAAGAATACCACAACACCAAAAACACCATGAAATTAGAAAAATAAAGTAATAATATATAATTTAAATGAAGAGAAACTTGGATCTTTTACTCTATTTTGGTGATGTAATGTGCGTTTTATACTAACATGATACTTATATATTGATTAATCACACTTGGAGTAATACCTATCACACCATGTGTCAGATTGAGGTGGGAATGAATCTTAAATGTCTCAAATTACTTATGGACCATTTTCCTAGAGTATCAAAAAAAAATTGAATGTGTTTTCTCACCTATGAGTACATGACTTGTCTTTTTTAATTAAATTTAATTTTAAACTGTAAACACGCACTTTGAATCATACCAGTCATATCGTGTGTCGGTTTGATGTGATATTTATTCTTACAAATCAAAAATGACTTATTAATCATTGTCCTAAATTATAAATAAAATCTGAGTGTGTTTCCCCAGTTTTCAGTGAGTGACAATTTTTAAACTAAAATATTGATTTTAAATTGATAATGGACACTTTGAGTCATACCAGAGATATTATGTATCAGATTGAGGTGAGAATGATTACTAAATTTCACAAATAACTTAAGAATCATTTTACTAAAGTATCAAAACAATCTGAATGATTTTTCTTAGTTTTGAGTTGGTGAGTTGTCCTTTTTACTAAAATTGTTGTCAATTTTAAATAAACAGATGCACTTGGAATCATATCGATCACACCGTGTGTTGTAATGAGGTGAGGCTAATTCTTACATGTACCAAATGGATTATGTATTATTTTCATAAAGTATAAAAACAATCTAAAAGTGTTTACTTGGTTTTGAGAATGTTAATTGTCTTTTTTACTAAAATGTCATTTTAAAATGGAAACACACACTTTGGATCATACATATCACATCATGTATCAGTTAGACATTAGGATGATTCATAAATGTCACAAATTACATATGAATAAATTTATTTAATTATTAGGAAAATTCAAGTGTTTTTTCTTAGTTTTTAGTGAGTGGAATTCTTTTAACCAAACTATCAATTTTAAACTGATAATGGGCACATTAATTCATACCAGGCACATAATGTATCAGATTAAGGTAAGGATGATTCCTACACATTGAAAATGACTTATAGATCATTTACCAAAAGTATAAAAAAATATGAATGTTTTTTATCAGTTTTGAGTAGGTCATTTGTTCTTTTTATTAAAATTGATGTCATTTTTAAATAAAATGATGCACTTGGAGTCATACCAGTCACATTGTGCATTATATTGAGGTACGAATGATTCTTACACATCTAAAATGACTTATAGATAATTTATTTAAATTAATAAAACAATATGAATGCATTTTATTGGTTTTTAGTGGGTTAGTTTAACTTTTTATTAACATTGAGGTCATTTTTTTAAAAAAAGACACACGTTGAGTCATACCAGTCACACTGTGTGTCAGATTGAGGTACGACTAATTCCTACATGTCTCAAATGACATATGGATAATTTACCTAAATTATAAAAACAATTTGAATGTGTTTTCTTGGTTTTGAGTACATCACATTGTTTGTACCAAAATGTCATTTTAAACTAAAAACATGAACGTTGACCTATACTGATCAAATCGTGTATCAGTTTAACGTGAGACTAATTCCTAAACATAAAAAATGACTTGGGAATTTATTTCCTAAATTTTCAATAAAATTTGAGCATGTTATATTTGTTTTCATTGAGTGACATTTATTTAACTAAACTGCCGATTTTAAACTGATAACGGACACATTGAGTCACAGTGGTCACATTGTGCATCGAATTAAGGTGAAGCTGATTTTTACACATCTCAAATGATATATGCATCATTTATATAAATTATAAAAACAATAAGAATATGTTTTCTAGGTTTTTAGGATTTTATTAATCCTTTTACTAAAATTAATGCCAATTTTAAATAAAAAAGCACTTTGATTCATACCGGTCATACCTTGTGTCTTATTTAGGTGTGGTTGATTCCTACAAGTCCCAAAGTCTTAAAACAATACTAACTACTAATTTTACCATGATTAAATTGATTTTATATAACAAAATTCCAAAACTGCATATTGAATTCAGGTTCTTATCCAAAAGACATTTCATATTTTTCAATGTTAGAAGAGAAGAGACTTTCAACAATGAGAAAGGCCTTCCAGCTAATAAAATCGAATCAATATGAATTGTTGGAAATTCTAGAAAAAAAAATGAAAATAGAAAGTGTGGTAACATTGGTAGAATGAATCATTTAATATCTTTGATGGTTTTTTTAGATAGTTGAAAGGAAAATATGACTTCCCAAAAGATCTATGAAAAAAAGTATGAGTTAAAAATGATAAAGAAATTGACTTAAAAAAAGTAGATAACACGTTGAAAAAATTAATTAAATAATTAGTAGTAATTCAACTTTTCCTGATGGTTCTATGTATTCTGGAAGCATTTCCTTATTGTCATTATCTCAATTGTAGCCTCAAACAAAATAATACAATTGTACTAGAAAACAATTTTTGTTTGAGTAGTACTGAAAAGAAATTAATTAAAGATAAATATTAAACTATACATTAATTTTATGGACAATGATTTTACTATGAAAATATTTTTTACCATAGGGATATGTTAATGGTAAAGTAAGAATGGTGATAAAAACACAAATAGATCTCGCCAAACTATTGATCAATAAGTGAGAATGAAGAGGATAAAATAAGATACATTGGATTGAAGCTTTGAATCATTTGAGAGAAATTAATGATATCCTATTGGGTTCATAAAATATTACTTTTGGACAATAAAAAAATAAATACACATAAGATATTCATTATCAAAGGTGAATGTCTCCCATTTGTAAGAATTCCATGGATGGTAATCAGATATTCCTAAGGGTTGAACAAAATGATATATTAAATAATGATATCTTTTTAGATAGATTAAAGAAAAACATACATAGTGTTTATTAGATGTGTGATAAAATAAATGAATTGATTTTTAAGAAGTATTAATGAGTGGGTTATTATTTCAATGATAGATATATTTTTTTCAACCATAAGAAATACAAGAAAGGTTAAAATCAATGAATAAAATTGCATTGGTGATCAGAAAGTTTCGGTAAAAACTTGAAGAGTAAGAATCTACAAAAAACATCATTTTTCCCAATTTGAGCCTAAATCATTTGGAGAGGCTAAAAAGGATGATAATTGGATCAAATTTATGCATTAAGAGCTTGATCCAAATAAGAACAATGTGACATGATTATTTTAATCTGAATAAGAACAATAAAGGCTTCTTATGGATCATTTTTTTGCATATATTGGTCCAAAAAAATGTCCATTGGTTTAAAAATACATGAGCTTTTTAATTTCATTTTTATACTAATAATGTTGAATTGATGTGGGATTCTAAATATATAGTGATTTTATCCATGAAATATATTTTTTACTTTAAAAAAATAGATTCTATTAAAATTTATTTATTAAATTTACATCAATCAATGTTAATATTTTATTATATCAAAATTACTTAAATCTAGTGGTATAATATTTATTCTTGAATGATGTAAAATATTCTTTAAAATTTAAACAATAGAAAACATTTCAGGTTAAATAAGTTACATTTCAAAGAAAATATAAAATTAAGAAAAATTTTGATCAATCCTAATGGATTGAGAATAGTAAATTCTATCAACAATGTACTCTTCTTCTACACCACATAATGAAATAGTATTTTGTTTCTTAAAACGCCTTGATTCTGAGGTATTTTCTAGAAAATGACTCATTTTAATTGTTTATTTTCTGACTATATTTCAAAAACCAAAATTAAAATTTCAATTACTTTTTATCTCAAAATCAGTTTTTCCTATATAATATAGTCCATGGATTGTAAAACCCTAGACCACTTTAATTTTTCTTTTTATAGCATTTAATTTATATTATTTAAATTAAAATTGAAATATTTTAAAAATAAAAACTAAAAGCATTATATTTTTCAAGTAGTTAAATAAATAAGACATCAAATCAAACATATGTAATGTTTTTTCTCATCTGATTTTACAGATTCATCAGAATCATTTGATTTTTACATTTAATAAGTGACCCCTAAATCTATATCAAGCCTCGGGAAATAGTTCAAAATCATCATAAATAAATCCATTAATTTTACACCATATCTCAGTGCTCATTATCCTAGGAAACATTTTCATGAAAAAATTATTATATAGTTGTTCCCATGTGTCAGATCTTTCAACATCCATTTTGTTAAACAACTTATAGAATTAAATTTCAAATAGAATGGGATAAACCTATATTTCAGTTCCTCCTCACTCAACCCTTTGAGTTCCAATTACTTAATGACATAATATAAGACCCTAGGGATGTCATATATTTCATCAACCAGAAGATTTGAAATGAAATATTCCAAACCAATGACATGACTGACTGCTATATGGATTAATTATTCTAAACTTTATGATTGTAAAGAGGTATAAGTCATGGAATATAGGTATTGGGAGCATATTATACCTCAAAACAACATGACCAAACAATGGGTTTGATATATTTCAAGTCGCATAGTAAAAATGTTGTCTTAAGGAGATCCACGTGATATCAGGGAAGAAAATACTTCAATATATCTAAAAAACATTGAATTTTGTATTTTTTTATTATATTATAGTGCAATATGACTTTTTGGGATACTCGGATGTGGGATGAGAAGGTTTAGTGGATAACTGAGGTAAATTAGTGATATTAAGAAACCTAGATTTCGTTCAAGTTGTGGTTACATTCAACCCTTAAATCACTCAAGACATGGATTTAAGCCTTGGAATAGTTGGAGCCTTGATTTTAGACTAGATTCAAGCTTGGATTTGACAATGAGGAGAAATAATAGTAGGTCGCTTCCATAGAGAGCTTCAGATATCGCGAATTAGTTTAGGATGGTTAGGGTTCTTAAAATAGATTGTGACACATTTATCATCACTTCACAAAAAGAGAAAATCAAGAGTCATTTTATTAGCACTAAGTTAATAAGCACTGACAAAATGAATCTTTATCAATGATTTTTTTAGCACTAATAAATACTGATTTTATCAGCGCATGTTTAGCATTGATAAATATTTATGTTTGTCAGAACTAAAAAAGAGATGATAAATACTTATAATAATTTTAAAAAAAAATTATACTTCATTAAAAAATTATAATTATTATATATAATTACAATACTTATAATAATACTTTTTATAAAATAATAATTTCATAATTCATTGAATTTATAATTATTTATTTATAATCATATAAATACTTTTTTAAAAAATAATATTTATATCATTATATATATTTATATTTATATATATTTTTATAAATATAGTAAATATATTCTTTTTTTAAATAAATTTATTATAAATTTATAATTATTTATTAATAATTATATAAATACTTTTTAAAAATATTATTTATTTATTTATAATTATAAATGTATAAAAACAATAAATATACATTTATAAATATATTTATATACAAATATTTTTTTACAGATTTATTTTTAACATTATTAATGAATATTTAATCTTAAGTTCATGCAGGTTAAAAATGAGAAAAAATGATTAATTAAAAATGAGTACAATATTAAAAATATGGACAAGTTTGATTAATATAGATCGTTAAAAAATGGATATATATTGAAATAAAGATGAATACACATATTGAAAATATTAAAACATAGTAAATAAATCAATATAATATAAATAATATAAATTTATAGAATTACAAAAATAATAATTTGTGTGTGCATATGTATATAAAAATGCAATAATTATATATATTTGATATCAATATAATACATTTGATCTATGTTAGAAATTGAAAAATCAAACGGTATTCAATTATGTCTACTACTCCATACAATTAGTCAGTATTTTTTATTCATATTAATTTTTAATTATAAAACATTATTCACTAAATATGTTACTATTTAATGTAAATCCTAAATAATATTTTGTTTTATATAAATAATATTTATATACCTTAATATATATCTTTATTTTTAATATATAATTTTTATTAACATTATCAAAAAAATTATAATTAATAAAAAATTAATATTTTTCTCAATTTACATATTTTTAATTTTAATTTATTCAATTTTCATTTTTAACATATCTATATATTTAAAAAATGTGTAAAATCGTGAAAGCAGTGCATAACGCAAAAAACAAAACACTGATAAACGACAGGCCTACGGTCCGAACCCCTCAACCGTGTCGCAAACCCCTCCCCACCCTCCCCACCCAAATCGAGTGGGGGGGGGGGAATATATATATATATATATAATACATCCTATTTATTAGTATTTATAATCTATATATAGAATAATAAATTTATTCATTTTTTTAATAATTGTTTAATTAATAAAATTTGCAATATTTTTTTAATGAAATCATTTTTTATTTTTTAGTTATTTAATTATTTCATTTAATTTCTTTGAACCATTATAAGTGCTAAAAAATCATTGATAAATTATTCCTTTTATGAGCACCAAAAATATAGCATTGATACACGGTACCATTTATCAGCACTAAAAATAAATCACTGATAAAGGGTATCCTTTATTAGTGACAAAAATAAAGCACAAATAAAGGGTACCCTTTATCAGTGATAAAAATAAAGTGCTGATAATGGGGCCCTTTATCAGTGCTAAAAAAGCATTGATAAAGGGTTAAATTTATCAATTCATTCTTTAGTGTTGATAAAGATGTCATTTATCGATGATTTTTTCTAGCGCTGATAAATGTCACTTTAATTAAATGTCAGATTGTAGTAGTGCAACCTTATTCTTCCTCTGGATGAGTTGTGATTGATTTGGAAAAGGATTTTATTCACATTTAGTTCCTTGATTTATTTGTTAGTCCCCTTAAAATATCCAATCTCCTAAGATCATTGAACATTGAATATCACCTAAATTATCCATTTCTTTTGTCATGGATGTTATTATTGCCTAAATTGTATAGCATTTTATATACAGTGTATACTATTTTAATTATTGGATTATTTGGGGAAATATTGATTATTATGTCTTCTTGATTTAATACGTATATTTGATAAGGAATATTGTTTATTTTGGTTATTCGATATTTAGAATGATTTAGAAAGGAAATAATTGGTGGAGCTCGGACATTATATAGCTCCTCGATGCATCGATAGGTTCCCATGAGACAAAAAAGTTGTGAAAATTAGACAAGTTTCTATCCATAGATTTAAAGCATCTTGTGAATGGTCTTAACAGTATAGGTTTTCATATGGCATAGACATGGAATCTAATAATTAAGCATTTCCCTTATTAGTTACAGTTATTATTCATCCATTAGATTTTACATTGAAATATCTATAGATACAAATCATTTTTAGTTCATTTATTAAATGGAATGTGTTTTAGTTTCTTACCTTTCCATATTTTCCCCCTTATCTAGTTATTTTAATAAAATGTGTTTTCATTTACCTTTCCGTATTGTTTATTAACTTATTTTTCATCCTATTAGTTACTTGGCTTGTGTGTTCAGTTAATGAATATTCCATGATTATTATTCTCATTGATTCATTATTGGTTATATTGTATTTTTCCCTTACTGAGCATTTGATCTCACCCTTATTATGTTTCCCTTCCCGAGGAATCCAATAAGCAAACTATGAAAGACAGGAAGGAATATAATACATGGAATAAAGTTATCTTTGACGTTATTTAGAAAAAAATTATATGGTAATTAGCGTATTAATTTATAATACTAGACTCATGTATATATCCGGTTTACCAAGAATACTAAACTAACCAGTCCTTCAGGATTTGATTCCTCGTAATCATGTCAATAGGTAGAAGACACCAGCTTCGGGCCTTCTGGGGTCAGGTTGCTATAGTTGCTATCAAATTAAGTTTATTAGAAACCGTAAGAACTAGATTTAGGAAAGCAGAGATTATATAATGTAACCCTAAGGTATAATTTGAGGATACATATAGAATAATACCCTAGAATTTTGGTAAAATAGAGAGTATGTGGGTCTTTATATATATATATGTATGTATGGATATTATAAGTGGGCATGGTTCAGGAATAGATGTACCTAGGAGTAACAATTCTGACAAGGTCTGTTAGACCAGACTCAGTGTAACTTGGTAAATGACAACAAACCTTACTGCAAACCAAGTTTGACACTCCCTTGGGATACAAATAGGATAATTCCTTTTTTTCTCTACAAACCATTGTGAAAGATTTGAACATATGATGAAAATAAATAATTTAGGTTAAACCTAATGTGTTTTAGATTCAAAATAAGGTGTTATGATTTAAAAATCCTATAAATGATATTATGATAAACCCTAGACAAAGGAAGGACCTGTGTGGAAATAAATGGATCAAGTATTTATATATTAAGGTTATATTTAAAACCTTTGTTAAAATTATATTTAGTTATAAACCTTATTTCAAAGATATAAATTATATTTATTTTTTAAATTATATTAATATGGTTCTAGAAAAGTACAGCATTTATGTCGGGTGACAACCAATCAAGTCTGACAAGGACATGGTACTTGAACCCATGACTGAAGGATGATAAGTTTTTAATGCCAGCCACATAATTACACAATTTTCTGGTTAATATGTCATTGTTTTTAGTTAAATAATTTAATGAATAAATATTAATAATGAACTAGTAGTTTACATTTTTTAGTTTATAGATTAATTTATTAACCATATTAGTTTCAGAAAATGGTTAGAGAAAAATAGTTGTACCTGTCACTAATTAATGGGCCTTCTAATCCTTTAAAAATTTATTTTAGTTCTAGTCTCGTCCAAATTTAAAAATGTTTTTAGGGTTAAGAAGTCACTTGTAGTTTATCTTGGGGTGTTATCCTCAGAAACCTACAAAGAAACTTATAGATGCATCCATTCTATGGAATGTTTTTGGCTATTAATTGGACAACATAGTGTTGATTTTAGATAGGTTTAATTGAAAACTATTAGACTTAAGTGAATTAATTTTAAAAGAATGATTTTATCTTAGGTTATCACTTGGGGTGGATTGGATGCATTCCCTTTACAACTATTTAATTTTCTTATATTTGATATGGGTTCATTTAAAAATATAAAACAATATCATAACTTACTATTTTAATACCTACACACCCTAATACTAATCTCTTATACACATGGAGGATCAATGTTTTGAGCACTCTAAGGTAAATTTTTGTATTAGCACTTAAAGTGTGTTGCCTTAAATTCAATAAGGACAAAAGTGTTTAAAGAACGTCAAAAAAATCTCAATTAAAATAAATGACTAGAAATTAATGGAGTGAGAAATAAAATCCAATCTATCCCCATTATCCTCACTTGGAATAACCCATAAGTGTGTTAGACCTCCATTGATGCTATAGTTTCAATGGAAGCGATAATTAGACTCATGAGGATGGAATTAAAGAAGTAAAAAAAATAGAAAACAATCACTCCACTATTGTGTGAATAATTTCACAAGGTTTGGTCTGAATAAGTTTACTGCTTGGGGAAATGATTTCAACATGAGAAAAAAAATAGAAAATGAGAAAAAGAAGAAAAATTATTAATAATCTAAGGTTATTCGAGCAACTTACAAACTGAAGAAAAACGATTAAAACATCGAATTAGAAGCATAACCTTACAATGAAACAAATCACAAAAGATTCTTAAATCCTCTAACACCACTATCTTAAATATGTATTATTGAGGCCTTGGGTCGAGCCTCTAATAGTGAAAGTCACCCCTATTAATGGAGGTAAGACTAGGTGGGTGTAAAGTAAATGGAGAGTAGACTTTTCCAACCTTGACAAAAAAAAACATGTGCTAACTTGCATGCCTCCAACACATGTGTCCAAACAAGCATCTATATGGAAGAACTTCGGTGGTACATAGAAGAACAAAATGAAGATATAGATGTCTCCTAATATCCTGTAGAATTTCATCCCAAAAATAATTTTTTTTGAGATATGATTGAAATGGTGGGATGTTTTTCTGGGATGTTGAATCTAGCCCAGAATTTTATCTTCAACTTAGGCCGCCTGGAACTCCATTTAAACATATGAATTAGCTCTGGACAATATTTTATGAAATGCTCATCATCATGTTTGATATCTTTAGTAAAAATTTCTGAATCATTAGGCTTGGATATTTTCCTCTACAGTGATGTTGTTGGGTTGTTATCCTGTTCACTTAACCAAAAATGTTCTTGGTTCAAGTCACATTTTAGTGGTCTTCCTATGAAAATCTTCAAGTGATCCAAAATCATGAATTGTTCCTTATAGTATAGGGGACTTGAATATAAAATATTAATATAAAATCAAAATATTTTTTTGTTTTATGAGGTGTTCAAAAATATACCATGCAGTATTTCATTTTAAGAAGGAATTAAAATAATAATGTGAATTAATGTTAAATTTTAAAATGCACTAAAAATGGTGTTTATGAATAATGAATAACATGAATATAATAATATAAACAATTAGTATTAGCACATTTTAGTGTCTAATAAACTGATTCAGGCATAAAAATTAATTTTTAGATGAATTGGAAAACTTATCAAAGAACAATCAAAGGATGAAATTGTGTTAATAGAAATATATCAAGTAAGTATACATAGGTAGTAAAAAAATTCTTTAATATTAGGAAATGTATCTTCAAACAAAAATGTTGTTCTGATACCCTAATTTTTTTTGAACTGATTTCCTTCTAAATCATTATAGATTTATGAATTTTAGGCCTTAAATTTTCTATCTATGATTCACATATTTGTGATTGATGACCTAAATCACTCCCTATAAATATTTATGCTTTTCCTCTAAGTATGTATCTCTACTTGTCACTAATGTTCTCTTATATAGAGACCTAGTTATATGTAATTTCATATGACCTTTGTACTTCCCATTCTCTCTTTTCTAGAGGATGTTTTACCAACCATTCTCCTGATGTGGGATTTTTAACATAGGAAATGTCAAAAATATATATCACTAAGATCATGTTTAAATTGTAAGGATGCAATTTATTTATGGTGGGGAGAATGTAACACCCTGAAAATTCTAAAAAAGTAACTTGTATGAAACGAGACACCAAGCACGTAAGGGAATATAATATCCCAATTATTTATAATATATTTAATATATTAAATAAATTCCATATCTTTTATAGCTTTAAATTCATGTGACACTGAGTTATCATACCTTTCATGCAACAATGGGTTTCTTCAATGTCTGGCATTATACGCAAGACTGAGTTTTACCATACAATAATATATTATTAAAATGTTATTATTTAATATAATAAGATAAAAACTAGACCTTATGAATAGTATTAACTAATGTATAAAAATATATTGCCTACAAAAATATAATATTAATTCATTAGTTACAAATTAATTAGAAATGAATATAAGATCTAATTGAAAATAAAGGGAATGTTTTATAGAAAACTCTTTTTATGATCACAAAGTTTTTTTTGCATAATAAACTAAATTAATTATAATTAGTGAGTGATATTAATGTAATATATATATATATATATATTCAATATTTTTTATTCATCTAATAGATCTGATATGCATAATAAAATAACAAACCAAATTTTACACATAAAAACCTATATTTTTATTAAGGCATTTTTACCACCTTTTATTGGAGAACCTATTTTAAATTAAATTTTTATAACATTTATAGATTATATATGTACAAAATGAACTTCATATATGATATAGAAACTTAAAAATCAGGTTTGTGTGAATATTTATTATTTTTCCATGAAGATTCATTTTTTTAGTGAATAGTGAAAAATACTGAATTTTAGTTCAAAACTTATTTTTCATCGGATTTGTTTATAATGTTAAATTATATATTAAATTTGTTTTAAAGTTTAATTAGATAATATTTTATCCATTAATCCAATTTATTTCATTGTAATCAATTTCACTTTGAAATTGACTATAAAAACATACCAAACTTTTGATCGTTTTTACTTTAAAAACCTGCATTGTCATCTCGTCTGTGGGATTAAATTTAAGTTAGTTTCATCCAATTTTGTATTTATAATTTAAAAAAATGTATTAAATATTTTTAATATTAATAATTTATAATTTATAATAAGTTAAAATTGCTTTTTTACAAAAAATATTAGTGAAATTAATTAAAAATAATTATAAATATTAGGGAAAAATTAAGCTTAATAAAGGACTAAAACTTTAACATAAGGGCCAAATGACCTATAAAACTGTATAAAAATTTTGTATGGACATAATTCAAACATTAACCTTCAATTATTGTGTTTAGTTCTTTTTTATGATTTTTTAGGTAAAAACATGGGTACACCTAACTTCTTTTCAAAAATATCAAGTGAGTCCTTTCCTCCCTTATAAAAGGCCACCACCTCTCCCCATTATTAACAACTCTAAAACCAATTAATTTATTCCAATATTTGATCAAATATATCATAAAAATCTCTCCAATCATACTATAATCCCCCCTTGTTTAGAAATCAATCCAATGAAACCTTTAGGTACAAACCAAAAGGAGTTACCCGAATAAGAGGTAACAAACTTCCTCAAGCTTTTTAGTTTTATTTATTTTATCCACTACCTAAAATTTTATTATTCCATGATTATATAAAAAAATAGTATCATAAATATACTAGTATTTTGTTATATTAATTTTTATACCTAAACATACACACACTCCCATCTAATGGGCAATGAACATACTGTTTATGTGTACTGTGAACTATTACCTCACAAAACCATGCTTGTTCGTTTTTCTTTACCACATTCCATGGTTGGGAATTATGATTGAAACTATATTTATATATTATATATATGATATTTATAATTTCTTTTTAATCTTGTAATTCTTTTATAACATATATCTTTATGCACTCCATTTTGTGCTAATATGATAACATCATTTGTGTAAGTGTGAACTACCTCCTAAAAGTGATGTGATTCATTCACACGATACATGGAATGTATAAAGGATGATTTTAATTAAGAATATGGGATATATATAATATATATATATTATATTCATGATATAATTAACTTTCTTGAAATGTAATATATATTATTTTCTTTATTACTCTTTCACACACTAAAAAGTGATAATGTCGATCATGGACGAGTGGACTATCGCCTCCTTGATACAGTGTGATTCCTTTTACATGACAATAATTATATATGTATATGATTAAATAACATGGAAATTATTTTAAAATGATAATTTTATAAATATATAGTTTTACTTACCTTCTTTCCATAACGATCCTTGAAAATGGGAACATTACTCATTTGTATGTATGGCCAACCGTCTCTATAATTGTAACGTTGGTTAATTTTTCATAACCATATTTAATGATTAGTTTTAAAATAATAATTGATGTATAAATATGATAATTATGTCATGATTATTATTCTATAGATGTTATATAATAACCCCTTTTACCATATTTGACCTACCAAAGTTATTTTTTTAACACATGAACTAAATTTGGTCAAGACACCCGACATAAAATTTATTTACTATGTAGTTGTATAAAACATGGTAATAAGTCAAATAAAAGTAATGATAAACATGAAAAAGGTTATAAATAATGTAAATAATTAATATAATTTTATTATATAGTATGTTAAATGATGTTTACCTAAATGGAAATGTAAGGTAAGGGATTTTGTCTCAATTTACATTCCATTAACACTTAATTGTTATTATACACCTAGTTTATTTTATATGGTATAAATATTTACATTTGAAATGTTATATCTTTAAAATATTTATCCTCATGCTATTATATGTTTAATTTAATTTTATTCCTTCATGGAGATTATGATTTAAAATTTTCAATGTTGTATGGGACACTTTGAAATGTTTAAAGATTATTCTCCTCAAGAACATTTTCAATTATTATTTTTTCTATATCACTTCATTTTTGTGATTGTTAACTTGCTCTTGAAATAATAAATTTATTGTTATGAACATAATTTCTTATATATAGTGCATATAATACCACTTTTTCATATATTATCATGATTCAATCATTCCTCATGATATCTTTAGTTTCAATTTGAATTATTTCTTCTAAGGGTATTTGAGTTAAAATTTACCAATTGAAAAAGAAATTTATAACCCAATTTATTTTCATTGGGTTTATTACATACTTATTATCATTAATATTATATGATAATGTTTATAATTAATTTTACTATATAATTATGAATTTATTCTTATATATGTGTATTTGAAGTTGATACACATAATCTACTCATTGACTAATTCTCACTCCAAAAATATAATATTTTCACGTGTTTAAATTACTATCTCATTTGGTTAGGGATTTTTTACAAGTGAATTTTCATCAGAGGAAATTATTTGAACACTATATAATGAAACCTTTAATTTTATTCTCCACTGGTTATTCATGAATTTTATTAAGTAATTGTACCATTTTTCACTCGTTGGTACTCAAAATTGTTTAAATTGTTTTAAGAAAATCCCACATTATTTCACTCTTTAGTTGGAGAACCAGTTTTCTACTAAAAACCCCATTTTCTAAAAAGGTTTTCAAAAAAATGTAACATAATTTATTAAAGTATTTTTTACCCTTTTTGTCTTTTACCAATTTTTTAAAAGGAATATTCTTGTCACTTTCCAAACGAGGCATTTTTTTAACCATTTTACCATGAAAAAAAATTATTCTTACCTCATATGACAAGTAAGGATTTACTCACCATCATTTTTTTAATGTTTCCTTTTCATGTTTAAAAGGTTGATTTTTAAAGAAAATGTTTTCAAAATTGATTTTCCAAGAAAACATTTTTCAAAACATTTTTCAAAATAAAGGATATTTTTTTAAGATTGTTTTTAAGATATCTTTTTATTTCTATTAATCAATGAAAACAACCCTATATTTTACTCCACATAGGATATATTTTATTAATAATATCCTTATTCTTCCACTTTATTGTTTATGATTCATTTTTCTAAGGATATTATTCACATTCACTTCCTTGTTTTATTTTTTAGTCCCCTTGAAATATGAAAATCTCCTATGATCATTGAACATTGAATTTCCCCTAAATTATCCATTTCATTTATCATGGATATTAATATTTCCTAAACTATATACCATTTTACATACAGTTTATACTTTGATAGTTATTTGATTATTTCATGAAATATTGATAATTCCTTATTATTTATTTAATAAGGATATTTGATAAGGAATATTATTTATTTTGGTTATTTGATTTTAAGAATACTTTAGACTGGTAATTATGGGTAGAGAAAAAACATTATATAGATCCTTGATTCATTGATAGGTTCTTATCAGACAAATAAGTTACACAAATTAAACAGGTTTCTATCTATAGTTTTAAACCGTCTTATGAAAGGTCTTGATGGTGGTAGGTTTTCATGTTCGATAAACATGACATCCAATAATTATGAATTTCCTTCATTTAGTTTTAGTTATTATTCATCCATGAGATTTTGTGTCGGTATATCTATGGATAAATTCAATTTTCATTTCATTTATTAAATGGAATATGTTTGAATTTCTTACCTTTCCATATTTATTTATTTATCTATTTATTTGAATGAAATATGTTACCATTTTCCTTGAATTATCATTTATTCACTTTTTTAGAATATTTGTTACTTGGCATGTGTGTTCATTTAATTACGATGCTGAAAATATTATTCTCATTGATTCATTACTTCTTCATCTATATTTTGCCCTTACTGAGCATTTGATCTCACCCTTATTATGTATCCCTTCCCTAGAAATCTAAGAAGTGTACTATAAAAGATATGTAGGGGTATAATAGATGGAATAAAGTTATCCTCAATGTTATTTTGAAAAACATTATATTATAATTAGTGTATTAATTTTTAATAAAAGTCTCATGTATTTATCTTTTTTACTAAGACTACTAAACTAATCAACCCTTTAGGGTTTGATTCCTTTTAATCATGACAATTTAATTGATAGAATACACCAGCTATGGGACTTCTATGGCTGGGTCACTACAAGGAATATCTAAGATTAACTAAGATATGCGAGGCTAGTATTGTGGTTTGGGATGAAACATCATATAGAAGGCCTTATAAATAGGTGTTCCACCTGTCAATAGGTGAATGAGGAGTGCCAGATACCTGAAGTCTTTCTATAGCCACTTAAATTCCTAGAATGGAAATGGGAAGATTTTGACATGGTCTTTGTAGTTAGATTACCGAGGTCTTCTAGTGGTAACAACGTCGAATGTGTTTTCATTGAACAACTGACAAAATTATCCCACTTCCTTCCTATATGAGGGAATTTCTAAATTGATGAGATGGGAATATTGTATGTCTATGAGATCATGTGACTACATGGGGTCCCTTGTACTATCTTCTCATATAGGGATTCCCATTTTATTCCACAGTTCTGGAAGGGGTTGTAGGAAGCTATGGATACACAGTTTCTTCTAAGAGCAACTTTTCACCCTTAGACCAACGGATAGTTGGAATAAATTATAGAAGTTATAGAGAACATGCTTAGAGAATGTGTCCTTGATTTCATCGATTCTGGGGAGAATCATATCCCTCTGACTGATTTAACCTATAATGATATCTTTTGAGTGGAAATTTAGATGGATCCTTTTGATTCCTTTTATGGTTTTTCATTTCGTTCACCCCTATGCTGGCTAGAGGGGGGAGAGGTATCCCTACTAGGTTCTCATATCGTGCAAGAGACTTAGGATTAAGTTCAATTGATTAAGAACTGTATGTCTACTACTTGGTCTAGAGAGAAATCTTATGTTGATCACCATAGATGACCTCTTGAGTTTAAGGTCAGGGATCGTGTTTTCCTATGGGTATCACCTAGTATAGAGCATTAATGGATAAAGAGGAAAGATAAGTTATTGCCTCATTACGTAGGGACATTTTAGATCTTTTAGATATTTTGGATGATAGCCTATCAGTTGATACTAACTTATAGGTATCATTCCATTCATTACTTCTTCCATGTTTCACAGCTCCATCGTCACCATGCCAAACCTTCTCATAATTTTGATCCTAAGGAATTTGAGTTAGATGTTGATGCTTTATTTGAGGATTATCGTATATGCATCCTTGATTAGAGCATGAAGGCTCTTTGAGTTCAGTATCCCCCTCTTGTATGGGTGCTATAGAAGAACTTCTATTTATAGTACGAGACCTAGGAGTGTATGGCCAACGTATGGATGAATGGTTAGAAGAAACTATGCAGGGTAGGCCACATGGTTAGTTCTAACCATGAAAGGCTAGATAGTGGGATAGAGTGTGGAACATGGTTTTCCCTAACCATGATCTAGGGGCCTCATGGTAGTGGAAAAACTACAAACAAAATTACAAAGGTGTTTTTCATGGTTGGTTCACGGTTTCCCTAACTGTGTGGTATAACCCAGCATTATGCCCTTCTTACAAAAGATGGTGCAAATTTTCTGCATGGTTTGGCCAACTGTGTGGACAAACCATGTGATTCCCATTTTTGGGTGATTTTATAGTTTTCCCCTTAAATTATGTTTTAAAACAAACCCTTATTCCTTATTCCTTTTTCATTGTACATTCACCTCCATTTTTCCCTTTTGATCTCTTTGAATTCCAAACAGAGGAAATGATCTCGATCATCTGTCTAGAGTCTGGTTTGATCATCGTACATCTCATTGGTTCTACATCGATAAGATCTTAATTCCTTTTTAATGTTTCATTATTCTTCTTCTTATTGATGAAACTATTTATATGTAGGAACATATGCCTTATTTTTAGGGTAATGATCCATTCTTTATAAATCTTCTAATCCAATCCAAAATATAGGATGATACTGGATGAGGGGAGTCATATGAGTATGAGTTAGGTGTTCTATAACACATATCTCAAATTTCTTTATTTTATAAATGGTCATGTGTGTTCCCCGATTTCATCGAAAAAATTATTTGTATTTCTTATAGTATTTATAACCATGTTCTAAAACCCTATATAAATATTCTATATATTTTTGGTGGTTATATCTACAACACCAACCACACAAAGTAGGGTGTTTCTATAGTTATTCTTTTAGAATTTTATTTTTTCGGTCTACGCCACCATTCAGGCATGCCTCAGCTTGACCCTGATAATGGTAAGCATTCCTTAATTAATTGACTTTTGAATTGATAAATGGCTAGTACCATGTTATCTTATAACTTGACCCACATAATTTATGTTCTTAAACTTAACTAATTAATTTTTAAATGCTAAATTAAAAATTATACTGTGTATATGACATGGCCTCACTAAATTTATTAGAATGACTTGGTTTAACGTCGGTATCACCCCTTACCATGTATAATGGAAGGTAGAAAACTGATTCAAATGAATTAAATATAACCTATATGAATTGTTAAATGAATTGCATGTGTTTTCCCTTCCTTATCTCACATTTTCATGTTTATTAAAGGTAAAGGAGCACACCAAGTATTTAAATATGAAATGAATTCAATGGTTTCATTCCCCTTTCCTTTATCACATTTATGAAAGGAAAGACTTGAACCAAATGAAATTGTTAAATGGTATTATTAACACCTATTCTAACTAATTAAATGAATAAATAGTAAGGTGCCTAATTTTATATGGACCATGATATCATTATAGGAGTGGTTAGACATGAGTTGGATTTTGGATTCCTGAAGGAATTCCTTGAGCACTCTGAGATGCTTTTTTGATTCAAGGATGTTGATTTCCAAGTGTGAGACCCACCTTAAAACCCGATCCTCATCTATAATTTGATTCCTTATATGACACTATAGGATCCCCTTTTATTTTTATAGGATGCTTTGAATACACTCCTTGGATCTAGTGTGACTTCTATGTACATGAGGCTCCTTGGATACACAATTGTCCCTAGTCACTTATTATCCCATTTTACCATGGATGTATTCATTAGACTTGATTATAAATACACTATTTTAGAATGACTTGGATGAAACTCCTTGTATTACATTATTACCCCTATATCTAGGATTCAACTTCTTCTGAGTTGGAATCCCTTGAGGTCAAGGTTTCCTTGGTTATTAACTTTAAACCTCTTTAATAATATTATCATTATAGGATGCCTTGATATGTCTTGGATTATTTCACTATTATTATCATGTCAGGATGTCAATGATGGTTTTACCTCACATGAAATAATTATATAAACTGCAACATAAGTAATTAATAAACTGGTTACATGTTCAGAAACCATCCAAGGGCAGAAGAAGGTACTTGGATATTTATTTTTCTATACTAATTTTCTATTATATATTCATGTTTTCATGATATTTTAGTTTATATTACATGGATATGATTTTATAGACACCGTTGGTGATGGCCTACTGAGATTTATCTCACATCATCTCTGGGATGTCATCGAAACCTGGGTAGACTACATATATGTAGGTGCTGACAAAGGACAATGTATCGATTTGGACACTTGATTGCTTTCTTTCATTGGATGGATCTAATAGTAGGTGATCGAGTTGGAACTCGGGATGTTGGGGATATTTTTTGGATTCTTTTTCTACTTTTGTATAGCATGTTTTGTATACATCTTTATATCCATATTTTCTAACTTTATAGATACATGACATATATCATCATTAGCTTTTCAGTATTATTCTATTTGATTTAGTTTTTTATTATTCAGGTATTCTTCTATTATGACATATTTTTACTTATACTACTTCCACTATTTAAAAGATATTTTATTTATCCATTGTTCAAAAATCTTGTAATGATGACATAGTCTTCCCATGAACACACCCTAGGACCTCGCTGCTAGTCAGCAGCCTCTAGAATTTAAGTATATTCTCTTGAGTCCATGTGCCCCACTAGGCTCGGGAAACATCTGAGTTCTATTAGGGTCTAGGCCATCACACTCACTAGAATCTAAATCACCCAACTTAGGTCTCATGGAATGAAGATTTATTCTATATAAAACCTAGAACATGAAATATATAGGCATGAGATAAAATCCGATTAGGTCACCACTACCCACCAAAACTATGAAATACGTTTCATAAGTAAATTCATAAATTCTAGTATTAAAATAAATTTGGAAATGGGATTTCCAACATACCATTTAAGAAACCAAACATATCCATAATCACTTTTTAAAAAATTCTACTTGATCTACAAAATTAAAAACAATTCTTTGAAAATAAGCCATCAACAAACACTATTTCAAACCACACACCCATTTACATTTCTCAAAAATAACACATTATTTTATATAAAGTGAAAATGGTCCCTTTAAAACATTTCACCAAGTGAATCCACCTTTTAATAAAAAAACATTCTTTTGAAATCCAATTTAAAGAACCCACACAATAGTATTTAAATTCAAAATAGGTTTTTCAAAGGAATATTTGAAAACTCATTTTCATGGTAAACAACCCAACACACACATTGGTCAATAAAAATAAACAGGAACCACATATCACAAGTCATATATCAAATAGATCAAGAAAATGTGACACAATATTGAATGTAGGGTAAATGATACAATGAAACACTAGATCAAACTCCCCTCAATTAATAACTAACCAAGCAATTGAATGTGATATGGTCTATACCCTATGGATTCCTAATGTGTGAAGCACCTATCTATATAAGAGTATACCATATCACAAACTAGATGTCGTAATTCATTCAATATAAATCTATAAGTCATCCAACTATCCCTCATGAGACTCATTAAGATGAAAAACCCCTCCTAGAACTTGTACCTAGAATGACTAGAGGTTCACTAGTAGCGTGTGAACAAAATAGCATAATAAACTATATCTCCCATATAGTACTAAGGTTCTAATGACCAATAAAGAAATTAGGGTATAAGAACATGAAATCCAAGTCAAATATACAAGGCATAACCATAGATATCCTCACTTCTAACACCCAAAAATGAATAACCCGATATATAAAATGCACCCATGAAATAAATAATCACACTCCCACACAATGGGATAAACATCATCTCACATAGATTATTAACCCACACAAGGGGTAAGAAAAATAAGGGGAAATAAAGGGGTTTCTATCAAATTCACCATTTTTTAATCAAATTTCTAACATGGACCTAAACACAAAAACACAACTCAGAGTTCTGATCCCTTTCAAATTTTATGAAGTGCCACTCATGGCATTTCTTACCAAAATGATGGAAATCACCCACAAATTTAAAAACATTTCAAACTAACCCTAAAAACATGGTCATCCTACCTTGAAATACAAAATAAGGTCATAGACCTTTCTTTCCATCAAACACATTTCAAAATATTCAATAATAATGTTTCACAATGGTAAACCCACACACACATTCCAAAAAAACCATTTGAAATTTATTAAATAATCCCTTTATAAATATCTTTGAGTCAAAAACCTCACTTAAAAACCATATTCCCTTTAAAACAAAGTTTTTACTTATTTAGAACCAACACTGGGTCAAAACCCAATACATATCCCAAACTAAATTTCAAAAATCTTCTCTAGAATGTCATAAAATCTTAGAATAACAAAACATTCCATTTCAAACATGAAAAAAATGAATTTCCAAGCAAAACCACTTAGGCTAAGCTCAAAATATAGTTAAACTATTTCAAATCACCACAAAGATATCACATATATTAATACTCACATAAAAATAGAATTTAAAAATCACAATAACCCTTTGAATTAAAAAATTATACAATTACATAGAATCACCTACCCCATAGAGATGAGAATCAATCCAAAACTCTTTGAAATGTGTCACCTTGGATGGATACCACACCCAAAAGAATAGGAACTACATCTACTAACCCTAGGCACCAAAATCACCTACATTAAATCCAATATGAACCCTAAAATTGACCACCAGAGATCTAGGATTCATGGGGTAAACAAAAACCAAGGGGAAAGATAGAGGGAGGAAATAAGAGAGAAATATAGGATGAATACCACAAACCCACTTAGAAAATTTCAATTCAAAGGAAAAGATAAATAGAGGAGTAGGTTGGATCTCTTCCAAGGGCTCCCAAGAGTCAGATAATGCAATAGGGGGAGAAGAGGGATGAAACCCCCTTTAATTAAAAAAGGTTTAAATGAAAAATTCACAAAATTTAAACACCTAGGAACACCATAAGTTCTTTGAACATGATTTTCCAAAATGTTCACTAACCATGTGCGACCCACTGCCCAGAACAAATCACCCACATGATTTGGTCAAATGGTTTTCCAAAACATGCTACAACCATACCCCAACCTCAACCTAGTCCTAGAACCACTCATATGGTTCACCCTAGGCACCATGTAGTTAGACAAACCACTCTACAACTAGTCCATTCAGCATTATCAAAAAAATACTGATCCAACCACACGATTTTTTCATGGTATACTAAAATATGCACAAGTTGTGCACCACAACTCATACACACCAGAGAACCCATATGGTTTCTTCTATGGGTTGCATTGTTTGGACATAACCATGCACATACCATGATGAATAATTTTCATAGTTCAAAATGAACTAGGAAGGATTATCATGAATGGAGGCCGCACAATTTCCCTCTAAATGTTCTTATAAGGAAATG
This sequence comes from Viscum album, assembly GCA_963277665.1. Taxonomy (NCBI): domain Eukaryota; kingdom Viridiplantae; phylum Streptophyta; class Magnoliopsida; order Santalales; family Viscaceae; genus Viscum; species Viscum album. Next base: position 1,708,560,379 of record OY728129.1, read on the forward strand.
TGTAAAAATTTCCAATTTCGAACCGAAAATCCATGGAAACTCAAACCAAACTCCAAACAAAAAAATAAGAAACACCATGACATGAGGGTGTCACAAACTCCACACCATGCCACCTTCTTCCCCCAAAAAGTCCGCAGTCAAAAATAAAGGCCAGAGAAGATGGAAGATACAAAGTGGAATCAACCATAAGAACCACTCAATAGGGTTAAACCTTGAAAACAACAACTCAAATCCTCATCAAAAATTAATGAAATCAAACACAAGGTTTATAAAATCTCTGACAATAATCAAAATAAGAACTTCAAACAATAATTCCTACAAATAATGGTATATCAAACATGATTTCCCAATAATTTATAATTCCCCTAACATGGTGGTACTATATAATAACTATTGAAGGACATGTCCTAAAAAAATTTAGTAACCACAAGAGAAACTCACTCTTTTCCAAAATCACTTCCAACCCTAAATATGGAAGAAAATTCACAATTAGACACAAAATAATGACATGACCTCTCACTGTATGTCACAATACATGTAGATACCCTTGGGTCAAACCAAATCACTCTCATGTAGTTCATCCCCAAATGGCCACAACCTAACACTAGATAGTATACCAAACTCAACTGGTGAATCAGGAACCTTAGTTACCCAATCATGAACCCAATTCCATTCTCATATACAAACAATAAGAAATGTAAAGGCTCAACAAGAGAACATTCATACTAAAAACTCTCTAGAAAGGTCCACTCAAATAAACAAGGCTCAACAAATGATACTAACATCCAACCACAAAAAACACCCATTACAGTAGATGATGTGGTAATTAAATAAACAAAACAAGGCATGCCATAAATGAAATTCAAACCATCCATAAAAAATTTAAAAATGAACCATATAAAATATCCCCACAACAAAATACAATGCTTTGAAACCAATATTAAAACCATTAAAAAAATGTCCCGAAAACAATAAAATGACAAAAGGATTAAACTTGAGGCCTATTCAAAAAACACAGCATAAAAACTTTTGAAGATGACCCAAATTGACACAAAATATGAAAACATAAGGATAAGTTAGGCATGAGGGCTTACATTACCCTATATACCCACGTTGGAAGCACACAATAGATCTCCTCCTCCTATGTGAGAGACCCTTTTCTTATAATCCTAGCTCATCCTGATTATTCTCCTTACTAGTTGGGTTGTCCTCACATCCACTGGATTGAACTAGGACATCACTCACCACTGGCTTCCTAGCTTGGTCACCTTCTACCTAAATGACCTCATTAGAAACCTCTTAAAAATATGTCTAGTCAGAAGTAGGTTTGGGTGAACCAAAATTTGGGTGAAGGATACCTTAAAAATGATCTTTATTAGTATCGCTAATGACCATATTTTGAGAAACTATTACCAAATTCAAAAGGTGGTTAGTTTACTCCCTCAATGGTTTATTGCCCAGATGTTGTCTCATAATCTCCTAATGTTTCTCAACTTTCATGTCCACAAGAAAGAACTACTGGATAAATTACATCTTGAACAACTCCAAAGACATACCTTTGTGCAACATAGGAGGTACCATCGACTTCCACCAAACTATGATAAAACCAATGAGAAAGATCTTGGAATCTCTTACCCACAAAGCTTTAGTTGTCCCAAGAGAATAAAGGATTACTTTTACCTCTTCCATCACCCTCACCGATTCCAATGACCCTTGAGCATGAATAAATTAATACATATGCTAATTCTAGAATTCTAGAATGGAGTCCAATCTTAAATAATGCTCCAATTCCACCACTCCACTTTGGGTCTGGGAAGATAATAAAATTTAAGAACCCTTTTTTACCATTCTGGGAGGCAAACAACAATAGTAAAATGTATGAACAACATCAATTCATACCTCACAACATAAAATAAATGATTCCACCATAATCTTGTAATCAAGTCCAAATAAGCAATACCTTAAGGGAGGCACACCATAATGACATAAATAAAAGAAACTTTTATTTATAAATAAACATTTTTTCCAAGTTATTTTGAAATCATCCCCCACTAAGTTTTTTATAGAAAACTAATCAACTAAAACTTTAACAACAAAGTAACCTCAGAAGAACACACACATTTCCCAAAATAAGAAAATCATAAAATACCTTCCAATATTCCATTCCAGGTCAAAAATCAAGTATCTACATAATTCACATTAAGAATCATTTCCATTTTTAAAACACATTCTAAACTTCATTTAAAACAAAAACCCATTTTTGATCACAAATCACTTTCAAAACTCACTTTTTAAATCTATTTATTTTGGGAAGACCCAAGGAAGAATGTTTGAAACATCTAAATATTTCAATAGAAATAACCATTTGTAAGATATTCCATAAAATTTTTTTGGAAAAATAAGTATTTCTAAAAACTCCCTTAATTTTTGCAAAAAAAATGTTTTAAGACTAAGTGCAATCAAAACACTACACAACCGTTCAGAAAAGGTTCTCAAAAACCACATCCAAAATGGGTCATAAAACACTCCTAAGTACACCTCTAATAAGTGAGAATTGCTTTCAGAGAAACCTAGAATAAATATGAGTCTAAAAAACTCAAATGATGAGGAAAAGGTGATGTGAACAGTTAGGTTGTATGGGTTGTGAAACCATGCTCCAATCAAGAAACACACTCTATAGATGATGCAGACCCAACTTCATGAGAATCAAATGGTTTCCCAATCCATTCATATTAACTATGCATCTCAAGTACTCCTCCACATACACTAAAAACAATAAATCAATTCCCAATATCAATTTAATACTCAAAGGGGATAAACAAATATCAATTCACATCAGAAAAAACTAAAAAACTTAAATTCATAATTCAATACCTAAATTCCCTTGGAAACATGAGGTTCGGGATGAGAAAGAGATAGCTAGAATCTCCCCACACCTATCTATCAAGCTATGACTACCCTAATATAATTTCTACTATAACATACCCAAATAAAAATGGCTACACATAAAGATTAGGCCCCTAAAAGAAAACATAAACCAATGATACCATTTTTTAATGAAACAAACTGGGCTATGATCTGACCTGACACCCAACCCAGTCTACCACAAGGCCAGATAGGAATTATCAATGCCCATGGGATGAAAACTAGATCCTAGTCATCACAGGAATCCATTTGGTAATTATTTCTTTCAATTCAAAGATAAAATACAGTGGGATAAATAAATTCAACATCCATAATAAATAGATAAACATTCTTAATAGTTCATAACCAATATACTAATCCAACCCATTTTTATATACATAAACATAAACAAGAGGATATAATGTTATAAGAATAATAGGTATAACACTAACCAAAAAACAATAATGAAACAAACTAAATCTGAGACCAATCCAACTCCATGCAACATATGTTCTCTCACCACTATCTAGCTCACCCCACATCATCATCAAGGAACAAATATAGAGGCTAGCTAAGACCTATAACCAAAATGATATATGTGTGAACTAAAATCCTAGTAGGTCACCACTACCTAATAAAACTATGCAATATGTTTCCAAAGGAAGTTTATAAATTCTAGTTTTCAAATAAACTAGAAAATAGTCTTTCCAACATACTATATGAGAAACTAAATATATCCATAATCACTTTTCAAAAAATTCTTCTTGTTTTCAAAAATTGAAAACAACTCTTTGAAAATAATTCATTGGCCTAATCTATTTCAAAATCACACACATGTTTACATTTTTCAAAACAACGCATTTGTTTTATCCAAAGTGGAAATGGTCCCATTGAAACATTTCATTGGCAGAATCCACCTTTAAATCAAAACACCCATTTTGAAATCCACATTAATTCACCCACACAAGAGTCTTAAAAATAAATAATAGGTTTTTACAAACATCTAAGAGATCTTATTATCAAAGGGAACAACCCAGCACACTCACAAGTTAAACACTATAAACAGAAACCACATATCACAAGGTATATATCAAATAGAGAAAGAAAATGGGCCACAATGATGACAGTAGGGGAAATGGTACAACCAATCACTAGATCAAACTCCCCTTGATAAATAACAATCCAAGAAATCGAATGTTTTGTTGTCTCTACCATAAATATTCATAACATGAAAAGAACCTAGCCATATAAGAGTATACCAACTCGCGAACCAGATACCGACATGCACAAAATTTCAAATAAAAAGTCATATAACTATCCCACACAAGCCTCATTATAATGAAAAACATCTCCTAGACCTTGTTCCTAGCATGAACGGAGGTCCAATAGTAGAATGTGAACCAACTAGCATAATAACATAGATCTATCACTTAATAGTCTGGTTCAAATAACCCATAAAGAAAGTGAGGCCTAAGAACATGCAATCTAATTCTAACACACAAGGCATAACCACAGCTACCCTCATTCCTAACACCCAGTAATGCGTATCCCCATATATAAAATGCACACATGACATAAACAATAACATTACCACACTAGGGGACCAACAAGCATCTCATAGAGATTAATAACCCATGAAAGGGGTAATGAGATAAGGGGAAAACAAGGGGTGTATTTCACACTCAATATTTTAAAACCAAAGCGCCAGATAGGCCTTTAACACCAAAACACATCTTTGAATTATAATCCCTTTCACATTTCATAAAGTTCGACCCTATTATTTTCCTACCAAAATTAAGAAAATCATTTACACCTTTTAAAAACACTACAAATTCACCCTTAAAACATGGTACACCATCATTGAAATACAAAAACAAGTTCATAGACCTTTATTTCCATAAAATTAATTTTAAAAGTGTTATTAATGCATTTTCATAAGGTATAACCCACAAATGCATTCAAAACCATAATCTATAATTTATTAAAGAACCCCTTCATAAATAACATTGAGGTAAACACCTAACTTCAAATAAAATCCATTAAAAAAATATTTTTCAATTACTAAGAACCAAAACTGGTCCAAAATCCAATTCCTATCATGAAAACTATTTCAAAGATCCCCTATAAAATTTTAAAAAATAATATTGTGATAAAAAATTCAATTTTAAATGTGAAAACATTTTATTCCCAAGATAAACCACTTATGAAAAGCTAAAAAATATTATAAAATGGTTTTAAATCATCAAAAATATATCACATAAATGTATACACTCATAAAAATATAATTTAGAAAGAACAATCACACATTGAATTCCAAAATCAAATAATTTCATAGAAACACCTACCTCAGAGAGATGTCAATCAAGGCCAAAATCATTAGAATGTGTCACCTTCAATTATGACCACACCCATTGGAATAAGAATGTAATATACCAACCATAAGAACCAAAAACAACAATATTAGATCCACCCATAACCCTAAAATCAAACACAATCTATTTACTATTCAGGGTGGAATCCAAAACCAAGAGAAAAGTGAGAGAGGTAAGGGAAGAAGAGAGAAAGAGAAGATGAAATACCTCAAAACACTTGGAAAACACCAAATATAAGTAAATTATCAATCTATTAGGATTTTGGAGCTCTTCCAAGGGATCCCAAGAGTCATTCAATGCAATAGTAATAGAAGAGGGGTGAAATACCATTTTGTATTGGGTGAATAATTGGTGGCATGACATTGATTGAATGGTCAAAAAAAGGATTTTTCGCTTCCGAGTTATGGAAGTAATATATATCAGGCCATGTTGATATGAATGATAGTACCTTTATAATAATATATCCATGGTATTCAAGGGTAAATCCATCCAGTTAAATAAAAAAATAATCAAGCAAGAAAAGGGAGATGACACGTGAGTGTGTCCTACTTTATAAGATATTAAAGATGAAGAGATTATATTACACAGTGTAAGTTTTAGTGGAAGCTCCACTAGAAGATCCAATGGAAGATCCACTGGAACTTTTAGTAGGTAAAGAACACAACCAAATTCCCTACTGTATCCGTTAAAAACATCACTAAAATATAGAAAACATGTTTTTTTAGGATTCCACAAATTACAGTATAAGATTCAAGATAAGGTATATTTTCACTGTAATTAGCTATAACATGACTGATAGTTTTAGTGGGGGTTACAATAGAACATCCATTTGATGTTCTAGTGGAACTTCTAGTGGAACCTCCAGTGGTAGTTCTAGTGGAAGATCCAGTTGTATGTTACACTGGTAGAACCTCTAGTGGAATATATAAAACATGTTTTTTTATGGATTCTAAAAATTAAAGTACAATTTTCAGTGATAACTTAAGGTACCATATGACTAGAAGTTCCGGTGAAAGATCAAATAGAAGTTCTAGTGGAACCAGTGGGGAAAGACCAGAATAAAATACCCTGCTAAATCTTGTAAAAATTTCAGTTAAATATAGAAAACATGTTTTATTAGTAATTACACAAATTATAGTATAGGTTTTAGTGATAACTTAAGGTACAATATGACTAGAAGTTCCACTGGAATTTCCAGTGGAATATCTACTGGAAGTTCTAGTGGGAAAATAATAGAACCAAATTTCCTATTGAATCCTATAAAAATTTCATTATAATATAGAAAATGTGTATTTTTTTGGTATTCCATAAATGAAAAAAAAAGTTTCAACTTAAGGTATATATTCACTATAATTAGCTAGAATAAGACTAAACGTTCTTGTGGGAATTTCAGTAGAACCATCATTGGAAGTTCTAGTGTAACCTCTAGAGGAAGTTCCAGTGGAACCTCTAGTGGAAGTTATAGTGTAAGATCTAGTTCAAGTTCCAGTGGAACATCCAATGGATTTTCTAGTGGAATATCCACTAGAAACTTTAGTGGAAGCTACCTTGAAAGTTCGAGTGGGGAATAATATAACAATTTCCCCCTCAATCCTGAAAAAATTATAGTATAATAGAAAACTTGTTTGTTTGAGGATTCTACAAATTACAATACAGGTTTTAGTTAAAACTTAAGGGAATCTTATTATAATAGTACTGGAAGTTCCATTGGAAGTTTCGTTGGAAATTTTAGTAGATCTCTACTTGAATTTATAGTGCGATCTCCATAGAAAGTTTCAATGGAATTTCCACTACATGTTCCAGATTGAATTCCATGTAACATACATAAAAAAATGAACTTCTAATGGCACTTGAAATGGAACTTTCACTAGAAATTCCTATGGAATTTCCAATGGAGGTTTCATTGGAACCTCTAGTGTAATTTTAAATGGAACTTTTATTAATAAAATAGAGAAATAATTTTTTCCTTTGTTCGCATAGGATGCAGTGGCTTTAAAATATATGATTTTAGAATTGTAAAAATATAGACAGAAAAAATTAAATAAAACTAAAAATAAAAGAGATTTATTAAAAAATGAATTTTAATAAGGGAATATTTATTTTTAATGAAATAGAAAATAGATTTTTCACTGATATGGAAAATACATATTTCAGTATAAATATATAATCTATGCCACATTATTTTTCTATAAATAATTGTATATGGGAATGAGACTAAGAACCACCAGAGTCACTACAGTTCTCAGGGAAGATAAATCATGACTTTGCATAGGAGGAGGTGTGGGGGAACTAAAACTCTATGTTCAGTGGACTCGTCAGTGTCACTGAACTTCTTAGAGTGTCCGAAGTTTTCAGAAAATTCATCACCAAAGTTCTCTAGAGTCATTGGAGTTGTCTCTATCACTAGAGTCATCACTATTGCCACAGTTTTTGGAGTCACAACAGCTAAAAATAGAAATTTCTTAAGGATTTTCCTCACAAAAGGGAAACCCCATATACAAATTCAAATATGGGGAATTACCAACATGATTGATCTGATGATTGAAAAATAAACTATACATGTGTAACAATCAAAGGGTTATACTGAAATATCCTGTTAAAAGGGTAACTGGAGACAATTCTTGTCCCTATTGAAACCTTGGGAGAAACCTCTCTCAATCTCAATCACCGACGGGGTGCCCCTATTTTATTTTAATAGTTTTTTAAAATTTAAAATATATTTTTATTTTTTTACATTTATTTTATTTCATACATTCTGATGTTAAATTTTTTAATTTTTATTACTTTATTATTTCATTTTTTTCAATTTTTTATTTATTTCATTTTAATTTTTTTGCTATTATAATATTAATTCCATTTTTTTAATTGGTTGGAAATTATCCCACTAGGAATATTTCTTAAAGATTATAATAATTATAATGTTCTTTTTAAAGAATAAAATGATAAAGAATATCTTTAGATTTTAAATATTTGATGCTTATTTTTTTACCACATTTTCATGTGATCGTATGTTTTATGTTTTAATTTTATGTTTGATTTTCATATTGTTAATACATTATAGTAACTATAATCCATGAAATATTATATGTTATGCTAGTTTTAAAAGAAGTTTCTCTACTATATACAACTCATTGTGTATGTTGTGATAGTGGGTTTTATAGACCAAAATTGTGCAGTAAGTTTTTGTTATTATATCCTATATATGAAGATTTATGCATTATTTGTTCTTAAAATAATAGTGTTATCACTTATATACACACTATTTACATATTAACTTACTTGGATTACATGTTGTATCAAACGGTTATAGCATTTCCTTACTATAATAAGAACCTAGAGATATTATGATAGTAATCTTAAACATATTCCATGTGGTCTATATACAACATATTTATAGGACATAGATGATGACTATATAGCATCAAGATCTCATAATCATTGAGACTTATTCTTATTAAGTTTTCACTTATTTATCTCGAGTAGAGACGATCATGAGGACTGACCCACCAATAGGAACACCACATGTCTAGGGTGTCATTGGATTTTCTATCATTGAGCATGTCTATTAGTCTCTCAACTTGGAATCATGATCAATGTATATCATTTGATCACATGATTTGATTCATGATGAAAACTATGGTGGTTTATGTTTTAGGAGAGGTATCTTGCGTCAAGTTTTTCATTGATGGAATGGAATTAATCGAATGATCGAAACAAAATTTTTCACCTCCGTATATAGAAAGAACATATCTTTGTCCATTTGACCAGGATGGTAATGCCTTGACTAAATCTATCGTCATGGTAGATAGAAAAATTTCCATCAAATGAAACCAATAAATGATAAAGATCATTAAAGTATGATGACACACAATATTCATCTTGATTTATAAGATATCTCGAGACAAAGAGATTATATTACACAATAAATTTTCATAGGAGGTTGTTGTAGCTATAAAATATACATATCTCTTTAAGGGTTACAATGTTTTTCTATATTCTATTCTTGATTTGTGAGTATAGCTCACTAAAATAAAAAATAAAGTCTCTTATGATCACACACCAAGTGTATTAATAATTCTCATATTTTCATATATTTTATTTTTCAATTAAATGTTTTAATCTCGCCAATTTTTTATTTTAGGGTAATGTTTATATATTTTTGATTTTAGGAATATTTTTTACTTTATTTTTAAAATGGATTAATTTTTTATTTTCATTTAGTTTCATATTATTTTCATAAAATTTTCTATATTAATTCAAATTGAAAAATTATCATTTTTAGGATTCCATGCTTATTGGGATACATTACATTCAATTGAAAAAACATATGAATCTAATAATAGGAGTACCAATTGTAGTATTAAATTTGGGCCATGAAATATGTTCATAGATTTGATGATGTTTGATTTTGGGACCATATCTCTCAAATTACCAGTCCAAAAGGGATGAAATTTTAAATGATGATATAGAATATATTGAGTAACAACTTTCTTTAATATGGATTATTGATATTTAGTCATTTTCAAGGCACTAAATTCATAAGAAATATGGGAATAGGAATTCAAATAGTCTAATAGGATAGAAAATTTTACATTAGTAATTTAGTCAGATCATTTTCTATATGTTCCTAATGAAGATAAAATTTTTTTGGAGTATATCTAGGACATATCAAAACAACTAAAGTGAAGGATAAATTTTTCGATTTAGAAATTTATTAGACCAAACATATGTTAACTTTCGATGGTAAAAATAGGAAGTAAATATTCCTTATATCTTCCTCATTAATTTACACATCCACGTACATTCAAAAGAGTTAGTGATTTTCAAAAGATAAGGAGGATATTTTTCTTTTATAATAGTTTTATATATTTTTAATATACATTAGTTTTCATTTTTTATTTCTTCCTTTTGTTTCTCTTTTTCATTCCTTCCATTGTGCTTCTCTCATCTCCATTTTAAGATCCTAGTTTTTTATCATGAGGTATGAACACTTTAAATTCCAATTTAAATCTTTCTTTTTATCCTTCTTGAATTTTTTAAGAGGGAAATGAATGGTTCTAGAGTGTATGAGGCTTGTTCATAGCTTATAGCTCTAGATTTTGTAAAGGAAGGATCAATTGCACAGTTAGTGCATGGTTAGGGATAACTGTATGACTCAACCATGTGGGTGTTAAAATAAATTACAGAGGGGCACACTTTTTGTTTTAACTATTCTCCTTAGGCCACATGGCCATTCAGGATTCTCTAGTAGGCAAAAGGGGTTCACATGGTTTTCCCAAAACGTGCACCTAGGGAAAAATGGTTTTTCCAAACTGTGCACCTAGGATCGCACCCTTAGTGCCACTTAACCAATTTAGGAACACATTTCTATAAACTATATTGTCAAACTGTATGCCCTTATAAAAATGGAGTAAAAAATTCCCCTTTTCACCTTAAAAACTCAAAATCCCCCTTATTCCTTTCTTTTCTCAAGTAGTCGGCCATATGGGAGCTTCCTCCTTCCCCTATTTTAGGCTTTGAGACTCTAAATTCATCTGATCTCTATTTTCACTAATATATATCATGTTAGATCTGTATCAGTAAGAGCTTTAATAATTTACCTTCCTCTCTTCATTTACCATGATATCTTATACGTTATTTTTGTGTGAGATAATATTCCCTATTTTTAGTGAATTTGTCTATTATGTTGATTTATTCTGTTCTAGATCGAATTGAAGGACAACAATGGTTGAGGGGTCATCTACCAACCTAAGGTATGTGGTATAGTACATTTTCCCTAAATCCAAGTCATTCTATATCATGCGCTATTGTGATACATGTCATAATTTCCATGTATTTCCTTATAATTATAATTTTCATTATTATAAATTGTTACCCATGTTATAAATTTTCTATATACCATTATTTATGGTAAAACGTCCCCCTCCTCAACAAGTTCCACCCCTTAGGGTGTGCTTATGAGATTACCTTGAATTATTAAATGTTTATATGGTCAAACCACCTTTTAAGTGGTCTTGGATTGATTCCTAAATAAAACGACTACCTTGAATTAAATGGGAGTGATTGGTATGACCAATTCAAATGACTTTAACATGAGTAAGGGATGTTCCCCTTAGTTAAATGGAATGATAAATTAGTTTTAATTCATCCTTTGTTTTTTATTAAAGAATGATCAGACTTTATTATAAAAATGTGATTTACAGGCATGGAGTCTCATGTATTTGTGACACTCAAAAAAGTCGACATGTATACATATGATATTCGAGCATGATGTCCCATTTATATGTGATCCTAATCCATGGAATCCCATATACATATGATATTTGGGCATCACATCCCATGTACTTGGGATAATCAGGCAAGGAGACACACATTATTCATCACCATCCTATATGGTATTCCAAATGAAGTGTGATATACGAGCAAGGTGTCCCTAATTAAATGTAACAACTATTCCGATACATGGGCATGTAGACCCATATTATTCTTGGAACATATCCATGGAATCCTTAAACTTTCTATGAGACTCTTACAAATATCCATGGATCCCTGAGTCACACCTCAGGTCCTGGCTAGTAGTAGTATCTATATATATGGATATAAACATCACTATGTATATAGACCACACACATATCTATACATATATATATATACGAACTTACACATATCATTCCATGTTTTTAGATATCGCAGCTTAGGCTGAAGTAGGTGGTGTTAGCCTGGTGTTCTTTAGAATCCATAACCATCACATTTGTAGTTTATATTTCTTATTATATTGTTATACATGCACACTACTCATTTTATATTCATTGACTAGATTACACTAGACATAATTGGTGGTGTCCTACTAATTATATATCACACCCTCTTTAGGCTACCTATTGGTACCTGGACAGATCTTAGGGATGCAGGTAGGGACAAAGGGGGAGTTTGGCTTTGGATTCTTAATTTAACTATACTGGGATGGAGAACAAGAGAAAAGGACCAAGATTATACTCATGATGCTATCAGAGATAGTTTTTGGAATTTTTTTTTATTTTTTATAGCATGTTATATATTCTTGTACCTCTATATCCCATGTATATCCCCTTTTGATTCGCACATGACATGAGTATCATTCTTTATATGATGATGATTTTTATTTTACTTTTTTATTATATCTGGATGGTTTATTATTTTTTTGTTTATTCATTATATCATTTTCTATACTCATGGCTATTATATAATAATTCACTACACTATGACCATGATGGTATAGTCTCCCCATCATACCACCATATACCCCCACTGTTAGGTGAAAACCTCTAAAATATGGGGAGGCACACTTGAGGCCATGTGGCCAACTGAGTTTGATTAATTATAATTTAAATGAGTATCAGACATCACAAAGTAGTATCATTGGTTTTTCCTTTTCATCTTACTATTTGGGTATTAGAAAAGAGACTAAAAAATTGTTGAAATTTGGTAATGAGCCTATGCCTGGTAGTAGCTAACTCACATATAAGGTAAAGAAAAATTACATGGTTTAGGATATTTTTATTTGGCTTGTGTCTGTTACAGTTTTATTTACTTCACTGTTGGGTGACACACTTGATTTTTAATTTTTTTGATGTTATTTTTATTGTGATTTTTCCTTTACCTTGGCCTAATGAGGCAAGGATATATCATCTCATGCATCATAATAAGAACCTATAGATTCACATTTTATGCACTATTCAATTACATATAAGTGTATATTATTGCTTGCATTGCTTTTATTTCATATAATTGTTGTAAGTGCCTTGACTATTATATAAGAAAATGTGCTAAAGTTTAGTATAGGTATAGAATAATTAGATTAATTAAAGTTTCTACATCAAATTAAATTATTTTTCCCATATAGATTGATAGTGTCACCTTAATTAACCAATTATTACATGTTTGATCCATGGACCACTAGTCACGTGGGGTAAAAGGTTAATTGATATGATTACATGGGCAAAAATTATAATTTGTAAAGTATGTACTTCTATAAATTGGGAATGGAGATTCGTCTAATCAAATAATTTTAATTGACTTGTTACATCCTGATACTGGATGTAAGGGTCAAGTCACAATTACAATATGTTCCAATTGAAATTTATAAAGAGTATGGTCCTTTATAAATTGTGAATGGTGACCCGTCTAACTATACTGTGATATATATATATATACTTAAATGAGTATATACATAAATGAATTTAAACTCTTAAATGAAATAGTTACCTTTTAAATGGGGATGCCAATTACAATGTGAAGAGTTTTTTCCTTCATACTTTGTCATTGACACTCCATATACTGGTACCTTGATCCTGATATGACCTTAGTAGTGGGAAGTAGGGAGTGTCTCTTGTAACCCGTTATAATCTCCCTTATCACATAAACCTAGATTTATAAGTAGACAGAGAGGTGAAACTTTTATAAATTAAGGTTATGCACCTATCCTATTATGATATCTTTGATCCTTCCTTGTATTTAAACTTATTTGAGGTGTGTGTTTAGAAATAATAGAGTTTTCCACCATGAAATCCTCGATTTGTGTGCCGGGAAGGTGGAAATTATCATGATCCAGAGGTGGTGGGGCCTGATCCACCAAACATACCTCTAGTAGTGCCACTTTAATAACCTCCTATTATTCCTAATATGGGAATTGATTCACAGTTATGAGAGATATTATTATGGTTTATGCAGTCTATGAAAGGATCTCTATAATCTTCCCCAACTATGGTAGAGTTAACATGATTATTCCAGCAATAATAACCTCTTACCTTATTAGGGGATGATTTCCCCCAAGCTGTTGAGTCATGTATAGGGGATATTTTTTTGATCTTAAAGCATTTGGATATTCCTCTATAGAGGAGGGTTAATATTGTGACCTATATGCTTCTTGATTCTACCAAGCATTGGTGGGACATGATTACCTAGACGGGTCATCATCGGGGTATAGTCTGGGTAGACTTCCAGACAGCCTTCTATGATTACTTCTTTCCAAAGTTTCTAAGAGTGGACTATGTTAGGGAATTTATGAATCTACAATAGGGTTCTATGTATTTGATGGAATATTTATCTCATTTTATAGAGATTCAGCGCTTCACACTGATAATTGTTGGTGAGATGTTGACAATAGCGAGGCATTTTAAGGATGATCTCATATATTCTATTTTATCTTGTGTGAATGTTTTTTGTTTGTACAGCATTTATGACATTTTGAATCATAACCTCATCACCGAGTGGAACCTGATGGAAGTTGACAGTGTGGGTCGGGGTGGTTTTGTGCCAAAATAGGGAAATGGTTCTTTGAGTAGCAGGAAACATCGCTTAGAGTCTACAAACTAGATGAATATAGTAAGATGACACCTACTGATAGTTATTTGGTATGTCGCCTATGTGTAGATCCAAGTCATAATAAGCCCCAATTTCCCAAAAACCTATTTGAGTGTTGAGGCTTTGTAAGGTTGGGAAATATTTATCTCTTATGCAAGACATTTTCATCTATGCCTAGTGAGAGAGGATCGGTATCATCTTAACCTTTAGGACCAGAATTAGTATCACCTCGCTAGGAAGTTAGCTAGAGTACTACAAGACAATCAGGATAGGGAGGTGGTCATGATCGAGGTATCCAATATCCAAACATTCAACACCAGTAGAGTGGACCTACCCTAGGTAGTCAGGTTATATCTTAGGGCTACAGATCTTGACACATCAATGCAGTGCGGCCCACTCCTGAGTAGAGTGTCGAGCCTTCTATAGTACAAGGTATTATTCTAGTTTCCTCTATGTTAGTATCTTCCTTATTTGACATAGGTGTTTCACATTCTTTAATAACTACAAAAAAAATATAGAAATTATGGGTCTAGAGATAGAGTAATTTGGTGTCATAATGACTCTCGATACACCATTGGGATTTTATCTGAGAACTTAAGTTGCTGTAAGGAATGTCCCCTTGAGATAGGTGGTTTTCTTTTTGTATGGAAACTATTTGTCCTCGAGATGGTGGATTTCAACATCATAATTAGAATGGACTAGTTGGTATCTCACCAAGACCATGTTGATTAATATAACTAATGGGTGTCTTTCACAACACCTGGGGGAAGTGCCTATGTTCACAAGGGTGAATGGGATGTCTAGGTGAGTCGATATGAACTGGAGCATCATGGAATTGGTGGAGTGACAACCCAAATATCTAGTCTCTTTATGATTGATCAAGGAATGTGGCATATGGAATTCCCTCATTTTATGGATCTTTTAGGGAAATTTTCCCTGAAAAATTTTATGGATTACCTCCTTTAAGATAGGTGGAGTTCACTATTGAGCTAGTTCTAAGAGAAACACTGATGATCATTCCTCACAAGATGCACCCACTGAGCTCTATGAGATCAAGAATTAGTTTGAGTACTTGGAAGATAAGGGATTTATACAACCCGGTACTTCATTATAGGGTTCACCTATCATTTTCTTAAGAATGCAAACAATACCCTTAGATTATGTGTTGATTACCAATGGTTTAATTAGGTCCTGGTAAAGAACAGGTATCCACTACTATGAATAGATGTCCTCTTTGATCATCTCCAAGGAGTAAGGGTTTTCTCCAAGATTGATTTTAGGATAGGTTATCATTAGGTTCATGTGAGACCATCAGACATAACACATGCTACATTATATAGTAGATATAGCTTGTATGAGTATTTAGTCATGTCATTCGGTCTCACGAAAAATCCTTCAGTATTCATGGATCTAATGAGTTGGGTTTTTCACATATATCTGGATTCATTTTTGGTAGTCTAAATGGATAATATCTTGGTGTATTCCTGCACTCAATATAACCATTAAAAACATCTTGAGACAACACAAAACACACTAAGAGAGAACCACCTATATGATGAAATCACAAAATTACACTTTTGGATTGACAAGGTACACAACCCATGTCACATCATCTAAGAGGAAGAAGTATCTATTGACCTAGAAAAAGTGATTTTTTTAGTTTCATGGGATCAGTCAAAGAAAATATTTGACATACATAGTTTCTTGGGTATGGTTGGATACTACATGTATTTCATTCAAGACTTATCATGCCTAGCAGCACCTCTCATGGGATTGACTAAGAATGGTGAAAATTTCTTATGGTTTTAAGTGTGTGAGAAATACTTTTAGGAGATAAAAGGGATACTAACTTCAATGTTGATTCTGATTCTTCTAGAGTTTAGAAGAATATATATAGTTTATTTTGATGCTTCAGGCATCAAACTGGGCGTTGTTCTAATCTAGATATATTGTTTAATATTGTACTATTCTCAGTATCTAAGGCCACACAATAGTAATTATCTAACTCATTATCTCAAACTGATAGTTATAGTTCATGCCTTTCATTTTTGGAAGCACGATCTACTAGGATATCATTTTTCAGCATATAAAGACTAAAAAAGTCTCAAATACATCTTTACATAGTGTGACTTAAATATTAGGTAGTGGAGGTGGTTTTAATACCTACATTCTTTTGATTTTGAGCTTGTTTGTACACCTAGGAAGGTAAATTTCATTGCTAATTCACTGATCTAGAAGAATTATACATTTGCAGTGCAGGAGGCCTATAGTGAGTGGCAGTTGATGGCCCTATTTTTTGAGATGAGCATAGAGGTCCATGAGAATCACAGGAAATATATCCTTATAGCCTTAGTAGTGAAGTATTCTCATCTAGAATGAGTAAATATGATACATCTTTATAAACACAAAGGCTTGGTCCTTGGGAGAGTGTTTGAGAAAGGACCCATCTCTTAGTTGGGTTGTTGATAGGAATGAGGTCCTTCAAATTCATGGATGCATATGGATTCCTATAAACATACGGGAGGAGTTGTTGTGAGAGTCACATACCTCCATTTTTATAGTACATATTGGTGTCACCAAGTTATATCATGACTTAATCCACACATATTTGTGTCCAACGATGGAGGAAAACAAAAGGTTTTTTTGCTTGGTGTTCCACTTATAAACACGTGAAGGTGGTGTACCAGTGACTAGTAGAGATTTTTCAATGATTTACCATTCCTGATTTGAAATTAAATTACATCACTATGTAATTCATGATGGGTTTATATAGGTCACCTCAAGTAGGTGATTTTTTATGGGTTATCATTGACCAGATAGCCAAGGTCTCCCACTACCTACCTATTAGAGAGGCCTTTTCAATATACAATCTTAGGAGGCTTTACATCTGGCTAGTTATAGTCCTTAACGGTGTTCCCCATAGGGATGATTGTTTTATGTCACAATTCTGAAAGGGGTTATAGAAGGATCTTGGTACATAGGTGCTTCTGAGAACATCCTTCCACCCACAGACTGATGTAAAATATGAGAGTAAGATTCATATTTTAGAGGACATGATCCAAGTATTTGTCCTTCATTTTGGAGGTTCTTAGGATAAAAACATACCTCGTTCTGAGTTTACTTACAATAAAATATTTTAGGAAACTATACATATGGATTAATATGAGGCCCTATATGGTATTCTATGTTTTTCATCTTTGTACTAGAAAGATATAGGTGAGGTAGAACTATTGGGACCTCATCTCATTCAGGAGATCTCAAAACAGGTTCAGTTTATTCAAAAGCATATAGTTACAACGCAATCTATGTATAAGTCTTATATTAATCATCACCACCAACCTTTAGAGTTCGAGGAGGGACATTGGGTCTTCCTTTGAGTTTCTCCTAGATTGGGTCATAGACGGATTCAATGACATGGAAAATTATCACCTCATTACATCGATCCTTTCAACATCTTAGAGATAGTTGGGTGGGTAGCCTATTGGTTAGCCTTACCTTAGAGGTATCAAGCCATGCATGATGTCTTCCATGTATCTAAGATTCTCTATTACCTTTCATACCCATCTCAAACTTTTGATCCAAAAGATGTTGAATTGGAAGTTAATTATTCCTTTAAATAGTACCCTATTAGGATTGTTGATTGAAGCATGAAGGCTCTCTGAGGCAGGCTAGTTTCTATAGTATGGGTGTTATGGAAACATGGCCGTGTATAGGAAGATACCTAGGAGAGAGAGGTTGATGCACATGATCAGTGCCTAGAGATATTTTCATATGATGCTTTACCACCCTCATAAGGGAAACTCGTAGATGAGTTGTTTTAAGGAGGGGAGATTATAAGATTCTAATTTTTCCCTTAAGGTATAGATGCTTTAAATTATGATTTAAATCTTTCTTTTTATCCTTATGTAAGTTAATAAGAGTACAAGGAGTGGTTCAAAATTATTCAAGTTTATTTCAAACCCTGTATCTCTGTATTTTGAAAAGAATGAATAAAGCACACTGTTTGTACATGGTTTGTGTTAACTGTTCAACTCAACCATGTGGGTGCTTCATTAAATTGAATAGGGGCACATATTTGGTTTTAATCATGCTCCTCACGTTGCACGACCTTGTGGGATTCTCCAGTGGGATGAAGGGGGTTGTATGGTTTTTCCAAACCATGTGCTCAGGGCCTCACCCAGTTCCACTTAACTAGTATAGGCTCATGGTTGGGTATATAGTTTTGAAAACCATGTGGCCAAACTACGAGTCTGTTTAAAAATGGGGTAAATTGACCACTTTTCCCTTTTCAGCTTAAAAACTCAAAACCCCTCTTCTACTTTCCTTCTCTCTAATAGCCAGCTATATGGGAGGTTCCTCCTTCCATTCTTCCTAGGATTTGATCCTTTGACTCCATCTAAGCTCTTTTTTCATCACCTTTTATCACATTGTATGTGTATTAGTAAGAGAACAAATCCTTTAATTTCATAACCCCTCCCTCCAAAGATATTGAAATGTGGGGAGAGAGATAATGACCACCAAGTCCCACCTCCAATAGGCCCCGGGTTGGTGACTATCATCGAGGGTATAAAAATCTCAATAAATGGGAGGCATTACCCTCTATAATAATGTATGATTGGGAGATAAGATGAATCATCCAAAAAAAATCCAAGACATAATATAAAAATAAATCAAAACTATCCCACATGCATGTATAAAAAACTGATACAAATAAAAGTATCCAAAGTAAAATATCCAAAAGTAAAGATAAAGAAATGACATAGAATCTATCCAAGGTATGAGCTAGTAATGTCCAGTGTGGTCCATGTAATCCTCCTAGAAATATGAAAATAGTTTTATATACATAGGGTGATCATAAAAGTATAATCAGTAAGAAACTCAAATCCTCTCATAAACATGTGAAAGACGTGTACTAATTCACCCGTGATAAAATAGAAGAACTAAATAGAACCTATACAGGTATACTAACCAAACCCCACCTCACCAAGTCACGCTCACCAAATAACACAATCCAAGTAATATAATATAATAAGAATCATATCAATAAGGGTACCCCACACCGCTTTCCCAGTAGTATGTCACTCTCACACCCCAATGTAATATGTCTTGTCACTCCCATATGTTTTATATACCACACTACCCCACAATCACAATCATAACACCTCACCCAAAGATACCTGGGATTATCACCCCACAAGCACGGCCACATCACATCTCTCCCAAATACACCTGATCCACAACACATCCACATCCATAACTAGAGTATCAGGGTATCATATACATGTAGGACGCCAACCTTGTTCCCTCCTCCTACCATGTAGGAACCCTACTAGAAGTCACCCCCAAGCACAGTCATATCATGTCTCACCCGAAAACACCTGGGATATCACATCTCACCTGAAAACACCTAGTTTATAAAAACCAACATCTAATGAACTAAAAGACCTTTGGCTATCACGTCCTATGAAATACCTACCTTGCATGGAAGATATAGTGGGAATGAGAGGGTACCCATCCATCTGTCCTCCTTATTGGATGTCGGGAAAATCACCCCCTGCATGACCATATGGTTTTTGGCATATAGTACTCGACGTGGGTGTGGTGCATATAGAAATCACAAGGAAAATACAATTATATAAATAAAATATAAAAAACTCAAGCCCAACCTATGGGTTCATAACCAAAATATAACCAACTCACAACCCCATAACTTTTTCTACCCCTCTAAATAAATAACACCACACAAGAATTTACAAGACAAGTTTCATATTTCCAACAAATTTCATTTAATAATACTATTATTTTTATTATTTAGAATCAAACACATTTAATACACAACCCATAATTTATTTATTTAATAACCATTTATATCCCATTATCCAAACCAAACCCAAGTCATTTCAATCATTATTTAATAATTATTTATTCCATCACTACCCAGGAATATAGCACAAAGTAACTATCACCTCTCCACCCCAAAATAATTGTGGAAAATTCCACCTCACCACTCCAAAATTATATCCAAACAAACTACCTCACCACCCCAAAAGCATGTCCAAACAAACCATCACCTTGCTACCCCACAAGCACGGCCAACAAACCATCATCCACACATGCCCCAACCACACATCTCCATCCCAAAATCATATCCACACATCACAACACATCAAGGACATTTTAAAATTTTAAAAAAGGGAATTATAACACAAACCATAATCATAGGTAAACCATTTTATTAACCAAATATAAGTGGTTAGACAATTTTTATTTTAGGGTGATATCAGAAAAATCACAACAAAAGTAGTCACAAAACATATATCTAGCACAAACAAAGCCCCAAAAGGACACAATTTTTAGTGGGAAATCAAACTCATACAATCCATTATATCATAATAATAAAAAAGATGTAAAAACATGTGAAACATTCCCCTTTATCCTTTTGATTTAATTTAACCAATTCTTTATCTTTGATTAATCTAGTAAAACCATAATCCATAGATAAACATGAGAAAAAACCCTTTTTATGTTAAAAAATAAAGAGAAATGAGGTATTCCCTACCTTAAGTAATCTTTTCCAACTCGTTTTACATCGTAGGGTGAAGAATAAATTCCTACAAACAACAAGTGAACTACGAGAACATGGATCAACATACATGACACTAAAGGATCATAAAAATGCATCCAGAAGCACACCTAAATCCAAAACAACATCATCGCAGAGAATCCCCTAGAGAAGAACAAAATAAAATCACCAAGAAGGGAGAAGAAACTACCACAAATCAACCATGAATTTTTAGTGAGGATCAACCAGAACCAATGGATTGAAGAAAGAGGAGAGGAGGGATGAAAGTCCTCTCGAGGTTCCTAGGACTCATCTGGAACAATAGGAAGGAAGTGCAGTCACAGGGTTTGAGAGAAAACCAAGTTATCTAAACTTTATAACTGCACTACATCAGGGATTTACATGACGTGTAATACCCTTTCACATTGTGTAATTTTTCAATTTTAAGTTCCATTGAAAAACACATCACCTCAAAGGATTAAAACCCCAATTTATTACACATTGTGAACCGGTCATGAACAAACTGTGAACTCCACTTTCATGTAATGTAAGCTTTACATGGCATGTATTTTCTACATTAGCTCTTTTGAACCTCCATCCTCCAATGAAAACTCTCAGAACCTCTCATAAACACCTTCAACCACCAAAACTAGAAAATTAACAAATCAAGAAGGCATAAACTGTTATATCATATACCTATTAAATGATTCTCACCCTTGAGAATCCAAAATCAAGCCTAGAAGAAAAGGGTTATGAACAACCACCCTAAGAGATACCTCTCAAAGATCTCTCCACACCTTAACATTACCACCATCCAAAGCACACCAAACCAAATGGTCAAAAAATATATCACACAACCTCACCACCACACAATCACAAGATGCCTCCTCTCACACAACCACACTTCCACACAACCATTGTAAAACCATCTTAAAATCCATGTATCCCAAACCAAAAACCATTAAAACTAACAAACTACACTATTCTAAACACATGAATCATGAAATTTCATCCTCCGTGTTAAGATACTATTATTTCTAGGTGGCGTTGACTCACCTGTATAGGTTTAATCGCATCAAAATTAATGCATCTCGATTATGAATCAGGTCCAACTATTTTCATATGTTAGGTATTTATCGCACATAATACATCACAAAATAGGGAAAACAACTCATCTCAAAAAAAAAACAAGTATCCAAATGTCACATCATAAAGAAAAATGGAGCAAAGAAAAACTCAAAACTATTTTGGGTACTGGGAATGCATCTGCATCTCTCACTCCAGAGTACTCTCCTCTAGGATACCATAACTCCACAACACATGAACCAAAATAATGGTTTGTAAACTCAGTGCTTTCTCTTGAAGATCCTGGATCTCTATTGGATTCTCCGAAAATGTCACATCATCCTAGGTATCCAACTCTCCCCATTCAATGACCTGAGTGTCATTGTGAGTATACTTATGAAGATAAGAGATGTGGAAGATATCTTGGATCCTCTCCAACCATGGTGGCAACACAAACCAATATTCCACTTTTCCAACTCACCCCAACACCTCAAAAGGGCCCATAAAACCTATAATAAATCTTACTCCCTCTACCAAACCTCTACTTCCCACATCAATCTGAAAACTTCAAGAACACATGGTCTCTAGTCTTGAACTCCAAGGGCCTCCTCCTATGATTAGCATAAGACCTATACCAGTATTGCACTCCTTTCATCCTCTCAAAAACAAGTCGAACCTTCTTTTTCATGGTCTACACCATATTAGGACCAAGAAATTATGCATCCCCAACCTCTATTCATCACAATAGAGAACAACAAGATATTTTGTACAAATATTATAATGGAACCATGATAATGGAATGGTGATAACTAATATTATAAGAAAACTCAACCAAAGGTAGGTGTCATACCCAAGATCCACTAAAGTCTAAGACACATGCCCACAATATATCCTCTTATGTTCAGATAGTCTTCTCCATCTTCTCATCCATCTGAGGGTGAAAAGTAGTTTTGAGGCATAACTAAGTTCTAAAAGAATGTTGTAATACCATCCAGAATCATTAGGTAAAATGTATGCCCCGATCCAAGACTATGGACCTCATAAATCTATGAAACTACACCACCTCATCCATATACCTATTATCCAAGGCATCCACTACACCTGAATCCTTGATTGCTAAGAAGTGGGTTTTTTCATCAACCGATCAATGATCACCCTGGTAGCATCATAACCTTCTTGAGTCTTGGGTAGACCTGTGAAAAAATCTATTGATATTTCATCCCATTTTCACTTAGGAACATCCAAGGACTAAAAAAATCACCAAAAACATGATGTTTAGACTTTACCTGCTGGAAAACCAAGCACTTCAACAAAAACTCCACCACCACCCATTTTATCCTATGCCACCAAAATTGCATCCTCAAACCACGATATATCTTGGATACTTCTGGGTGTGCTGCCAAATTTGATCTATGAAACTCATAAAGTACTCCCCTGTACATCGCTACTGGAATAAAAACCCTCTTATAAAACAATATCTAGTTCTGACCATCCTCTAACCATCCCTTTGGATAATCACCATGGAAAACATGATCACACATCACCTCTATCTCTAAGTCTCCCCACTGAGACTCTTCCACCCACTAAAAAAGATAATACTACACTATAATCTAAAAAATAGCCTCAAAATCATCCACCCTTTCATCTAAGTGAAAGTCTTCCAACTCCTCCATCACTCTCCAAGAATCCATGGACTACTGAACCACATCTTTATAGGACTTCTTGCTCAAAGAACCAACCAAAACATTCCTCTTTCCTAAGGAGTAAGAGATGTCAAAATCATAATCCTGAAGATACTTCATCCACCTCTACTGCCGAAAATTTATATCATGCTGAGAAATGATATGCCTCAAGCTCTTGTAATCCATGAAGACCACAAAGTGCTTCCCAATGAGGTAATTTTTCCACAACTTCAGCTTAAACACAACCACTTCCATATCTATATCATGAGTGAAATAAATATTCTCTTGGGGATGTAACTTATTAGACCCATAAGAGGTCACTTAACTATATTTTATCAATAAAAATCCCAATAATAGATGGGAAGCCTCAGAAAATACCTCAAACATCACCCCCTTCTTAGGAAATTGAAGCACTGGAGCACTGACCAACTCCCCCTTTAGTTAAACGAACATTTTCTAGCACTGGTCAGTCTATACAAAATTCTGATCCTTTCTTGTAAAATATTTCAATGGGGCTACAACTAGAGAGAAATCAAGTACAAACCTCTGATAATAACCTGCAAGAAAAAAGGAAACTATGAACCCCTTCCACGTTCTTGGGTACTTCCCAAGAAAAAACTACCATAACCTTCAAAGGGTCCACTACCACACTATTATGAGATACCACATGCTTGAGTAAATTCACCTCTCATGTCCAAAACATATAATTTGACAAATTTATATAAATATGGTGGTGTTGAAGAACCTTTAATATAGTTCTGATATGATTATAATGATTCTCCTATAACTTTGAGTAAATCAACATATCATCAATGAATATGAAGAAGAACCAGTATAGGAACTCATTGAACTTGGAGTTCATTATCCCCATAAACAAACCTAGTGAATTCATAACATCGAATGGAATGAATAAAAACTCAAAGTGACCAAATATGCATCTAAATGGAGACTTCAGAATGTCACCCTCATTCACCCTCTACTGGTGATATCCAGACCATAGATCAGTTTTTAAAAACCAACTCTCCCCTCTTAATTGGGAAAAAAGATAATCTATTATCAGAAGAGGGTAACGGTTCTTGATCATTACCTCATTCAACCTATGGTAGTCTACACACAACCTCATACTATTATATTCTTCCATAGTGAATAACACTGGAGCACCCCACAGTGACATAATGAGCTAGATAAAACCCTTATTCATCTGATTATCTATCTGAATCCACAACTCCCACAACTTAGAAGCTACCATTTGATAAGGATCCATCAAAATCTTAGAAGCACCATGCTATAAGTCTATCTTGAACTCAACATAACATTGCGGGGATAACATCACAACCACCTCTAAGAAAACATCTAGTAACTTCCCAATGACTTTGGGAACCTCTACCATCCCATCATCCACTGATTCCACTGACAACTCAGCTAACAAGGAAAGAAGGGGATCCACACACCGACTGCCCACCTAAAAACTCTACTCGCCAATGAAACCAACATGTTATCCATCCACATCCAAAAAACATGACTCTAATTTGGAAGTTTCCCATAATAGAATGTATGAAATACAACCATTACATGATAAGAATAACATTTTATGGATACATTTGTAGTAAGAAAATATCCCCACAAGATTGATGTGGCCCCATCATCAATCTACATCAAAGGCACACATCAAACAAGTTGGTATGGCCTCCAAATGGCATAGTCAAAACTAGGGGAATGGAAAGTCTCTCTATGTATATTCCAAGATCATAGAATAGAGTGGGTGTGATAAATGAGTGTGAAGCTCCAAAATCAAACAAGGAAGAAACATGGGTACTAAACAAACTAATCATACCTATGGTGATATCTGGACCCTCTAGCACTTCAACATCCACAGCGTACAACTGACCATAACCAGTTCCTTATCCTCATCACTAACATCCACCTCCGTAACCACACTTGGTTTGAGGTATTTAAACATAAGTAACATCCTGAGGTCGGGCTCTACCTTCTCCATGTCCCCTTAGTGGAGCATAAGCCTTCTAACCCTACTGTTGGAACATTCCCACTAGAAACTGTTGTTGAGGATAGTACTGAACTATTCCACCTCCACCAAACTGATATCAGGGAACCACTAGGAACTAGTTCTAGATATGGCCATAAACCCCACAACCAAAACACACTGGAAAAAATACCTCAGGAAAATCATGGAGAGAACTAGTCTTAGAAGGTCGGAAAGGAATCTTCTGAGGTCGAATCTCTACTAGCAAAAACCTTGAAGGTACTGCCACCTAAGACCTACCACTAATAACTAGTCTACTCAAGGAACCCTACTCATTCCCCCTCACATTAAACCTCTTCACAATTTCTTCCACTCAATCACCTCTACCTTCTTATGAACCTCCACATATGTTGGCAGTGTAAAAGGAGTGACTGCATACTTGATAGAAGGATAGAGTACATCATCAAAATGTCTCTCACAAGGATCATTTTCTGGAAAAAGATTTGGGAAAAAATGAATAAGGTCCTTAAACTTAATCCCAAAATCCCACACTGACATTCACCCCTATTGAATAGAAAGAATATTCTGCCTCTTCCCTTCCATTATTATTAATTAAGGGAAATCTTCCTAGAACTCTTTCTAAAAGTATACCCATCAAACATATCCCACCTTACACTCTCCTAGATAAAACATCCATCACTGATGTGTATCTCCCCACATTTGGAAAACTACCAAAGGGGCCCAGTACTCCACTGGGACCTGGATCAAACTGAAATCTATCTCAAGCTCCTCTATCCATATCTCTATCTCCATATCTAAGACACTGTCCACATACTTTTTAAAATCCTATCAATGGAGATCCTGAAAATCCCTCTTCCAAGCCTCATCCTCCTCTATATAATCAACCCTATGGAAATCAACTGGATTAGCCTGCAGAACCAAAAAATTTTGAGTCACATGATAACGATGAATAGGATCCATGAAAATCAAACAAGAACTTCCTAAGCCCGGTAGTAAAGAATTTTATTAAGATTCATTTTAATTCACTTTATTCATTTTAAATTTACCAAAACAACCCAATTCAAACAAGAGAACATTTCATCCTGATGTATGTACATCTCCTAGGTCTCTACCCTGCAAACAAGTCCACCTCACTTGGTCATTCAATAAGCTCAGAGTTTGTGCATTGGATCATGGGGGGCCCTAAAATCTCATGTCTTAGCCAGTCTCCCCAACCCATGCCACACACCAAGGTAAAATAGAACTATTTCCAAACCAACCCATACAATACTCATTGTTCCTAACTCTAACCTTCATCCTATCTCTCAACCATCACCTTTGATACCACTCTTTCATGGACCCTCCCTCTAAAGACTCTGAAATGTAGGGATATAGATAATGAACCTTGATTCCTACCTCCAGTAGGCCACAAGTCGGAGACTAGCATCGAGGGTATAAAAATCTCAATAAATGGGGGGAATTACCATCTGTAATAATGTAAGATCGGATGATAATATGAATTATCCAAAAAAACTCCAAGACATAATATAAAAAGAAACCAAAACCTTCCCACATGCATGTATAAATAAAAATGATAAAAATAAAAGTCTCCAAAGTAAAATACCCAAAAGTAAAGATAAAGTAGTGAAATAGAAGATATTGCAGGTCTGAGATAGTAATTTATATTATGTTCCACATAATCATCTTAGAAGCTTGAAAACAGTTTTATAGACATAGGGTGAGCATACAAGTATACTCAATAAGAAAACCAAAGTCTCTCACGCACATGTGAAAGAAGCATACTAATGAATCCATAATAAAATAGCAGAACCAAATATAACCTATACAAGAATACTTACCAAACCCCAACTCACCAAGGCACACTCACGAAATAACACAATACAAGTGATATAATATAACACGAAGCATATCGAAAAGGGTACCCCGCACTACTTTCCCATTGGTATGTCACTCTCACACCCAAACATTGTATGTCCTGGAGCTCTCATATCTTCTATATACCATACCAACCCATAAGAATAGTCACCACACACCTCACCCAAAGACACATGGGCTCATCTCCCTACAAGAACGACTATATCACATCTCACTTGAAGACACCTAGGCCACGACACATCCATAACCATAACCAGAGTAGTAGGATATCAAAAACATGTAGAAAATCAACCTTGTTACCTAATCCTACCATTCATGACCCCCACCATAAGCTACCCCATATGCATGATCCTTCACATATCACCAAAAAAAACATGGTCCACCTCCCCATAAGTATGGTCACATCTTTCTTGAAAACACCTTGGCTATCACATCTCACCCAAAGACACCTGGGCTATCACAACCACCATCTAATTCACAAACAGACCTCCAACCATCACATCCTATGAAATACCTACCTCACCTGGAAGGGAGAGTGGGAAAGAGTGGGTACCCATCCATCCATCCTCCTCATAGGATGTCGGAAAAAACACCTCTCGTATGGATATGTGGGTGTCGGTATATAGTGGTTGATGTGGGTGGGTGCATATAGAAATAAAAAGGAATATACAAGTATATATATATATATACAATATCAAACACTCAAGTCCAACTTATGGGTTCACAACCAAAATCTCACACTCAAAACATCATCACTTTTTATTCCACCTTTAAATGAATAACATTGCACAACAAGATACAAACCACATTTCACATTCATAAAGAATTTCATTTAATTATCCTATTCTTTTCATTATTTAGCATCAACCACATTTAACCAAACAACCCATATTTTATTTATTCATTAAAAATTTATATCCCATTAACCAAACCAAACCCCAGTCATTTCATTCATTATTTAATAATTATTTATACAATAACTACCTGGGTATCTATAACAAAATAATCACCACCCTAAAAGAATAGAAAAACAAACCACCACCCTACCCCAAAATCATGTCCAAAAACCACCTCGCTTCCCCAAAAGTATGGACAAACAAACCATCACCTCACCACCCCAATAGAACAGACAAAAAACCATCATCCCCACATTCCCAAACCACACATCATCATCCCAAAAGCATGACCACACATCAAAACACATCAAGATGATTTTAAAAATTTACAAATGGGATTTTATCACATTCCACTTTATTTTAGGGGCGTTATCACACAAACCATAATCCTGGGGAAACCATTTTTTTACCAAATATAAGTGGTGATATGATTTCCATTTTAGAGTGATATCATAACAATCACAGCAAAAGTAGCCACAACACATGTATCCAATGAAAATGAATCCCCTAAAGGCCATAATTTTCAATGGGGAATAAAAACAGTACTATCCATCATATCACACTAATAAAAAATATATAAAACATGTGAAAAATTACCTTTTACCCTTTAAAATTCATTTAACCAATTATTTATCTTTGATTAAGATAGCATAAGTATAATACATAGATAAACATGAGAAAAAACCTCCAACATGATACACAATAAAGATAAACAATGGATTACCTACCTCAAATAAGATTTTTCAACTCACTACGCACCATGAGGAAAAGAAGATATGCCCTCAAACCACAACTGCACCATGAGAAATCATGGATCAACCTACACCACACTAAAGGATCATCAAAACACACCTCGATCCAAAACAATATTACCACAGTAAATCTATGGGAGAAGCATGGAATAAAAACACCAATAAGGGAGAAGAACCTACCATGGATCAACCATGGATTTCTAATAGAGATAAAATGGAACCAATGGATAGAATAAAAAGTATAGGAGAGATGAAGGTCCTCTCAGGGTGCTTATGACTCACCTATAACTAGAGAAAGGAAGTGTGACCATAGGATTTGAGAGAAACCCAAGAACTCCAAACTTTATAACTACACTATATCAGGGATTTATACGAAGTGTAATCCCATTTCATGTCATGTAATTTTGTGATTTTAAGTTCCTATAAAAAAATGTTGCCACAAATGATTAAACACCTGATTTATTACACATCATTAATTTTGGATTTAGTTCCCTAGAGACAAATTTTCTGTACTTCATGATAAACATGTATTAATTAACTATGTATCCCATCATGATTGTTCTTTTGTGTGATATAGCATGTGATAATGTCCTAAGAGTATTTTTTCACTAAAAGGTCATAGAAGTTTCATACTATGATGAGAACCCGAAAGTTCTATGACACTATTCTTAAATATGTATTATATGGCTGGATGATATCATTTTAAGGAACAAAAATGATAAAGTCTATTATGGGTGTAGACTAATAGGACTTTGAGACACCTTCTAATGGTGTACATTATTGGTAATATCCAGTAGGATTTTATGAGAACGAGTCTTGACATTAGGATATCCACATTTGTAAGTGTCATTGGATGTTTCTATCTATGGATGTGTGTATTGGTCCTTAGACTTTAAAATTATTATTAATGAATATTATGAGTCACTTACTTTGATTTATTGATGAAAACCATGATAACAGATGTTCATGGTGGGTTAGGATATGTTGGGTGCATCATGAGTAATATTTCATAATGAATCATCTGAGAAAGGATTTATCCCTTCTTTTCATTTATGGAAGGTAATATCTCATGCCCTTTTATGGAAATGATATATCCTATATAAATACATGTCCATGGTGTTATATATGCAATTTCTATTTTCAGAAATTCAAAGGAATAAATATTGATCATATAGGTTGATGGTATTGGCTTGGAACCTACTCAATTAGATATATTGTGATGAAGGTATTATATTACACAACAAGAATTCGTAAGTGGTAACATGTCATTTTGGTATTAAATTCTTTATTTATGGGTTCCTTAGCATGTTACTAGATGATAACCTTGGACATTAGGTAGGTTCACCTAATTCCACTGAGAAAGAGGCCTAGAGGGCCACAAACAAAGTGTATCCAGAATCTCGGTTAAATAATTTATTATTTATTATTTAACAGGTTAAATAGATATTATTCCCAGTCATGGTTTAATAATTATTCATGTATTACTGAAAAAAATTATTCCCTTACTAGTTATTTGAGAGAATATATTGTTAGTGTAATATTGAAAAAATATTTTTTTTCTATTTGTTGAATAAAATATTTATTTATTTATCAGTTAATAATGCAGTGGTGTTTATTTAATAAATAAATAATCATTATTCAAGGCCTCATAAATATTGTGGATTAATAGAGGACTGAGTTAAATGGTCTGGTGAGAAAAAATAATATTAAATATTATTTAATTAAATAATATTTAATTATAATTCACAAGATAATCATGTGTCGAGAAATAATAATATTATTATTATTATTTGACATGGGTTTTTTCTATGATTAAATAAAAAAATTAATGGAACTTGTGCAATTATTTTATTCTAACCTTAGTTATATAAATACACAACTATATTATTTTTCTCATAATCTAGTTCAGTTGTGCACAACAGAATCAGTGAAAACCTCTCAAGACTAGAGAGCTCTATTCTCCAAGAATGCTCTCAAGAACGGAGAGTAATCCTCCTCCACCAGATCAAGAAGAACACTTTGGAAGTGATTCTTGAGGCGATCAAAGGTGGAAGACCCAAGCATAAGGATCTTCCATGTTAGAACTGATAGACTTCTTTGGGGGAGTCCAAAGATTCTTGGAACACATGTGGATCACTACTATAGGAAATCTATGCTTGGTTTCTACAACACAACGATGGTTCACTGCAGATCTATCAACAGAAACATCAACAAAGAAAGGATTCCTTAGAGTTAAATCTTATTTAATTAAATTAATTATAAAAAAATATGTGTTTATCTCCTCTCTCTTGGTTCTGGCATGATTAACCTATCTGATTTCATTGATCAATTATATGAATCACAGCATTCATCATCGTAGGGATCTCATATTGATCATCAATCACGACAAAAGAAAAGTTGGGTACCTCCCCACCCACACTTCCATTGAACCCAGAACCTATAGGGAACTAGCCCTACACAATCCATGAACCCCACTTTCACATTGTGTATGCTTTACACAACATGTATTTCCTACAACAGTTCTGTTGCACCTCCAACATCCACTAAAAACTCACAAAACCTCCCTCAAACAACTCCAACCACAAAAACTAGTAAATTAATGAACCAAGAAGGAATATAACATTATATTTACCTTCCTATCTTCATTTACCTTGTCATCATAATCATTATTTTAGTACAATATAATATTCCTTATTTTTTGGGAATTTGTCTATTTTGCTGATTTCTTCAATTCTAGCTTGAATTAAATGACAACAATAGATGAGGGTTCATCTGCCAACCTAAGGTAGGTGGTCTAGTAATATTTCACTAAAGATGAGTCATTCTATATCATGTGACATCATTCCATAAACTGTACTTTCTATGCATTTCCTTAACATTATAATTTTCCTTATTCTAAATTATTACCCATGTTAGAAATGTTTCATATACCCTTGTTTATGTTAAGTGGTCACCCACCTCGACAAGTGAGACCCTTTAGAGTTTTATTATGTGATTACCTTGAATTATTAAATTTTTATATGGTAAAACCAATTTCTAAGTGGTCTTGTATTGATTCCTAAATGAAATGACTACCTTGAATTAAATGGGAGTGAGTGGTATGACCACTTCATGTGACTTTAATATGAATAAGGGATGTTCCCCTTAGTTAAATGGAATGTTAAATGATATGTAATTCATTCATTGGATTGTATTAAATCATTACTAGCCTTTATTATAAAAATGTGATTTATGGTCATGGCATCCCATATATTTGTGACACTCAGACACGGAGTCCCATATATCTATGACACTCAAGAAAGGAGACCCATAAACATATGATATCCCAGAATGACATCTCATATACATGTTATCCTCAGGCATGGAATCCCATATACTTATGATAATTTGGAATGGTGTCCCATATACATATGATATTTGCAAAAGGCATCCCATGTACTTGTGATACTCAGGCAAGGCAACCCACATGATTCATGATCACTAGGCATGGCATCTCAAATGAAGTGTGAGATATAGGGATGGTTTCCCTCATTAAATGTCATAACTGATCTTGGAATCCCATATTTTGATACACAAACATTGAACCCATATGATTCATGACACCTGGGCATAGTGTCCCAAGACTTTCTGTGAGACTCTTACAACTATCAATGGGTGCCTGAGTCACGCCTCGGGTCCTAGCTATTAGAAGTATCTATATATATGGATATAAACATCACTACTTATATATAACATATATACACATAAATATATATATATATATATATATATACATACTTACACATATTATCCCATGTTTAGAGATATTCCAGCTTAAGAAAAGGCATGTAGTGTTGTCTTGGTGTACTTTATAAACCAGAGCTAACCTATTTACTATTTATATTTATTCTTACATTATTACGCATGGAAACTACTCATTTTATATATAATATATTGATTATACTGGACACTATTGGTGTTTGCTAACTAATTATATCTCACACCCTATTTAGGATGTCATTTGGTAATTGAATAGATCTTATGAATGTAGGTAGGGACAAAGGGAAACATATAGATTTAGATGCCAAATTTTACTAAACTAGGATAGAGAATGACAGTAGAGGATCGATCATATTCTATTGATGCTATTAGAGATAGTTTTTGGCATTTTTTATTTTTTTATGGCATGTTTTATATTCTTGTACCTCTGTATCCCATGTATATACCCTTTTGATTAGAACATTACATGAGAAACATTTTGTATATTATAATGATTATAATTTTAGCTCTTTATTGTATTTGGATGGTTTATACTTCCATAGTTCACTCATTATATATTTTCTACTGATAACTATTATTATACACAGTTGTGCTCCACTCTGACCATGAGGGTATACTCTCCCCACCATACAACCATAAACCCTTAATACTAGTAGGTAGCCTCTGGCATTCAGGGAAGCATGGTTGAGGCCTTGTGGCCAACTGGGTTTGGTTACTTATGACTGAACTAGGTTCGGGACATCACATCCATGATTCTGGAGAACTAATACTCTTTGTTGTTTGGGGGTGGTGATGTTTTGAGTTCATTATGCTTCAATGTATTCTCTCTATTTTATTCTAAGAATTTTGGTAGTGGTTAAATTGATTTTAGTGAGTGGTCTCCCTACTTTATATATTGTTCTGATTTATCTTCATTTTAATATATATTCCCTCCCAACACTATTTAAGTAATACATACAATGGGGTTTGACTTGGATTGTGTCGGTCTATGAAGAGGTCAATGAATTGACTTTAGGAAGAGTATTATCTCACATATAGAGATCTTAGTGTACTGTAATAACAATTTAAATGGGAGGGTGTAGAGTAACATTATTTGATATCTACATTGAATATAAAAATGAGATTATATTTTTAAATAACAATGA
The DNA here is from genome assembly GCA_963277665.1 of Viscum album. NCBI lineage: Eukaryota > Viridiplantae > Streptophyta > Magnoliopsida > Santalales > Viscaceae > Viscum > Viscum album. Next base: position 1,708,594,735 of record OY728129.1, read on the forward strand.
TAATATCATCATTAACTCATAAGAGAAAAAAAATTCTTTATTACTAACCTCCTTGTGTCTTATTTATCATTTTTCTATATTTTTATATCGTATATATTTTCCAAAATCCTCATTGTTATTTTTTTTATTTAGTGGTATATTTTATAGATAATAAATAGTTATAAAATAAAATTAGTGCATTCTAGAGCCATCCTTGAGAGATTGACCCCAAGTTGCAAACTGTGATAGGAAAATAAGAAAATATTGAGTTGATATTCATGATAAATATTTCTATCATATATCTATAAGTTCCACCAATTTGTATGAACTAGATTTTAGGATGAATTGGGCCTCATGTGTGTGGGATGATGAAGGTATGAGTTAGAATGGTCTCAAGTAAATGAATTAATAAATTAAATTATATATTTTTAATGTTGAGAATAATGATAATTGAATTTATTCCTCAAGATATTTAGGATTTATTTAAGTATAAAAAGTGAATATGAGAAAAAAAAATTGAATGAATGTTATTTATCTAAGATTATTTAAACTAATTCAAGAGGAATGAGTAAAGTAAATGGATCATATTTCATCCAGAGATATTTTATAGTGTTACATTTTTATGATGAAATATTCATGACATTTATGATAAGTTTAAAAGTTAATTGGTGGTGGTTTTGGGTCCATTTTCTATATTAACTTTCATAAAGACAAAAATATAATTTATAAAATTATTAACCTAGGTATAAATGAATATTTTAAGCTAAGATAAATTCATAGAAGTCCCCGTACAAATTATCTATCTTCCCTATCATTACATTAAGTTCTATATAAATAAATCGATAGAGAAACCAGATCAGATTAATCCCACCTTATAAAATTGATTCACTGTTATTAAAAAAATTAGATTTTTATTATAAGGTTAGTATATCACCCATTCTAGCTCACAAGAATCTATGATTGATTCAAAAAGAGAAATTATTAATGTATGAATGATCTATATGGGTTCTTGTTTGGATGCTTTGAGGTATGACACACCAACAACAGATAGATCGCAGTAACTTTTCAAGAATGAACGAGGTATGGTTTTGTTAATTTTTTTCATACTAATTATTTATTACACACATTCCATGATAGGAAATAGCTAATATCTTTCATGGTCAATTTTTTTATGATAGATCCACTCTATGAAATTTAAAATACAAATTTATCATGCTTCCTCCACATACTTGGTTCCTTCAGTTTCCCATAACACATAGGGCCCCAGTCTTTATTTTACATCATGTGTTGTAAACAAATATATACAAGATTTGGGTTATTTGGAAATAATTAAATATGAGTTTTTTTAAGGAAAAACGAGCCAAAAAATTAAATAAGTTTTGATAACTGATATAAAATATTGACCATATTCTTGTAATGATTTCATCTCCAATTTTCATAGTGTATTTGATTGCATTGTGTGCACCTCTTATGATTTTTTAAAAATATTTTTTATCTCAATCAAAATAAATTTTTTAAATTGAAATGTTGTAAGATCATAATACCAGATGGTATTAATCAACTATCTTCATGAAATTACATGTCAATTTCTTTGTCTTATATATAATTTCATGTCATTTTTCATTGAATCAAATGATTTTGTTTATGGCATTGATATCATGATATATAAGTAAGATAAACCCAAAAAAATTAGGAAATAATTTTTTATGATAGATCAAGGCTTATCAATCCATGAAATAATGATGGGATTAATATCATAACCTATAAAAGATATAAATCTTGTCTCTTTACCAAGAAATTCAATATCAAAATAAATCATTAGAGCTTGAATATTTTTATAAATCTAAAAAAACTTCCACACCATCTCAAAAACATTGGGTAGTAAGGATGATGGGGTATGATTCTAATGTGGTGTTTCATATAGGGGAATATGGCTATTAGAGGTACCTCAATTACTTTTTCATATTTTTTCCATGTACATTCACAACAGGTTGAATAATTTTTTATTTAAGATGACCATTTGAGCCAAATTATTTATAAAATTAAAGACTGGTCTTAAATATCTAAATAATTATAATAAATAAAATGGGAAACATTTCATTATAAGGGAAAATCTTCTATGGGGAAGTATTTTATTTTTTATTTACATTGTTCTATCAGAGGAGTTATTCTAAATGAAATAAATAATATTTAAAGGAAAAAATCCAAATAATACCTCCTTTAAATAAGAACCACTATGAATCAGTTTGTGAATATAATATCTATAACAAGGTAGAAATCGTCATAAATATTATTCTTTTTAGATTCCAATTTCAATCCTTGGATAACACACCCTTTCTTATTCAATTTTATATATTTTTTGAAGTAGATTCTTTTATAGAGGGAACATGGGCCTCAGCCCAATTGGTGAGGACTCCGAAAGTGCATCCAAGAGACCCAGGATCAAATCTAGGTGGAGACATATTTCCAGGGGTATTATAGCAGGCACTATAGTAGGCACTGTAGTAGGTATTGTAGCAGTTACTGTATTAGGTGTTGTAGAAGCTGAAACTATTCATCTATCTGAGCCTTCGGGCCATCAGTTTGGTCCTTAGGTCCTATAAGGATTTTAGGCCACCCAAGTCCCTCAGGCCAGTTGTCTCTCAAGGACTTCAGGCCACCTTAAGGCCTTCAGCCCACCCCAAGGCATTCAGGCTACATGAAATATGCATATTTATCAGTCATGTTACAAGGGATAAGGCTCCAGATGAGGATTAAAAGCTGGATCTTTCACCAAATAAGAGCTAACCAGAAATATAAGAATGAAAGGGTATGGCATTTCCATCGGTACCGGGCATATTTATCTCTACACAGGAAAGCTATCCGACCAACCTTGTGAAGGTGGAGTACTGATATCATGACATTTTCTGGGGAGTATCAGTTCCAAGTTGTCTTTTTTAGGTGATTCCCTTAAGACCTATGGGTCATGTAATTGTCTCTTAAGCCTTTGATCCTTATAAGGGTTCCACCTCACCCCTTGAAAGGAGGATTATAAAAAATAAAGGCCTTTAGGCCATTAAAAAATCAATAAATGAAATATCCCTAAACACATCAACATGAAACTTTGGAAAAACACTTCCATGTTTGGGGATTGAAAACAAAATAACTATAGTAGTGGAAATGTCTAATTTGTCCCTTAATTTTATATAACAACTTGTAATTTTATCAACAAAATTTCTCTTCTTATAATTGTGTCATATTTAGTAATGTAGTATAATACATATGCACCACATGATGAAACCAAAAAAAATTATTATATTAATTTTAAAATTTCATTTAGAGAATAAAAATATCCATAATAATTTAAAATAATACAATGAGATAAAATATAGAAAATAAGATAACTAAAATATGAAAATTCGGATCTGCTCGATCCACCAAAATAACTACACTCACAAACAACACTATAGAAATGAAGAAGACTAATGGAAATGAAATATGCATTTTGAAAATGAAAATATTAAACATTAGATAAAATAGAAGTTAGTTAATAGTGAAAGAAATATGAGTTATTCATAGTAAGTAGGAAACCTATATGACCATTACAAATATGACCATTGGAATAATAATCTGACCATTGGAATAGTAATATAACTATTGAAATAATAATATAAACATTAGGAATAGTAACATGACTATTATAATAGTATACTCACCTATGAAAGTGTAAAATAATATTTAGGTATCTTACAAAATTAAAATATGTCATAGTTATATTATGATACAATTAAATAATTTGTTTAAAATGATAAATTAAATGTTTGTATTTTTGTAAAAGATAAATGTTTTAATTTCGATTTTATAATAAATATAATCATTTAAAAGAAATTTTAGTTTCATAAAATGGATTGATAAATTAATATTAAGTTGTATTATAATAATAAGATTATTTTATGAGACCAAGAGTAGTTTTTCAAAGGGTCAAAAAATTGATCATAATATTAAAATTGGCATTTTTCAAATAAATTGGGATATTATTTAAAACTTAAATTTATCATATTTAGAAAATTATTTTGATAAATTTATTTCATTTTTGGAATCTTCACATTTAAAAATGGTTAAGGTTATTTTTTTGGTATTTTTCTAAAATAGTTGGATTTTGGGTGAATAGTGAAATGTGGTAAATTATGGTATTTAACATTATAAGATAAATACATGAATTTTTGAGTCATGGATGATGTAATAACCCACTAGTTAAAAAAATCACAATTTACTATATATATCCACAATAATCAATACTATTTATAGTCTTGAGCAAAAATAATAAACCAATGAATATAATATTCAAAAACACCCCTCTCCTCCCCTTAAAAATACCACCCCTCACCACCACTTCTCCTCACACCTTATGATACTAAAATATTTATAAATTTATAAAAAAAACATCTTCTCAACACTATTATTCACATCCTATTTTTTCTAGTCTCACAAAAATACCAATTCCATGTTCCTTAAGGGGTTCTTCAAGGAGGAAACATTCAAGAGGTAATATTATCAAACTACATATTTTAAATTATTTTCTTCATCTAAATTCTACTAGACTCCATAATCAAACATAAAATAATTAATATATTATTATAAATATACTAAAATTTTATCTTGTTAATGTTATTCCCATCTTATACTCTCCCTTATTTCATTTCTAAAATGAAAATGTTGTTTACAATATGGTTGGTTCACCACCTCCATGAACAACATATGTTTTTTTTCTCCACCACTTTCAAGGTTGGTCAGAAAAATATTATTATAGTTAAATAAAATTATAATAATTTTATTATAACTTAAATAATTTATTTAATGATTTAATCATCATTTAATTAGATAAAACAAAAAATTTTGTGATGGTTGATAAATCCACCTAAATGAGCTAACTGAATAACGTTAACGTTTTTACAAAATGATTCATCACAATGTTGAAACACAAAAGGATATTTGAGACCATTTAAAATTTGGAATTATATTAATACCATTTCATTTCACTTCTGAATTTGTATTCCCAAATAAAAAAAAACTTCAATAATTATCTACAAGTGATCCGACTTGGAAACCATAAAACAAACACCCACAAAACAAAAAAATTAAACTTTATATCTCATTAGAATATCTATAAATTAATATAATAAATTTATAATAAATAAAATATAGATGTAAAAGGTTCTTAATTAATTAATTAATTAATTAATTTTTTTATCTATGATGTTAAGTGTAATTGAAAACCAATTTTGGAACATAAGGCAAGAGATCTCTCTGAACCACCCTTTTTCTTTGGGTTATGATGTTTATCTATATAAATCACTTTATATATCTCTTTAATGTTATTGAATTATTATAAATTATATATATATATGTCACTCATATATATATATATATATATATCATTTCTCCCTTCCTTTTATGGGTTAATACATTACTTAAGTTCATTTAAAAAATTCCTTATTAAATATCACTTGATTATTATATGAGGAAAGATTATTCAACTCATTTCTTTCCATGGGTAATTCTTATATTTATAACTTATGATTGATTTAATTTTTAGGTGCACATAAGCATGTACATGTTGTGATTCATGCACCCATATATCCCTCTAATTCATTGGATAATGTTTTAGTCTCATGAGATTATATGTATGGGATTAGGTAGTGGACCTAATCCATGATGGGACTCTATCCACCATGTGATATTGTCTTGGTGGTTAGCCTTGACTTATGTTTATGTAATGTTATATATATCTTCCACATTCCTATGTTTTCATGAATTTATTATTCCATGTTCTTTAAATTATTCTTTCATATGATTATTCATGAGTCGTTCCTTTTTATGATATCATGTTATTCCACTTGACTAATATGGTATGATTCTTCATCATGTTTATTCTCTTACTAGGTTTTATAGATAACCCCTTTTTTAATGTATTCTCTTGGTTATCCTATGAAGTTTTATGTGATCAAAGTTATTTAGGATCTCGTTATGGAGAATAAAATAAATATGTTTTTTTAGTTTCCTTTTTATGTATTATGAAAATAGTATTCCAAAGGCGCTAGGTATCTCAATCCGTTTTTGTATTTATTAAATATTTAAGTTAAAAATTATGTAATAATATTTGTAAAAGGCTTGGGTAGCTATAGTTGGTATCATATGTGAGGTATAGTTATTTTTTGGGGTTAGGACAAGAAAAATTTAGTGAGAAACCTAGGGATAAGTGTGAGTATAGAAAAATATCCTAAAATTTTGGTGAAGTCTGGAGTGAGAGGTTTACAAGAAATTACATATCTTTTTGGATAATATAAGTGGTTTTTTTATCTATCATAATTGTATCTAGGGGTAATATTCTCAAAAAGGGTACATTTGGTATTAACTTGATCATCACCTGGTTCATGACAAAGAGGCCTTACTGCCCAATTGGCTTGACACTCCCATGAAATAAGCTTTGAAAATTTCACAAAATATTTATGAACCATTATGAAGGAATTGAATAAATTGTTAGGTTAAAACCCTAATAGGAAAAATTACCATGGATAACCTATATTGAAACTTAGAGACTCATAAGTTTGGATATACTTTTTATTTAAAATTTATTCCTCTTATTTTCATAGTTTCCCTTTTTATATGGTTTTTAGTATGAGTATTAACATTATTTTTTCATTATTTAAGTTAATGGTGGGATATATGAGAAACTATACTAACAACCAATGTCATAGGAAATGTGATGATTTTCCTAATGAGATGCCTAACCTTATGGTATCAGGATCTGTAAACTTCATGGAAGTACTGGCTCAACTGACTCAAGTTATGAATAATAACTTGAATTGTGTGGACCACCATCCTTCTACTAATAAAGATAATGTTGAAGTTTAATCCCTTATATGATAAAGGCCTCTTAACTTTAGTGGATCTTTTGATCCCCTCATTGTGAAATAATGGATTAATTATCTAGAGAAGATATTAGATATCCTCCAATGCTCAAAAGAATAGAAATTTGTGTTGTTTGTATATTATCTTGAAGGGAAATACAATTAGTGGTGGACACTGATCAAGAATATAATACCATGAATCATGAGCCACTTAAAATAGTTCCCCAAGTTGGTTTTCCATTGGGCCTCAAGCGCACTTCCACATATGCCATAGGATGCTGACTAGTAGTGAGGGTCTAAAGGTGGTACAGTGTGGATACTATACCCATTAGATTAGTAAATCAATAAAATAGAAGAATTAATAAATAAAGGTTGTGGAACATAATAATAACTTAAAATAAATAAAAAAGAATAATAAACTATGAATTATCATGATAAAATGTACAAGAATCATCAAGAATAGATAACAACATACATACAGTACAATAGATGAATAAAAAAAGAATAAAATACAAAAGGGATAACTCCATGAGTATACTAAGCACTAGCTCATTATTATACTACCAAGCTCCAAGTATTAGGGTAACAACACACAACATGGTCCATGTTCCTAAACCTTCAACTAGGAGATTTGTTCAGGTACCAATTGACAGCCTAAATAGGTTGTGAGATATACTTAGTTGGCCACCCCCAACGGTTTCTACACTAATATAGTCTATAAATATAGGTTGTAGTAATGTGTAGATATAACATGAATAAAGATATAAAGATAAGTGATGCAATCTAGTCATTAAGAACATGCTATAACAAGTATCCTATAAATGATGAATAATAATAAATAGCTAAAAGAATCATCAACATCCTACACCAACCTAACAGGTGTCAAGACAGTACAACATATTCTAAATAATCATATATCATACCTATGAGGTATATGACCCAAGACTAATGACCGAGGAATATTCTTCAATTCCATGAAGCTAATCTACAAAAAACTCATTGTAGTGTTTACCTACATGGGACAATTCCCAGGACCCATGAATTAAGTCTTTATTTTAGAACCCATGGTGTTCATCCATAGAAAACTTGGTAAAGGCTTCATGAGAGCCTAAGGGAAATGTATGAGGCGGTCCAAGCAAGCAGGATCGAAGGTAATATTTCAAGTAATCCAATAATAAATATGTAAGTGGGAAGTCAATGCCATACTATAACACCCATTATTAATGTGATCTATATAATTATTCAAGGGTATAATTTATTTCCCATTCCTTTAATTCATTGGATATATAATAATCATTTCATTAATAATTTCACCTATGGGTGATAAGAAGGAGGTCTATTTTAGTTTCCATTCCTCATTACTAATCAATTTCATATTCATGCATAAGAAAAGGGATTTTCCATTTAATTCCATAATTAACATTTAATCTATTTCATTATTCATTTCATTTATAAATGAAAAGGTTCTAACCAAGGTTCCCAACCATTAACATTTCATTTAATTGAATTTTTCACGCTTTAATATGAGGTGAGATCAACTCACCCCATGGGTGGTGAAAATGTAACCAAATAATTGAACCCACCTCAAGGGTGGTTCTAGTTGAAATTACAACCTCAAACCATACACATAGAAACATGTTTAAATTATAGTTTAAACATCCAATTTAAAGGTATATTAATTTAAGGAGAAACTCTTGGAAGTTCCAGAATACGGCACTATGGTAAAAGCTATAAAACACCCAAACTTTTAGGGAAAAGGTATAGACCCCATACATAATTCTTAGGATTATTTACTTATACAATACAAGGATTTGATTTGATCTAGAACAAGAGAAATCGGAACAATTGTCAAACACCCTAAAAATAGGGTAAATTTTCTCGGATGGATTTATCATTCCATGTGTCAAGATAAAAGAATAAAAGTGGCATGAGGATTCAAGAGATTTCCAATACAGATATAATGCAAATGATGACAAGATATTATGACCTCGTACGAGGGATATACATGTAATCCTATAGGAGAGAATAAGAAAGGAGTTGAGTGGCCTGGGCATGGGAGAAATGAGAGAGAAAGTGTAGGAAGAAAATAAATAATACTGGAGTGGAAATGGTCATTTGACCCCTCTCTAATGATGAGAATGGTTAGTTTACATAGTTTGGATAACTGTACACCAACAGTGCAGCTCGAACTATCCAAAATTCATACCCCATATGATTTGGTTGCATGGTTTGGGCCAACCATGAGCCAACCATGTGGTGCTACTGGTTATGCGGAACTAACCATGCATGCAAGGTGCACGGTTTTCCAAACTGTGTGCAGACCATACGCCCACCTCTAAAATTTACTATAGAACTATCACATGGTTTCTTTACCCTCCATTCATGGTTTAAAAAACCATGTTACACCACTTATAGGGTCACATAGTTTCCTTCAAGGAGCCACATAGTCTAAAATAACCATGTTCTCCTATCAACTTCTCCCAAAAACTAAGTTTTTGGAGCCCAATTCTCCAAAAACTCATCCAAACCTCCAAGACACCTCTAAGGCCTAAAAAAATCTAAAAAACACTTTCAATTGTTTTAAATCTCAAATTAATATTCCAAATATCAGTTTAAAATTCAGTCTGTCCACTAAATTAAGAGTTCAAATTCTATTGGAAAAACATTTCCAGCCTAGTTTGATACATGAGATCTTACAAATGCCATAAAGTCCAAATATAAAATTTATTCCATGCAATGGGAATGAATCAAGAAAATATTTTTCAAAAAAACATTTCACCAAAATCTCCATCTTAAATGGGGAGAGAGTTCCTTGGACTAAATCAAAAGGAAAATTATTTTATCAGGGAATATAATGAAAACTTCATAAGACTTTCATGGTACACCTCTGGCTTTATCATCAACACCGAAATTAAGGTGAACTATTTCTTAAGTGGATTAAAGTTCATTCTATGAAAACAATTATAGATTAAAATATTTTACATCTATGAAGAGATTTTCCATTATGATCTCATGGATGAGATAGAGTTAATAGAATCATAGTGGTCTCATATATTGAGAGATAAAAATCATAAAATAGAGTTTTTGTTGGGAGGATCAGTAAATAAATATCATAGATGATAGAAAACAAAACTTCTCACATGTCAAAAAATTTGGAAGAAGTGTCTTATAGACTATCTCAAGGGAACCAATTTATGCTTTAAATATGTGAACTATGGGCATTTGAGTAATCAATTTCGAAGGGGGTGAAGAATCACACTAATTAGATTGAAGAAAAGAAGGTTCATAAAAACACTCAGCCTATAGTCTAGTTTTTCAACTACAATGAATATGATCATTATGTGAACCAATGACCTAAGACTAGGGTTATAAGAGACAATCAATGACAAAAAATTGACAATTCCTAGAGAATAAGTAAGGTCATATGATATCACTACCGCTGAGATGGATCCCAAAAATGATATAGTGATAGGTATGTCGGTTATTCATTCAAGAATAATGAAAATAATTTTTTATTCTATCTCTATGAATCCTTTTATATCTTACAATTTTAGTAGAACTATTCAAACCCCATCTCAAAACATGGGGGGTGATCTATCTATGAGAATAAAAAATAATAAAATTAGTGCATCCCAAGTATATAACTCTTCCCCATTCAATATTTGTGGACTAAGCCTCACATAAATCCTGTCTTACTTCCTTTAGTAGAGTTTGATGCTATTTTGGCCATGGATTGGATGTCCTTATATAAATCTAACATCAACTATCGGGAGAGAGAGATCACTATTCAAATATTCATTCATCCTCTGATTTTGTACAATTGTAAGGAGGAGGATGAATCTCATTTAAAATATTCATCTCAAGTGTGGATATTACTTCCTTAAAAGCAAGAATATCAATCTCAAATGATTTAGATAAAGGAGAAAATCATGTTCGAAAAATTCCCATTGTGAGGGACTATATTGATGTATTCCCTAAAGAGTTGTATGGTCTTCCTCCTGACTAAGAGGTTGATTTATCAATTGAACTTATTCTTGGATATATTACTATATCAAATAGTCCTTACATAATATTCACCAGTGAGTTAGAATAGTTGAATAATTAGTTACAAGATAATCTAGAAAAGTGTTTTATACAGCCGAGTGCTTTATCATGGAGTGTGTCCGTCCTCTTCATCAAGAAGAAGGTTGGGTCAATGTGCCTATGAATTGATAATTGTGAGCTAAAAAATGATAAAGAACAATTATCTCTTACCATGGATAAATTACTTGTTTTATAAATTTCATGGGTCTCAGTATTTCTCTAAGGTTGACCTTCAATCGGGATATCACCAATTAAAGGTGAATAAAGAAGATATTCCCAAGATATTTTTAGAACAAGGTATGGACACTATGAGTTCATAGTGATTCCCTTAAGACTCATTAATTATCTAATAATATTTATGGACCTAATGAATAGATTCTTTATAGATAACCTAAAAAATTGTGGTAGTCTTTATCGATGATATTCTGATATACTCCAAAATCAAGGAGGAGTATGAGAAGAATTTGAATAGAGTGATAAATACTTTGTAAAAGGAAAATATATATTTAAATTAAAGTAAATGTGAGTTCTAGATAGAGTAATTGTCATTTTTAGGGTATTTTTCAACAGTAAATAGATATATGTGGACCCTCATAAGATAAAGGTAATTTAGGAGTGGCCTAGACAAACATTTTTAATGAAGTTCCTTAGTTTCCATGGACTATTTGGGTGTTACAAATTATTTGTATGAAACATCTCATGATTTTCAGACCTGTTAACCAAGATGAATCATAAGGGAGTAAAGTTTTTCTAGACCAAAAAATTTAAAGAGGGTTTCAAAGAGTTAAAAAAGAGGATTTTCACTACACCAGTCCTCACACTACCCTGAAGTGTGGAACTTTTTATGTTGTATAATTATTCTTTAAAGAAATTGTTATACTATGTACTAATATATAATGATAAAGTTATATCCTACACATCATGGAAAATGAAAGTGTGTGATCATAACTTTCTAACACGTGATCTGGACTTGGCTACAGTGATCTCCACATTTAAAATATAGATACATTATCCCCATGGTTAGAAGTGTGAAATATATATGAATCACAAGATCCAAAAGTATATATTCACTTAGAAGGGGATTAATATGATCCATAGTAGATAGTTAGAGCTGATCAAGGACTATGATTTATCAATCCACTACCATCCCTGGAAAGCTGATAAAGTAGTAGATACCATAAGTATATAGAATCTTGCAACCTTATCAATGATGATAATTGAGAGGGATTTAATCTTTTTAGACTTGAAAAGGATGGGCATGGTAATCATACAGGATGGAATATCATCATTTATTTCCTAAATTATTGCTCAAATATCCATTATAGAGAAGATAAAGGATGCTCAAAGAGATGATGTGGAAATACAGAAGAAGGTAGAATCTATAAGAAGTGATAAATCCATGAAGTTTAAATTTGATGAAGAATGAGTTTTAATATTTGGGTCATGACTATATGTACCATAAAATCCTAATATAAAGGAGACGATTTTGAATGATGTACATAGATTGACCTTCACCATTCATCCAAGGAGCATATAGATATATTGAGATCTCTGAGAGAACTATTGGTGTGATAATATGAAGAAGGAGGCCACTCAATATACATAAAAGTACCTAGTATGTTAATAAATGAAATATGAAAGTAAAAAAATCCAAGGGGATGATTAAACCATTATCCATACATACATGGAAATGAGAAAATATCACAATATAATTTTTCATTATTATTCTGAAGACATCCAAAGTAAATAATGTTATATGGGTTAAGGTGGACCATCTTATAAAATATACTCATTTTATAACTATTTGAGAGGACTTCTCACTCGATCAACTTGCAAGGATGTATATCAGAGAAGTGGTGAGGCTGCATGGAATGCCATTATCAATTTTATTTGATTTAGGTTCAATATTTACCTCCAAGTTCTAGAGGAGACTAAAACATGCTATAAATATTGAGTTAAACTTCAGTATGGCTTATCAACCCCAAATTGATGGCTAATCTGGGTGGAATGTCTAAAAAATTGAAAACATGTTGAGAGCATTCTCTATGGACTTGAAAGGAGGATGTGATCAACAACTTCCTCTGGTCAAGTTCTTATACAATAATAGCTTTCACTCAAGTATAAAAATGCATCCATATGAATCCCTTTATGGTAATAGATGTAGAACACCTATGTGCTAGGGTGGTGAGTGCAAGTTGTTGGGACTTGAAATGGTCAAAGAAATGGTAGAAAAGTTCAGGACTATTCAACAATACATTATAGAAACTAAAATTAATCAGAAGATTTGTGATAAAAATAATCAATGAGACTTGGAGTTTGAAGTTGGAGATAAAGTGTTACTCCACATATCTTCAGGGAATAGTTATGAGATTTTGGATGAAGGTAAAGTTAAGTCCCAGGTACATCAACCCATTTGATATTCTTAATCTCACTCCCACCAATCTAGTCTTAAGTACATGATATATTCCACATATCCTTCTTAAAGAATTAAAATCCAAATACCTCACATGTACTGAATTCATATTTGGTATAACTATAAAATGATCTCTCTTATAAGGATACACTAGTAAATATTTTGGACCATAGAGACAAAGTCCTATGAAACAAGAAAACTTCCATAGTCAAAGTACCATGGTGAATCCATAAGTACGAGGAAGCAACATGGGAACCAGAGGAATCCATGAAGAAAAATTACCCTCACATGTTTTTACCTTATTTTTTAAAATGAAATTTCAAGGGAAAAATTTCATAATATGGAAAGAATGTAGAGACCCAAAATTTTATCAATGGAATTTCCCTTCTTATAATTTTTTCATATTTAGTAATATAGTATAAATAATATGAACCACATGATGAAAACAATAAATTTTTTATTATACTAATTTTAACATAACATTTAGAGAATGAGAATGTCCATAAGAATTGAAAATAATATAATGGGTTACAATATAGAAAATAAGATAACTAAAATATGAAAATTTGGATATGCTCGATCCACCAAAATAACTGCACTCGTGAACAACACTGTAGGAATGAATCCAAATAAAAAAACGCAATATGAATTTTGAAAATAAAAATATAAAACCTTGAGATAAAATAGAAGTGAATGAAAAATGAATTAAATATGATGTATTAATTGGAAGTAGGTAACCCATATAACTGTTACAAATATGACCGTTAGAATAGTAATTTGACATTGGAATAGTAACTTAACCATTGGAATAATAATTTTACCATTAGGAATAGTAACCTAACTGTTATAATAGTATCCTCACCTATGGAAGTACAAAATAATAGTTAGGTATCATATAAAATGGAAATATTTCATATTTATATTATGATACAAGTAAATAAATGTTTTAAAAATTATAAATTAAGTGTTTGTATTTTTGTACAACATGAATGTTTTGATTGCAATTTTATAATAAATATAATGATTTAAAAGAAATATTATTTTCATAAAATGGATTTGAAAAATTAATATTAAGTTTTATTATATTAATAAGATAATTTTATGAGACCATCAGTATAAGGACCCGGCCTTATTACATTACATAATCTTGATTTTATTCAAGAAAACACTACCTTTTACATTGAGGATCTTTTCAAGTTTAGAGATTCAGATAATTGGGTCATAATACATATATTATAACCCGGTTCAATCATAAATATGGTTTCATGACCAACCTTTAATGAATTAAATCAAATTGAAATCACATCATCTACGATGTCTGTAATCTGACACATCACAAACTATGTTTTTAATTCATTAAATAATTGGGGGAGAAAAAGAATATTGATGAGGAATTTTCCATGAACATGAGAACATCCATAATATACATGATTCTAAAGCTTTAATGCATCTGGGATAAAATTAAGTGAGGAAAAAGAAGAAAGTAACTCAAAATAAAAAAAATTGAGAAATCTCTCACGAAAATTCGACAGCCTAACACTGTCACTTAAAATTTCATAAAATAATTTGATGAGAGAAAAGGGTTCTCTCATCATTATTAAATAATATAGGATGTAAGGGGAATATTGAATGAAATTTCCCATAATAATCCAAATGGAAATAAAATGAATAACATAAAATGAAGTAAAAGAAAGAAAATAAAAGAGGATATCTACCTCGTGATCTCTTAACCTTGAGATCCTTTTTAAGGCCGTTGGTTTTGGCCTTTTGGTGAGACCAGCAGCTCTAGGACGTTGGGAAGAGACTTGGGAGGAGTATTGGTAAGAACTTAGGTAATTCTTAAGGCTTGAGAGGTGTGGGAGGAAGAGGGAAATGAGAGTGGTATTTATAGTGGAGGAGAGGAGGTATTTAACATTATTTTAATCATTATTATAAAATTTTTTCTCAACACTATGAATAATCATAATTCATGTGACCCCAAATAGTATTAATCGCATGTGAGTTTGAACCAAGTGGACTTACATCATTATGATGTCATAAATATTGTATTTTACTGATAATTTTAATATACAGTATTTTACCGTATTTCACTATTCATCATAAAATCAAGAATTTCAGAAAAATACCAAAAAATCACCCTTACCATTTCTAAATGTGTATAATTCAAAAATGAAGTCCATTTTTTGAAAATAATTTTCTAAATATTATTAATTTAATTTTTAAATAAAATCATACTTAATTCAAAAATTAATAATTTTAAAACGATAACTTCTTTTATATCACATTGAAAAATTATCCAAAATGTCATTATCTTCAAGCCTTAAGAAAATAAAATAATATTAAAATTTATTATTCATTAGGGTCATATTACTATTCATATTACTATTCATAAGGGTATGTTGCTATTCACCAAAAATATAAATTAGTTTCATTAGACTCTAAATTACATACTGAACACAATTATAGATGACCGTTTTTTGAAATTCAAAACATAGAAGTGGAAAAATTATTTTTAAAAGATAGTTATAAATATCTATTTAAAACAAAGTTTCATTCATTTCAATTTATTTTTAGAAAACCTTGGGGTGTTGCATTCTCCCCACCTTCTGAAAATTGCATCCTCGTAATTTTATTTACTTATTAAACAAGTGAGGGTACTTTTCCCTCATAGCATTTTTAGACTCCCATGTTGATTCTTCTACCTTGTGGTTTCTCCACAAAACCTTTACCTGGTGGATTACCTTATTCTTCAATACATGTTCCCATCGATCAAGAATCTAAACTGGTTTCTCTTTATAAGAAAGGTTCTCTTCCAGCTGAACTACTTCTGGGCTCAAGACATTTGATGAATCTGGAACATACTTCCTCAACATCGAAACATGAAAAACATTGTGTACCTAAGACAAACTCAGAGGCAAAGCTACTTGCTATACAAATATTCCAACTTTATCCAAGATTTCAAAAGGACTGATGAACCTCGGACTTAGATTCCCTTTCTTACTGAAACGCATCACACTTTTCCAATGAGAAATTTTAAGGAAAACATGGTCACCTACCACGAAAGAGAAGTCTTCCCTTCTGTTATTTGTATAACTTTTTTGCCTGCTCTGAGCTATCCTCATGTGTTGCTGGATCATATTCACTTTCTTAGCCACTTCCTCTACTAATTTTGGCCCTATCAAATTTCTTTCACCAACTTAATCCCAAAACACTGGAGTCTGACACTACTTCCCATACAAATCCTCAAAAGGTGACATCTGTATACTGGAATGAAAACTTTTATTATAAGAAAACTCAACTAAAGAAAGATGTTGATCCCAACTTCCCTGGTAGTCCATTGAATAATCTCAAAGCATATCCTCCAATGTTTGAATCATTCATTCTTACTGTCCATTTAACTAAGGATGAAAAGCTATACTAAAATTTAATCATGTGCCCAATGAATTTTGAAGTCCCTTCCAAAAGTTAGAAGTGAACCTGGGATCCTGGTGAGATGAAATAGAAAAAGGAACTCCATGTATCCTGACAAACTCTTTAAGGTACATTCGAGAAAGATGATCCAAATACATTGTATCTCAAATAGAAATAAAATATGCATATTTTGTCAGCCAATCAATAATAACCTAAATCAGATTGTTACCTTGAGAAGTCTTTGGTAGTCCTACCATAAAGTCCATGGATATATTCTCCCATTTCCACTCTGTCACTGGAAAAGGCTGAAACATCCCCTTATATAACTACCACTCTACTTTAATCTGTTGACGTGGCAAGCATTTCATAATAAAATAAGCAATATCTCTTTTCATTCCATTCCACTAATAATACTCCTGAAGGTCTCTGTACACTTTAGTACAGTCAGGATGAACTAAAAATAGAGAACTATGAGCTTCACACAACAAATCTTTCTTCAACTGAGAATCACAAGGCACACACAACCTTTTTACAAATATTAAAACACAATCTTTATCAAGGTTAAATTTTGGAAGATTACCCATTTTAACCAATTCTACCTTTTTCTGTAACTCATTGTCTTCCTTCTACGCTTGCTTAATTCTATCTGATAATGATGAATACACTGAAACCTAAGACAAAACAGAGTTATTTCCTGCACCAACAACTTCTAATCCAAAATTCATCAAATTTTTAATCAAGGGGTCATTTTCCAAACATAACATTTTTATTGATGCATGATGTTTTTAACTCAAGGCATCTGCTACATTGATTTCTTTTTCGAGATAGTAATTGATCGTGCAATCATAATCCTTTAACATTTCAAGCCATCTTCTTTGCCTCATGTTTAATTCCTTCTCAGCGAATATATACTTCAGACTTTTATGGTCAGTATATATTAGACATTTGGCTCCGTATAAATGATGCCTCCAAATTTTCAAAGCAAAAACCACAATAGCCAATTCCAAATCTTGTGTGGGATAATTTAACTCATGAGGTTTAAGTTGTCTTCAAGCATAAGCAATTACTTGATCATTCTGCATCAAAGAACAACCAATTCCCTTCAAAGAAGAATCCATGTAGATGAAAAACTCACCATTTCTAGAATGCAAGGCAAAATCAGGATCTTTCACCAATATCTTCCTCAGTTCCTGAAAATAAACAACACATTCTTCTGTCCAAATAAATTTAACCCATTTTCGTGTTAACTTAGTTACCGGGATAGATAACCATGAAAAGTTCTTAACAAAACGTCAGTAATAACATGATAATCCACAAAATCTACAAATATATGTAACATTTGTAGGTCTTGTCCATTCATCAACCACTTTTGTTTTGGAAGGATCAAATATTATTCCATTCTTATTTATAATTTTCCCAAGAAAAGAAATTTATTTCTACCAAAAGTCACACTTGCTGAATTTTCTATATAGTTTCTTTTCCTTTAAGGTTTTTAAAACAACCCTTAGATGTTTTTCATGCTCTTATTTATTTTTAGAAAATACCATAATGACATCAATAAACACAACCACAAACTTATCCAAGAACTCATGAAATACTCTATTCACATGATTCATGAATATAGAAGGTGCATTAGTTAACCCAAATAGAATAACAAAAAATTCATAATTATCATATCTAGTACATAAGAATTTTTTGGATGTCATCCTCCTTCACCTCCAGCTGATGGTATCCAGATCTCAAGTCAAAAATGGAAAAGAATTGAGCTCCCTGGAGCTGATCAAAACAGTCATCGATGTGAGGAAAAGGATACTTTTTCTTAATAGTGATGTTATTCAAAGCTCCATAATCAATGAAAAGTATCATGGAACCATATTTATTTTTAATGAACAAGAAAGGGGATCCCCATGGTGAAGTGCTAGGATGAATGACGCCTTTATCAAGAAAATACTGCAACTGATTTTTCAATTCAAGAATTTCTATTTGATCCATACGATATGGGGGTTTTGAAATTGGCTTAGAATTAGGAACTAAGTCAATTTGGAACTTGACTTCTCGATCATTTATGACATCGAGTAACACATCAGGAAAAACATAAAGGTATTAATTTACCATTGGAACATCATTAATCTGAATATTTACCTTGTTTTCAAAAATATGAGAAAGATAACTTTCATTTCCATCTTTCAATAGTTTTTCTGCTTCCCGATATGTTATCAATTTTATGGGTTCATTCTTGTATACAAACTAAAAATCTTTCTGAAAAATAACTTATTTAGATCTATAACCAATCTTATCATGATAAACAAAAATCCAATCCATTCCTAGAATAATATCAAAATCGACTAAGGGTAAAACAACAAGGTTTTTATGTAAAGTCTTTCCACAAACTAAAATAGAAAGATTCTTATAATTCCTCTCTATCCCTGACATTTTTTACCATTGACCACCACTGATCAGTTTCACCTTCAAAACGATAAATTTCCATACATAAATTTTGATTATCTAAACATCCCATAATATAAAATATCTTTTCAAGGGATTTAATCTATCTTTTAGCCACTACTGGGTCAGAAGATCCATTGAAAGCGGGAGGGTGTTGTCTCATAAAATGTTCCACTATTATCATGTACCATTGTGGTACCTTTGGTTGTTCTCTTACATGGATTACACCACCATTTATTTCTTGTGTTATATGAGCCATTACTATCATAAACTACTCGGTTCCAATCTCTACCATTCCAGGCTGCAGATTTGGAAGGATGTCATTCTGTCGGTGCCTCCCCTCTTCAGCTTCCTTGTTTCTTCTGCAGACAACCATTCTGAACAAACATATCTTAGATGACACAGCATGGTAATCTTTAAATTCTATAACATTTCAAATTAATCATAGAGTAAAAATAATTTATGGTATTCTTTTAACATCATCATAACCCCTAAAGTCATCTAAACCATCCTTTGATACGAACTATAAGGACTCGGCCTTATTACATTACATAATCTTGATTTTAGTGAAGATAACACTTCCTTTTACATTGAGGATCTTTTAAAGTTTAGATCTTTAGAGAATTGGGACATAATAAATATATTATAACCTCATTAAACCATAAAAATGGTTTCATGACTGGCCTTGAAGGTATTAAATCAAATTGAAATCACATCATCCACGATGTCGGTAATTCGACACATAACATACGATGTTTTTAATTACATAAATAAGTGGGGGAGGAGAAGAATATTGATGAGGAATTTTCCATGAACATGATAACATCTAGAATATACATGATTTTGGAGCTTTCGTGCATCTTGTATAAGATTAGGTGAGGAAAAAGAATAAAGGAACTCAAAATAAAATAAAAATTGAGAAATCTCTCACGAAAATTCGGCAGCCTAATAGAGTCACTTAAAATTTCATAAAATAATTTGATGATAGAAAAGGGGTATCTCATAATTATTACATAATATGGGAAGTATGGGTAATATGGAATGAAATATCCTATCATAATCCAAAGGGAATGAAAATGAATAACATAAAATGAAAGAAAAGAAAGAAAATAAAAGAGGATGTTTACCTCTTGATCTCTTCTCCTTGAGATCCTTCTTAAGGCCTTTGGTTTTGGCCTTTTGGTGAGACTAGAATCTCTAGAACATGGGGAAGAGCCTTGGGAGGAGTATTGGGTAGAAAGTAGGTAAGTATTAAGGCTTGAGATGTGTGAGAGGAAGAGGGAAATTAGGGTGGTAGTTATAGTGGAGTATTGTGTAGTTTCTACTTCTTCACCGTCATCATTGAATCTCTTTGGACACCTTGGTGCAATGTGTCTAAGATTACCATATATGAAACATTTAAAAGGTAGTTTGACTTCAACCCTTCCCTTTCCTCTCTTAAATTTTCTTACAACAAGAGATAGAAATTCATCACTTACACCTTTGCCATTTTTTCCCTCAGCAATATCAAGATTCTATAGGATCCGTACGTAGCGGAAGCATGGTGGTTGGGAGGCCCCAACATTGATTTTGCTATAAATGATGACCAATCTGGGATCAATATGATGATTAATGCTAGTATCCACAGATTTAAATCAAAGATCAAGACAAAGAGAATAATAGCACTGGATCTGAGAAAGGGAATCTTGCACATCATGTTTATAATTAATTTAATAATTTCTGAAGAAATTTAATACAAGGGTTTTCGGTACTTTTGTCGTTGATGATCATTGATCATCCTGAATTAACCTTCTAGATTGACTTCGTTGCACTTGCAAGGATCCAAAGTAGAATCCTTATAGAGGTGATCCATATATGCTCCAATGATCAATGATAATGTCACTTGTTCTCTAGGTGCTAGCGCGGTGGAATGAATTTCTTGCGTCGATCATTCTTGATCGTTCGTTCTTCGGTCTTGAAGAAATTCTCTCGTTCTTAAGAGGGAGAGGTGATAGGAGTCGAGAGAGAAAATGTTTGGCTCAATAATTCTCAATTCACCATGGTTTGGCATAATAGACGTACCTACTTATTAATTGACATGGGGTTTCAGTTACAATATTTAATTATGAAACACCAATTAAATTCAATTATAACTATTAGAGAAAACTCATGCCACATAATAACAATAACAACACCATTATTTGTGGTACACTAACTTGCACAAAATGGAACCATAAATGAAATCTAGTTCAACATAATGATAACATTATTATTATTATTTCTTATGCCAATTGGATAAACATTATTTACTAACTTGTGAACAATTAATTTATCAACAGACACAGTCTTGGTCTGTTCGAACTCCTCTTCTCTTTATTGAACACCCGAATAAAATATTTTATTCTCTTAAATATTTTTATTTTCAAACTAGTAAATAAATATTTATTAAATCTTCAATAAAATAAATACATATATTTTATTCACAATCTGATGAATAAATATTTATTTAATTTATGCGATCATTTTAATGTGAATAAAATTATTCCTCAATCTTGAGAATAATATATATTCCATTAACTAAATTAAAATATAATTTAATCAAGAACACCAAAAACACTTGTGTGGCCCTCTAGGATTCTTTCTCATTGGAATTAGGTGGGCTTACCTAAAGTCCAAGATTACTGTCTAGCAACGGGTCAAGGAACCCAAGATAAAGAACTTAAAGTTGCAATGACGACATCCGCATACGAACACTCACTGTATAATATAATCTCTTTGTAAAAATATCTTATTAAGTAGGTTTCTTGATAGTGTAATCAACCTATATGTTTGATACTTCATTCTTTGACTACCTAAAATAAACTCAGTGTTGCACCATGGACATAAAATTTCGGTCGATGATTCTATTTCAAAGGGCCGAGATATCAACTTCCATAAATGGAAGGGACAAGTCCTTTCTCGATTTATCCATTAATAACATGTCATTCTTGATGCACCCAACGTACCCTACTTCCTACCAACATATGACGTAACTTTTTTCATCAGAAAATCTAAGTACGCGAGTCATGACATATATTAATGATAATATTAAAGTTTAAGGACTATTACACATGCTCACAGATAAAAATATCTGATGACACCAAAACATGCGGAATTCCTACTAGCGGGTATGTTCTCATAATCTCCCTTCTTGAAGATTAACAAGTGAAAACTTCATGAGAAGAATTATCATCTTCTTATGAGTACTCGCACCTGATGGTATGTATACTATGTGTCCCATCATAGTATGTCATCCAATCGTAGAATTATATTTATGAATATTATCATATCACTTCAAGGTTCTCATCATATTGGGGAACTACTATAACCTTATTAATGTTACAAACACTTTAAAACATTATTAAATTATAGTCATGAAGAATAGTGAGAAATATATAATAATATGTTTAATATTTAAAAACATTAAATATTTATGTAATCAATGTACAAATAGTTGGTTGTAGTACACCAACTCCAACAACTTCTCCATATCTTTAAAATAATTTGAAACAAGCTTATGAATATGTGGATCAGATTGAAGCTAAGATTGATCGGCTAGAAAAAGAATTAAAAGATCAATCAGTTACCCAATAAAGATCGAAGAAGTAGAAGATTTCAATTGATATTCAAAGGGAAAAAATTGAAAGATTAGTGGATTATTGAAACAATCTTCTGAATATGAGAATTATTGGGAAGAGCCAAATGAGGCTCAAAAAAGTGTTGAAATTTTTATGGATGGATAGAGACCTAGGTACATGGGTAAAAGTGAAGCTTGTTTTGATACCGAGACACCAAAAATAGGAGTAGTGGTTGTCCTGAACAAAGGGGATCATAAGGTGTAGAAAACCCTCAGTCTTTGAGGGGTTATATAAAACCATGGATCTACTCAAAATCTGGAGGCATGTCAAGGAGTGAAAGTGAGAAAATATTTCCCTTAATAAAGGGCCAGTTTTGTGGCTATGTTAGCCATATCATGTCTTACTATGGGAAGATGAAGAATTATTTGGAAAGATAGTATCCCAAAATTCAACAAAGAAGGATAAGATCATATCCTTCATCTCATGAAATAATAACTTTCTATGGATATTTCTTTTGGTATCTTCCGCTTCATCTACTACTACCAGTTCTCCTTCGACCCTTGGAATTATATAAAACTGCTTTGGTGCTCACTATATGTTGTAAGTGAGCCTGTCTTTTTTATCCTCCAGAATTATCAGACTGAAATTTATTCCATAGTGTTGAAATTCCCTTGATGGATGTCTTTATTGATTTATTTCTTTGATTACTACCACAGTCAGCTTCTCCTTTGTAGTTTCTATTGGGAAGGTACATATCCAAATTTAGAATTCATCTTTCAAGTGACTAGATATCCATTTACAACATGTGAGATTATTTTATATTCTCTTGCCTTCTTGTTTTTTTTCCTTTCATATTTCATTTTCATCACTACATTGCATGATTTCGATGTAGTATGAACATTTTATATGATGGTATATGTTCTCTCACAATCTCTTATGGGATATCTTTTCGAGACAACATCATTTTTCATCAAAATTTATGAAAATTAGATCCATGTGAATTTATGCAGGTGTTCGTGTGTTTCTATTTTGATGTTATGGATGATGGGATGTTGCGGATGTTTCAGGTCATAAAGAGAGATTTCAAACCTTCTAGATGAAACCATGGATTTAAGGGATTATTGTTTATGACTTAAGGATTGAATTTTAATGTGTTAAAATATATAATTTCATAAAGTTTGACTTTATAATTTATGATTTAAGGTTTTAAGTGCTATATATTTTTATTTAAGGTTTAATTTTATGAATTATATTTACAATTTAGTGAAAATGAAGGTTTCATTTAGTTCATGTAAAAGTTTTTTATTTTTTGTTTTAATTTTTTTAATTATGCCTTATAAATTGTTTTGGATAGAGATCAGACTTAGAATATTTTTCTCAGAAACTCTCTGCATTATGGTTTGGACTTGTTCAATGATCAATGACATGATTTGCAGCCTTCACCAGTTATTTTGCACATGATGGCCCCATTTATTAGCATGTCATAAATGCACAAATTGATGATGTTAATTGATTCATGCTTTATAGGGATTCAAACTATAGTATTTGAAATTTATGCCATTTAAATCATGGGGGTCAAATTTTTAATTGAATTAGAAATAACATTTTGTCTATTTGTCATTATAACATTTTTACCAACAATTAGTATGGAATATTGTTTAGATTAGATATTGGGTTTGGTAATCTCGTTGTTATTATTGATGTCTCATGACACATGATGGTGACAATACCCATGCGGCACATGATGTGTAGAAATATTGATGAACAGCATAAGAGGGACATATAATCATAACAACCATACCAAAAATAACATATTTTATAGAATACATGAATATAAAATAACATATCAATGGTCTATATTTTTTTTATCAAGAATATATTATCAATATGACTAATAAAGTACAATTTCAAACAAAAAAACATGACATATCTAAGTATTAGGGATTATATCAGTATCCCTTATAGAATCACTAGGATAAAATTCATCATCATAATTATTGTGTATTAGAAATAATGATAAAAATATGAGACATTTAACAATGAAAAAAATATCAAAAATTAAAAAAAACATGATCAATAAGATAATTAGAAAGGAAAACATCAACCCAAAATCTCTAAAAAGGGGAAATATAATACTAAATGAAATAGAAAAAAATTGTGTATGAAATTGAAATATGAATCGAAAATAAAAGTAAAAAATAAAGAATAAAATAGGAGGATCAATGAAAAATTAAAAACAAAAGGAAATAGTTTGATTAGAATTGTTGGAAATGATTGGTCGATTCTCAATTTAGAAGTAAATAAAATGGGTTTCCTCATACGAAAGAACATGAGGAGCCACAAAGTACCAGTTTGAAAAGAACCACATTGTTGTTAGGAATAAGGTTTCTTCTTATTGGGTCGAAAAATTGGCTATAAGTTTTATTAAAAAAATTAGGGGTAAAATTTGTTCATGTTGAGAAATTTAAGAAGCCTTCTAGTTGGAGAAAAGGGAAAATTTATATGGCTTTATGGTGTGTGCAATGAAATGCAACACTATTCCATGGTATAACATGTCATATACCATGGTGGTCAATCTCAACTAGTCTATTACACATTTATTTCATGATGTGATGGATTCTAATGCTATCTATGGTGTCATAGCACATGAAATAATGAGCCATTAATAACTATATGTAATCTATGGTGGATTAGAGCATAGTAAACACATGATATTTCTTATATTTCTATTTATTTCTTGTTTATTGAAAATTAAATAGCAAATTAACCTTATAGAATTAACAAATTTAATGGATTTCTTATTTCATATACATTTCAGTTGATGTTTTTGGTACAACGATTAATTTTTTAATATTAACTAATGGAATCAGTGCATTTATTCTCAATTAGTTTATTTTTTTACTTGTTTTGAGTTCTTGAGTTGACAATGCTATACTCAAAGTTACAAAGCTTTGTTTCTTACTATCTTACTCAAACAACTTTCTCCCAAAAATAAAGTTACTGATTTTTTTATCATCACAATATTCATCCCAAGCAGCACCAGTGAAACCCAACAAGTTCGATTCTTCACTTCTTTTATACATCATATTGTAACTCAAGTTTCCTGTGATATACCTGTGAATTCTCTTGGCAACCATAATCTACAATTACTTTGGACCACTATGATATCTTGCACACATAGTTACTGAATAAGAAATATCTATTCTTAATGTGGTAAAGTAAAGTAGGCTTCTAGTCATCTTCCTGAAGTTATTTCGATTCACACTTTTTCGAGAATCATCTTCACTCAATTTTTCACTAACTATCATGGGTGTTGGTACTTCCTTAAATTATTCATTGTCAAATTTCTTCAACAATTCCTTGTCATGTTTATCCTAAGATAATAAGTATATTTTTCCTTATGCACAACTTGTAATCATAGAAATAAACTCATCTTTCCAAGCATTGACATCTTAAAATGAATCTTCATTTGTTTTGAAAATTCCTCACAAACATACTCCATGTCACCCATAAAAACCATGTCTTTTCTATAAAAATTAGAGTTCATGTGCTCATCTCCTTCACATATAATCTAACATTAACTTTTCCTTGAGAAAAGTTCAATTATTTCAGGAAACTATTGAGTCTGTAGTACCAGGCTCTAGGGGGGATATTTTAACCTATATAAAGATTTCTTCATCCTACACACCATTGTTCTGTCACTATTAAGTATAAACCTTTCAGAATGACTAGGGAAAACTTATTCTTCATGATCTCCATTTAATAAATAAGACTTCACATCAATTTGATTAACTTTTTTGTGTCTATGAGCTATAGAATCCACAAACGTCCTAATAGCTTTAATTTTTGAAACAGGTGAAAGGTTTCTTCAAAATCTATAACTTTTATTTGATAATAACCTTTTTAATCCAATATGGACTTGTTTCTTAAAATCTCACCTTCCTCATTGAGTTTATTTCTTAATTCCTACTTAGTTCCTATAACAATTTCCCCTTCTTCTATATGAACAGGTTTCTAAGTAGTGGTATTCTCAATATGATCGAGCTCATTATTCATATCATTTATCCACTCCGTGTGCTCAATAGTCTTTGAAACTAATCATGGTTCGACTTGTGAAATAAGAGTTGTTTTATTTTAAAGGCTCAATTTCCTTCTAGACTGTAATGAATCTTCATGATTTCCAATGATTTTTTAGGTTCAAAATGCTTCTGTTGTTGGAGTTGGTTCCCTAGAACCCATTTCTATGTACTTTATGATAACTTGTATTCATATTTTTTGAATATTAATAAAATTATTATCATATTATGATTATTCTTCTACAAAACATAGAATTTGATAATGTCCTAAGAGTAGATGTCGCACTGAAAGATCATAACATTTCACCACTATGATGAGAACCCAGAAGGGTCATGATGGTATTCTTAAATATATGTTCTATAGTTAGATGAAATAATTTGAAGGAAAAAAATGATACATGCTAGTAGGGGTGGAGAGTCATAATACTTTGAGACACCTTATCACAGTGTATGCCCTTGATAATTTCTAGTGTAGGAGATTATGAAAACGAGACCCGCCAATAGGAAATCCACATTTATATTTTTCATTGGATATTTGTATTTGCAGACATGTGTATTGATCCTTAGACTTTAATATTATTATTAATGGATATTATGAGTAACGTACCTTGATGCATTGATAAAAACCACAATGATATATGTTCGTGGAAAAGTAGGATACATTGGGTGCGCTATGAGTAATATTTCATTAATGAATAATATGAGAAATGATTTTCCCCTTCTGTTCTTCAATGGAAGTTGATATCTTAGTCCCTTTGATGGAAATGATATACCTTAAATAAATCCATGGTCATGGTGTTCTATAGGAAAGTTCAAGAGATGATTATTGATGATCACACTACCCTTCTCTACACATGGCATGAAAGGAACCAGACTGTGTATTTTTTGGCTTCTTAGGTAAGCTCGGAGAGCTCTTGTATGTGTTTTACTAGCTTTGGATCTCTTCCTATTGGTTGCATTGACATTGTTAGGGGTGATGCACTCAGGCTTATCATTTTAGACACCTTGACCATGTGTCTCTTTTTTCTCCTACTTTAATAAATTTTTTAATTTGAAGTCAATTCCCGAAAAGTTAAAGAAAGATTCATCAAACACATAGGTTGATGACACTAGCATAGAACATGCTTGATAAGTGATATCATGATATAGAGATTATATCACCCAATAAACATTCGTATGAGGTTGTATGTCATTGTGGCATTATCTTTTTTCTTTATGGGTGCCTTGACACGTTTCTAGATGCTAACCTTGAACTTTTGGAAGCTTCACCTATTTCCACTGAGAAAGAGGCCTAGAGAGTCGTAAACTAAGTGTATCCAGAACTTAAGTTGAATAATATATATTATTTCTCATCAGGACTAATACTCAGTTTTCCATTACTTCACAATATTTATTAGACCATGAATAATGATTAATTAATAAATAAATAAATATCACTCCATTATTTTCCAATAAATAAATAAATATTACATTCACTAAATATTGAATAAATATTTATTAAATATTATTCCCACAAAATATTCTATCGAATAACCAATTATGGAATATATGTGATCAAGAAAATATGAATAATTATTAAACCACATCCAGGAATAATATTTATTCAACATGTTAAATAATAAATAATATCATAACATGATCATATTTACTGGATTGATCAGAGTATGTATTAACTTGGCTTGATCATCATCCTTTTCACTAACTTTTTCAGATTTTTTCATGTTATCTTCCTTTAATTCTATAAAATCTCATTCACATGACTTCATTAATAAGATTTTATTTTCAACGAATTTTACATCATTGAAATCAACCAGCTTGTAACCTTTTATTTCAACACCTATAACCTCATTCATTGGATTAATACCCCATGGACACATTTTCCTCATCTTATTCATCAATTCCTCATAAATTTGAATTTTTGATCTTTATTAAGCACAGACTTCTAAAGAAACTAAAATGGTTTACAATTGGTTTCTTTTTTACCAAATTTTTTTAAGAATCTATGTTTGAATTAGGTGTCAACAATCATCTATTTTGAATATGCATAGTTGTACTTGGCACTTCCCTCTAGAACATTTTGAGAGTTTGTATTCGGTAAGCACAGTTCTTCCCATTTAAACCAATATTCTATTCCTCTTTTTTGAAACTCTATTCTTATGGGATGTATAAGGATAGCTATATTAATGTTTAATCCCATGATTTTCAAGATAATATTCAACAAAATCACTAGTGAACTCTATTACATTATTAGTTCTCAAATTCTTTATATAAAATCCCAGTTCTTTCTCAACTTGTCTTTTGAATATTTCAAACATCTTTACTACATTAGACTTGTGCTTCATGAACATCACATTAGTCATCTGAGTGAAATAAACACTTAATTTGATGGATCAAATATCAGAACAAGTAGGTTGATTCCTCATTGGTCCATATAAATCTGAATAAATTAATTCAAGTGGCCAAGTGTACTGAATTTCCCCTCTTTTGTGGCTTTCATGTACCATATTATTTTTTTTATGTTTTAAAAATAATATCTCTTTCATTTTTTAGTTTGGGTAGATCTCTCACCACATCTTCCTTCGAGATTTTACTCAAAATTAATTGATGAAGATGGTCAATCCTTTTGTTCCCAAGCTCATTCTCATCTTTAGCACTCAGATAACTAGAGTTACTTAAATCACCAATTTGGAATAAGTTAACATTCAAGATTTTTTATTGAAAAAAAAACTATTCACATCATCAAAAAATTGGATCACACTCAAAAAGTTGTTTTTAATCTCATCAACAAATAGAACATCTTTGGATTTCAGTTTTTGAGCTTTAATCTCAGTTGTAAAATTCCTCTAACTTTAATGAGCTCTCATTCCCAAAAATAATTTCCCCTTTATCATTCTCTTCAATTCACTTTAAAATTTTTGTATCACCTATAATATGAGAGGAACAACTACTCTAAAGTATACACTTCATACTTTTCCTACCAACTTTTAGAGAAACTTCAAAAATAAATGACTTTTCTTCCTTCTTACTTTTATAAACCTCCTTTCCTTTTTCAACAAGAGGAAACTATCCTAGAATATTATCCCTACATTATTTAGTACAATGATCCTATTAGTCACATATTATAAATATTTCTTCCAAATAGTAAAATATATTCTATAAAGATAGACTTGATGAACTTTTAGTTAAAGCTTTCTTCTTCCCATAATTTTTTCTTATCTCTTCAAAGTTTCTCCCCCTCAATCCATTCCTTCTTTGAATCCATGGTAAATAAATGTTTTACCAAAATTAATAGGATTGGTACACAAATATTCCATAACACCAATAATATTCTATGAATTTTTATATCCCATGATGATATGAGTTTTGTTTATAAAGATGTTGTGCATGTCCAACTGTATTTTCTACTTCCTTTTTCCTTTACCATGGGGAAGTATTTATATATAATTTATCTTAATATTCCTTGGATGTATAATAGTTTTATCATGGTTTTTCTTAGACCAAAAATTGATTTTTTTTTTCTAAAGGTTTCATCACATAAGATGTATAGGGAACTTTCCATTTTTTTCACCGATACACACAGGATGTAGTTCTGGTCTAATATTGCAATCCAAAAAATCATGTTGAGATCATAAGTCATCTTTGGTATTTCCATTGATATTTATAAGAATTTCAAGCATCATTTCACATATATTTTTATCAATGTTCATTACATATAAACAATGACATAATAAATTGATTGACCAATATGAAAACTCAAAAAATATACTTTTCTTTTTCCAATTGTAAGTGGAATCAATTACAATATTCTTCCTCTTTTTAGATTTCATCTGACCTTTACCTAATGAAAAAATGTCATCTTGCAATTAATTAATCACATCAGTTCCTAACATATTTTGAGGTAGTTGTTTAGTGTTAACAATATTATCAAACCTTAATGTATTCTTCCTATATTGATGATCCATTGAAAAGAATCATCGATGCCCCATGAAATTTATACTATGATAATATTTAAGCCTTCTAGATTATGTATTATTTATAAAAATAGTACATGATAGTTTCCACTTCATTCTATAACCATACATCATTGCATAAGTAAGGAAATAATTTAGTCCATATAAGGAAAACACACATCTAAGATACATTTTTTGAAGAAGCACCGAATGTGTGCACACCCATATCCCAAAGATGATTCAACTCTTTTATTAAAGGCTGCAAGTAGACATCTATATCATTTCCAAAATTAGAAGGTACAGATGTTAGTATACTCAAAAAATTGAAATTTTTTTTATACACATCCATATAGGAAGATTATAAATGTGAATAAAAACTGGCCACGTGCGTTGAGAAGTAAGAATCTCACCAAATGGATTAAAACCATCATAGGATAGACCCAACCTAACATTATGCACCTAAATAGAAAAATCAGGATGTTGTGTATCAAATTTTCACCATGCTAGTCCATTTGAAGGATGAACCAAATCATTATTATCTTTAATTCTCTCATCATCATTCCATCACATATTTTTTGATATTTCAACATACATGAATTTTTTTTGAAGCCTATGAATAAATGGAAAGTTACACATGAATTTATGTGGTACGTTAGATGGTGTTCCATCTGCATTTGAATTCCATTGAGATATACCACATTCTTTATAGTTATTAAGGTCTGTTTTTTCCTCTAAAAATAAATTATAATCTTTCTGATGAGAATGAATTTTATTATTAGAAAATCCAAGTTGGTTAATTAAATTCCATTCTATATAATGATTTTAGGGAATATCTACATTATCAAGAAGTAATTATTTCGAAAAGGTAAGAATATAATCTATGAAGGTATTAGAAATTCCATGCATGGTTTTTCTATGATATAACCATATTAAAAATTATATCTTTTTCATTTTAGTACATTTCTGATATACAGGATTCCTGACATCATCAATTAATTTTTTCACTTACTAAACATCATCATTTTCATTATTTTACTCATGTGTATTGATATCATTTTCTTCTTACAATGATAAACTATATTTTTTATGATGATGTATAAATGTAATCTAATAAAATATAAAATTCTTCATACCACTTATTTGTTTATGTTCATGAATAATAGAAGATTGTCTCATATCTCCATTGTGATACCAAACATAATTATTCATTCGAAATCCAAATTTTGTTATATGGTAGCTAACTTCTTACCAATATAACAAAGGCCTTCCAACATAATTATAACATGTAAAATGTATAAAACCTCCATCTGAAGCATTGTTAAATGAAAAATCTAAAAAAATATCCAAATTATTTTGAAACTCAGTTGAAATCTGATCGGTATGGTACATGCATCTTCTATCTATTCTATCACAGGAAAAAAGTTATATTCAAATCAACAATGTAAATCATAATTACAAAATTCATTACAACCAATTTTAATATGAAAGTCATTAAAGAATACTAGTAGCTAGCTAGATAATGAATAAGAGAAATAACATATGCTATAATTTATGCATACAAATAATCAACCAAACAAATTATAACACATGAAATGGGAAACAACTATTATATAAACCAATAAAAGTTAATTGGGTCTATATAGACATAGAGTGTGCATGTATCTTGAAAAAGATAACTTATATAAGGATTACACTAAATTATCCATTCTTAACTATTATAACATAAGCAATACAATGCTAGTTTTAAATAAAACTATTAAAATTATATTTTAGTTTTCAACAAAAAAAGAAGCATCAAATAAGGCACTTTTTTCATCTCTTTGAAGGAATTAAAGTTATCCACTTTTAAAAAATACATGCCAATATATTTCCTAATATTTATTAAAATATGGACATATAAAGGAATTATCTTTAATTTATAAGGAGGAAAAATGTCTTGTAACTAAAATGTTAATGAGGATTAAGGAATATTAAGAGACAAGGATAAAATTTTCATTCATATATAAAAACTTTGGGTTAAACAGAAATAATATTTTTGAATAAAACATTACCTTATAGCCAATGAATATGATTATAAAAAATAAAAATGCCTTTTAAATTCCATTTCATATAAATACATAGTGAATATAAAATATAGATGAATTAATAATTAGGAATAAAATTTTGATGATCATAAGTAACCAAAAATAATAATCAACAATCAGATTATGTGAGAAGCATTAGATGAAATAAGGATGTATTAAGAGAATATCCCATAATAAATTTTCACAATAAGGATCATGGGTAAGTAAAAAATATCTAAGGTAGTAAAACATTAGATATATTTTAGAGAATCATGTCCTTGTGCTATATTTCCATGGGAGAACCATGTCTGCATAGTTCATTTTATATGGGACTTCCATATCATTGGGGTGTATTATCATGGGAGCACCATTTCTATATGGTGCATTTTTTATTGGACAACCACATACCCAAATTATTTACTCCATGAGAGTGACATCATTTCATAAAACTCTACATAATAATTTAAATCATATCAAACCCAATTTCACATAGATTACTAACCAAGTATCTATCCTGAGTTCCCACCAAAGTATCCAAGTTCTCTCCCATAAATTATTCTATATAATCATACGAAATATAATAACCCCTAACACATTAATAAAACAAACAAAATTACTATATTAATTAATTATATAATCAGTTAATATATATTACAAAAAAAACTTTATATTGGATTTATGTAAAATTAGCGAATAACTAAATTAATAAATCATATATATCTATTAGAATCACATTTAATATGAAATAATATAACAAAAATAATCTAAATTAGACTTTTTTAAAATATTCAGAAATAATAACAACCTATCATGATCTCAATTAGGTTTTGATACGTAGATAAAAATGAAAACAATAATCAATAGAAGAGATAAAGAATTCAGAACTCACTAATTTGATTTTAAAGAAGAACAAAATCAAAAACCCCTAAATAAGGGGAGATTGCTGGAGGAGAAGAGAGGAAAAAATTTTGATTGGGTGAGGGTAGATTAGGGATCATGGGTGGGGAGTATAGGAGGGGAGGCTAAGGGTTACATGAAGAGGCTATACCAATAGCTTTTAAAAAACCATTGGTATAGTGTAGTCTATTGCAAAGGTTTTTAAAAACTGTTGGTATGGGCTAATATATACCAATGGTTTATAAAAAATATTGGTATAGAATATTGGTAGGGACTCTATACCAATGATTATTGTAAATTTATGGTATATATTCATGGTTACAACCCCATTTTCAAGTAGCGATAAATCCTATTATTTAGGGAGTTTGGAAGATAAGAAGTGTATTCTAATTCAATACTTTCTATTTTTATTTGATATTTTCTTCCTTTAATTTCCTAGATCCATATATATAATAATTATAGTATTTGGGGAGTTGTGGAAATCAATCAGTGTTTTTAAATATCTTTCAAAATATTTTGTTCATTTTTATTCTTTAATATTTTTCTTCCATTCAAAATATTTTTCACTCTTAAACTTTCTTTTTCAAAATTCGTTCTTGATTATTCAAAATCACCCCTTAAGTTATTTTTTCTATCATTTTTTCTCTTTTTTTATTTTATTTATTTTGTTAATAAAAAATGGGGAGATATTTTCTAAAAATAATGTTTGTTATCAAGGGGAACTTAATTATTATTATTATTTGAAAAGGGAGCTATTAATTTTTTTTAAAATTATTCTTTATAGTTGTCAAATGAACATTTTAAAATTTTATTTTTTTGAGATTAATGATTATATATATAAATCCTGAATTTATTTTCTATATATTTCAATCTTTATCTATGATTTATTTGACTTTTTACATTTAGTGTTTGTGAACATCAAAAAGGGGGAGGTTGTTGTAATAATCTCTCTCATGGTGTTTTCATGATCACAAAAACTTACCTCTATTTCTGGATATTTTATTTAAGTGATTTATATTTATTCTTGATGAAATCATGTTATATTCTTTTAAGAACCTTGAAATATTATTAAAGATATATTAATTGAATTTGTTGGGGCTCAGAAGAAGTATAGAAGAACCTTAGAGGATCATCCATGCAAGTGGAGGAGCCGCTTCTGAAGTTGCATGCAATATACCCAAAAAATATAGTTCTAGGGAATGGTGTAACTTAAATAGGGTGTGGTGGACCTTAAAAGGGGTGTGGTTATATGTGTTTTAAATGTTTTAAAGGTGAAACAACCGAGAATTTTGTACTAGGGTATGGTGAAAGCCATTTCAGCCCATGATGGAATCAAGATGTATTTAATGATGGTCAAGCCTATCTTAAATTTGGCCCTAAAAGTTGTAATTGATCAAAGTGAATTCTATAAGATTTTAATGAAGTTTTTTAAGGCTATAAATAAAGTCCATGGGTACTTGGATCTCAATAAAAAAACTTGTGAAACACTCTCTTGACCTGAATCATCGATGAAGTTCTAAAATTCTCAATTCTCTCAACGATCCAGCTTCAAGTTATCAATTCCTTAAAAGGATATCACCTCCCTCTCAAATATCTTATCCTCTATTTTATTTCATCCATCAAATATATTTTTAAGTGTATCATAAGGTTTTTTCCAAATAACCCCCCCCCCCTCTTCTCATACTAGTATAAAATTGATTTATCTCGAAATTTTTTTCACATCAGTTTTCTATAACTGATGTAAAAAAATGATTTACCCTGTTTATTATTCAATAACTGATGTGGTAAATAAAAATGGAATATTTTTCAAGTCGTTTATTCAATAACCGATGTAAAAACAATTAATTTTTATGCCGTTTATTAAATAACCGATATGAAAAATAAAAAGATGATATTTTCCACATCGGTTCTTCAATAAACGATATGAAAAATTGTCTTTTTCATGTTGGTTATTAAATAATAATTATGGAAAATCCTTATAATTTTAGTCAAGAGTCAAGATTAGTCATTTAGGTTTCATTAATTCGTGCGAAAACCTTTGGTTTTCTCTAACACTGTAAACCCTAACCCTTCCATTTTTGATCAATGGCCTCAAATCATTTCATTCTTTAATATGTAGCCTCAAATCTATTCATTCTTCAATCAGAAACCTTGAATATCTTTCATTTGTCATCCACCACCACCATCAACCACCACCATCCACCTTCACCCATCGTCGGACATCACTTATTCCTTTTTCCCATTGGTGTCACCTTCTCAGTCATTCTATTTTTGATTTCAATTTACAATTTGTGTTTATTGTTTCAATGTTACATGTATCAATGTTATTTTTATTTGTATTTTCATTTCCAATTTTTCATTGATGTCACTTTATCATTGAGTTGGGACCCACCACCGCTGTCCACTATCCCCGTTTTCAGCCACCGCTTTTTCCTTCTTTCCATTGGTGTTGCCTTCTTAATCATCTTGATTACAATATCAATTTATGATTTGTTTTTATTGCTTTGATTTTCCTTTCATCCAAGGTTTTCTCATTTTTATTTTTGGTTCCAATTTTTTATTGATGTCACGTTATCTTTCAATGGAATCCACCACCACCATCCACCTTCACCGTCATCAGCCACCACATGTGTCTTTTTCCCATTGGTATCTCCTTCTCAATCAGTATGGTTTTGATATAAATTACAGTTTTTGTTTATTGTTTTTATTTTTAGTGCATCTAGGGTATTTTTATTTGTATTTGTGGTTCCAATTTTCCATTGATGTCACTTTATCTTCTCTATTTTAATTTATTTTTTGATTATCCGCAGATCTTATGTCACAAGCCCCTCCCTCCAAATATACCACAATGAGGGGAGAGAGATAATGAACCATGAGTCCCACCTCTAGTAAGACCCATGTTGGCAGCTAGCACCAAGGGTATACAAATATCATGAAATGGGATGTATTACCCTCTATAATAATATAGGATTGGGAGATAAGATGAATCATCCATAAACAAATCCTAGTAATAATATACATGAAACAAAAAACAACCCACAAATTCATGTATAAATAAAACTGATACAGATAAAAGTCACAAAAGTAAATACCCAAAAGTAAAGCTAAAGTAGTGACATAAAAACTATCCAAAGGCCCGAGCTAGTAATACCCAGCATGGTTCACATAATCCTCATGGAAACTTGAAAATAATTTTATATGCATAGGGTGAGAATACAGGTATACTCAGTGGGAAAAGAAAAGTCTCTCATGCAAGTCATGACCCATCCTAGTGGGGCATGCACCGTGACTCCCCAATCCCACCTCCGATATGCCAGGGGATGGTGACTAGAACTATGTAAGCATATTACTACATGGGAGGAATTGCTTAAGAACCTGTACACACACATACATCTTCAAGCCCACAAATGCTGAAATGTAAAAACCACTAAGGAATAAGATGCATGCATAAAACTAAACCCAACCAACATAGTACAATGGAAAGTAAAGTACTGGAGGTAAACTGTGCCAGAATAAAAGCCCAACAAATTCAAGAGTCTAAAAACTGCAAAGTCCAACCTGTAAACACAATGAGGTAATGGGACTGTTGCTCGTATTTGAAGGAACGCCTCGACCTATATGGAACTCATAAAGCTCGGTCATGTCCTGGTCCACCCTGGACTCTATCAAAAGGCTTCTCGTCTATACAAGACATGACATGTGTGGGCAAATCCCATGCTAGAGTGAGTATAACAATACTCAGTAGAGGACGCCGAAAAACACAAAGCAAGTACACAATGGAAAGGCATCGTCAGCTCTACATAGTATATGTCTACTAAACATATAATAGGAGATCACAATCCATGTATACTTAAAACCCAGACCCGTAGTCTAGAGACAAGTCACACAACCTCATACCCTGTTAGGGATTTAGTTTGAAGATTTCTACGAAGTACTTGTTCCGGGAGAACACACTCCACGAGTCTAGTGGCACTAATGACATCCATACGAGAAGTGATATTTGTCGGGAAACATCATAATAGGTAGATACACTCATTATGGGAGACACAATCTTTAGTGGGAGGATCACGATAGATAGAAGCACTCATTACGGGAGACACACTCTTGAGTGGGAAAGATCATGATACATAGATGAGGATCACTTCCAGGGCCATGGCAGATACTGCGACTCATCCGGATTCACCAGCTAGGTGATTCACAAGCTAGGTAGAGGATCAAAGCCTAGTAGAGTTGGTCATGTCAATTCCTGACTCTGCCTAGGGTTATTAATGGATAGAGGATCTCACTCCGGGCTTCTCAGAGGGATGTCGACTCTATCATAGAAAGTCCTGCTAAAGGGATCATACTCCTATAGAAGGAAATGATGCCTGACCTTCAGGGGAATGAGAAGAAGGGGCACTAACCCAAATTAAAGATGTCTAAGATATGGGGAACAAGAGGACCATGCCATTTTTTAAAAAGTACACGGTGTGTAGAAAAGTTACATGCCATGTTGTCTGACCCCGGGTATTACCCGTGTACAACGGCCCGTGTCGTAAGGCTGGTCGTATAGAAAAGTTAGTACACTGCGTGTAGTATAGTGTACACGCCATGTCTGAGTGACTAGGGTTGGCTCTGTGTACGCTGGCCATGTTCCCGTACATGGTCATCAACTCGTGTACTTCAACCCGTGTAATCAGTACATAGGGTGACCCGTGTTACTGGCCTCACCAGGCCATGTGATGGAGTACACATCGTGTACTCCATCCCGTGTCCGTGTAATTCCCAAAATACATGCCGAGCTTCGGGTAAATTCCAACACACCGTGTGACCAGGGTCACATGTCGTGTGATTCCTCTATGACCCCTGAAACCCTAACCGTTTTCAGTACTACATGGTGTGTTCTTTGGAAGTGCACACCGTGTATTCTGGAAATTTCCAGAAACACGAACCTTAGTCGTCATGCCTTCCGTGATGTCTCGTTCGTCGATCCATCCATCCGATCGCCATGAAACTCCTAGTTTTTTGTCACCCCGACACCATGAAGCTGATTCCATTGTTTTTGGACCTCTGATCGGCTCCAAAAACGTGCAACGATCCACCCTCTTAAAGAACGCTCGAAGAACAGCCCTTCTTGATCTGGTCTGATTCGTCTTCTGCTATCATCGTCGCACCTCCTCAATGTCTTTGTGGTGTTTATTCTTCAATTTGGGGTCATTGCATCTTAGAATGGATTTGAAATGATCCGTTGTTTGTCGCCCCATGAAGAACGCTAAAAATTCACGAAAGAAAAGGGGGAGGAAAATCCAATCAACAAATTGAGGAACGAACCTTCGTCATCATTCAGCATGGCATTCATCCACTCCCGTTATTAGGATTAAATAGAGTAGAATCGAACAATAATAATTCAACATGGATCAATTCCCCAAATCATCCCAAATAAAACCCTCCTGTAAGAACATACGAATCCACGGATCAAATTGTTCATGGTTGATCAGCGTTCGTAGTTTAAATCAAAAGTGAGGAAAAGAAATTAAATAACAAACCCCTACCTCAGTTGGGATCGATCACTGACGAAGAGGCCACGCTACCGTCATTGTTGAGATCCTCCATCCTCGTTGGTACATGGATTTTTAGCTTTGATCTGTCGTCGTTCATCACTGAGAGTTTTCTCCAGAGTTTCCTCTCAATATTTTTCCAAATATCGACATTCGATTATCCCAATAAAAATGGAAACGTGTTTTGGAATTCAAAATACGCTGCGGTATTAATGAGTTCAGCTTGCCATTTCTAGGTCATTATGATGTAGTATTTATTAAAGAAACATTTGCCCCATCGTCGTGCCGTAGCAGATGTTTCCATAAAAAAATAAACAATGCGAATTTATTTTTATTCTTATTTTACTAAAAGTGTTCGAAAATGAACTTTTTCCCTTGACTCACGTCGGTCGAGGTTAGACCCGTTCTTAGGTAAAGTCGTCATTCCGGACTCAACGTTACCCTCAGATTTTTAATCTAGGCATCTATTTGGAAACTTCCATAACCGCACACAAGTACCGACTCACTTAACTTAAAAAACGTTTGAACCACCATTCCGGGATCACCGGATCTCGGAATGATGTGCCTTCTTTGCGCCTGGTCTAGTAATAATTCCATATAGTATTTAAAAATAATACATGGAAAAATCTAAGACACTACGTTCTCCCCACCTTGGGGCTTTGCGTCTCCGAAAAGCCAAAAAAAAAGACTACTCAAAAAGATGTGGGTACTGGGCATGGATCTGAGCCTCCCAATCCCATGTGCTCTCCTGAAGATTCCCATGCTGCCAACGAATGCGCACCAAGGGAATTGATCGCACATGAAGGATCCTCTCCTACCGATCCTGGAACTCTACCGGGTACTCAACAAAGGTCACTCTATCTTCAATGTCCAGCTCGCCCCAGTCGTTGACGTGCGATAGGTCATGCACGTACCTCCTCAGCTGCGACACGTGGAAGACATCATGTACCCGATGCAACTGTGGTGATTGAGCTAGGCGGTACGCCACCTCGCCAACTCTGCATAGTATCTGGAAAGGTCTGATGAACCTCAGAGATAAATTGCTTCCCCGACCAAATCTTCATAACCCTCGATGAGGCGAGACCTGAAGAAAGACGTGGTCTCCATCTTCGAACTCCAGAGGTCTCCGTCATCTGTTAGCATAAGACTTATGCCAGCTCTATGAAGTCTTCATCCACTCCCGGATGATCTGCACCTTCTTGGTGGTAGCTCACACCAACTCTGGA
This sequence comes from Viscum album, assembly GCA_963277665.1. Taxonomy (NCBI): domain Eukaryota; kingdom Viridiplantae; phylum Streptophyta; class Magnoliopsida; order Santalales; family Viscaceae; genus Viscum; species Viscum album. Next base: position 1,708,635,301 of record OY728129.1, read on the forward strand.
CCCATGAGCACCAACTCTCCTAGGTCGGTCCAGCAAAGTGGTGACCGTTAGGGTCTTCCATACAAGGCCTCGAATGGTGCCATACCAATGGTGTAGTGGTAGCTATTGTTGTACGCAAACTCCACTAGTGGTAGGTGGTCCTCCCAACTGTGAAAAAAGTCTAAGATATCGGCCCACAACATATACTCTAGAACCATAATGGTCATCTCCATCTGACCATCTGTCTAGGGATGAAACGCTGCCCAAAGGCCTCCTGCAATCCTTTCCACAACTGGGATGTAAATTGGGCATCTCGGTCCGAGACTATCGTAGAAGGGACTCCATGAAGCCGAACTATCTCCTGCACGTAGATGCGTCCCAAGATCTCTACGGAACTCTGATCCCTGATAGGTAGGAATTGGGCCGACTTGGTGAGTCAGTCAACGATCACCCAGATAGATTCATGACCCTTGGGCATCCATGGTAAGCCTGTCACGAATTCCATCGATATTTCATCCCACTTCCACTCTAGAACTTCTAGGGGTGAGCTAATCCTGCTGGAACCTGGTACTCAGCCTTCACCTGTTGGCATGTGAGGCATCGGGAAATGAACTCTACTACTACCCTCTTCATGCATGACCACTAGAACTGTCATCGAAGATCTTGGTACATCATTTCCACTCCAGGATGTACCACCAAGGGGGATGTATGAAACTCCCTCATGACTTCCTCCTACAATGCTACTCGTACAAAAGTGCACCCTTTGAAAAGAATTATGTGCTCCCCACCTTGAAAATATCCATCAGGAGCATTTCCTATGGATAACCGAACACGTAAAGTCTCACAGTCGGCATCCCTAAGTTGTGCTTCCCTAACTCGTTGTAAGAGTGTAGAGGTGATAGCCATCAACTGCAGGTAAGCTAGATCCTCTCCATCCATGAAGTATAACTACAACATGGATAACTGCTCTGTCTCCTCACTCAACAATTGCGAGCTCGACCTTCTGCTAAGATAATTCTCCACCTTATTCCCCTTCCTAGGAGTATAGATGATCTCAAAATCATAGTCCTGGAGGAACTCTAGCCAACGCCTTTGCCTCAGATTTAGATCTTTTTACGAAAATATGTACCTGAGGCTCTTGTGGTCAGAGTAGACGATGAACCACTCACCCATAAGGTAGTGTCGCCACATCTTCAATGCTAAGACTACCACATCCAACTTGAGATCATGGGTTGCATAGTTCTGCTAATGTAGCCTAAGCTGGCGTGAACCATAAGCAATCACTGCCTGCCTTTGCATCAGGACATAGCCAAGCCCGGTCTCTGATGCATCTCAGAAAACTATGTAATCGACACCCTCTTCCGGTAATCTCAAAACTGGGGCGCTCATCAAACTCTGTCTTAACTGCTCAAAAGCTTGCGGGTACTTCTCTGTCCACACAAAGGGTTTCCCCTTTCTGGTCAAGGTTGTCATCGGTGCTGATATTCAGGAGAAATCAGGTATGAATCCCCAGTAATACCCTACCAACCCAAGGAAGATTCGCACCAACGTCATGCTCCGAGGTGCTCCTATGCTAACACAGCCTCCACCTTGGTTGGGTCTATAGCTACTCCATCTGCTGAGATGACATGTCCCAGAAAGTGGACCTCTTGAATCTAGAACTGTAACTTTGAGAGCTTCCCATAAAGCTGGTGCTCCTGAAGTACGTCTAGAACCATCCACAGGTGTCTCGTATGCTCCTCCTTTGACGCTGAGTACAAAAGTATGTCGTCAATGAAGACTACTACAAACCGGTCTAAGTACAGCTGGAAGATCTGGTTCATCAGTCCCATGAACACTGCGGGGGTGTTTGTCACACCGAAAGTTGTCACCAAGTACTCATACGTACTAGTAACTGGTGATAACCTAATCGAAGGTCAATATTTGAGAAACATTGTGCCCCTCTCAGCTGATCAAAGAGGTCGTCGATTCTTGGCAGTGGATACTTATTCTTCACTGTCACCTGATTCAGGTACTGGTAATCCACACACAACCTCAAACTCCCATCTGCCTTCTTGCCAAACAAGACTGGGGCCGCCCTGGGTGAAACGCTGGGTCTTACAAAACCCTTGCTCTGTAAATCCTCCAACTGCACCCTCAGCTCGCGAAGCTTTGCGAAATCCATATAATATGATGATGAGGAAATCGGTGTCGTCCCAGGGTGTAAGTCGATGCAGAAGTCGATTTCATGATGGGGAGGTAATCCTGGAACATCTTCAGGAAAGTCATCCTCATACTCTGCCACTACTACTGGGAACTGAGAGATCACAACATCTTCTACTCTGAAGGTAAGGCTAGCCATCTCATGAGTGATCGGCTGCACCCTCCTATGCATGGGCCCATTCTATGATTCCTAGGTCTCATTTTCTCTGACAAAGGAAAACCTTGTTCCATCATGGTGGAGACACCGCACTCTTCGCCTAAAATAGTCAATATGGGCATGGACCGAAGATAACCAATCCATGCCGAGAATGACGTCGTAAGCCCTCTACGCTACCACCAAGAGGTTCCAACCGAAACTCTTACCACCAAGGGTAATACCACACTTTCTGAAAAGGTGTGTGATCATTGAGTCTCCTCCCGCAGGTGTCACCAAGTGCAAGGATCGAGTCAATGGTTCTACTGGAATCTCAAGGTTTCGCACAAGACATGTGGCGATGAATGAATGGATGGAACCTGTGTCTATAAGTATGAAAAATAAGGTAGAGAAGACACATATCATACCTTGTATCATCCATGGAGTCCCTGGGTCGTACACCTCGACCACATGCAGCTTTCCTCACCCATGTCCCCCAGCTCCCTGAGCCTGGTGCGGACCTCCTGGGGGAGGTGGTGGAAGTAGATCGAAGCGTCTGCTACCACCTGTAGCTCTCCATGCTCCTCTTCCATGTCTGCCACCCGGCAGGTTTGTCTGCTCAATTCTCTGCCTCTTCCTTAGTGGTCTATCCACTACTTCCTTGTCAGCAGCTCGACTGGTCGGACAATCTCTAGCAAGATGTGCCCTACCGTTGCACGCATAGTATCTCTTCTCCCTAGACTGATTGGATCCATCATGAGAGTCCTGGACTATCAATCCCCTATCCTAGGTCCTCCTCTGACATCTCTCATGTCCTGATCCCTACATCTGACATCAGCTCCCTGTTGTCGAGGTCTCTGCACTTGTTTGCCTACTACTGACTATCGTCGGCTGTCTCTGCTCCACCAAGAATCTCTCGATCACCAAAGCCCGCTCGAGCACTCTAGCATAAGTCAAAATGCATAGAGGCATGACATTAGCTCATATGTCTCATCATAGACCTCTCTCTAAGTTCCGAGCTCTAAATTATTGATCCCTGACTGTATCCATCGAGTACCTGGCGAGGTTGGTGAACCTCGATGAATAGTCAGGTACTGTCATACTGCCCTGCTGGAGCTAAAGAAGCTCCTGGATGTGTACCACTCTTAGCATAACCGGAGAAAACTCCTACCTGAATATTTTCTCAAACTCTGTCCATGAATGAGTCTCCTCATAGTGAGTCTGTGTGGTCAGACTCTACCATTGTCTTGCTGAACCCTGATGAAGGCTCGCTCCTAGGATCACCATCTGGTCTACTGGTGTCCTCACTAGACGGAAAACTATGGTCACCACCTCAAGCCAGTCCTCAGTCACCTGAGGGTCGGGCTCACCTTGGAACCTGATGGGTCTCTGTCTCTGGAACTCATGGAGCGTGCTCAGCCTATGCTCCTCGTCAGTCGGTACTACGGGTACCACGAGCTGCTCCACTGGTGGTGGTATAGCAGGTGAACCACCAGGTGGCAACGCCTAGGGAACCGGTCTCTGTATCGAATCCTCTTCACTGAGGGGGGCATCCTCGTGATCGTACTGCTGCATCATACCAGGTATGCATCGCAGAGGAATCCTGTAAGGAAAAAAGATGTACCATGGTCAATGAGTATATCTGGATAGCTGTCACAAAGGACATGGAAAACACAACCCATTCTTATATGATGCATGTACTTTTATTTTATTTCCCTGCAACCAGTTTTTTCATGTACCGAGTCAAAAAGTAGGTTATCAGAGTCTTGGTGTATGGATACGTCGGCCGCCGCACCAACACTGGAGTCTCTATCCTGAAATCTGTTCTCGAAACACTAAACATTGTTGCCCCAACCAATCTCATAGACTCCTCATCCTAAGGTAGAACCAACCTCCTCTGATACCACTCTGTCACGACCCATCCCAGTGGGGTCGGCATTGTGACTCCCCAAGCCCGCCTCCGATAGGCTAGGGGCTGGTGACTAGCACCGAGTAGGCATATTACAACATGGGATGAATTGCCTAAGAACTTGTACTCACACACACATCTCCAAGCCCACAAATGCTGAAATGTAAAAACCACTAAGGAACAAGATGCATGCATACAACTAAAACCAACCAACAGAGTAAAACAGAAAGTAAAGTACTCAAGGTAAACTGGGCCAGAATACAAGCCCACCAAAAACAAGAGTCTGAAAACTGCAAAGTCCAACTTGTAAACACAAAGAGGTACTAGGACTGCTGCTCGTAGCCAAAGGAACACCTCAGCCTGTAGGTAACTCAGAAAGCTCGGTCATGTCCTGGTCCACCCTGGACTCTGTCAAAAGGTTTCCTGTCTACACAAGACACGACACATGTGGGCAAAGCCCGTACAGGGGTTAGTATAACAGTACTCAGTAGAGGAGCCCAAAAAACACAAAGTAAGTACACAATGGAAAGGCACAGTCAGCTCTACTCAGTATATGTCTACTAAACATATAATAGGAGATCATAATCCAGGTAAAATCAAAACCTAGACCCGTATTCTAGAGACAAGTCACACAACAGCATACCCCTCTAGGGATTCAATTCGAAGATTTCCAAGAAATACTCATTCCGGGAGAACACACTCCACGAGTCTGGTAGTTTTAATGGCATCCATCTGAGAAGTAATGTTCATCGGGAAATGTCACGAGAGGTATATAAACTCATTACAGGAGAGACACACCTAAGTGGGAGGATCACGGTAGATAGAAGCACTCATTATGAGATACACACTCTTGAGTGGGAAAGATCACAATACACAGATGAGGATCACTGCCAAGTCCATGGTGGATACCGCGACTCATCTGGATTCACCAGCTAGGTGATTCACCAGCTAGGTAGAGGATAAATGCCCAGTAGAGTTGGTAACACTGATGTATGACTCTACCTAGGGTCAGGAATGGATAGAGGATCTCGCTTCGGGCCTCTCGGAGGGATGCCTACTCTTTCACAGAAAGTCCTGCTCAAAGGATCATACTCCTGTAGAAGGAAACGATGTCTAACCTTCAGGGGAATGAGAAGAAGGGGCACTAACCCAGACGAAATATGTCCATGATAAGGTGAACAAGAGGACCATTCCATTTTTCAAAAAGTACACAGTGTGTAGAAAAGTTACACGTCGTGTTTTCTGGCCCCGAGTACTGCCCGTGTACAACGGCTCGTGTCATAAGGCTGGTCGTGTAGAAAAATTAGTACACAGTGTGTAGTATGGTGTACACACCATGTCCGAGTGACTGGGGTTGGCTCCGTGTATTCTATCCATGTGCCCGTACATGGTCATCAACCCGTGTAATCGGTACACGGGGTGACCCGCATTACTGGCCTCACCTAGCTGTGTGATATAGTACACTCCATGTACTCCATCCCATGTCCGTGTACTTCCCAAAATAAAAGGCGAGCTTTGAGGAAAGTCCAACATGCTATGTGACTAAGGTCACACACCGTGTGATTCCTCTTTGACCCCTGATACCCTAGCCGCCGCCAGTACTACACGGCGTTTTCTTCGGAAGTACACGCCGTGTATTCTGGAAATTTCCAGAAACGCGAACCTCCATCATCGCGCCTTCTGTGATGTCCCATTCATTGATATGGTCGTCTGATCACCATGAAACTTCTAGGTTTTGGTTTTCCCGACACCACGAAGCTGATTCCATTGTTTTCGGACCTCTGATTGGCTCCAAAAACATGCAACGATCCACCCACATAAAGAACGCTCAAAGAACGGCCCTTCCCGATCTGGTCTGATTCGTCATCCTCTATCATCGTCGCACCTCCACAAGGTTGTTGTGGTGTCAATTATTAAATTTGGGATCATTGAATTGCAGAATGAATGCGTAACGATCCGTTGTTCATCTCCCCATGAAGAACTCAAAGAACGCGTGAAAGAAAAGGGGGAGGAAAATCCAATGAACAAATCGAGGAACGAACCTTCGATGTCGTTCGTCATGGTGCTGATATTCGCCTGTTAGTAGGATTAAATGGAGCATAATCAAAAAATAACAATTCAACATGAATCAATTCCATGAATCGTCCAAATAAAACCCTCCCGCAAGAACGTACGAATCCACGGATCAACTTGTTCATGGTTGATATGCCTTCGTCGTTTAAATCAAAAGCGAGGAAAAGAAATTAAATAACAAACCCCTACTTCAACTGGGATCGATTGATGATGAAGGGGCCATTCTACTATCATCGTTGAGATCCTCCAACCTTATTGGCACAGCGATTCGCATCTTTGATCTGTCGTCGTTTGTCACTGAGAGTTTTCTCCAGAGTTTCCTCTCAATCTCCTGCCAATGATCGACGTTTATTTATCCCAATAAAAAGGGAAACGTGTTTTGGAATTCAAAATACACTACGGTATTAATGAGTCTTGATTTCCATTTTTGAGTCATTATGATGTTTCATTTATTAAATAAATAGTTACCCCGTCGCCACACTGCAGTGGATGTTTCCATAAAAAAAAGAAAAAAAATAATAAACATTGAGAACTTATTTTTATTTTTATTTTCCTAAAAACATCTGAAAATTAACTTTTTCCCTCGACCCGCACCAGTCGAAGTTAGACTCATTCTTAGGTAAAGTCATCATTTCGGATGCAATGGTGCCCTCAGATTTTTAATCCGGGCATCCGTTTGGAAACTGCCACAACCAGGCACAAGTGCCAACTCACTTAACTTAAAAAACATTCGAACCACCATTCTGGGATCACCGGGCCTCAGAATGATGTGTCCTTTCTGTGCCTGGTCTCGTAATAATTCCATATAGTATTTAAAAATAAAACATGAAACAATCTGAGACACTGCAGTGCAAATGTGAAAGAATCATACTAATGCACCAATGAGAAAAACAACAGAACCAACAGAACCTAAACAGGTTAACTATCCATCCCAGCCTCACCAAGGCATGATCACCAAATAATGAAATCTAAGTAATATAATATAACATGAGGCATGTTGATAAAGGGTTCCCCGCACTGCTTTCCCACTGGTATGTCGCTCTCACACCCCAACTTCGTACGTCTTAAAACTTACATCTCTTATGAAAACCACACCACCCCAAATGTATGGCCACATCATATCACGCCCATAGACACCTAGTCTCTTTGCCCCACAAGCACAAACACATCACCTCTCTCCCAAAAACACTTGGGCCGCAACACATCCACAACCATAACCAAAGCAGTAGGGTATCATGAACATGAAGGACATTGAACTCATGACCTCTTTTTACCAGTCACAACTCTCACATTAAGCCACCTCATCTCATATCATCCTACCCTCAAAAACCTGGGCTATGTCATATCTCACCTGAAGACACCTGGGTTCGCCACCCCACAAGAACAGCCACATAACATCTCGCTCGAAGAAACATGGGCAATCACAACCAGCTTATCATGAACTATCAGAACTCTAGCCATCATAGCATGTGCAATAACTACCTCACCTAGAAGAGAGGGTGGGAAATAGTGGGTACCCATCTATCCTTCCTCACGGGATATCAGAAAAAACACCCCTTGTCTGATGATATGAGTGTAGTAACATTGTTCACAACACAAGTGGGGTGAATATAGAAATAACAAGAATATACATGTATATAGAAATATCCACACACAAGCCCATACTACGGGTTCACAACCAAACACTAACCAACTCACAACATCCCCACTTTCACTACCACCTCTAAATGTATAACACCACACAATCCATAAGATACATTTCACATTTCCATTCAAAACCATTATCCATCCCAATCATTTAATTATTAAGTATAAACCACATTAAACCAAACAACCCATCATTTATTTATTCATTAGTGATTTACATCCCATTAACCAAACCAAACCCCAGCCATTTAAATCATTATTAAATAGTTATCCTGTCACTACCCGAGCATCTAGCACAATGAAACCACACATCACAAGTAGCTCATCATCCTCAACTTACCATCACATCGCCACCCCAAAAGAACAACCAACCAACCACCGCCTCGCTGCCCCAAAATCATAGGCAAAAAACCACTACCTCACCACCCCAAAATAATGGATAAATAACCACCACCTCAATGCCCCAAAAGCACATCCAAACAACCATCGCCTTACCATCCCAAATCCACAACCACACAACTACAACCTCATTGTCCCAATATCATGGCTACATCCCACCCATCATCCCCACATCATATTGCACACACACATCATCACCCCAATAGCACAACCACACATCACAACACATCAAGACCATTTTACAGATTTAACAAAGGGGGTTGTATCACATTTCACTTTGTTTTAGGGGTTTTATCAAGACCATTTCACTTTATTTTTGGGAAACTATTTCATTATCTAAATAAGATTGGTTATCCAATTTCCCTTTTAGGGTGATATCAAAACAATAAAAAAATACATAGTAGTCACAACACATATCATACAGTGCAAACAAATCCCCTAATGGACATAATTTTCAGTGGGGCATCAATCCCATACAATCCATCACATCACAATAATATCAAATTTGTAAAAACATGAAAATCATTCTACTATTTCCCTTAACTTTCAATTAACCAATTATTTATCTTTAATTAAGCCAAAAAAATCATCCCCCATAGATAAATAAAATCAAACGCCTCCTAAATGATACAGAATAACTAGAAATGAGGGATTCCCTACCTCAAAGAAGCTTTTCTGACTCGTTGCACACCACATGGTGAAGAATAAATTCCTGCAAATCACAAATGCACCACAAGATCATGGTTCAACCTACACCATACCCAATATCCATAAAAATGTATCCCAACTCACACCCCAAACCAAATCAACATAGTCACAACAAATCCCTAGGGGAAGAACAAGAGGAAACTAACCAAGAAGAAGGAAGGGATTGCCATTGATCGCTAATAGAAAACCACCAGAACTAATAGATTGAAGTAATGGAGAAGAGGACTAGATAGGATCCTCAGGGTGCCTAGGATTCATCCAGAATGGGAGAGGTATAGTCCATGGACGAATGAAAGTAATTATCCATGAAAAAGAACTTAAAACCTACAATCTCATTGGTTTCACATCATATAAAATTTTCATGATGTGTAAACCATGGGTTTTTCAAAAATTATATTTTTCACCAAAAAACATGTCACCTAGGAATTTAATTAATACATATCATGAATTACACTTACATGAAATGTAATCTATCACATGGGTTCCCCTATACCCAAATAAAAGTTATGAATTCACCATATGCACAAGATGTGAACCACTATTACATGTCTTGTAACCCTTAAACAATGTGAATTTTCTATAGTAGCTCTGCGGCAACTCTAGAATCCATCGGAAACTCCCAAAACTTCCCACTAACACCTCCAACCAGGAAAACTAGCATATGGGCTAGGAAGAAATGGATCATTACATCATATACCTCTCAAAATATTATCACCCTTGAGAATCCAAAACCAATCCCAGAAGGAAATGGGTTCGAACAACCACCCCATGATATACCTCTCAAGTATCTCATCATACCTCAAATGATACCACCATACAAAAACACCAAACCAAAAGACCACAAAATATCTCACAAAATCTCATAACTACACATCCACACACACACCACAACCATCCAACCTCCACATATCCTAAACCAACAATCACTGCAACTAACAAAATTAACAGCCCCAAACATACAAATCATATAATTTCATCCTCCATGTCAAGATACTATCCTCTCTAGGAGGTACTGACTTTACCACATGTGTTTAATCACATCGCTAGTAATGTGTCTCGATTAGGAATCAGGTAGTCACCTTTTCTTATGTTATAACTTTATCACACATCACACATCACAAACCAAGGAAAAAATCTCATCTCGTAAAATAAAATGATCTAAACATCAAATCACAAGTAAAATAGAAAATGAAAAAATAAAAAACAGATCTCGGTATTGGGCATGAATATGCATCTATTACTACAAAGCACTATCCTCCAAGCTACCATGCCTCCACAACTCATGAACCAAGGGAATGGGATTCCCACACAACACATTATCTTGGTGATCTTGGATCTCTACTAGCCACTCCAAGAATGTTACATCATCCTCGATATCCAACTCCCCCAGTCAATGACACAAGATTCACTATGAATATATCAATGAAGATGAGAGATGTGGAAGAAGTTGTGGATCCTCTCCATCTGTGGTTATAGTTCCAATCGCTACGCCACCTCACCAACTTACCCAACACCTCAAAGGGCCTAAAAATTCTAGGAGAAATTTTACCCCTATAATTCCTCCACTATGCACATCGAGGGGAAACCATGAAGAACACGTGTTCCACAACATAAAACTCCAAGGGCCTCCTCCTATAATTGGAATAATACTTTTATCGGTACTACTTTTCTTTCATCCTCTCATAAAAAATATAAACCTTCTATGTCGTTCTCTGCACCACATAGGGACCAAGAACCGTTTCCACCCCAACCTCCTTCCAACACAACAGAGAATGACATGATATCCCATACAAAGCCTCAAATAGGTATATACAAATGGATGAGTGGTAGTTATTGTAACACATAAACTTGATCAAATGAAAGATTATTTACCATAATCCACCCAAGTCTAAGACATATACCTACAACATATCCTCCAATATATGGATAGTCCGCTCCATCTTCCCATCTATGTGTGGGTGGAAAGTAGTAATGAGGTATAACTGAGTGTCAAAAGAATGTTGCAATACCCTCCAGAATTTTGAGGTAAAACGTGCATCCCAATCCAAGACAATGTACCTCATAACTCTATAAAAATGCACGACCTCATCCACACACCTCTTAGAAAAAGAATCCACTACGCCCGACTCCTTGATCACTAAGAAGTGGGCCAACTTTGTCCGCCGATCCACGATCACCCAGATAGAATAAAAACATCCTTGATCTTTGGGTAAACCTATGGTGAAATCCATTGATATTTCATCCCATTTCCACCCAGTAATATCCAAAGGCTGCAACAAACCATCAGGAACATGATGCTCAACCTTTACTTGGTGGAAAAATGATAACATCACCACAAAACTCAGCACTACCTATTTCATCTAGGGCCACCAAAACTGAATCCTCAAACCATGATACATCTTGGAAACTCCTTCGTGTACCATAAAAGGTGATCTATGAAACTCACAAACGACTCTATTGGGCATCACTAAAAGAAAAAATGACCTCCCTTGAAACAACATCTGGTTCTGACCATCCACCAACTATCCCTCCAGAGAATTACCATGTCCAAAACAATCACACATCTCCTCTGCCTCTGAGTCCCCCAATAAAACTCCTCCATATGTCACATCAGAGAAGACTGAACCATCATCTAAAACAAATCAACTCTATAATTATCCACCATTTTATCTAAGTTCAAGGTTTCCAAATCCTTTATTTCTCTCCAAGCATCCCCAGACTCTCGAACAACATCCTTACCCAACTTCATACTCAAATAATCAACCACAATATTGCATTTTCCTAAGGTGTAGGATATTTAAAAATCATAATCTTGAAGAAACTCCATCTACATCCACTTCCATAAATTCAAATCACCCCGAGAAAAGATATACCTCAAACTATTGTGATCTGTGAAGACCAAAAAGCACTCCCCAATGAGGTAATTCAACCAAAACTTCAATACAAACACGACTAATGATAAATCAAGACTATGGGTTTCATAGTTATGCTTGTGGGGAAATAACTTCCTACACCCATAAGAGATCACTGACCTATTTTGTATTATCACAAACTAACCTGTAATGCCATCCAATATGACACATGACCCAGCCCGAGACAAGGCCTGAAGGGTATTCCCAATCCCCACGGGCTGAAAACTAGTGCCATGGCATCATCAAAGTAACCAAGGGAAAAATTTCACCCAATATAAATAAACCAAATAGAGTAAATAAATAGGGCATCCCAATATAAATATGATTACCAAACTGAACATCATTTACACATAAACTGAAAATACAACAAATTGGACAACAAAACTATACATAAAAACCCAAACTAAACCAGAAAACCATAACATCTCCATGTGACCCATAGGGTCACTCTCCAATCCATAACCAACCATTTCCCAAGGCGATCAAACCTAAGATGGAACCTGCAACATAAACTAAAAACAAGAAATAATTATTTTCATGAGTATTAAAACTCAATAGGCATACCCAAATAATCTATTCCCAGTAAAATTCCTTTAGAATAAACGAAACATCAAATTCAAGTTTGAAATACAATATATAAAAGTAAAATTTTCCATGCATTTTCAACACTAAAACAAATCATGTTCCATTGACCTTTTTCATTCCAAATCCAGATTATTTTCTATCAAAACAATGTTTCCATTTTCAAGGGGAAAGTGATTCTCTCATTTAAAATATGCACAAGTTGTAACACCCCAAGCTTCCACTGTACGTTTCTCTTCGAATAATGCAATAGCGTGTGTTGTACGCAACCTCGAGCTCTAACACACACCACAACTAATTAAACTAGCCGTTGTGAATAGTAATACCTACTTTTTGAAATTTTATAAATTTTATTTATCAAAATAGACTTCATTTTTGGATTCGGAATATTGAAATTAGCCTATGTTGATTTTTTGGTATTTTTCTGAGAACTTCTAAATTTTTATGAATAGTGAAAAATACTTAAAAACAACCTTTTTAATCAAAATAATTTATAGTGATAAATTATAATATTAAGTGGTTTTAAAGTATAATTAGAATATATTTTTACCATTTTATCCAATGGTGGTCATTAGAATTAATTTCACATTGAAATTGGACATAAACAACTGCCAAACTTTTGATATAAATTGTTTCTTAAAAACACGCTATTTGTTTTAATAGCGGGAATTAATTATAAAATTAATTAATACAACTTATATGTTTGGAATTTTGTAAAATAGACATCATTTTTGAATTCGGAATATCAATTATAGCTTAGGGTGAAATTTTGGCCTTATTCTGAAAAACTTCAATTTTTGATGAATAGTGAAACCACTAAGTGGTTGTTAAAAACTGATTTTTCGTTAAAATGAAATATTACCACTTATGTGATTTGATTTTCAAAAATCCGACATACATGGTTGTCATTAAGAAGTAAAATGTGGTTCAATGAGATTAAAATAATTTTTTGGTGAATAGTAACTTTTAAGTTCTTAATCGTGATTAGAGGTAATTAGTGTAGTTTAAGGTACAAATAATGTTTTAATAATATGAGATGAGCATGACACTTGTCCTACTCCTATTGGATGAGTCATGGCCGACCAAGACAACCCATGGGTCAACTTGGGGACCCCATGGAGCCACATTAGTTGGAAAATGACATTAATATATATTTATTTAATGTTAAAATTAAATTGACACAAACATGAGTTATTTTACTAAAACAGTTTTTAAGTGGGGTTACACAAGTCCAAATTTTGACTATAAATATTAATTAGAAATCTAAAAAGATTTCCTTCATCATAGTATTTTTCTTTATATTTTTTAGACATTAAATAAATTAAATTATTTATGACATCATTATGATGCAGCGATGACCTCATTATTTAACGATTTAAATAAAATGAGAAGATAATGCAAAATCCAAGGCTTACACTTGTCCAAAGCCTATTGGATGAGGAGATTTAGAAACCTTATCACCTTATCCTCGAATTATATAAGTGTGGGACCTTTAGAATCCGAAAAGCATTGTGAAATAATGTAACATTTCAATCTTTCCAAAAGTGCCCCTCCTCTCCTCTTATAAAAGGCCCCCACCTCTACCACCTTATTCACACTTCCAAGCCTTTTGGTTCGGCCAACCCCTGCCCAAATACTCTCCCAACTTCTCTCCCTTAATCCTAGAAGCTTTACTTTAGTCAGAAATCCATCCTAAAGAGTCCTTTTGATCAAATCAAAAGGAAGAACCCGAAGAAGAGGTAACATTTTCATCACCCTCTTTCAAGTTTCTTTCTTCTTCCACTCCCTCTTTGTTTATTATTTCAATTCTAAAATTATAACTCCAGTATCTTCTATATACTGTGATGTTATTATAAATATGGAACAACCATATTCAGTATTCTTCCCATCATTTGAATGACATGTCACCATACGTGCGTACGTATGGCTTACCGTCTCCACGCCGTGGTGTAATTGTTATTCAATATATTATTATTATTTAGATGGGTATAATAAAGATATATAATTCATTTAAATAATAAATATAACATGATAATTATTCTGTATATATGATATAATATCCAATTATATATTATTTAAATATCAAAATAATGATATTGTCGCTCGTGCGTACGTACGGACTACCGTCTCCACGAACGCGATGAGATTCATTCTCCGTCGTATCCATTCAAGTATAATTATCATTTTATGATTTAAAAATAATGTTTAAGGACATGATATCATTCTGGATATGAATAAGATACAACCTATCCATGAAAAACACGACTTACGTAACAAAACATATAAAAGAAAACGAGTAAGTTAACACCCGAAACAACGATAAATCTAAGATATTGTTAACAAAGCAATGTTAAAAGATCATATATGATATCATATGAATGTATATGATTCTTGTATAATTTAATAACAATTATTTCACCATTATACAGGAGGTTAACCTACCCCATCCAAGGAAAAGTACAAGTTAAGGGTTTACTTCACAACCTCTTCATTATCCAAGGTTGTTTATACATAATTATCTACTGGGACCTTGTTATGATCCACATCCATGTTTTTTTTAAATGTCTTTAAAAGAATTTTTCCTATTAAATGGAAAATGGGTTAAATTCATTTATACCCTTATATGTTTTTGAAAGGAATCTTACCGTCATTTTCCAAACAATGTACTTTTTGACCTTTTTGACAAATTTAAGGTAAGAATGTTTTTTTAAACTTATACGGCGGGTGCGGCTATTTTCCACCATTATAACTTCATCGAAGCTTCCCTTACAAGCTTATAATAATATTTTCAAAGTAAATGTATTATTATGGGACTTTTTAATGATTTCAAAAAAAAGAAATATTTCTCTCAAATAGCTTTGATTTGATCCATGTCAACATCCTTTGATGGGTTTTAAGTTTATTTGAAATTGATTTATGATACAAAACTTCCATTGAGTATTTTGTGAAACATTTGACTGTGGATGTGTTATTTTTATACCATCCATAGTTTATAGAGAAACTGTTGACATTTCGTATGCTAGTTTTAATACGAATACTTATGTTATGTGTAAACCTATTCATATGAGGAATGTATTGGACTTAATAAGTGACGGGTGGAGCCCGCTATAGCTCCTCGATGCATCGGTAGGTCTCATGAGACAACTAGACGTGGAATTGGCCGAGGCCCTTTCCCAATTTGATTTATGGTTTTGGTCGAGGCCTTAATAATTTTATACATCTTGGCCGAGGCCTTGACAAAATGTTTCAGAAGGTATGGCATTATACATTTCCTCATTATGAAAGTGGTTATTGATATTTCATGTGATTATTCGTCTAGTAGAATATCCATGTGAGTAAGTAATGGCATTATTTTATTTTGCTTTTGCCATATTATGCTGAAGTTCAAGTTCAATAAGGCTTTTGTTTTAGTTATACATTGCCTTAAATGATTATGTTTTCTTATAAAAGCTTCCGCAATATTTTTATCCTTACTGAGCATCTGAGCTCACCCCTTTCAATGTTTAAATATTTTCCAGGATGTGAAGAAGTGTATTATGACTGACTTGCAAGAATAGTCAGTGAAGATATGAGTGTGGAATATGAAGACCATGTTATTGTAGTTTTTTTAATTTTGATGTAATGAAAGACTTATGAATGTATCTAGTGTTTCCAAGGCTAGTAAACTAATCGGTCTTTCGAGACTTGATCTTTTGTGATCATGCCAATGTTACGAAGTAATGCACCGACTCTAGGTAGCTGGGGTCGGGGCGTTACAGTTGGTATCAGAGGCAGTTTAGTACTAACCTTGGTAGTTAGATTTAGATAAACTCTGATTAGAGCACATATCCCGAAGATAGACTTTGAGGATTAGTGTAGAAGAACTTCCTAGAATTTTGGTATTATAGAGATATTGTGAGTTTTCCGAGCAATACATCCCTGTCTGGATACGAGCAGGTAGAGGCGGCTCTGGCACAGATGTACCTAGGGGTAAAACCCGAAAAAACCGCTTTGAGCTAGACTCGAACGGGAACTGGTGCACGATAACGGGCCTTGCTGCACTCTTGGTTACGACACTCCCGGGGGATATGATTTGGATAATTCCCATTTTCTTTACAAACCACTATGAAGGGTTACGAGTATATACTTCCTCAAAGAAAACATTTTTATAATTATGGATTATATCCATAATTAGTTCAATTTTTGTTAAGTGTTTTACAAGTATGGAAGTATGTATTCATGAACTAATCTAGTTTATGCCATTATTTAGAAATGGCGCCTAGTGGAAGGAATGGAAACCGTATCAATGCACGCACTCCATGTAGGGGTTGCCCTCCTGCTCAGGATAATTATGGTGGAGCTAGTGATACAACTGGTGCTGATCAGCTTCTCACCGTACTGGGACAACTCACGCAGGTTATGAATAACAACCTTACTCGTATGGAGCACCCTGATCCGCAACGTGGAGGAGCAATGCTAGACCGTTTCATGAGGCAACAACCGCCAACCTTCAATGGGAGTACAAATCCTATAGTAGCTGAGCAATGGATAAATTCCTTAGAGAAAATATTCCATGCCTTGGGGAGTAGTGAAAGGGAGAATGTTGTCATGGCAGTTTACCGCCTCACTAGAGATGCCGATAAATGGTGGTCACTAATTCAAAACACAAAGGAAGATGATGAATTAACAAACATGGAATGGCAGGAGTTCAAAGAGCTGTTCTTAGAAAAATACTTTCCTCGAGACCATCAAGCGGATATGGAAAGGTAATTTCTGAGTCTGAGGCAGAAGGAGGATGAGAATGTCGCAAAGTATGAGGCTAACATTACAAGGTTAGCAAGGTATGCTGCAGATTACATACGTAACCCAAGAAGTAAGACTAATCGTTTCTTTGATGGGTCGAAACCATTTCTCCGTCGAGCTTTAGTATCACAAACCTTCTCTTCATACGAAGGTATTGTCTCGTGCGCTATCAAGACAGAAAAGGAATTCTCTAAGTCTTATGACTTTAAATCAAAGCAAGATAAGAAGAGATCCGCTGAAAACTCTGGGAAAGGAAATAAGGAAACAGGGAAGAAGGGTAGAAATGAATTTCCACCATGTGATAATTGTGGTAGGAAGCACCCTGGTTCCTGTCTAAAAGGAAAAGGAGTATGTTACAAGTGTGGTGAAAAAGGCCACCAAGCTCATGAATGCAAGGGAAAGAAAGCGGCTGTCAACGTGGAATGTTATAATTGTAGAGAGAAGGGACATTATGCAAATGAATGTCCTAAGCGTCAGGGGAACTTACCTCAGAAGAGGCCAAGGGATCAAGGCCAGGCTTATGCTATCACTACTGCTGAGGTGGAAGCTCCGAAAGACGTGGTGGCAGGTAATTTAATGGTTTCCTCAAGTTTAGAAAATGCATTATTTGATTCTGGATCATCGTATTGTTTCATATCGTCCCATTTTGCTAAGAAAATTAGATATTTCCAATTTGATTTAACAAGGGAGTTGTCAGTCAAAACCCCTAAGGGAAGTATTGTTGCAACAAAGTTTTGTCGATTAGTTCCCATTAGAGCACCTAAATGTTCTTTACCTGCTGATCTCATCGTCATACCCATGATTGAATTTGATATAATCCTTGGTATGGATTGGCTTTCGGACCATGATGCAAAAATTTATTGTATGAGGAAAGAGGTTACGATTCTTGATGATGATGATAAGGAACACCTTATCTTTAGAGCAGAATCGTCGCCACATAATTCTTATCTAGATCCACCCCCAGTAGCTAAACTAAATTCAATTATTGGGGAGGAAGAGAAGGAAATTACTGAGGATGAGGAAATGAATATTCAAATAGAGGATGTACCTATTGTGAGAGAATATGTTGATGTGTTTCCGGAAGATTTACCTGGACATCCTCCAGAACGAGAAGTTGAGTTTTCCATTGATTTAATTCCTGGATCAAGGCCCATATCGAAGACCCCTTATAGAATGGCCACTGTGGAATTAGTTGAACTAAAGAAACAACTAGAGGAATTGAGTAATAAGGGATTTATTCGCCCTAGTGTTTCTCCTTGGGGAGCCCCTATTCTTTTTGTTAAGAAGAAAGATGGATCTATGAGGTTGTGCATTGATTATAGGGAGATCAATGCTATAACAATAAAGAATAAGTATCCCCTACCTTGCATTGATGATTTGTTTGACCAACTGCATGGAGCTTAATACTTTTCAAAGATTGACCTTCGGTCTGGATACCATAAGTTGTGTGTGAAGAAGGAAGACGTTCCAAAGACAGCCTTTCAAACAAGGTATGGGCATTACGAGTTTACAGTAATGCCTTTTGGATTGACTAATGCACCCTCTGTTTTCATGGATCTAATGAATAGAGTTTTCAAGGAATATCTTGATGACTTTGTAGTGGTATTTATTGATGATATCTTGGTATACTCCAAAAGCCACGAAGATCATGAAAATCACTTACGCATTATCCTGAAGACTCTTAGAAGACATGAATTATATGGGAAATTTAGCAAGTGTGAATTCTGGCTTCAGGAGATTTCTTTTCTTGGCCATATTGTCTCTAAGGATAGAATTTCCGTTGATCCTTCTAAAACCAAGGCAATCCAAGAATGGCCAGCACCGACAAGTATAACTGAGGTACGCAGTTTTATTGGTTTAGCAGGTTATTATCGACGTTTCGTCCAGAATTTTGCCAGATTGGCTAACCCATTGACAAAGCTCACACGTAAAGGGATTAAATTTTTCTGGACAAAAGAGTGTGAAGAATGTTTTGAAGAACTAAAGAGAAGATTAGTCAATGCCCCTGTATTGACTCTACCATCGGGGAATGATGGGTTTGTTATTTATAGTGATGCATCGAAGAAAGGACTCGGTTGTGTCCTTATGCAGAATGATAAGGTCATTGCCTATGCATCACGACAGCTAAAAATTCATGAGCAAAACTATCCTACTCATGATCTTGAGTTAGCAGCTGTGATCTTTGCTTTAAATATATGGAGACATTGCCTCTATGGTGAAAAATGTGAGATTTATACTGATCACAAGAGTTTGAAGTATATTTTCACACAAAAAGAACTCAACACGAGGTAAAGGTGATGGCTTGAACTACTCAAGGATTATGATTTCACGATACATTACCACCCGAGGAAGGCAAACAAGGTGGCAGATGCTTTGAGTAGAAAAGACCATGGAGTTTTGAATGTGATGAGAATTGAAAGGGATCCAATTTTCTTGGATCTAGTGAAGATGGACATGGGGATAACTAGGGAAGGTGAAACATCAATGCTTTTTCAAATGGTTGCCAAACCATCATTACTAGAAAGGATTAAGAGTTCTCAGACCAATGATGAAGAATTTCAAAAGAAGATTAAAGGTGTGAATGATGGAAGATTGAGGGACTTTGTGTATAAGGATGGAATTTTGAAATTCGGGAAGAGACTTTGTGTTCCCGATATACCTGATCTAAAAAGGGAATTGTTGGATGATGCTCATAGTTCCAACTTCTCTATACACCCTGGGAGCACCAAAATGTATAGAGATTTGAAGGAACATTTTTGGTGGGACAATATGAAGAGGGAGATTGCTGATTTTGTGTCAAGGTGTATGGTTTGTGAACAAGTGAAAGCTGGAAGGCAACATCCTGGTGGAGTATTGCAACCTTTTCCCATACCTGAGTGGAAATGGGATAATATTATGATGGACTTTGTCATGGGACTACCAAAGACTCCTAGAAGGAATGATGCAATATGGGTCATTGTTGATCGACTTACTAAGTCAGCACCTTTTCTGGCTATACGGGAGGATCTACCACTTGAACGTCTAGCAAGACTATATATTAATGAAGTTGTAAGACTTCATGGAGTACCCCTATCGATTGTTTCTGATCGTGATCCTCGTTTTACTTCAAGATTCTGGAAAAGTCTTCAAAAGGCCTTGGATACTGAACTTCGTTTGAGCACTGCCTATCACCCTCAAACAGATGGACAATCAGAACGGACTATTCAAACCTGAGAAGACATGTTGAGATCATGCTCTCTTGACTTTCAGGGTATGTGGGATCAATATTTACCACTGGTAGAATTTTCCTATAACAATAGCTTCCATTCGAGTATTCAGATGGCACCATATGAAGCGTTATACGGAAAGAGATGTCGTACACCAACCTGTTGGGATGACGTTGGTGAAAGAAAACTTGTAGGCCCAGAACTGGTGGAGGAAACGGTGGAAAAAGGTGAAAGTAATCCAAAATCACATCAAAGCAGCTCAAAGTAGGCAGAAGAGCTATGCCGATAATCAAAGGAAGGATTTGGAATTTCAAGTCGGTGATCATGATTTCCTGAGGGTATCTCCATGGAAGGGAGTCATACGTTTTGGTAAGAAAGGTAAATTGAGTCCCAGGTACATCGGACCTTTCGAAATTTTAGAACGAATTGGGGCTGTAGCTTACCGTTTGGCAATGCCGCCAAGTCTCTCCAAAGTTCACGATGTTTTCCACGTATCTATGTTGAGGAAATACATGCCTGACCCAACGCATGTACTCACCTATGAGGAACTAGAACTAGAACCCGATCTTTCCTATTGTGAAGAGCCCGTCAGGATTCTTGATGTGAGGGAGCAGGTGCTGAGAAACCGGACGACTCGTCTGGTGAAGGTTTTGTGGAGAAATCATAAAATGGAAGAGGCAACGTGGGAACCTGAGGAATTTATGATGAAAAACCACCCGAGTCTTTTTATGCGGTAATACCCTAGAAATTGCGAGGACGCAATTATTTGAAGGAGGGGAGAATGTAACACCCCAAGCTTCCACTGTACGTTTCCCTTCGAATAATGCAATAGCGTGTGTTGTACGCAACCTCGAGCTCTAACACACACCACAACTAATTAAACTAGCCGTTGTGAATAGTAATACCTAATTTTTGAAATTTTATAAATTTTATTTATCAAAATAGACTTCATTTTTGGATTCGGAATATTGAAATTAGCCTATGTTGAATTTTTGGTATTTTTCTGAGAACTTCTAAATTTTTATGAATAGTGAAAAATACTTAAAAACAACCTTTTTAATCAAAATAATTTATAGTGATAAATTATAATATTTAGTGGTTTTAAAGTATAATTAGAATATATTTTTACCATTTTATCCAATGGTGGTCATTAGAATAAATTTAACATTGAAATTGGACATAAACAACTGCCAAACTTTTGATATAAATTGTTTCTTAAAAACACGCTATTTGTTGTAACAGCGGGAATTAATTATAAAATTAATTAATACAACTTATATGTTTGGAATTTTGTAAAATAAAAATCATTTTTGAATTCGGAATATCAATTATAGCTTAGGGTGAAATTTTGGCCTTATTCTGAAAAACTTCAATTTTTGATGAATAGTGAAACCACTAAGTGGTTGTTAAAAACTGATTTTTCGTTAAAATGAAATATTACCACTTCTGTGATTTGATTTTCAAAAATCTGACATACATGGTTGTCATTAAGAAGTAAAATGTGGTTCAATGAGATTAAAATAATTTTTTGGTGAATAGTAACTTTTAAGTTCTTAATCGCGATTAGAGGTAATTAGTGTAGTTTAAGGTACAAATAATGTTTTAATAATATGAGATGAGCATGACACTTGTCCTAATCCTATTGTATGATTCATGGCCGACCGATACAACCCATGGGTCAACTTGGGGACCCCATGGAGCCACTTTAGTTGGAAAATGACATTAATATATATTTATTTAATGTTAAAATTAAATTGACACAAACATGAGTTATTTTACTAAAACAGTTTTTAAGTGGGGTTACACAAGTCCAAATTTTGACTATAAATATTCATTAGAAATCTAAAAAGATTTCCTTCATCATTGTATTTTTTTATAATTTTTAGACATTAAATAAAGTAAATTATTTATGACATCATTATGATGCAGCGATGACCTCATTATTTAACGATTTAAATAAAATGAGAAGATAATGCAAAATCCAAGGATTACACTTGTCCAAAGCCTATTGGATGAGTAGATTTAGAAACCTTATCACCTTATCCTAGAATTATATAAGTGTGGGACCTTTATAATCCGAAAATCATTGTGAAATAATGTAACATTTCAATCTTTCCAAAAGTGCCCCTCCTCTCCTCTTATAAAAGGACCCCACCTCTACCACCTTATTCACACTTCCAAGCCTTTTGGTTCGGCCAACCCCTTCCCAAATACTCTCCCAACTTCTCTCCCTTCATCCTAGAAGCTTTAAGTTAGTCAGAAAGCCATCCTAAGGAGTCCTTTTGATCAAATCAAAAGGAAGAACCCGAAGAAGAGGTAACATTTTCATCACCCTCTTTCAAGTTTCTTTCTTCTTCCACTCCCTCTTTGTTTATTATTTCAATTCTAAAATTATAACTCCAGTATCTTCTATATACTGTGATGTTATTATAAATATGGAACAACCATATTCAGTATTCTACCCATCATTTGAATGACATGTCACCATACGTGCGTACGTACGGCTTACTGTCTCCACGTCGTGGTGTAATTGTTATTCAATATATTATTATTATTTAGATGGGTATAATAATGATATATAATTCATGTAAATAATAAATATAACATGATAATGATTCTGTATATATGATATAATATCCAATTATATATTATTTAAATATCAAAATAATGATATTGTCGCTCGTGCGTACGTACGGACTACCGTCTCCACGAACGCGATGAGATTCATTCTCCGTCGTATCCATTCAAGTATAATTATCATTTGATGATTTAAAAATAATGTTTAAGGACATGATATCATTCTGGATATGAATAAGATACAACCTATCCATGAAAAACACGACTTACGTAACAAAACATATAAAAGAAAACGAGTAAGTTAACACCCGAAACAACGATAAATCTAAGATATTGTTAACAAAGCAATGTTAAAAGATCATATATGATATCATATGAATGTATATGATTCTTGTATAATTTAATAACAATTATTTCACCATTATACAGGAGGTTAACCTACCCCAACCAAGGAAAAGTACAAGGTAAGGGTTTACTTCACAACCTCTTCATTATCCAAGGTTGTTTATACATAATTATCTACTGGGACCTTGTTATGATCCACATCCATGTTTTTTTTTAAAATGTCTTTAAAAGCATTTTTCCTATTAAATGGAAAATGGGTTAAAGTCATTTATACCCTTATATGTTTTTGAAAGGAATCTTACCGTCATTTTCCAAACAATGTACTTTTTGACCTTTTTGAAAAATTTAAGGTAAGAATGTTTTTTTAAACTTATACGGCGGGTGCGGCTATTTTCCGCCATTATAACTTCATCGAAGCTTCCCTTACAAGCTTATAATAATATTTTCAAAGTAAATGTATTATTATGGGACTTTTTAATGATTTCAAAAAAAAGAAATATTTCTCTCAAATAGCTTTGATTTGATCCATGTCAACATCCTTTGATGGGTTTTAAGTTTATTTGAAATTGATTTATGATACAAAACATCCATTGAGCATTTTGTGAAACATTTGACTGTGGATGTGTTATTTTTATACCATCCAAAGTTTATAGAGAAACTGTTGACATTTCGTATGCTAGTTTTAATACGAATACTTATGTTATGTGTAAACCTATTCATATGAGGAATGTATTGGACTTAATAAGTGACGGGTGGAGCCCGCTATAGCTCCTCGATGCATCGGTAGGTCTCATGAGACAACTAGACGTGGAATTGGCCGAGGCCCTTTCCCAATTTGATTTATGGTTTTGGCCGAGGCCTTAATCATTTTAGACATCTTGGCCGAGGCCTTGACAAAATGTTTCAGAAGGTCTGGAATTATACATTTCCTCATTATGAAAGTGGTTATTGATATTTCATGTGATTATTCGTCTAGTAGAATATCCATGTGAGTAAGTAATGGAATTATTTTATTTTGATTTTTCCATATTATGCTGAAGTTCAAGTTCAATAAGGCTTTTGTTTTAGTTATACATTGCCTTAAATGCTTATGTTTTCTTATAAAAGCTTCTGCAATATTGTTATCCTTACTGAGCATCTGAGCTCACCCCTTTCAATGTTTAAATATTTTCCAGGATGTGAAGAAGTGTATTATGACTGACTTGCAAGAATAGTCAGTGAAGATATGAGTGTGGACTATGAAGACCATGTTATTGTAGTTTTTTTAATTTTGATATAATGAAAGACTTATGAATGTATCTAGTGTTTCCAAGGCTACTAAACTAATCGGTCTTTCGAGACTTGATCTTTTGTGATCATGCCAATGTTACGAAGTAATGCACCGACTCTGGGTAGCTGGGGTCGGGGCGTTACACAAGCGAGTATAAAACATATTCTACCTTAAAACATTTTTCATAAACCTTTGAAATCCAACACATCACTTCCCAAAGGAATATACCACACATGGAAATTCCATGCTAATCACATAATAAAGGAAATGGAAGTAAGCACGCAAGAGTGAACAAGTATCTTATCATCAATGCAAGAAACTAAGTTCCAATAGACATAGGTGAACCTAGGATCTTGTGAATAATCTAGAACATACTAATACATGTTGACTCATCCTAGAAAGTATGCCTCACTCGATGAATCAAAATTCCCTAACATGATCGGCCACACCCCACAAGGTATAGATCAAGGGGCCCAATCCCATAATAATAATAACAAATATCCCCCCCCCCCACTATGGGCCACTAGCTAGTGTGTAACGTAAATAGTGAAACAATCATTCTCAGAAAATTCAATAGCCAAGCTAGGTTCTCTATGTCAAGATGTATAGAAGAGGGTGAGAAAACTGATGCCAACCGAGAATCCAATAACATACACATATATTATAACTAACACAACAGTCATAACCAAAATCACCCCAAGGATCTATCTCTTACCTTAAAACTCATAGATCACAAAGGAGTCCATACTAAGGATCTCCTTTTCCGCTCAAGGTAAATGGATCAGGAGGATTCCACAACAAGGAAATCCTACCCATTCACATAAATGGATCACAAGGATTCCACAGTGAGGAAATCCCATTCATTTAACATAAAAATTCAATAGAATCATCCAGGGAGGGTTTTTATGAAAAACATTTTCACTATTTTAAAAAAGTGATAAACAGGCCTCAAGCTCATTTCACATAACCATCATCTTTTAAGGAACCAAATAAATTTCTTAAGAAAGGTACAAAACACCCTTTTATATTTCACAAATATTTAGAAAAAAATCCCATCAAGGTACTCACATTTCATTTTTAAGCCAAAACCATTCTTATCAAAATTAAAAATGGGTCTCTAACCATCAACACATGCCAAAATACATTTGAAGGCCAAATACACATTCCATTTAAATCCAAAACCACTTGGGAACCCATTCAAGGAACCCAAATAATCATTTCAAATACCATAAATTCATTTACAATTCCAACACATGCTTTTTATATCACAAATCACTCATAAAAACCAACTGGGGATTTTTTTTTCAAATACTTGGTGTGCACAATATAACAAAAACAGTACTATTTATCACAAAATAAGGTATAAATCACCACTTTTCACACCAAAATAACATTTCAAGGATCACATATCACTATTAAACATACAAGGGTGGAGTCAAAATCAAGAAACCAATGAAAATTAAATTATAAAGGCAAGTTCAAAGGGAAACCTACCACAATCTCATGACACTCCAACAACGCACACTCGAAACCACACTGTAAGGGTCCGAGGAAGCAAGAACAACCACAAGAAACCTTAAATGCATGAAAACCCTAACATAAATCAAGGGGAACACCAACCATAGGTCAAAATGACCATATAATAAGAAAACATCAAGAGAATATGAAAGAAAGGGAAGTGGGAGAAGAGAGGAGGGTAAATACCTTAAATATCTATCCCAAAACCTTGAAGAAACCCTAGATCCACACCATGGGAGAAGATTGGAGGCTTGAAGAACAAGGGGAGAGGCCCCTTAGGGTTACATGAACTAGAGGGAGGATAGGGGAGGCGTTTTGGGTTAAAATCCCAAGATGGAATACTTATAATTTCATAAATTTTTAGATCTGGGTAGATCACATGGTTTTCTCGCATAGTTTACCAAACCATGCACCCCTCACTGAACACACATGGTCACTCACATGGGCTTGCCACACGATTTATGAACTATGAATCAACCATGTGGAATGGTTATATCTTGAGATGGAGGCTTCCCACATGCTTTAAGAACGGTTTGACTAACTATTTGTGGCATGTACACCCTCAACCAGAAGCACTCTAAGGCTTTCATGGTATTTTGGAGCATTCTTCATGGTTTACCCAAATCGTGTGATAAGAGAAAAACACCCCAAAACTCATAATTTAAACCTGTCACACCCAAAACTCAAAATACAAACCTAAGGACAAAAGATAAACTACAACAGAGCTCAAAAATAAAAATATGGGTGTGACATGAATCAACACGCGTCCCAATACCAAAAGGGAAGCATCAAAAAAATACCTCAAACATTATACCCTCCTCAGAAAACTGAAGCGCTGGAGAACTTATTAACTTCCCCATCAGGTAACCTAATGATTCATAGAACTAAATAGTCTATAAAAAATTCTGGTCCTTTCTGTTCAATGTTGTCAATAGTTCTGCAACTTGAGAGAAATTAGGCATAAACCTTCGATAATAGCCTACAAGACCAAGAAAACTATGAACCTCAGCCATGTTCTTGGGTGCCGCCCAAGAAACAACTACATAGATTTTTGATGGGTCTACTAACACACCCTATTGATGCACTGCATTTCTAAGGAAACATAACTCTTAGGTCAATAACTCACACTTAGACAACATCTCATAAAGATGGTGGTGTCGAAGGACCATAAAAAAGATTTGATATGCTCAACATGATCCTCCACTGACTTCAAGTAGATAAATATATCATCAATTAATATGACAATGAACTAATTCAGAAACTCATGGAACACGGATTTCATAATCACCATGAACACATATGGTACATTCATAAGACTGAACGACATGACTTCAAACTCAAAGTTCCCATACCTACATCTAAAGGAAATCGTCAGGATATCATCCTCTGTCACCCTCAACTGATGATATCCAGACCACATATCGATCTTAGAAAACCAACTCACCCCTCTCAACTAGTAAAAAAGATTCCATATCCATAAAATAGGGTAACGGTTCTTGATCGTCACCTGATTCAATATTTGTTAGTCTATGTAAAACCTCATACTACTATCCACCTTCTTGGAGAACAACACTTGATCACCCCATGAAAACACACTAGGCTGGATAAAACCCTTATGCATCAGACCATTTATCTGAATCCTTAACTCTTGTAACTAATAAGGTTCCATCTGATAAGGATCCATCAAAATCATAGAATCACTAGGCTATAAGTATATCTAGAACTGAATATCACGTCTATGGGGTAGAATCACGACCTCCTTGTAAAAAACATATAGAAAACCCCCAACAACCCTAGGGACCTCTACTATCCCAACATCTAATGATTTCACAAATAAATTATCCATCAAAGAAATAAGGGGGTCCACATGCCAACATTTCACCTAAAAAACCCCACTCGTGAACAAAAACCACACATTGGCCATCCACATCAGAGAACATGACTCTCCTTTGGAAGAAGTCAATAACAGTACCTATGAAATATAACCAATTTATTCCTCGGATTAAATCATATGGCTACATCTATAGAAAGAAAAGATCCTCATGGGACTAATGTGGACCCATCACTAGTCTACACCCCCATAATACATAAAACAAACTAGTTTGGCCCTCGAATGATGTAGTCAACACTGGGGGAATGATAAGCCTCTCTATATCTAGTGTTGTATTACAAACTAGAGTGGATTCAATAGAGGAGTGTGGATCTACTGAATCAAAAAAGGCACGATCAAGGGTGATAAATTAATCGATCACACCTCTGACATTCTCTAGCCCCTCTGGAACTACTACCTCCACTATGCTCAACTAACCACGCCCAGCTCCTCTACCTTTATTTTGATGACCACCTCTAAGACCATGCTCTAAATGAGGCCCCATAACACAAGGAACATCTTGAGGCTAGCCTCTACCTACTTCATCTCCCCTCAGTAGAGAATAATCCTGCTTCCCCTACTATTGGAACGATGTCACTGGAAACTACTATTAAGGATGACACTAAACCTATCCACCTCCACCAAATTGAGATTAAAGGACCATTGGACACTAGTTATGATGATGTCCATGAACACCAAAGACAAAGAACATTGGATAAAATACCCCAAGAAGAGAATTAAACCCACTGGCCCCAAAAGGTTAAAAAGGAAGCAACTGGGGTTGACTCCCCACTGGTCAAAACCTCGAAGGCCCTGGCACAGAAGACCTGCCACTACCAACTATACTTCCTGAGGAACCCTATTTGTTTCCCTTCTCATGGAAAACCTACTCATGAGTGAATCTTCTAGATCACCTCCACCTTCTTATAGACCACTAGATAAGTTATCATCATAAAAGGAGTAACTATATACTGGATAGCAGGATGGAGTGTATCCTTAAGAAATCTCGCGCGTGACTCCTCATCTAGAAGAAGATCTGGGGAAACGCATAAAATTTCCTTCAACTTGTTTCCTAAGAATTTCATTAAAATAATCCCCTATTGAAGATAAATAATCTCCTACCTCTTCACCACCTTCATGGTCAACAGAAAGAACTCTGACCAAGACTCTTTTTGAAATTCAACCCATGAATGATCTACCTCCTTCCACTCACCCAGATATAGTTCCCACCACTAAAGTGAAAATCCACATATCTAATTGACTTATAAAGGGACCCAATACTCTAATAGGTCCTAGATCAAAGTGAAAGAGACATTGATCTGCTCTAACTAGTTCTCAATCTCCATATATGAAACATTACCTTCATACTTACCCAAATCCTACTATTGGAAAGAGCACAATATCCTCCTCCAATAATCATCCTCTTTAACCTTATCAACCCTCTAGAGATCAATCAGATAATCATTCTAAACCTAAAATTCTTGAGTCACACACAGATGATGAACAAGATCCATAGCTAAAAATTAAACAAGAATTTCCTAATCTTGGTAGCATGGAATTTCATTTAGATTAATTTTAATTCACTTTATTAATTTTAACCTTCCCAAAACAACCCAAATCAAAGAATAACACAAGTCATCATAATTTATTTACTTCTCCTAGGTACTTACCCTAAAAATAGGTGCACATCACATAGTCATTCAATAATCTCAGAGTTTGTGCATTAGATCATGAGGGGATTAAAATCCCATGTCTTAACTGGTCTCCTTGGAATGTTCCATTCACTAAGGTCAACCTGCACTATTTCTATACTAACCCATGTAGTACTCATTGAGCATAACTCCAAACTCCATCCCATATCTCAACCATCACTACTGATACCACTTTTTTCATGACCCCCTCCCTCTAAAGATACCTCAATGAGGAGAGAGAGATAATTACCCCAAGTCTCGCTTCCAGTAGGACCTGAGTTGGCGATTAGCATTGAGGGTATAAAAATCAAAATAAATAAGAGGCATTACGATCTATTATAATATATAATTAGGAGATAAGTTGAATAATCCACAAACCACTCCATGTAATAAAATAAAAGAAACCAAAACCATCCCAGAAATGCATGTATAAATAAAATAGATACAGATGAAAGTCTCCAAAGTAAATACCCAAAAGCAAAGCTAAAGTAGATTCACAACAACTATCCAAAGGTCCGAGATAGTAATGTCCAACATAGTTCAAATAATCCTCTTGGAAACCTAATAATAGTTTCATATACATAGGGTGAGCATAAAGGTTTACTCAGTAGGAAAACCAAAGGCTCTCATGTACATTTGAAAGAAGCATACTGATGAACCAATGAGAAAAAAACAGAACCAATAGCACCTAAAAAAGATAACTATTCATCCCAACCTCAATAAGTAATGCTATCCAAATAATGAAATCCAAGTAATATAATATAATATGAGTCACATCCATAAAGGGTACCTCACACCACTTTCTTGATGGTATGCTGATCTCACACCCTAACTTCATACGTCATGGAACTTTCATATCTTCTGAATACCACACTACCCCATAAGAATAGTCACATCACATAACACCCATAGACACCTGGGTTTTCTTCCCCACAAGAATGGTCGCATCACATCTCACCCAAAAACACATAGGCTATAATACATTCTCAACCATAACCAAAGAAGTAGAGTATCATGAACACAAAGGATATCCAACCTTGTTCCCTCTTCCTACCATGCATGAACCCCATCATAAGATACCTTATCCCATATCAACCCACCCATAGACACCCATGCAACATCACATCTCACAGAAAGACTCTTAGGCTCACCGCCCCATGAGAACAACCACATCGCATCTCATTTGAAGAAATTTGGTCTTTCACATCCATCATCCAATGCACTATCAGTCCTATGACCATCATAGACTATGAAATACCTACCTAACCTTGAAGAGAGAGTTAGAAAGAGAGAGTACCCATCTGTCTGTCCTCTTCACCGGATGTTGGAAAAAATACCCCATGTGTGATGATATAGGTGTCGACACATAGTTCACGATGAAGATGTGGTACATATAGAAATAACAAGAATATAAATGTATATACATATATCCAAACACAATCCCAACCTTTGGGTTCCTAACCAAACACAAACCAACTCACAACCAAACACCAACCAAGTCACAAAATCTCCACTTTCTCTTCCAAATTTAAATGCATAACACCACAAAAGCCACAAGAAACATTTCAAATTTCCAATAAAAACCATTATCCAACCCATTCATTTCATTATTAAGTATCAACCACATTAAACCACACAACCCATCATTTATTTTTTCATTATCCATTTCCATCCCATTAACTGAACCAAACCCCAACCATTTTAATCATTATTAAATAATTATTCCATCACTACCTAATCATATAGAACAAAAAAACACACATCATAAGAATATAATAATCCCCATCATACCATTACCTCACCGCCCCAAAATCACAACCAACCACCACCACCTCACTACCCCAAAAGCACGACCAAATAACCACTGCCCCACCACCCCAAAATCACAACCAAACAACCATTACCTCAATACCCCAAAATCATGTCCAAACAACCACCACCTCTCCACCCCAAAATCATTTCCAAACAACCACTACCTCACCACCCCAAAAGCCTGGCCACACAACCATCACCTCACCACCCCATATCACGGCCACATATCACCCATCTACCCCACATCCCATCGTAAAAACACATTTCCACCCCAAAAGAACAGAAACACATCACACTAAATCAAGACTCTTATACATATTTAATGAAGGGGATTTTATCACATTTCATTTTATTTTTGGGGTGTTATCACACAAGACATAATCTAGGGGAAACCATTTCATTCACCAAATATAATTGGTTAGACAGTTTTCCTTTTAGGGTGATATTAAAATAATCACAACAGAAAAAACAGTCACAAAACATATCATCCATTATAAATAAATCACCCAATGATCATTATTTTTAGTGGGGCATCAAGCCCGTAAAATCCATCATATCATAATAATATCAAAGTTGTAATGACATGTGAATCATTCCCCTTTTACATTCAATTTCAATTAATCGATTATTTATCTTTAATTAAGATAATGAAACCATCCACCATAGATAAAAAAATCAAACCCCTCTTGTATGATACACAATAAAGATAAATGAGAGATTTACTACCTCAAAGAAGCTTTTCCAACTCGCTGCACACTGTGGGACGAATAAGAAATGCCTACAAACCACAACCACACCACGAGATCAAGGATCAACCTTTGTCGCACCAATGATACATAAAAAAATATCCTAACTCACACCAAAAATAAAGAAACATTACCACAAAAAATCCTCAAGGGAAGAACAAGAGGAAACTAACCAAGAAGAAGGAAGTGCTTACCACCGATCACTAATAGACAACCACCAAAACCAACAGATTGAAGTAAGGGAGAAGAGGGATGGAGGGTATACTTGGGGTGCCTAAGGTTCATATTCAATGAGAGAGGGATAGGAAATGAGTTAATGAAATGAGTTACTCATGAAAAAGTACTTAAAACCTAGAATCCCTTTAATTTCACATAGTGTAAAATTTTCATGGTGTTTAAACCACAAATTTTCTGAAGATTCCAGATTTCACCAAAAAAAGCATTTACTTGGACTTTAATTAATAAACACCATGAATTACACTTAAAAAACATGTAATCCATCTCACAGGTTCCCCCTCTACCCGAATACAAGCCGTGAATTCACTGGATGCACAAGCTGTGAACCACCATTATACATCGTGTAACCCTTACATGGTGTGAATTTCCTACAGCAGCTCTACTATAACTCCAGCCTCCACCAAAAACTCCCAAAATCTCCCTCGAACACCTCTAACCACCAAAACTGGAAAAGTAATGGTCTAGGAAGACATAAACGATTACATCTTAGGTATTTTTTAATTGATGAATGATTGTTTTTAGATTTAGGTTTTTGGATTTTTTATTAAAGAATGGTAATTAAATATGTTCAAATTTATATTTTTGTTTATCAAATATGTTGTATTTTTTTTTTTGTGAAATATTTTATTGAATTTTTTATTGTTATTTATAAAATTACATATGAAATTAAGTTTTAAAATATAATAATTTATTTTCTTTTTTTGATATTTGTTATAGATAATAATGAGTCGAAGTTGGATTAATGCACTATGAATAAGTGATAAATATGTGGAAGGTTTCTAAATTAAATGTTCTAAAAAACAACATGTTTTTTCTATCCATGTCTATAACTTTTAAATATGAAGAATTTGAAAATAATAGATATCATTGATCATTTGATGTATCATGGTTTTAATATAAGTTACAACCCTTGGATCTGTAATGGTGAAACTGGGTAGAATTCCAGATCTATTAATAATGATGATTTGAAAGATGATAATTCTAATCAAATTGGATAATTGATTCATGATATTGAAGTAAAGTCAGTTGAGAAAGAACCAAAAATTGAGCATCTATATAGTGATGCTAAAAAAACCATTATATCTAGGTATTATGGAATTTATAGTTTTATCAGTTGTGTTAATATTTATTACCTTGTAGGAAAAAATGGATGGAGTGACAAGAGTTTTATATAGTTGCTACAACTATTGAAAGACTTACTTCTAAAAGATAAAAAACTTCTAGATTCACATTATAAATCAAAGAAAATATTATTATTGATGTGTTTAGGTTATAAAAAAATACATGCATATTCAAATGACTATGTTATAAATATAAATGAATACAAATTTATGTTAGAGTTTTTTAAATGTGGTACATCACAATATAAGTTGAAAGAAAAATCATAAGCTGATTTAGTAGTTATAGAGACTCCTGCTAAGGAAATTTGGCATCTTCCTATAATTACTCATTTTAGTTTTTTATTTTCAAATTCAAATGAAGTAAAAAGATTAAGATGTCATATAGATGAGTGAATATGTGATGAAAAATTACATCATCTAGATGATTTTCAATTGTGGAAGAAAATTGACGAACATTTTACTATATTCAAAAATTAAGTTAGAAATCTCAAACTTGGACTATGTATAGATGTAATGAATCCATATAAAATACTTAGTAGCACAAAAAGTTCATGTCCTATTTTATTGGTAATATAAAACTTATATACTAAATTTTGTTTCATACAAAAACATCTCATGTTGATTTTAATGATTTCTGGACCAAAATAGCTCATAAATAATATTGATGTTTTCTTTTCACCATTAATTGATGACATGGGTCATAAATGGATCATAATAATTTTATATTGTTCCAAAACCTTTTTCCACTAATAAGTATTTTAAGAGGGTGAAAAACATTAATTTCTCATTCAAAAAGACACAAAAATATGGTAATACTAGAAATATTTGGAAGAAACGATCCATATTTTTTGATCTACCATATTGGAGATATCATGAGTCCAAACATAACATTGATTTCATACATGTGGAGAATAATATCTATGAAAGTTTAATCATAACATTATTATATGTTAATGTAAAGATTAAAAATGGGTTGAATATAATATTGGACTTACTCTACATAGAAATACATTTGAAGTTATCTCCCACTCCTGATGGAAGGTGAGCATACCCGCCTCTGACTTGTCATATGTTATCCAAGATGGAGAAAATTAGTTTTTTAAGTGTCTCCATGGTTTCAAAATTCCATAGGTTTATACTTAAAATGTAAAAAAAATTATGTCACTAAAATATTTGAAGTTGATAGATATGAAATCACACAATTTTCACGTCAAGATGCAACAAATACTACCGAGTGAATTACATGAAATATTTTCCATCCATGTCAGAATTATTATCATGAGGGTATTTTATTTTTTCAGTTCAATTTGTAACAAAGTGATTTATTTTAATTCATTGAATAATTTAGATAACAGTTTGGTTTTTGTACTTTTTCAACTAGAAATGCATTTTTCTCCATCTTTTTTTGATATCATGGTGCATCTAATGGTTCATTTTGTGTAAGAAATAAAGCCTAGAAGACATGTATATCTGTATTAGATTCACCATTTTGAAAGAAATATGAAGATATTGAATGCATGTGTTAAGAATCCATATCTACCTAAAGCCTTCATTGTTGGGAAATATATTTCAGGGGAGGTTGAATATTTTTTTACAATCTATTTGTCTACAGTGGACCACATCGGTTTGCCTATATATTACCATGAAATATTCAATATGGGAGAAAGGGGATATTTGTATTGGAAGTAAAATCATTGATATCTAAATAGATAAAGAAGATACATGTATACATATTGAATAACATAGATTATGCTCATCCATATATAAAATTTCATATTAATATGTTAAAATAATGTTATCCAACGAAGAAAGATATGTGAATTTTGAATGAGAATAATTTTTTCCATGGTTTAAAGATATCATTCATGGTAGATCAGATGCATCAGAAATATTTATATGGTTAATGGGTGGTCCAAGTTTAAATTTGAAAACATGGTACGGATATTACATTAGTGGCTATACATTTCATTCAAAAGATCAGGATAATAGAAGTGTGGCTCAGAACGGTAGTGTATTGGTGTTCGTAGAAGCAATGAATTTTTCATGTGCTATAGAAAAAAACCCAATATCCATGTTAAGTTCATATTAAAGAGTCACTGAAGAAATATGGTAGGTTTGATTATATTAAATTTATAGTTCCAATGGTTAACTAAAATTGGATTGTCGGTAACAATAATGTTAGACATGATGAATTCGGTATGACACTAGTTAATCTAAATAGATTGGAATACAAAAGTGATCCTTTTATCATTAAAACACATGAAAAATAAATTTTCTATGTTCATGACCCATCCAATATGCATTGGTCTATCATTTTACAAGAAAAAAAATAGTATGTTGGTGATGAAAAACTTAATGAAGATGCTAATTTATGTGATATACCTACTTCCATGGAAAGATTAATAGATAATATTGATGAGAACATCATAGACATGGTTTTTGCCATACAAAATGATCGTGAGGGAGTAATTTGGGAAAAAATACTTTAGTGATTTCCTAACATTATAGGTAACCTACATTTATTTATTGTTTACTTTTTTAAATTTCATAAAATATTAGGGATATTAGTTTTATTTTCTTTTTTTTAAAAAATTATAACTAATAAGTTAAATTTTTTGTCTATATTAGTTTATTTTTATTTAGTTTACCATGATTACCCTTACTTAACTTATTTATTTATTGATTTTATAGAAAAATAATTAATTTTAATCTAATATGTTAAATAAAAATAAAAAAATGTACAAAAGAGTATATTCATAGAATATTCTTTTTGGTGTAAAAAATAGTGTAATACATCAGAGCATTTTTACTATTCACACACCATTTTTGGATTTGTTTTCATTCATTAATGTCATTTCATCTCTCATCAATTTTTTATCATTTTATTTAACTCATTTAACAAATATAAATAAAATTTCATTTAATTTAGTTTACTTTTTTATTTTATCATTTTTCATTTTTTTATTTATTTTTATACGTAATTGTTGGATTTATATATTTTTATACAATTATTTGTTATTCACACACCATTTTGGGATTTTTTTTTCATTCATTTATGTTATTTCATCCCCCATTAATATTTTCATCATTTTAGTTATCTATTTTAACAAATATGAATAAAAATGTGTTTAATTTACTTTAATTTTTGTTTGATAATTTTTCATTTTTTATTTACTTTTGTATGTAATAGTTAGATTTGTATATTTGTGCACTAATTGTTTTTACAATATTTATAGGATAATGGTAGATCAAACATATAATCCACCACATACTTTTAAGGAGGACCATACACATACTTATGGGGAGGAACAAACACATACTACTGTTGAGGAGCCTCCTCGTCCTTCTACACTGGAGCCATCCACTTCTATAGGGGGAAAAGAGTTTGAGGTTTGGTAAATGTGGTTTCACACATTTACAAAAATTATAAATTGACTAGATGGTACCAGAGGATACCAATTGATTTTTATGATAATGATATTCCTAGGGGTCCAAATTCAAAACAATTTAGTACTTTTATTATAGTGTAAGCTCGAGGTAAAGTTAGTATTTTGAATTATGATTGGGAGTGTTGAAAAAGTGACTATATCTCAATTATGGGAGACAATTATGTTAAACTTTTTTTTATTATTTTATTTATCATGAAATATTTTTACTAATATAGGTTTATCACCTTATTATCAGATGACATATTATATAATTGATATGGAGGAGTTAGTAATAAATATTTAACTTTGACTGCTAGGAGATGGAGTAATTTTAAATCAACCCTCACAAAAGAATTCATTTGTGGGGATAGAAAACATTAAAATACATGTGATATATTTCCATTTCTTGATGAAGATAAAATAAGAAATTTGTTGAAAGTAAATGATAATAATCCTTTTTGGTAAGTGCAATGTTAGATTTTAGAGGGTTTTGGTATCAATGATCATATTAATGATTTATTTATTCATAATTTTTGGGAAAAAAGGATATATGATCATGATATCCAATCCAAAAACATATACTCTCATACTTTATCTTTTGGAGGTTATACGTTATTGGAAGAATGAATGATAGCTGGAAAATTTCAAAAAAGGAGAGTTCGGTCTTCAGGATCTGCAGATATTAACCCTCCTTCACCTGCTAGACATGAAAAATGGAAGAGGATTGTTGGTGCCAAAATGTTCGAAGAAAAAGAAGAGAAGAGGCGTCGTGAACTGCCTCACGAAGCCACTTTGCGGAGTCCCCCAAGCACCGCAGTCGCCACGATGCAAAGGAGGTGGGACGCTCCATGAACGGCTTTGACGTTCGCGTGCCAGCCACGAAGCAAGGAGACGGACCCCTCCGTGAACACCTTTGACGTTCGTGAGCCCACCGCAAATCAAGGAGGCGAACCCCTTCGCGAACGCATTTGATGTTCACGACCCACTGTGAAGCAACCAAAGACCTCTTCGCGCCGCATGAGCTCTACTTCGCGGCGCCTCTTGCCTATAAATACCGGGCTCCCCCCGAGCCCAATGGATGGAAAATCCAACCTTTCATCTTCCTAGCTCCCAAATCACGAAGCACCCTTTTCTCTGTGAATCATGAGCTACGTGAGGTACTTTTGCTCTATGAAGTGCCTCCCCATTGCCTCGTTTTAATCCCCTCTTCTGAAAGGGATGCATTTTGTGAAGACTACGGGATTTCGAAAAGGAAGGGGATCCCCAAGGGGACCTGGGTCATTGTAGAGCATTTATGCCTCACGAAACACCCCTCATGTACATGTGATCCACATGCCAAGGAAGGGTCATTGTACTTCGCGAAACACATTTCTTCACAACACTTTGATTCGCGAAGCGCCTGTGCTTCGCGAGGCAGTGCTCTGCGAATGCCTTTCCACTTCACGAAGCACGTCCCATTTTCACCTTAACCCCATGATAAGGCAAAGGCACCCCAATTCGTGAAGCACACCCCTTCGCAAGTGCCCTCCACCACGCAGAGAAACCGATCTCCACAAGGCCCCTACCTATGGACCCTTCTGCTAGGAAAATGCTTTTCCCGTGCAACACTCCCGGTTTGCACGATGTGATTTCAAAGTCCCCTGGATGATACTTCCCATTACGTTGCTTCATCTAATGCTTCTTCGCATAGGCATGCTAACGTCTATTTCTTATTTGCATAGCCACGCTAACGTGGACCCCTAGATGGTTCGCTCCGCGACACCCCCTCACCACGACATTGTTGATACCTTCCCTCCCACAAGGATCAGAGGGTACCAGTTATGTAACTCCTAGGAGTGTGGATTAAACCCACCCCGTCCGAGCTATAAGACATTAAACAGTCAAACACCCTCATCCTCAACAAATGACATTAAACTGTGACATCACCTCGTGCCTCTCACGCAGGGTTCCCCCACCTTGGACATTCTCCACACCCCCTGGTCTCCACAAGGGATGATAGCCTCCTTCTGGGAGTGGCGTTTGTCTGTGGGGGAAGGGCAGCCACCTTAGCGTAAGCCCCCTATCTTTTCTTGCAGGAGGCGGAACCCCTGCCCCTCCTCACTTCCTCAGTGCCAAGGCTAGCGGAGGGCATGATAGGGAACGACGGTCCTCCTTTCTTTAGTCCCAAGTCCCTCTCCCGCTGCGCTTTTTCACCCATGAGCCTCCAACATGGAGTAAGTCCCAGCACCATGGGCCACCTCAGAGCATAAGCCCCACTCCTCTTCACTTCCCATGGATGCACCTTTCGCAACGTGGTCATCGGGGCTTTGCTTCCTCTTGT
This sequence comes from Viscum album, assembly GCA_963277665.1. NCBI lineage: Eukaryota > Viridiplantae > Streptophyta > Magnoliopsida > Santalales > Viscaceae > Viscum > Viscum album. The sequence goes on from OY728129.1 coordinate 1,708,674,768, forward strand.
TTCTCACACCGATCACGACTCACGTGGTCTTAGAGTAAGCATCGACCATGACACCATCCCCATCCTGCATGATGCTAAACTGCATTCCAATATAGCAGTAAGCCGTTGTGACCCACCCGAACTATGGGGACATTGATCCATGTCAAGGAATGGTACGTAGGAAGCCTCATGAGGTTCAAGCCCAACACCTATCGGACCCCCGGTCCATCTTCACGTTGGTTCGCCGACACACCCCCACCCGAACTATGGGGACTTTGATCCATGTCAAGGAAAGGTACGTAAGAATCCTCCACAAGGTTCAAGCCCACCACCCACCTGGAGCAAGGTCCTCATTCACGCCGGTTCACCAGCACCATCCTCGTCCTGCATGACGTTAAACTGTACACCTGAACTACGAGGACTTTAATCCATGTCAAGGCATGGTACGTAGGAAGCCTCCACGAGGTTCAAGCCCACCATCCAGTTGTTCTTACACCCCTTCATGTCGGTTCAACAGTCCCTTTACAACCCGAACTACAGGGAATTTGATCCTTGATAAAGCAAGGTACGTAGGAAGCCTCCTTGAGGTTCAATCCCATCATCCACCTGGACCAAGGTCCTTATTCACATCGGTTCTCCAACACTGAAACCTCCCTAACTACGAGGACTTTGATCAATGTCAAGGCACGGTACGTAGGAAGCCTCCACGAGGTTCAAGCCCACCACCTGGTCGTTCTGACCTCCTTCATGTCGGCTCACCAACACCTGGTAATCCTAGAGCATAATCCCCACACATCCATTCCCAAAATACGTGGACTTTGATCCATGTAAAGGAATGGTACGTAGGAATCCTTCATGAGGTTCAATCCCAACAATCATTGGCCACGACTGCCTCTGTGCCGGTGTATGAAGCCCCACTTTTTACCTGAACTACACGGACTTTGATTTCATACTACGGGGATACGTAGGAAGTATCTTCGAGGATCAAGACCAAAACTATTGTCCATCCTGATTCTTACCTGGGCCGCCACGTCCCGGTGAGATCATGCCACCCCATTCCCCTCCACAACATTTGGGAAGTCGCCCATGTGTTGTCCCCAATATCGGTGTTCCCTCAAGGGGGTTCTTCAATCTGATCCACTTTAGCTAGTGTTCTGATCAGTCTAATCCTTCTCCGCTGGATGTTAAACTTGCATCATACCCTGTGTTAAACATGGGAAGCTGAGGAAAACCTCAGATACATGCCTATGGAATAGGATTCCCCTCATTCGATGTGGGATGCCTCGGGCTTCTGTGCCTTCGAGAATCCCTATAATAAGGGACAGAAGATAGACACGCCAATTCCCCAACGTCCAGACATGCCAGAGATGCCTCAACATGACTACTCCCCCAACTGAAGGTTGCTGCCCTGACCAAACCCCTTGGAATTTCTTGACAGAAGTAGTGTAATTAACCGGCGTCCATGAAAACATGGTACTGGGAAGAGTTTCATGAACTATGTCTTAATCTATAAGGGAGACCCAGACTAGGTGATGAATTTCAAAGAGGAATCCATGGAAGGAAGAACCGACATCCCATCATCCTGTTTCAATCAAGGATAAAACGTCCTTGAACAGGGAGCAGATGTCGCCTGACTTTGGAAAGAGGGAATGCAGGGAAATAGAACAGCACTGACATCCCTCGAACATGACAGATGCGCGTGCCCCGGCGAAAGTGTCGAAAATAGAAATGGTGAACCCGATGTGAAGTTATTATCATTAATTTGGAGATTAGTAGCACTCGAGACATCAGTAGAGTGACGTATCATCGGATCCAAATATCCAGTGTCGGGCCCCACCAAGCAAATAGCGGGCCTGGCATGAAACTCACCAGAAGTTGTGGCAGTCAAAATTTTGGGCATCTCGATCTGCGACGTTGTCAGTGTGGATCCCTCTTACCGGTCATGGAAGATGGAATGGCGCTGGGGCACTGGGCATCAATTTCTTTTTCTGTCAGTACTAATGAGCTGATCTCCCTGCTTTTAGGAACCCATTTGCTACATCCGGAACCCAATCACCTCCTACCCACCGACACAGGGGCAGGGGCAATATCAACGTGGCTACCCCGTGTTGTTCTAACTCTTTTATGATAGCCTTGACTTCCGTGACTACTGGGTTCCCACGCCCCCTCTCCCCATCATAAATTATCCAACGAAGGGTAATCAATGACCTTGTACGTAGGTATGAGGAGGAGGGGGTCATCCCTATGAGGGACATGGCCCACCTGGATTTAGAGGTGTCTGCGCCCCACTGTCAACGCCGCCCCCGAGGGCCGTGTAGGGAGTCGTTGCTCCACACTCCAACCTTCAATCATTTCAGGGGCCTCTCCCTGGAATGCCTTAATGACTCCATGCCCTACGCAGATGAGGTAGGGGATGTTCGGGCCAGCCCGGCCATAGTTCTATCCTAGGGGTTCCCAGCAAGGGCCCCCACCAGGCTGCGCCAGTGCTGCCACCTAGTTCCCCGAGCTGAAGAACTGGTATAATACCTACCTGCACCACCGGTACTGGCCCGGATGACCCGACGCTAGTTTTGGGCACAGGCCGAGGAGGATGCCCATCAAGGGGCGTCAACGTCAGTGGCTACTATGGCCTGAGCCACCACCGATGTGCATCATCAACCCCCTATATACGCCGAGCAGGGGCAGCTATACGCCCGACCGAGATTGATGTCCCAACCACCCCACGGGCAGGCTGGGTTGACTCTCCTGGTCGCAGGCATAGGTAGTGGCCACCGCGGACTAATCCGCAGCAATGCCACCCAGTACAGGGGCCCTCCCCGTGCAACTACCATGGAGGATGCGGGCCTTTCCCGCTCCCAGGCCAGGCTCAGAGGTATGCCTCGTGCCACCTTTGACCCAAATGAGAGCCTTCCTCATGGTAGCAACACCCCATATGAGATCCTCTCCCATGATCATTACACTGGGTATGGATCCATCCCTCCTGCCACGAATCGTCGGGGTGGGGACGTTGCACATCCAGTCACTATCTGATGTGAGGACCTTCCTCACATCCTCGTAGAAACCGACAGAGGTCCTACTCATCTTAGCAACCAGAGGTGTGGAGATAAACATCACTTAACCAGCACCCAGCATGGAGGTCCTACCCGTGTTCGGTCTGATCAGTACGGGGACCTACCTCACACTGACGTCACCAAGGGAACTAGGCATGGAGGTCCTACCCATGCTCCTATCAGTTCCAGTGGAGGTCCTACCTGCACCATCACCCAGCACAGAGGTCCTCCCCATGTTCCCTTTGACATCTTCCCTGGTGCCTCTCGCACCCCGGCCCACTCGAGCGGAAGTACTCCCCGCCCCAACACTAGTGCAGTCGAAGGACCTCCTCGTGTTGGGAATTTTCCCTTCCCCGAAGAGCCATTCCAGGGAAGGAAGGTGGGTCGTAACTGCCATAATAAGAACACCTAAAGGCTTCAGACTAAGATCAAACCAGTTTGTTTCTCGGATTCTGAAGTAGAGTAGGACTCGGCGATGGAACCCTCCCCTCGGTCTTCTGTGTCAAGGACCGGGGCAGGAACAAGGCGTATCAGTCTCATCCTTCTGGAGTGTGAAGTCCACCGGATTCCCTCCTCTATTCGTAGGTACATCTAGGAGGAGTAAATTTTGGGAATCCCATAGGTTTTGACCATGAGTCGCCACCATCATCACAAAAAGCGACCTCTACCTCGACCAGAGATCATGAAGATCTATTTTGGGGACCGATGGTGGCTGAGCAACGGTGTGACCCATCACCGGAAACCGCAATACCTGTACTAGAAACTATGTCTTCCATCCCATAATATCATGACATAGTGTCCAAGTCACCACACTAATTAGAGGATAGCCCGGAATTTGGTGGCCAGTCGGCTCGTTCGCCATATTCTATGTCGCCAAGTCTACTGTCTCAGCGGTCCACCTCAGTACCGCTACCAGTTCCTTAGCCACCTCTAGTTGACGAGTGGGGCAACACAGGGTCGGACCTTGAATCTGATCCCTGGAGCTTATGGTACATTCTTGCGGCAGATCACTTCTCGGAGAAGTTCTAGCCGGTGGAAGCATGGAACTTCTGTGCGCCGGAATCCCTCACCCCAGAGGAAGTAGAGTGCTTTCATCAAACCCTATGGGTGATGCACTTCCATCTTCATTATCATCGGGTGGTGTAACTCAAAAGCCAAGTGCACTTTGAGGAAATCAGCGAGCAATGTCGTCTGGTCGATTTGGCCGCACTCCCCGTGGCCCAGCGCCCTGAGTCACCGGGTCGCCAGAGGACCCTCCAATAAAGATGCATTCAGAGTTTCAAGGTACTCTGCAAAATCATCAGGGAGGATACCCCCCACGTGAAAGTATGTGGCTGGGGGAAGTACGATGCCCTCCTCTTCATCCCTATTCGACGGTAGCCCGACTCGCTATGTGATATTGAGGAAATGCCCCTGGGAAGGGTCACAGTCCACATGGTCGACATCGTGGACAAGGAGGACGAACTGGAATTTCTCGATGGATACTTACCCCCTGAGGGTGTTCCACCATTTTTAGACTCACCGGGATGGATTACTCATCAGCAGAGGAACCTCTTAGGTCTCCCTGCGCCCACTGAGACATTTGTACTCAGCCAGAATGTCGGTAAGGGTAAAGAGCATGTCAGAGCAGTCAAGAACTCCGACCCATCCGCCTCAGTGAAGAAGACGGAGGAAGACCCCGAGAAGGCTGTGTTGCCCCAGCAACCTGTTGAGTAGAAGAGGTTAGTCGACGAACTCCTAACTGAACGTGTTGTAGAGCGACGACCCGACTATGGTGATCCTAGTTCGGGGCAGCAAGGGAAGGAACAACTTCCCCCCAATGAGATACCTCCAGGAAATCCTGATCATACCGCTCCCGTGGACAAGGTCGAAGTCGGAACTCATGACAAGAGGGCATGATACATCTCACCAAACCCTCCCAAACAGTGCAGCAATCCAAGGAATCCGTCCTGGGATCCCCCAACTGCCCCACAGGCCACTCCGCCAGTCGCTCCACGATCCGTTGAACCCATATACCGTGTCGAAGAGCCCGACAATGCACTCATGGTTAGGGATCCCTGTCAAGATAGGGACCCCCGCCCGGATGATCCAATGGCGGTACTCAACACCCGCCTCGAGGCATTGGAAATACGAAAGGTGGTAGTCCCACCAGATAGCAAGCCATATCCAGTGTGGGTAGATGATATGCATGCACCCCCGGGTTTTGGATATCCCACTTTCTCGCCCTTTAACGGGACATGGGACCCACCACAGCACCTGGCCCACTTTTCCTCAAGGTGTGGCCCCATGTTGGGGACTCCGACACAGCAGGAAGCTGCCAAGCTCTAATGTTTTATGCAGACATTGGAAGGCTCTGCGTTTGTCTGGTGCAACCAGCTCCCCATTGGATCAGTGACCGGCTGGGAGGATATTCGCCAGCAATTCCTATACCATTTTAGCTCCACCATGTATAAGACCAACATTGCAGACCTCTTCAAGTGCAAAGAAAGGCTTGATGAGAGAGTCACAAACTTTATCGCCTGGTGGAAGGGGCTCACATACTCCCTCGACATGCCATTAACACAGGAGAAATTACTGACAATGTCTGTATGGAATGTCAAAATAGAACTGGTTCCTTCCCTGATCACTCAGAACTACCCCGGAGGGTTCTAAGACTTCTCATATAAGGCCCAGCACCTCGAGGAAGCTCTGCAAGAGGATAGTCAGGCATGTTTGATGCCCCCTGTGATCCCAGCAAGGAGGGACACCAGAGCCGAGCCCGCTGCGGTAGTCCAAATGGAAGCCCCCAGGCAGCTAGAATTTTTACCAGTAGCACCAGCTCCGCAACCTTGCAGAGGCCCGCCACCATAGGCGCAACCTCCTTCCCAGCAGCAACCACCTCAGAATCGGCAGGTTCCCCCATGCAATGTGCCACCGCCGCCTAGGCGAGATAATCAGGCTCCGCCTCCTTGGCAGGATCCTCCGACCCCTTGTCAGTTCCAGGCTCCCAGAGCCCCCAATCTGGAAAGAAGACACCAGACTTACTCATTCAGTGATAATCAGGTCCTCGGCTAGTTCCATAGTGCCCTAGAGCAGGGGATTGTACGCTTACCTGAGTGCAGAAGGCCGGCAGAGGCGAATCTCACTGATCACCCCAACTACTGCCCCTATCATTGGATCCTAGGGAACACCCTCAAGCAGTGCTATGTGTTTAAATATTGGCTCCAAGACCAGGTTGATAACATCATAGTCAGGCTAGGCCCAGGCCCGACATAAGTGGCGGTTGTCTTTGTGAGGTTAGAAAGCGGTAGCGACGACGAAGGCGAGTGGCAGCAGGTTCCCAGCTACAGATCCTAGAAGTACAATGACGGGATGGCTCGTAAAATAGTCGCTCGTGTCCATGGTATTATTCAGGAATGCTTGAATCATATGGAGCCTTCAGAAGCTGCGGCCAGCACCACTGCTTCATCATCTCAGTCAGCCTCTTCCTAGAAGAGAAATCATCGGTGGCGCAAGAAGAAGCAACGCGCTCCACTAATGTCATCGTCATCTCGCACTCTCGGTTACTTCATGCCCCCTAAAATGGGGATCCCTCCAAGAATCTTCCCAGTGGTGGATGATTCTTCAAGTTCTAGTCAGGGGTATGCTTCAATTAATACCGTGGAGTTAGTAAATCCCTGTATGACACCCGACGAGGGGGAATGCCAGGAGAACCTCCCCAACATCCCCAGTCGACACCAACGTCAGTGGGGTCACGACCATATGGGTCATCAAGGAATGTCATTTGGCACTTTCAGGCCGGTCATGCACGCCACTGAGACCAGATAGCAGGCCCAGCGTAGAGCTCAGAACGTGCAACCTCCTCATCTGGTGTCCTCAGGTCTACCTCCACTGCCGTTTGTGCTACTAAATTAGGCAGAGCTACCTTGTCTGTACCGCGGCCAGTCTCACCCTGCTACAAGCTAATCTCAGTTGTCTGGTCCTCATCTGGCAGCTACTCTTCAGGCCTTGACTAGTGAGCAACAGGACATACCTAGCACTAGCCAGCCGTCGGTCCAGCCGGCAGGGCCCGCCATGCCTCCAATCGCAGAGCGGCCTCCTGTAAGAATAAGTCTGTGCTTGTTGTGGAAGTATGATGTCCTCAAGAACCATTTTGGCATCCCAGCAAGGCTTTCTATCCTTGAGGCTCTTCTCTTATCATCAGACATGCGTGAGGCGCTCACCGAGGCTATAGGGATCCCCCTCCAGTTTGAGACGGAGGTAGAAGATGCAGAATCCTTCCACGCTGAGGCAATTGAGAATTCCGAATTCCATGCAGTTATCTCATTCTCTAGTGAAGATTAAGACCCTACCATATAGGGGAACATTCATCCATTGTACATCACTGGCTAGTTCAATGGCATAGAATTCCATCGCTATCTTGTTGACACGGGCTCTGGGATTAACCTAATCCTGACTTGTACACTGCAGAAGTTGGGGTTGTCTGAGGATGATTTAACTCCCTCTGACCTAAGAATCTAGGTATATGACAGGACCGAGTAGACCCTAGTCGGAAAGATCCGTTTGAAGACCCAGTTCGGTGGCCTAATTTCCAGTACCGAATTCATGGTTGTCTCCCAGGACACTACATACAACGCATTGATGGGCAGGCCTTGGCTCCACCTGCATACAACAGTCCCTTCATCATATCACCAATGCCTCAAATACTCCCTCAATGGTCGACTAGGAATGCTCCAAGGAGATGCGTCTCCTTTTGCCTCTTTTGAAGCCTGCTATCTGGACGCTGACTATTACAAGAGAAAGGATAAGCAGATTCTGGAAAGTGAGATTGAGCTTGCCACGGTCACATGTGATCCCTGGGCAGGTCTGGATGATGCCTATATGTTCCTGATCCATCATTTAGAGGCCACAACCCCTTACATGGGGAAATTCTTTGTCGTTTCGGGTACAAGAGGAAGTCATATTCCCAATTCCAAGAGACGATGGAAAACCACCTCATACTCCTACACAAACCAGGCTCAGGTGATCCCGGAACCTCCTACCCCCATATGGTATCAGGATGTCCGACTCATGGCAACGACGGTAAGTCATACGTGTATGTTTCGATGGGCTGTAATTAACTTCCTCAAGACGACATGCCACTACTTCTTTGATGTTATAAAGCGTGGCCCCATGGGCTGAAGACCAGATGGGATCAGATCAACTACCTTCATTGTTATGGTCTCAGCAGCACATGAATCTCACGATATGCTGACCACTGCCATTCAAGCTGGCACCAGCCTCCCATCGGGGTCTGGTGGCTCAGAATCAACTTCCCCCGTGGAAGATCTATCCATAAGTAGAGAAGAGGATCTAGGGGATTCTCCCCATTCCTTTGAAGAACGTGTCTCTACCACGGTCGATGAACTGGTACAGGTGAACCTTGGTAGCGAGGCGGATCCGAGACCCACATTGATCAGTGCCGCCATGTCCCTCGAGGAGCAGCAGCGGTACGTGAACTTCCTTAAGCAGCACTGTGATGTGTTCGCCTAGAGTTACGATGATATTCCAGGACTAGATCCCCAGGTAGCCGTCCACCGCCTTGGTCTCCCGAAAAACTATCACGGGTTCAAGAAGCCTCCCAGAAAGAAACACTCTTCTCATGGAGCCATGGTCAAGACCAAGGTTGACAAGATCATTAGAGCCAAATTTTTCAAGGAGTTCTAGTACCCCAAGTGGTTGGCCAACATTTTTCCAGTTAGGAAGAAGAATAGGCAGATCGGAGTCTGTATCGACTTTCGCGATCTCAACTGCCACTGTCTGAAGGATGATTTTCCCCTTCTAGTGACAGAATTGTTGATTGATGTTGTGGCCATGTTCCAAGCACTCTCCTTCATGGATGGGTATTTTGGGTACAAATAGATCTAGATGGCCCCCTAAGATGAGGAGTCCACCTCTTTTAGGGGGCCCCAAGGTACTTTTTGTTACCAGTTTATGCCCTTCGTCCTGAAAAATGCAGGCGCCACCTATCAGCGGGCCATGCACCGCATATTCAAGCCAATTCTCGGAACATTGGTGGAATGCTATGTGGACGATCTGGTGGTCAAATCTCGCCAGCGCCAGGACCATCTCAAGGACCTTGAGAAATTGTTTGGTTTCCTCCGTTCCTGCCACCTGAAGATGAACCTGCTTAAATGTGCCTTCGGGGTCACCTATAGAAAGTTTCTTAGCTTCATTGTCAGATATAGGGGCATCGATATTGACCTAGAGAAGATCAAGGCCATCAGCCAGATGCCCCCCAAGAAATATTCGAGAGCTTCGAGGATTTCAATGCCACTTAGCCTACATACGCCGATTCATTGAGAATCTGTCTAGAAAGTGTAATCCCTTTTCTCGGCTCATGAAGAAAGGCTCTGTTTATGAGTGGGATGAGGAGTGCCAGACCGCCTTTGAGGAAATCAAGAAATATTTTCTCCAGCCTCTGTTCTTGATGTCACCCATCTCCAGCAAGCCACTAGTCCTCTATGTCACCACCCTGGAACGATCCCTTGGTGCCCTTCTCGCCCAGAAGAACAATGAGGGGATAGGGAACAACCTCTACTACCTCAGCTGCATGCTCCTCGATACGGAGACTAGATACTCCCCCATTGAGAAGAGTTGTATTGCGCTCGTGTTAGACATATATAAATTGCAACATTACCTGTAGCACCATGAGGTATAGTTGGTCTCTTGGGTAGACCCACTGAAGTACATTCTGAACCGCCCCATGTTGACTGGCCGATGAGCACGGTGGGCGGTAATCCTCCAGTACTTTGACATCAAGTTCGTGCCTTAGAAGGCTATCAAGTGGTAGGCATTGGAAGACTTCCTAGCTGCCCATCCAACCTCCGCGGATTAGTCCCTGGACCTGGATTTTCCTGATGAGGCAATCCTCTCAGTCGATCATGTCATCTCATGTTGGAAAATGCACTTCGACGGTGCCTCCTGGATCCCCACTGGTAGGAGGCCCAACAATCCTAGGCTCAACAGAGTGGGTCTGGGTATCGTCTTCATCACCCCGGCGCAAGCCATTCTATCATACTCATTCCTGTTGTCAGAAGGCTGCACCAACAATGAGGCAGAGTATCGGGCTCTCATCACTGGACTCAAGCTATCCCTTGAGATCGATGTACCCCATTTTCACATGAAAGGGGATTCCGAACTAGTCACCAAGCAAGTCAATGGAGACTATGTAGTCAAGAAGCCAAAGCTCATGCCATTTTTGGAGTGCACCCTCCATCTAATGGCTCAGTTCCCTTCTCAAACGGAGGTTACCCATGTCCCTCAGTCACAGAATGGTCGAGCGGACACTTTGGCCGGCTTAGCTGCGTCACTTGTAGAGCCCGAGCAGGATGATCTGATTATAAATGTGGCACACCAGAGATTCATTGCCCCCATCACCCCAGAGGATGACGATGGCCTGCGAGTAAGCCATCTTACCACTGGATCATCCATGTCAGGAGCCCCCTGAACTTCAGATGTAGTGGTTAAAATGACTCCCAACTGGAGAGACCCTTTTTTCAAGTATCTCCAAAACGGTTTCCTCCCAGCTGATCGGGCTGAGCACGAGTGAATCCGACACCGCGTGCTGCAGTTTACCCTCTAGAGTGGTCTCATCCTTGAGAAGATCCTCTATAAGCATGGTTTCGATGGCATTCTCCTTCGTTTCATTCAAGGAGTTGAGATTTCTCAGTTCATGAAAGAGGTTCATTCCAGTTTCTGCGGTGCCCACCAGGCTGAGCCGAAGCTGTCCCATCAGATCCATAGACTGGGGTACTTCTAGCCCTCTATGATCCACGATTGTATCGAGTTCGCCAAGAGATGTCACGCATGCCAAGTTCATGCTAATTTCCTGCATCGACCTCCAGAACCTCTCCACTCCACCAAGTACTCTTGGACATTTGTGCTGTGGGGACTTGATGTCATGGGACCATACCCACCGGCGACAGCTCGTCAGTGCAGGTTCATCCGGACCACCACAGATTTCTTTTCAAAGTGGTAAGAGGCAGTTCCACTTAGGGAGGTCAAGGCCCGTTCCATCGTTGACTTCATGAGCTCCATCATCATCCATCGGTTTTGAGTACCTCACATTTTCTTCACCGATAACGACACCAACTTTCGAGCAGCTTAGCTAAAGAAATTGTACGCCAAGTACAACATTCACTCCAACCATACCTCCCGCTATCATGCATAGGAAAATGGACAGATCGAGGTGTTTAACAAAACCCTCTCTAACATTTTGAAAAAAATGGTTGTCTAGAACAAGAAGAGTTGGCCGGACAAGCTCCCCAACGCCCTCTAGGATTATCAGACGACGACTCGCAATTCCTCCCAGGTGACTCCATATTACTTGGTGTATGGGGCTGAGGATGTCCTGACCATCGAAATCTAGCTACCATCATTACGCATTGCGGTCTATGATTAGCATGCGCTAGATGAGGTGGCTGAAATCCGTCTAGCTGAATTATAAGCACTTCAAGAAAATAGACTTTGTGCCCTGCACAATCTGGAAAGGAATCAGAATAAGATAGTTAGAGCCTTCAACAAGAAGGTTCACCTCCACTATTTTCTGCAAGGTGACCTGGTATTGGCCCTCCGAGTGCTAATGATCCCTGGAAGGAAACCACCCAAGTTGGGGCCCAAGTGGGAAAGACCTTACATAGTCCATAGGGTTTACCCCAATGGAGAATACTCCTTGGTGACCATGGATGGTGAGCGCATAACTCCTCCCACCAATGCCAAGTTCCTCAAGAAAACTTTTTCCTGAGTCTCATGGTCCAACACGACCCTAAACTGCATGCCTGTCCCGCATGACCTTAAACTGTCTATTCCTGCATGACTTTAAATTGCTCATCGTCCTGCATGAAATTAAAATTCATTTTGATAACTACGTGTGGCTTGATTCCCATCTGCATGGGATACGTAGGAACGCTCGGACGCCTCGTCCTGAGCCCATCCTAGAGCTCTTCTCTTTGACTATTCCCTCTGGGTATAGCTTCCTTGGAGGATCCTTGCATGATATGGAGTAGGCTTCCTTAGCTCCACTCATACGAGGATTATAATGGTCGCACCATATGCCCACTCCCATTCTTCTATACTCCCACGTCTCCACTGCATGATGTTAAACTGCATGGCCTTTAAGAACTATGTATGGCTTGATTTCCATCCGCATGGGATACGTAGGGACTGCTGGATATTTCATCTGTTGGCCCAGCCCAAATTCCAGAATCATCCCCTCGGGTCAAGAAATATGGTAGGGTGCATAATTTTTCCCCAATTCATGTTGAGCTAGCCTCGATCTGGTCGTACTTCCTTCTCCCTAAAGACGTTAACCTCTTTCATAGATGGGTAAAACTATGCTTCACCCACTCCTTAACTGGGATTCCATCACCTTCCCCGTCCGAAAGGGCCCTTGAATGGTGTGAATGCTAGGCCTAAGGGATCTATTAACACTTTGTTCCAACACCCTCGAGGTTGTCAGAAAACAAAATTGATACGAGTCCCGCATTGTGAATATGGTCAGTGGTCGATGCTCGTTTGTTGCTCCCATTTCAGGTCACTATAGGAACGTTGTGTTTCGAACATGGTCAATAGTCCTCCTGGATCGTTAGAACCACCCCAAGATGTCCCAAACATCGAGTGTAGTGGTTAATTCTGCCCCATTGTATCTAAGCGATGGACTCCCTTCGGGCGATGCCAGTTATCAGGCCCTATTGGATGGAGATAGCCAAGACCGGCTCTTTGTTTCTCACATCGAGCACCGCTCACGTGGTATTAGGAGATATGATGAGGCAGTACCCATACAAGAGGGTGTATGACCTTCGATCCAGCCTGGGTTCTCTCTTCTAGGATTGTACTACGTAGTGTGGGATTATGTCCTCATTTACATCTATTTTCTCACTATGTCGTACACATCCCTAGATGAGACCTTCTCTGGCCCCTGTCCTCACTGCATAATGTTAAACTGTGATCTGGTCAGGCCTTCCTGATCGAGGCCCAGCCTCAGGCCCCTTGGCCTTCCCGGGCCCCGGCCCAGGTTCTCTTATGAGATTTTACGGTGTGGTGTGGGATTATTTCCTCATTCACAGTGGGATGTTCTCCATTCCGTACAGCCCCCTTTTTCAATAGGTTATCTTACCCTCGGGTGTCTTCAAGAACAACATGTGGCTTGATTCCCATCCTTATGGGATAAGTAGTACCGCCCAGGCAGTTCACCTGTTGGCCCAGCCCAAACTCCAGAGTCTTTCCTCGGGCCCCTTGGCCCCTTTTTAGGCCCCTGGCCCAAATTCTCACATGTTGTACAGTGTGATACAGGATCATGTCCTCGTTCATGTCGGGTTACTTGCCACGTCGTACACCTCCTTTGTTGGGGTATCCTACCCCTATCTGCATACCTTCAATAACTATATATGGCTTGATTCCCATCCTTATGGGATACGTAGGACCACCTGAATGTCTAGACATCGGGTCCAACCCCATCTCTTACATATTTCCCTATTATCTAGCCCCCATGGACTACCCTTTCCTAGGTAGAGGAGTATATGGTATGGTATGGGACTATTTCTTCACTCACATCCTTTGTGTTGACCATGCCATTGACCACCTCCTCATAGTTCTCTATCTCCTTACTCTATACGCATCCCTTAAAATTGGTTACTCTCAAGTTGAGAACCACTCATCGACCCTCTTCGGCGATTAACCAATGTGTCTAAAGGGTAATCTGGTTCAGTACCTGGAATGTTGGGTTCTACTTGGAGATGCTTCCACCTGTTTCCCAGGGTTCGTGTTCCCCTTCATCAGGGCTTCCATCACCTTTCACATCCAGAGGGACCCCCGAATAGCATGGATGCACGACCCAAGATCCCTCCAACCATCACGGGCCAACGTCCTTGAGGGTTTCAGCAACAAACTGATATAAGTCATGTGTTGCGAATATGGTCAGCGGTTGATGCTCGGTTATTATTCCCATTTCAGGTTACACGATAGGGATACTACGTTTCCGCCATGGTCAACAATTATCCTCAATCGTCACGCCAGCCTCATTAAGTCCAAGGTGTCAGTTACATGATTCACATATTTCTCCACCTCATCATGTCCAAGTAAACCTCCAACACTCTTGACACTATTTCTTAGTGCACATCTGCACGTTAAGAGAAAAAAGTCGCGGTAAGGGCGTCATTTGGGGCTCTGCACCGATTTCCCTTTGATGGGTGTTCCAGGTATTGAAATAAAGATCTTCTTCACCTGTTTCCCACGCCGAGTTTGACTCACGTGGGATTAGGGATCGGGTCGAGGTCTGTGATTACTTGGAAGGTTTCCATCCCTCCATGGTCCGAGCTCTAAGACCATAAACTAAGATCTCCCTAGAACTACGTACGGATTGATTCCCATCCTCATGGGATACATAGGAATGCCCAGACCTATTGTCTTTGGGTCCAGCTGGAGTTCTGCTAATTTTTCTTTTCAATCCCGCCTTATGTACCTTGACTAAAGGACCACGTGGGGTGGTACGGGAGTACCTCCTCATTCATGTCGGGTATGAAATAGCTGCACCACGCGCACCCCACTCAAAAAATTAGCCCTCCTGTTTTCTGTCCTGCACGACATTAAACTATATGTTGTCCCGCACGACATTAAAAGGAAACCTCTAGAACTATGTGTGGCTTGACTCCCATCCTTATGGGATACGTAGGACCACCCAGACATCTTGTTTTCGGGTCCAACTCAGTTGGGAGCTAGTTTCTCTGGCCCCTTTCACTCTCACCCCTATTTGGGCCCCTTGGCTTAAGGTTCCCCTCTCGGAATTGCATACGGTGTGATGTGGGATTTTGTCCCCATTCACATCGGTTATGTTTTATTGCACTGTACACATTCCCAACCTAGCATCGTCTCTGCTACGTCTGTGCTACATGACGTTGAAATGCATGCCCCGTCCTATCACATGACCCTAAACTGTGACATTATCGTCCTGGTCACACGATGAAAAACAGAACTGCATTGTGATGACCTCATCGTAGAGGACATCACGTTTGGTATTGGTCACATGCCATACCATTTTTCAACTCCTACTACGGCTTGATTCTTGTGGCGACGTCAGGTCCTGCTACCCTAGGACTATCTCTTCATAAAAAAAAATCACTCACCTTAAAGGACAAACAAGATTTATCAAATACTACTTCTTTTGGTGCGTAGGCCACGCCCGCACACCCCTTTTATCACTGGAACTGGTACCTCACCGTGCCCCGCCTCAAGAACTATGTGCAACATGATCCCCATCCTCATGGGGTACATAGGAACGCCTTTGCACTTTGCCTCAGGCCCAGCTCAGCTCTTATTTTCAGTCCCTTGACCTAAAACCTCTACCAAGGAACACGTGGTCGTCGGGACCCCCGGTTCCCATTCACGTCAGGTTTTTGTAATTACTCGCCATGAGTCTCCCGCATTTCCTCCCATAAATGGTCCGAGTTCTACGACCCTAAACTAATATCTCCCTATGGGAAGGTACTTGACAACCTCTATCTAATATGTCTTGTTGTCGTATTTAGATGTGTTTTGACAAAGAGACCGAAGTGTGAAATTTTCATGGAGACACTCCTCCCGTTCCATGTCCAAGCTTCGTGGGATCACTATTTGGATCCTCATCCTCTTCCACATCCAAAAGGACCCTCAGACGACATGGATTCTAGGCTTAAGGGCTCTCCATGGATGTTGGGCCTAAGGGCTCTCCTATCGTTTCAGGACAACGTCCCTAAGGATCTTGGACGACATTTGAGAAAGTTCCCATGTTTCAAACATGGTCAACGGTCAACCCTCATTTGTCTTTCCCCACTCCAGGATAATACAATATGGATACTATGTTTCCACCACGGTCAATAGTTATCCTCTATCGCCACACCGCCATCATTGTGATCCAAATTTTGAGCATCGTGATTCACACATTTCCACCCCCTCGTGTTAAAGTGGAATTCCGACATACTCGGCTTTATCTCTTTGCTCGTCTAGGTGCGCTACATATACATGTTATCATCATTGGGTCGGTATTCATTGAGCGTCCCTTTACCCTAACATATTCCTTCCTGTGTCGGGAAAGTCCCCCATTACTTCTTGTTTCCCACATCGAGCATGACTCACGTGGGCTTAGTAGTTTTGGTAGGATGTGCACCGGCGCAGCCAGGCTTCTCATCATCCCTCAAGACATTAAACTATGCTTCTAGAACTACGTATGGATTGATTCCCATCTTTATGGGATATATAGAGACACCCCAGTATTTCACCCAGGGTCCAGCCCCAGGAATCATAAATCATGTTCTTCCTCATTTCTGGCCCCCTGGCCGGACCCCTTGTGAGGAACCGTACAACTGTAACTCTGCCCTGAACAAGTTTGGGATGCCCCAAGATGACATTGGGAAGTGATGAATCCCTCACCAAAGAGGCCCTATCTGAAATAAGGAATGATCCATGATCAGATCGATATGCCTACCTAATGTGTTTCCACCACGATGGAGTGATTTCAGGAGTGTTGGAATCCATTCGAACAACCTGTCATTCCACATTCCACGCTTTGCATGCCCTTTATTCAGACCCTCGTCCTCTTTCACGTCTGTAGGAACCCCCTAACAGTATAGACTCTCAGCCTATGGCTCACATACTGTCTTGGTCCAACATTCTGGAAGACAAATGGATGGCACTTCGAGTCAGGCCCTGTGTTTCGAACATGGTCAGCGGTCGGCCCTCATGAGTCATCTTCATTTCAGGCTAACGCAACAAGGATAATGTGTTTCAAAAATGTTCAATCGTTATCCTTTATTGTCATGCCACCCCCATAGTGTTCCAGATTTTGGGTATTGTGATTCACACCTTCCACTTCCCTATGTTCGGACTAATCCCAATGCCCCTGGCGTTACCCCGCTCTTGCACCAGAGCACATCGGAAAAACAGCTCGTCGATTGTTCTGAGGTCCTAATCCTCCGATCGGGCCTCTCCCATGTCTTTTCAGAAGATCTGAATTGGTTACCTAAACCCTAGATGCCCAAAGCTTGGTCGACGTATTATGTTCAGATAAAATAGAATGGTGATCACCCCTTGTTTCTCACATTGGGCTCGACTTGTGTGAGCTTAGGGACTGACCACTGGACATTTCACGAATATAACAGATGCATAAAAAATCAAACCTCGATAACAAAACTCATGTATGCTATGGAATCAAATAAATCAAAACATGAAAGTACGTTTGAGAGTTTGTGATCCTTACAGCACTCGGGGGTCTATCCCTCCAATGGACGGGTTGACCCCGTCAAAAGAGAGTTGCAGTTCCACCACCCTCTAACTTGTGGCATCCAGGAGTTGTTGCCGCCAGCTCAACTCCCACTCCTCCTCAGCAGCGATGGGGCATAGTTCATCAGCCTCAGTTTGGGCCCACTCTACGTCATCCTTAATGACGGCCATTTCTTCGGAATCTTGCCTCATATGCTCTTCTGTCTCTTCCAGTTGGGCCTTCAATAGCAAGATCAACTCTGATTGTGCATTAAGAGAGGCTGAGTGCTCATCCGCCCAGACCTATTGCCATTGGATCTCATTTTCAGCATCCCAGAGCCTCTTGATGTTTACCACCTTCCTCCTCTTCCAGCCCACGCTGAGGCCACGATCATACTCTTGGATCTTATCCGCCATAAGATCTCGGATAAGAAAGTGAGGGCATTGGGAATCCACTCCCCCAGCACATAGTTCGCGCAACCGTGAGTGAATTTTGTCCATCTCATCCAGCCATAATTCCTGGGGGGGTCTTTTCGATAAAGCGCATGATCAGCTTCTATGATCGACGATGGACTATGTCGATGTCCTCTTCTTCAGAGGTTGTCTCATCTCAGTATGCGCAATTGGTAGGCTCATATGCGGGGTACGCCCTCAGGAAATATTTAGTGGGGTCTGCGTATGGCGTTGGATCAAGCACGACATCTGGCGTCGGATCAGGCGTGGCAGGACTTGGGTTGACCGATCGATCTTCATCGTTGGACCCCACCTCAATAACCTCAGGCACGACCCCACTAGTGGTCCCGCCAATGATAGAGAGTGTTGTAGCTTGGGTGGGCTGGGTAACTATTTCCACGACTACTGGCATGCCCCAGGGAGGGGCGCCGCCAGAAATCCCGACCAACCTCGCCGTAGTGGCCCATGCCAGTCAAAGAACTGTATGTAATAGATAAGGGCATGGATGTCAGTTGGCACAATCAACGTGTGGCATAAATGAGCTCAGTAGAGAGGACTTATAGAGATCAAACTTCTAGTGCCTCTCCTGAGTTAATGTGGATGGGACCCCGAAGCGTGGCCCTCCGTATATTTTTGGAAGGTCCGTAGATTCTGTAGGAGCCACCTTGGGTGTCCTAGCCCTGCCAAACACAAAACTGGACACGACCATAGGTGCGGGTTTCGAGGGTCCTGCATCAGCACCCACCGAGGGGCGAGAACGAGGTCTATGCACAAGGTCTTTCTACATGGTTCAGATTTTGGTAAGAAGTCAATAATGACCTCATAGAAGACCCTGAGGAAAGAAACTTGGAATGTTACCTCGAGAGCCTCTGCAAAATCATCGAGACCCGAGTCTTGATCGCCGACTTCACCTTCCTCCAATGAGCTCCCTCCACTGGCCTCATCCCCCCAAGAAGATTAGTCTGATCCTTCCGGTAGGGGGATGCGCACTCTCAGCTCATTGGCCGACAGCTGTGGGGAAACTGTTTGATCTAGCAGTACCCTCACCCGATCTGTCATTGGACGCAGGGCACCCCTAGAATGCACAAAGTCCTCCAGCTCAGCCAGATATTTCTCCACCTCTGCCGGGGATACTGCAAAAACGGCCTGAATAGGGCCTATACCCGGTAAATCCATTCCGAGATGGTTCAGGTGTTTCCACATCTCGGGCGGGCTGAGGAATTTCCAGTTAACATCCCAAATGTCCCAGGCCTCCAAGAAAATAGCATTCTCTGTCATGTCAATATAGCGCAACCGTTTCCCTGAGGTCTGAGTAGATATCCTGCAGAATCCCCTCGGTGACTTCCCCTCTGGATGGCTCTGCTCTCCTAGGACCACTGGATCCACTGCCACTGTTGGATCCGCCACCGCTGCCTCACCTTTAGCTGGTGCAGGTCTCACCACCACAGCAGCCCTGCCACCGCGAGAGGCCCTTTCCACCTTCTGAACCCAACCTCGAGATAGGGAAGGCCCGCCATCACCATCTCGAACAGTTGGCTACTTCAGCATTTCCCCCGGATAAGCTGCCTCCCAGCTTATGGTGTACTCCTTCATTAGTCTGAAGGTGGAAGTAGGTGGAGGCAATGCATTCCTCATTTTTCTATCTTACCGTGTGAACATGAGCCACAATTGCCTCATCACACATAGGTGCTCTTCGTGGTGTACCTCCCAGTAGACTCGCAGAGTCAGTCTCTGCACGCACTGGAATTTCCTTGCAAACCGGTGTGGGGTGTACAGCTCGTAGAGAGGCTCGCGGTCCACCCTTTCCACCAAGACTCCACCTCAAAGGGCCCAGAGATAGGATTTGTGTTCTTCCTTCCCCCGACCGTCATCGGTGAGCACCCCCATTGGCAATGGAAATGGGTAAAAATTAAACTCTTCCACCTTCTACACCCGGTTTAGTGCCAACGGTATGGTTAATTTGGATAGAAAACTCACGACAGCATTCAGGATGGATGGGAGGAAGTTTGACCCTGGAGGAAAGATGGGGTTCGGATACTCATAAATTCTTCTAATGTGTGCCATGATCCACCCATACAGAATATGTAAGGGCCTGTATATCCTATGCGGCCATTTCCCTTGCTAACATGCCATAACATCTTGTACAATCTGGTGACCATTGGAATCCCCAGATTGACCTACCCTCCTGTGGCCAGCATGGATTCCATGATAAATGTGCTGGGCCACACCCCCATGTTGGTATCCCTCACTAGTAAGATCCAACCACACATAAGGGTCACGATAAATGCCGCTAGCCTGACTATCGGTTGTTGTTTAGTATTGACACTGAAACACCAGGTCTTCCACTGGCTGTCCTCCAAGAGCCACCAATACGAGTACTCCTTGCCCCATTGATCCCCCTTCGGGCAAGTCCGAGGCCTCGTGGGAAACTCTTGATCCAATGGGAAGTTTAGGAACTTCTTGAACCACCGCCTAAAGTGGATGTCTCTCACTGCTTCTTTGTCTTCCCCGGGGACCAGCCCCATAAGTGCCATCGCCAGCCGCAGCATCTAATCCGGATCCTCCCACGCACTCATGACGGGGAGGAACTCATCGTACATAACCCCCAAGATCGGGACCCCTGAAATCTGATGGACATCCCACAGACTGATGCTGACCTCCCCATGGTGCAGGTGAAACGTGTTGGTCCTAGATGACCATCTGCTCAACAGCTCTGGCATCAGCTGTTTCAGTTGATATAGGTGGAATTGGGAGGCCCAGGCCGCCTCATACAAACCTAATCTCCTCAGCTCAGCTTCAAACTCCTCACATGAGGTGCCTACCCAGTAGGCCCATGCCCAATAATCTGTGAAGTTGCTGCCCTGGCGTAGGTCCCACTCCTCGGACCACCCTTTCTTCGAATCCCTCAAGGATGCCTTTAGTATTGTATGGTACAGAGGAGGAGATGTCTCCGGATGTAATGTATGCCCATCAATGTTGTTCAGGTGGTTGTACATACAGTCAGAAATGATGTGTGTGAAGTCCTCCTGTGCATGACCATCATCTGCTCTGAACGATTGGCACTGGCATGGCGTGCTCCTGAACCATCTTGCTAGTTCATCCCTAATTGCCTCAGGAATAAAGACGCCATCCCTCATCCTGAAGCCATACAAGGGTAGCCTCCTTCACAACAGATAGTTCTTCTAGCTCTTCGATAGCAGCTCTATCAATTAATTATAGTCTGAGTGGCTACGGACCAACTCTCCTAGACCCAGACAATTTTCCATCTCATCCCTCCAGGAGGCATCTGCAAGCACCCCCTAGGCAGCTTCTTGATGGGCCATTTGGTTTTAAGACTCGGACAATTTTCAGCCCGAGTCACGAATCCTGTTCGCGATGCTCATTCACAAAGCTGAATCACGGAGCCTAGCCTCGGTCTGCAAGTGCACTCTCGCGTAGTGCTATCGCGGAGTCAAAGACTCACTGTTCTCCATGAAGCCCAATTCGTGGAGAGCATTCGCAGAGTATGCGGAGCTTCACGAATAGAGAGTACAAAAGGAAAAATTCACGAAGAAGGGAAAGGAAAAAATAGAGGTCAGCCTCCCCTATTTATAGGCGGAGGCCTTCAGAGCTTTACAGTGCATTCAAATCATGTCGAGATTCGTGGTGCGCTCGGCCTGCGCGTCGGTTGTCCGCCTTGCAAGCCTTCTTCACGATCCATCTCTGAGAACGGCCGAAAATTTGGCGATTGACCCTCAGACTTCGACCCTTGATTTCTCTATGGCTTCAAGTATGAGGGGGGGAATTTGTTGGTGCCAAAATTTTGGAAGAAAAATAAGAGAAGAGGCACCACGAACTGCCTCGCAAAGCCACTTTGCGGAGTCCCCCAAGCATCGCGGCCACCGCAAAGCAAATGAGGCGGGACGCTCCGCGAATGCCTTTAACGTTCGTGAGCCTGCCGTGAAGCAAGGAGGTGGACCCCTCCACAAATGAATTTGATGTTCATCAGCCCGTCATGAAGCAAGGAGGCATACCCCTCCGTGAATGCCTTTGATGTTTGCAAGCCCACCGCAAAGCAAAAAGGTGGACCCCTCTGCGAATGCATTTGACATTCGCGACCTGCTGCGAAGTAACCAAAGACCTATTCGCACTACGTAAGCTCTACTTCATGGCACCTATTGCCTATAAATACTGGGCTCTCCCCGAGCCCAATTGACGGAAAATCTGACCTTTCAACTTCCTAGCTCCCAAATCGTGAAGCACCGTTCGCTCTGTGAATCATGAGCTACACGAGGTACTTTTTCTCTGTGAAGTGCCTCCCCCTTGCCTCGTTTTAATCCCCTCTTCCGAGAGGGATGCCTTTCGCGGAGCCTAAGGGAATTCGCGAAGGAAGGGGATCCCCAAGGGGACCCTGGTTGTCATGGAGCATTTATGCTTCGCGAAACACCCATCATGTACATGTGATCCACATGCCAAGGCAGGGTCACTGTACTTCGCAAAGCACATTACTTCATGACACTTTTCTTCACGAGGAGCCTGTGCTCTGTGGTGCATTGCTCCGCGAATGCATTTCCACTTCGTGAAGCAACTCCCATTTTCACCTCTGCACCATGATAAGGCTAAGGCACCCCACTTCACGAAGCACACCCCTTCGCAAGTTCTCTCCACCACGCAGAGCAACCGAGCTCCACAAGGCCCCTACCTATGGACCCCTCTTCTAGGAAAATCTTTTTCCCATGTGACCCTCCAGGTTTGCATGATGTGATTTCAAATTCCCCTGAACGATACCTCTCGTTGCATTGCTTCAACTAATGCTTCTTTGCATAGGCACGCTAACGGCTATTGCTTCTTCGCATAGTCACACTAACGTGGACTCCTCGATGGTTCACTCTGCGACACCCCCTCACCACGGCATTGTCGGTACCTTCCCTCCCACAAGGAGTAGAGGGTACCGGTTATGTAAGTCCTAGGGCGGTGGATTAAACCCACCTCATCCGAGCATCAGGGAATTAAACTGCCAAGAACCCTCATCCTCAACACACGACGTTAAACTGGGACATCACTCCATGCCTCTCACGCGGGGTGCCCCCACCTTGGACATTATCCACACCCCCTGGTCTCCACAAGGGATTATATCCTCATTCTGGGAGTAGCGTTTGTCTGCAGGGGAAGGGAAGCCACCTTGGCGTAAGCCCCCTAGCTTTTCTTGCAGGAAGTGGCACACCTGCGCCTCCTCACTTTCTTGGTGCCAAAGCTAGCAGAGGGCGTGATAGGGAATAAGGATCCTCCTTTCTTCGGTCCCAAGTCCCTCCCCTGCTGCGCTTTGTCACCCATGGGCCTCTATCCTAGAGTAAGTCCCTGCACCATGGGCCACCTCAGAGAGTAAGCCCCACTCCTCTTCACTTCCCACGGATGCACCTTTCACGATGTGGTCATCGGGCCTTTGCTACCTCTTGTTTCTCACACCGAGCACAACTCACTTGGGCTTAGAGTAAGCATCGACCATGACACCATTTCCATCCTGCATGATGCTAAACTACATTCCAATCCAGTGGTAAGCCGTTGTGACCCACCCGAAATACAGAGACATTGATCCATGTCAAGGCATGGTACATAGGAAGCCTCACGAGGTTCAAGTCCAACACCTATCAGACCCCCGGTCCATCTTCACATCGGTTCGCCGACACGCCCCCACCCGAACTACGGGGACTTTGATCCATGTTAAGGCATGGTACGTAGGAAGCCTCCACAAGGTTCAAGCCCACCACCCACCTGGACCAAGATCCTCATTCACGCTAGTTCACCAGCACCATCCCCATCCTGCATGACGTTAAACTGTACACCTGAACTACGAGGACTTTGATCCATGTCAAGGCATGGTGCGTAGGAAGCCTCCATGATGTTCAAGCCCACCATCCAGTTGTTCCGACACCCCATCATGTTGGTTTAACAACCCCTTTTCAACCTGAACTACAGGGAATTAGATCCTTGCTAAGGTAAGGTACGTAGGAAGCCTCCCTAAGGTTCAATCCCATCATCCACCTGGACCAAGGTCCTTATTCATGTCAGTTCTCCAACACTGCCACCTTCCGAACTATGAGGAATTTGATCCATGTCAAGGCACGGTATATAGGAAGCCTCCATGAGGTTCAAGCCCACAACCTGGTCATTCCGACCTCCTTCACGTCGGCTTACCAACACCCGAGAATCCTAGAGCGTAATCCCCACACATCCATTCCCAAACTACGTGGACTTTGATCCATGTCAAAGCATGGTACGTAGGAAGCCTCCATGAGGTTAAAGGTCAACAATCATTGGCCCCGACCACCTCCGTATCGGTGTGCCAAGCCCCCCTTTTTACCCAAACTACGCGGACTTTGATTCCCTGCTACGGGGAAATGTAGGAAGTCTCTTCGAGGCTCAAGACCAAAACCATCGTCCATCCTGATTCTTACTCAGGATGCCACATCCTGGTGAGATCATGCCACCCCATTCCCCTCCACAGCATTCGGGAAGCCGCCCATGTGTTGGCCCCAATATCGGTGTTCTCTCAAGGGGGTTCTTCAATCTGATCCACTCTAGCTAGTGTTCTGATCAGTCTGATCCATCTCTGTTGGACGTTAAACTTGCGGCATACCCTTTGTTAAACATGGGAAGCTGAGGAAAACCTCAGATACATGCCTATGGCATAAGATTCCCCACGTTCGATGTGGGATGACTCGAGCTTCTGTGCCTTCAAGAAGCCCTATAACAAGGGACAAAAGACAGACACACCAATTCCCCAGCGTCCAGACACGCCAGTGATGCCTCAACGTGACTACTCCCCCAACTGAAGGTTTCTGCCCTGACGGGACCCCTTGGAATGTCCTGAAAGAAGCAGTGTAATTAACCAGCCTCCATGAAAACATGGAACTGGGAGTAGTTTCACAAACTACATCTTAATCTATAAGGGAGAACCGGACTAGGTGACGAATTTCGAGGAGGAATCCACGAAGGAAGAACCGACATCCCATTATCCTGTTTCAATAAAGTAGAAAACGTCCCCAAACAGGGAGTGAATGTCGCCCGCCTTTGGAAAACGAGAATGCGGGGCAACAGAATAGCGCTGACGTCCCCCGAACGTGATGGACGTGCGCGCCCTGGTGAAAGAATCGGAAATAAGGATGCAGTTGATAAAAAGGGGAAATATCTTTTGGAAGAGTCAAGGGTTTTGCTGAGAGGATTGTAAGAATATATTTAATTTATTTATGTTCTTTAAATTAAATAAAATATTTATATATTTTGATTCACTACTAAAATTTTCAAATATTCTATATAGGATTTCATTTAGGAGAAGAGCACACAAGGGGCCTTCATGGATGAGGGTTGTAAGTATATTTTAGATATGGAATTGGGAAATCCCGAACATGTGAGTCATGTATGTGGATACCTGGCTAGTGTATTGATAAAAAAAGTTTTTGTTCATTCTAAAACTTATTCAATTCAGAATGTTTATAAAATAAAAAAATAGAAGATTTGGAATCTAAAGTTAATGACATGGGTGAGATGATGGAGAAAAAGATCAAATCTTCAATATAGTTGATGTTTTCAAATGTGAAAAGACAATTTCAGGATGCCAATCCTACTCCTCCACCTCTACCTATATATCCCACTGCTCCACCTCCTCCTACTTATCCAACTCTTATACCTCCTCCTCCAAATATTCACTTTTATTGTATGTTATATGTTGAGGATCTACAATATCATATTATTATATATGAGATTATATATTATATTCGAAATAGAATTCATCATCAACTGATAGAGATAAAGAATATTAGGGTAATTGTACGTGATATTATAAATAGACCAGCAAGAATACTAATTCCTACAGATGAGGTTAGACAATTGTATAAATTATCAGTCATCTTTTAGTTTGTCCATATAAACTTGTTCAAAAAATTACCATTGAGGTATGTGTATATTATATCATTTATTTCATATTGGTGTTAAATTAGTTCCAACATTTTAATGTTTATATATTTACTTATTTTTTATAGAAATACTTTTAAGTTAAAGACATACTATATATAAAAAAACAAATATAGATTATTATGACTTCTAGTACAACTTATTTTAGTCTTTATAGATTATCAACATATTTAAATATTCTATTTGAAGGTTATGAAATTCCAATGGAAGAAAACTTTTATGGGTTTTCAATGACTGTGATGTTAAAAAAAAGATATCATGGAGCTTTGAACTATAGATGAGTTAGGAATCAACCTGATATAAGTATTTTCCATGTAAGTTAGTTATCATATTTATTTAAATTATTTTAATTTATCAAAAATTTATATTTATGTTTTTTTGTATTAAGTATTTTTATACAATTTGTATATAGTATGATAGAATATAAATATATGGATTTATAAGCCTATAATTTATTTCACCTATAGCTAGGACAGTGACTGATGCAGAAAGAACAATTTATATTACTAAAAGAATTCAAAAGAATGCAATTATTCAGTGTTGGTTACTTCCTTATCTTTGAGAGTATAAAAAATATATATCATATATAGTGTTATATCTCTTAATAAAATAACCAATCACATTATATATATTTTTACATTAGTCTCCATTTGATGTTGCATGTTTTTTTTCAAGAGAGAAGACACTTTATTAGCTATGCTCTATCTATGGTGAAGTGCGAGATAATTTTAATAATGTATTGAGAATTTAAGTTTGAATATTTGAATGCTTTTATATATTATAATGAAATTTAAATTTATTTAATACATATTATTTTTAACCAGGGAATGTGATTAATTTATAGAGACAACATGAAATAAGGGCGCAAAGATCAGATATGTAAAAGCAATGATAACTTTTAATTTATAATTATTTTGGATGTAAGTACATAGAATGTTATTTTGAATTGAAAAATTATTTTGAATTGAAAAGTTATTTTTAAACAAAGGAATCATCAAAAAGAAGGAATAAAGGAATTTGGATACCATGTTCTAAGATTTATGTATGAAATAATTTCAACTTGGACACTTAAAAAATTCTAGAAGGTTATATTTTATTATAAACATTTTCTTTAAATTTTAATCCACTTTATTCAAAATACATGTCAAAAGATTTATTTTTAGTTTGTATCTTTTTGATGACCCTCAAACTTATACTGGATAAGAGATAAGATACTTACAAAGTGAATGGGTGAATTATTTCACAATTTTGATTAGGGTTTAGTTTATTTGTAATATACATCGTAAAGTTTAAAGTTTAAATTATAAATTTTTGTGTTGTTATTATTTTTCTATTTCTTGTATACTAATATACTACTGGGTGGGATGAATTTATTTATATTTATAAAAAAAAATTATTTTTCAAGTTGGTTATGAAATAACCGACATAAATATTTTTAAAATAATGTTTATCATGTTGAATTTTCTAAAAAAACGACGTGATAAATGGTTTTACACATCGATTTTTATTAAACTGACATGTAAAACCACCTAGAAATATGATTTTTTTGGATGTTTTCAATGATTGTTATGAAAAAACTGACATGATAACCCATTTATCACTTTGGTTTTTTAAAACAACTGAAGTGATAAGTTGTTTTCCATGTCGGTTCTATTAAAATCAATTTGGAAAACCACCTCTAAAATATGAATTTTTAGTCTAGTTTTTAACATTTTTTTTTTCAAACAAATTTATTAAAAACACTCTTTAATATACTTTATTATGCCGGTTATGAAAAAACCAATGTTATAAAGTATTTATAATGTCTTTTTTTCAGAAAACCAATGTTATAAATACATTTTTCACATTGGTTTTTCATAAACGACATGAAAAACATTCTAAAAATACATATTTATAACATCAAGTATTATTAACCTAGCTGAAAAACTTATTTACAACATCACTTTCAATAATGACATTGGGGATATAAACAAGCTTGAGTACTCATGAGCTACTCGGGATCTGCTAAAAAAATACTCAAAATTGGCTCAGTTTTTTCAAGTCGAGCTTGAGCTCGAGGTACTTGAGTCAATTTTGCATATTATAAAAACATAACCGAGTATCTCATGAGCTTAATCAAGAATCTATTTTTTTAATATATTTTTTTTATTCAATACATATGTATTAAATTTTGATCTCAAGCTTTCAATATCAAGTACAAATTAAAGTTCAAGCTAAAATTAGAGCTATATTTTGTAATTAAAATTCTAAAAAATTATCATAATAGAACCATGTCGAGCTTAATAGAGTGACCGATCAAGACTAAGTTGAGATTGAGATTGAGATTGAGCCAGGAAATCAATACTTGGTAGAGTACCAAGCCAAGATTGAGCACCGAGTTCAAGTACCGAGCTTGAACTTGAGTACTGAGATACTCAGCTTGACTCAAATCAATTATACCCCAAAACATCATGGGGTAACCAATGTTAAAAACAAAAAAATGCTTTGAAAAACCCTCAATTTCACTAGTGATAACCTATATTCTCTAATGGTTCACACTACATAAAAGAGTGGGATATGACACTTGGCTACCGATGAAGCTCAATAGGGTGCTCACAAATCTCAATTGTGAGGGATGGGTTCTAAATCATAATTGAGACCAAAGGATTTAAACCATTTAACTATCGAGTTGAGGGGTGAAGATGTAGGGGATTACATCAATATTTTTACGAACTCCTTATCAACCGTTTTTGTTCTCTATTTACTTTTATTCATTGAATTATTTAACATCAACTTTCATATTTCCAAAAATTAGGTTATATAATTTCTGAACTTATATTTATACTTTTATGTTATCTTTATAAATACAAGTCAAATTTATCAACAACCACATATACTATTTCTCTCTTTATTTCAAAACCATTTAATTTTTAAATTAAAATTTTACTTATGTATTTATTTTTAAAAAGGAAATTCACCCCCTCTTTATATAATACTTGACCAAAATTGATGTAAACCAACATCTTTCTCTTATCAATAAATGTTAAGGGAGAATTATTTCCCTACCAATATAGATCCCATGGTAGCAACATCAAAAAACTTCCCAAGCTCGTGAGATAAAGAATCAATATATTCTTGTATCCATGATAATTGGTTTTATGGAATGTAGGAATAACTATACTATTATCATAATTCAAATTATATATCTTCAAAAAAGTAAGGATCATTCAGAGGAAACTTAGGTTGCTTTGATACCACCTGAACTACCCAGAAATATGATGTACGACTAATATGGGAGGATAAATCAATTTTAGTCATTTAAAATTTCCTTTAAATTGAAATTAAATTTAGAAACTTGTTAGAGTATCAATTCTATAAAAACTTTATATCTTAATCTTACCCAAATGAAACAAAAATATAAATAAATACAAGTAACATAGGATTTTTACATGGTTCACCCTTCGTCTGGGTAAATACATCCTTTTTGTTCTTAGGTCAACTCTGAGACACATATTTTCCACTAATATCAACAAATATTACATGTAATGTGGGAAGGTATCATACTTTACCCAATAGTGTTTTCTAACACTTATACCTCTTGAAAATTATTTAGACTAGTTCCAACTAGTTTAAAAATTTATCAAAAAATGGAATAAGAAAGATATTTCTCTTTCTTAGGTTAATTCAACAATAAATAATGATCTTCCAATGAGACTTTAGAATAATTTGAATCAATACCTTTTCACAAACTAAACTTCAAGATTATCACTATTTTAAATATAACTATCTATAAATTCTATGTTTGACATGTAAACTCTATGATATTCTATAATTTAGGCTCTTCCTCCTTAACTTTAAGATTTAATATAATCACATCCCTTATTATAATAAGTAGATATTATGAAATATTCATGTTGGACTCAATTAATCTATACTCTCAAATTATTAGTATTAAGCTCTAAATGAGGTTTCCCCTTTATATATCCATCCTTACTCTAAAAAATGAATGGAACATGGGATATAAATTCTAAATCTTCCACCATTCTAAAATCACAGTCAACCATATTCAATGCCTCTAAAAATATTAGATTCTAACTATTTCCAAGCTCATAAAAAACTCATCATCAACCATTGTCAATTCTTTTATACATCTCGGCACTAATCACAACTCTAAAATTTCCTTTAAATTGAAATTAACTTCAGAAACTTGTTGGAGTCTCAATTATATAAAAACTTTATATATTACTCTTACCCAACTACAACAAAAATATAAATAAACATAAGGCACATAGGATTTTTACATGGTTCTCCCTTAGTGTGGGTAAATACATCTTTTTTGTGTTTAGTTCAACTCTGATACACATATTTTCCACTAATATCAACAAATATTACATGTAATTTGAGAAGGTATCATCCTTTACCCAATAGTGTTTTATAACACTTATACCTTCTGAAAATTATTTAAACTAGTTCCCACTAGTTTACAAAGTTATCAAAAAATGGAATGAGAAAGATATTTCTCTTCTTTAGGTTTCTTCAACAATAAATATCGATCTTACTTTGAGCCTTTAGAATATTTGGAATAATTGCCTTCTCACAAACTAAACTTCAATAATATCACTATTTTA
Organism: Viscum album; assembly: GCA_963277665.1. Taxonomy (NCBI): domain Eukaryota; kingdom Viridiplantae; phylum Streptophyta; class Magnoliopsida; order Santalales; family Viscaceae; genus Viscum; species Viscum album. The sequence goes on from OY728129.1 coordinate 1,708,705,057, forward strand.
AATCTCACTATCTAGAAATTCTATGTTTGACACATAAACTCTATAATATTCTATAAGTTAGGCTCTTTCTCCTTAACTCTGAGATTTACTAGAATCACAAACCTTCTTAGAATCAGAATATATTATGAAATATTCAAGTTTTCCTCTCTTAATTTATAATCTCAAATTATCACTATTAATCTCTAAATGAGGTTTCCCCCTTTATATATCCATCCTTAATCTGAAAAATGCATGGAACATGGGATCTAAATTCTGAATCTTCCACCATCCTCAAATCACAGTCAACCACATTTAACGCCTTTGAAAATATTAGTGTCTGAATTTTAAAAAGCTCATGAAAAAATCATCATCGACCATAATCAATGCTTCTAAACATCTCTATGCTAATCACCAATTTAACTTATTGATATTTATATATTAAAGTATATATCAACAAATCATAGTAAATTTTACTTCACATAAATTTTATGTGAAGTCTCTTACAAGTTTGAAATCTTTTGATTCCTTATTGACATCCCATATGTAATTTTCAATTCCTATAAGTATTCAAGTTTAGAAATTTATTATACACTTCTTAACAATCAGGTAACAATGTGTAATAAATGGTAGTCTAGGTTCAAACCCAAAAAGATAAATTCCATTAACAAACTAGATTAACTAGAAATTGATGGAAAAAGGAAAAGTAACTTGGGAAATTTCAATCAAGAGAAACATTAAAAACATTATAAAACTCAGTTTCATGCTCTAGTGAAGAGAAAAGAATAAATAACTAGCCAAGTTGTTTTCTGAATTGGGTATAAGAAATTCCTTGATCTTGGTCATCAATCTATAACTCAAAGACACCCATTTTCTTATAGTTATGTACTTCATCCAATTAAGGAGATATGTGACTGAAAACCATATTTGAACATAATACTTAACCCACCCAATGGTCATAAAGAAGTAAAAGTACTAGAAGTTGTATTAAAGAACAATCCCTAACTAAAAATACAATGGTCATGCTCAAGAGAATGAATAAGAGATATGAAATAAATAATAAATTCAAAAACCCAACATGGAATCATTATAAAAAGAATACTTCACTAGAACAATACCCCTCAATTTCATACTTGGAACTAATGACTCTCCCACTCATGATAGACATGAGAGAGTGAATATAATAAAAGAAACCTCTATAAACTACAACAATAAAACTCCATGGAAAATAGGAACCCTGAATTGACTGCTTGATGATCCTTCCAAAGATTTAATGTATAAAGCGTGTAGCACCAATATTTATTTATAAGGAAAAAAATCCCAATTCATATATTCATATATCTCCTTTGATCATTATTCTTATATTTATTATTTTTTAAGTAGAACTCCACTTCCACAAAGATAGGAAACCAACTATAGGTATAATATCCCAACATTCTCCCATGAAAGTATCTTCAAGAATACTATATAGATAGAGAATATCCTAAACCTATATCTATTGTAGATATCAATTTCATGGAGCATCAATGTCCATTATGTTTTGAACCTCAACCCCTCTTGTATGCCTCTATATGAACATGTTGTGGACACATGCACTCACTTCATGAACATTTTTCCTTCATAAGTCATAAAACCTTTAATTTTTTCATAAAATATGACTGCACAAAAACATGTCACACCAATATTCTTCTTGCAATACTACATTTAAATTTTTCACTATCTCATCTCTATATTATTCCTCATGATTCCAACTCTATCCAATATGGTGTGAGAAAATACATCTCATAGAATACAACTTATGTGGTGCATAGGCTCCATGCAACACCTCATTGCATCACACACTCAAATTATACAAAATATCATAAAGGGAAATATCTCATGAATCTAAAAAACACATGTAGTATCCCCTTGCCAAAGATACTCTTAGGAAATATCAACTTTTGGACCTCACGGAACAAACCCATATAACATGGTATGAATCATTACTATGTTCCAACTTCCTCTATTTTGTGATAAAGGGATGATCCAAATGAATTAATATTATATTAATTATCCATTATTATAGTGGGTAATCACTAAGAATGGGCATGAAATCCTCAAATATTGCATTTTTCATCTTTATGAACCATTAGACTCGTGGATTTAGGGTATTATATCAGTAGTCATGGCATAAAAATTTCTTATGCATAAACCAATCTCTATTTTCTAGAAAATGATAAAAACATATATGGGGGGACCTTATGCATTTTTAGTGTTCCTCCAACAAATCCCTAATGTTTTTGATCCTATAAGGGTTGTGACCTTATCTTCACTATTCAAGCACTAACTTGAGTGATATAAGTGCTACACCTAGAACTATATATTGTGGGAATATTTCGTTCTTCACACAGAGCCATCCTCAAGACATCCCCCATGCTTTCATGGGGATGATAATCATGGTGGATCATCATGTTCACGAGCATGATGCTCCGACATGAAACCCTATCCATGAGATAAAAATGAGTCTAAAAAATGTTACTTTACATTAGGCTATGCATTTATTTTTACTTAAATAGTGAAAATTTTATTATTGTTCTTCATAGGATTTTCCATCTTTCCATGACTATTTGATAATATAGGATTCTCCCACATCATTTTGTTAAACTCTTATGGTTCCACCCCATATTATGACTACTGCTACTATTCTCTAAGAGACACCCCATGCTACTCTTTCTTAGTGCCAACCCATGATGGCTATGATCCTCACTTTTCCATACCACCCCAAACAAGCACCACTATTGAGATTGGTCACTACCTTAGGTGGATGGCCTTGATATGATGATTCTAGCTAGGGATAGCCTATTTTTTCACTTCAAAAATAATCTTCTTTTTACAAATTTATAATTTTGGTATGGTGAATCAAAAATCATCAAAATTAATTTTAAATCATTTTCCTATAATTTATATAATAAAAATAATTAATTAGGTGAAAATAATTAATTAATCAATTAAATCAATGAAATCATGAAATTGTAGTTATCAAATCCCCCCACACTTAAATTATTGCTTTTCATCACGAATAAAATCTACACATAATCATAAAGTAAACCCATCCTACCATGGTTTAAACATCATAACCAACAAAATTAAACAATTATCAATAATGAATAAAGTTTCAAGTATCACATAAGAAATATTTTTAAAACCCTCAATTTTAAAGAAAATCAATTAATCATGCATTTTACTTTTCCTCTTAAAGTAATGAAACTATTCTTAACTTTTATTTATTTTTTCAAATATTTATTAGTATGCATTCCATTTTTTGATCTAATTTACTTGAAAAAATTTCTCTCATCACTCAAGGTACATTTGAATAAATTTATCCTCATACTTTGAGTACATGAATCATATCTACAGGCTTGAAAATAATCTCAAATATCCACCCCGTAATGAAAGAAGTAAACTTTAATCACAAGGTATTACATTAAAATGATCAAATGACTTAAAGGCAGAGAGTTTGTAGGTAATTGATGAGAAAAACATTAAGGTTCAAAAGGTGGTTAAAATCCTAAGTATAATTCATGATAAACAATAGAACTATAAAAAAACACCTCCTATATAAATTATATCACTGACACTCCACTTTATTATCTCATAAGCTCACAAAATCATGACAATAAACTAAAAAAATTATACACTCCTTTTCAACAATAATTATTTTTCAATCATTTTTCATGCTTCATTTTTTTAGAAAGAATTTTTTACTTTATTTTATCCTTTTTATCTTTTTCTCTTTTTAAGTGTGGATAATAAATCACAATAAATATAAATTTATGAACCTTTTCCCCAAACCCATTAATAATACCCCACATATTCAATTTTTTAATAAAAAACATATACTTCACACCATGGAATAGACTATCCCCCTACACTTAATATATTGTAATTCATGTAAAAAATACTAGGTGTCGGATAAGAGGGATAAAATAGGATTGTAATATAGCTTCGTTGCCAAGTTATTTTATGAATTGTAAAAAATTAAAAGAAAGATTAAATGTAAAGGTAGTTCCTAAAGTTATAAAGGTCATAAACAAAAAAGGCCTCACTCATCTTAATGTGTGTTTGTTAGTTCATAGATTTGAAAAGATATTAATGTAGGTTCTAGTTTTTAACATGTCTCAAGTATATCTCAAGAAATAGGGTATAAAAATGAATAATAAAAAATTTCATAGAATACTATCTGGAATAGGAAACATGAAATTTTAAACAATCAGTTATGGAATAAATAATAAAAAAAATCAATCAATATGAACTTTTGAAAATAAATGCATAAAAATATTATATTAATTTCATATATATAAACTAATCAATCTTCCCAAATCATGATTTATCAACTTAATACTCTCAGGATTATATTTACTCATTTATTCCCCATATTACTCATTAAAGCTTATAAAATTGATATCTCAAATATGGAATAATAGGATTCTTAATAAACTTTTGGATCCTAGATTAAAAATGCAGCAACAAGTCTTTGTATGGAATTAAAATTTCATTAAACCTCAAAAACCATATGAAAAAATATCGGAAAAGTAAAAGAGATAATAAATTCAAAGAAATACTTCCCTATCTAGTGAATATCTCCCCTTTTCCTTTTAAACTTCCTCATCTTATTTTGTCTATTCCTTCCTTCATCACGAATATACAAAATAAAAATAAACAAGTTAATGTAAAAAGTCCCTTCTAATTAATATCAAAAAATATATGGTTACTATATCTATATCCTAAAATAGATTCATAACTTAAAAATCCTAAAAATTAATTCCTAAGAAAACTTAAAAAAATTCTAGTTGCTTCCCACAAAGCTATTTGTTGAATATATTTAATCTAAATGCTAACTCATTATAGTCAAGTAATCAAAGATTAGAAATAAATTACCTGATCCTAATCCATAAATGGTATAAGTTAAGATTCCACCAAATAGATAATTCTTCTTCCCTTCTCAGAAATTAACTTCACTCTTCCTTGAGGTGGAACTTTATCCACTTCCTCAAATCCAATCCACTAGTGTTTAGTCCATCATTAGAAGTAAAAAGTCAAAACATGGACTGACCAAGATTGTTGGACTTATTTGAACTCTACTTTAAGATTACCTTCCCCATAATACAATCTTATTTCTAATATCTTTCTTCTAAAATTATTTTACTCAATTTTTTCTTCTTCTTTCATCTATACAACATCTATTTCTTCCCTTTCATCTGTGGGAGTGACATCCTATAATTCTATCTTGCATCCTCACTCAAATACTCTTCTTTTTCATTAAAAATTTTCATAGCCCAATGAATATTGAGCTTAAAATTACCACCACCAACCAGTAAGGAAAACTCCCCACTTTGAACATTAATTAAGGCCCTTCCCATTTCTAAAAAAAGACATTATAGAATAAGGGGGTGTTCTCTCTTCATCCATTTTAAGAACAAGTAAATATAAAAAATAGAATTTCTACACTTTAACTAAAATATATCCAGTCAAACCTTATAGACATCTCACCGTTGTGTATACCAACAGAAGAGACACTCTTTTGGTCTCTATATCCTCCAGTCCAAATCTCTTAAATATTGAGTATAGCATGATGTTCAAACTCACTCTTATAACACACAAATATTTTCCAAACACATGAGATCAAATATTAACATGAATTGAAAAACAAAATGGATCATGTTGATTTTTATGTAGACTCCTTGAAACCATGGATTAACATTCTCCCATGAGTGTAATTATTACTATTTCTTTATGTTTCCTCTTATTTGAAACTAAATATTTTAAAAACATATTATATGTGTGAATGTTAACTAAATATTCAATAAAGGGGATGTTAATATGAGGTTTCATAAAACTTTATAGAAACTTTCCCCCTTTTTCTTCAATCATCCCTTTCTTAATCCTTTTCAAGAATGTTAGTCATGGATTTTATAATGGTAGTGCTTCCTCTATAGCTTATTCCTTATATTATTTTTTCATTTTCCTCCCTATTTTTCTCTTTTCACTTCTCTTTTTCTATTTTTGACTCTTTTTATTTTCTCCTTTTCTCCAGAATTTTCCTCAATGGGTTTTCCACTCTATAAGGTGATAACCTTCATTTCCCCACATGGTTAGACCTTTATGTCACTTGATAACACTCCTTTAAGACTCTCAATAAGTTGGATTATAATTATTATAACCTAGAATTCATATTTTTAGGACCCTGAAACACCCTAAGAGGGGTGGGATGAATCAGGGTGTCAAATATTTCTTTTAAAGTGATGAATCTTGTTCCCACATTAGTTGGAACTTGTTAAACATGTTTGATGGAATTTTTTAGTAATTAAACATTCAAATTTAGATATATAACACAATAGTTTTAATTAGTTCACCACTAAGGTATATTCTAAGAACCATATATTGGTAGTGTGTCAGTTATACCTAAATCTACTAAGAATAAATAGTTATTATGAAAAATATAGGTTCAGACATAGTAAATTTGTTCCAGGAACACTGCCTTAACAATATTTCAAGGACAACACACTAATTCCTTCAAAACACTTCTTTTGACTCCACCTAACACATTTCGTTGGGTGAAGTCTTACTCAGTTTAATGACTTGAAGGTCACTTAAGTATATTAGCATTTAATACTTTGTTCTTGATTAGCATGAGACTCTTCTTGCATTGTAGTCCTGAGTTGATGAACTTAGAAGTATTGTTCACTTAAACCAGATGTTCAATAATAATTTTTATGAAACTACTTCACAAATCTCATATCCTTCATGAAGAAAACTACCTTTAGAGAGCATTAAGTCAATCCAAAATAACTTATCATCATGAAACTCCTTTTTCCAAGAAACCTAAGCATTGGTCAGGACTAAGATAGTAATTTCTAGATGCTCGGTCTCAGAATGAACACCTGATTCAAAAATCTCATTGCCTTTATGAATTCAAAATGATTAATACTTTTCTCCAATTATTTTTGTGTGAAATTAAGTGAGGGTAGCCACCTATTTATATGTATAGCCTTTCGTGAAGATTCCACACCTCCAGTAACATTTTTACGAACCTCCAAAATCATTTTCATGAAGATCCTATATTCTCAAAGCTATAATGAAATTTAATCCATTCACGAATCTTCTCATAGTCACAAAGATTCACTGTCAACCCATCATGAACTCACAATGTTTTGTCATATTCAAAAAAAACGTCGTCTTTCCGTTTCACATTCGTGAAGATTCATACCTTTATAAATCCTAACCTTTGAAAAAATACAACCTTTGTAAAACCCAGTCATCACGAAACCCATTCCTTTACCATATTTGAGTATATTCAATCCTAGAAAACCACCTTTCATGATTATTTCTCCTTTATCATGATTTTTTAGAAAAAAAAATTTGGAAAACACTAAGAAATGATTCCACCTTCAACATTGTGGCCATCTTGAATAGTAAGATCACTTACCTTGAAAACTCCCTGATCAACACAGTGTATATTGACAAAAAACCCAAATTAGACTTCATTTCTAGCTATCAGCTGTGAAAGGCCTTGGTTCCAACAGATTCCTCAGGGATGCCTTTTAACCTTTTGAATCATCTTTCAACTCATTAATGGTAGCCTTGGTTGTTGTTATGAATATTGAGAAGATCTCATATAATGAAGTTATTTGTATTTGAAGTGATTTTTCTTGTTTCTTTTGTAACCCCGATAATCTTTGTTGGCACCCTTGATTCTATTATTGTGAACTCTAACCCTAAAAGTTATTTTGATGGTTATAATCAATATAATTGGAACCATCATTGTAAATACCTTAGGTTTGGTTCATTTACATCATTTTGACCATCTTATTTTTCAAGGCTTACATTTTTATAGCTATCCATCCATTATTGTCAACCATATAGACTCCTATCATTTGTACTCCTTTTGTTTTTCATTGAAAGATATTGTTGTATAGCTTGTACAACAAGTTGTAGCACTCTCTAGGTAAATTATTCATCGATGTCCCTCAAATGGTGACATCCCTAATAGACCTATTACCTAGAGATAGGTCCTTATATAATTTTAGGATTAGTATCCATATATCTATACCATAATGGGTACACTTTCATAACAAATTCTTAAACCTATCCCATATATCATATTGCAATTCATTATCAAAATAATTGAAATTTAAAATATTAATGAAAAAATTCGTAGATTTAGAGGGAGAAAAAAACCTTTTTAGGAATTTTCTTTCCATATAAACCCATGTAGTTATGGAATATTGTTCTAATATTTAAATCAACTCTTTATATTTGTCTTTTAGTGAGAATAGAAATAACTATATACTTACTGCATCACTAGAAATGTTTTTGAACATGAAAGTGTAACAAAGTTTAAGAAAACATCATAGGCCTGTGTTTAGATCTTCATATAGTATCATAATGAGTTTAATTTAATTTGAGATTATTTGTATAAATGATGTATTGATTTTGAAGTGGTTCACAACTACTGTTGGAACTAAGATTCTCGGTTGAACCCCCACACTTGAAGTTCAATCATACCCCATTAGCATTATTTACCTCGGTTCTCCTTCTTACAAACCTTAACCCGAACATTATTCTCTTTCTACCCCTACTATATTTTCTTGTTGCTTATTTTACTACCTCAAGATCTTTTATAACTTAGGATCATCGTAGAGAACTTATTTTCCTTTCCTCCAAGTTTTTTACTCATGCATCAATGGTATTACTTGAAAATCACAACATGAGAAAACCAAGTGTAATTAAATAAAATGTAAGTGAAAAGAAAAAGAGGAAACATATTAAATATCATAAGTTTCCTCAATATAATTCCCTGGAAACAATTCCAAAAAATCTGAAATCTCATAGGGAATTATTAATTCCTATGGGTAATCAAGTTTATAAATCAATAATGCTCTTCCTAATTATTAACTAACATGGTGTAGTAATTGATAGTCTGAGGTCGAACCCACCTAGATGAATTATTGGAACAACTTAGATTAAATAAGAATGAATAAAAATTATGTAAAAGTAACTTGGGAAACTTTGATCAAGAGAGACATACCAAGAATTAGAAAATCTAGGTTAATTTTCTAGTAAAGTATAAATTTATAAACAACTAGCCATTTTGTTGTCTGAATTGGGTTTAAACAATTATTTGGTCTTGGTCATCACTATCTAAATCAAAACACTCATTTTATTCTGGTCATGTATTTTGGTTAATTATTGAGAAAGGTGATTCAAATCCATATTTAAACATAGTATGAAAATCACTCAATGGTCATGAATAAATACACGTACTATTGATTGTATTAAAAACATTCCACCATTCAAAAGACAATGTCTATGCTCAAGAGAATAAATAAGAGATATGTATAAATAATAAATGAGATAACCAATTTGAACTATATAATAAAATAAATACTTAGTTATCACAATAACCCTTTATTTAATACTTTTCAATAAAAAATAACCCCCTCATGCTAGTCATGGGTATAACACCCCAGGATTTTGGAATATATTCTTCTCTAAATTAATACTATGTTTAATATATTATTTCACATGCATTGCTGAACAAAAATGATCCATGACACGTTAGTCGAATAGTATTAAGAAAATTTAAGAATAATAACACCTATAATAATAAAAATATTGTGATCAATTATAAATGCATACAAAAGTGGACTAAGAACACTTAATGTTTTAAAAGGATATTTTTCAATAAAAGTACTTTTTCTTTATATATTGTATTTTCATTTTAAAAATAAATTTTAGAATTTTAGAATTTTAATTTTTTAAAATTAACATAATTGTTTGAATTCAATATTTAAAAATTAGATTATGGTAAATTTTTGTGATTTTTCTGAAATAATCAATTTTTAGGTGAATAGAAAAAAAATATCAATTTTTCTAATACCATCACTTTTTTGAATTAAAATTTTTTGAAACCTTTTTTGTGTATATATATATATATATATTTATAAATTAAATTAAATCATTTTAAAATAATATATTGAATTTATAAAACCCATGTTTAACATTTTGGAAACTTAAGTAATATTCTACTCTAAAGATTATTTTTATTCGCTTATGTTAAAAATTAGTTTTCATCACTTATAAAAAATAAATCTAAAAAATGGATTTAATATTTTATATAATTATTTAAATATTTTTTAATAATTACACTTTAAATTTTAGGTATTAAATTATGATTGCTAGGAGTAAAATTAATTACTGTGATAATGATGAAACTACTATTTTTTTAGAATTGTTTTATTAACATTGTGTAATTTTTATTATCTAATCAATTAAATTAATATATATTAAATAATGAAAATAATATTTTTTTTAAACCTATATATAAATATATTAACACTCATTCAATTGGTAATCAATACTAAATAAGATTAAGAACACTTAATGATAAAACAACATTTTTTTCTACAAAATAATTTTTCTATATATTAAATGTTTTAATTTAAAAGTAATTTTTATTTATTTATTAATTGAACTAGATTATATGGGACATAAATTTAGGTAAATCCCAAAAAAAATTGGTAAGATTTTTAATCTTATATTTTTATTAAATCATAAATTACTTGGGTGAAAACTAGTTACCACGGTAAAAATGAAAAAGGTAAAAGTAAAAATATAAGAATAAATGACTTGAAAATATTTAAAATAATTTTTAAAATGACTGGTAGAGGATTTATAAAGCTTATATCACCCCACACTACATTATTTATCACTCTTGGAACCATTGACTCTTGAATAGTTTCATTCTATTATTGAAAAATAATGGGCGTTCACAAAAGTTCCATTTTCTTCACTTATAAAAGGGGATCATTTATACCCTATAAGAGTTACAAATACCATTAAAAAATTCCTTCAAATCCCTAACTAATTTAACTCTCCTAAAATTAATTTCCACTAACTAAATCCCATGTTCACCATAAGTTATCCTAAGCCATTTATTTCCAAGATGAATTTCAAGAGAAAGTTCAAGGTCCCATAGTGTGTATTGCTTAATCCTTATCCTTTTTCTTCTTAATCATTCCATTAAAAACCAATCATAAGCATTTTAATATAATGAACTGAATATAATTATTATACTTAAGTGTTATTATATTAATGCAACAACCCTAATTTATTCCTTTACATCTGCCAAGAAAAACAAAAGAGCATTGATCGTGTGTACATGTGAAATGTCGCCTCCATAAAGTAGTGTACTTTTTTTTCACCACCACCCAGCATGGAGGAATTTAAAAAATTATATAAGGTAAAAAATTATTTTTATTACACTATTAATATTATATAAAGATAATATTGTACATTATATAACTGATATTAATAATAAATGGTTAGAGTAAACTTAACCACCTAAAATGAACATAATAGGGTACCTTTCCTAATACAAGTTCATTTTATAAAAACCTCTATAAATGTATAAATTTTATGATAATATAATAATAAAACACGTAAATTACTAAAATTATGGATATTATGGAGTTATAATATAACACCTTTAACCATGTTCAACATACCAAAAGAGTTATATAGAAATTAATTGAACCACCTCAAATATCAAAAATAAGAAAAAAAATAGAATATGATAATAATTGGTCCTTATTAAATAAAATATAGATTAATAATGTTCATAATAAGTTATCTAATAAAAATATTTTTATTATTCAGGAAGGTAGGTTCATGCACAGAGCAAATCGATACCAAGGTAAGGGGTTTGGATCTCAATTTTATTTCATTGAGATATAATTCAGATACAACACTTGTTTATACTTTATTGGTGTATATATTTTCCATGGATTTATTTTTATCATAATTTTCATGAAATATATGGGATTTAAAAATTCATCTCATGTTCAACCTTTTATGGATTTTCTATTCGAAAGATAACAATGTTCTAAGGGTTTGTGCTAACTCAATTTTCTTCCATTGAGTTATAAACATTATTATTGAACTCTATTATTCAAAGTTTACTTTAAAATACCTAATAATACTCTTTATTTCCCCCCATTATTATTTTGGATTTTAAAATTATTCCTTATAACCATATTATGAAATGATTCTTACCTAAAATATTATGTTACTTGAAAGTTTTTCTTACTCTCAATTCCTATTTCATAAGACATGCTTATTGTTATGAACTAATTTTATTTGATAGAGTATATATAATGCCTATATGTTATTCAATATCATGAATTATATTTTATTCATGGTATTTGAATTCTACTTTCATTCCCTTTCTCCTTCAAGTGTTTTGATTTAAATGTTACTCAAGACGTATGGTTTATTTTTCACAACCTCATTTTAAAATAGAGATTGTTAAAATGTGATAACCAATTTGGAGAATTGGTATAGTATTTCTTTACAATATCAGGATCATTTATTTCCCTTAAGTCTATCCTTGGTGAGATTTTCCCCTCTATATCTGGTTTTAAATTTTAATTTCAATAATATTTTTAAGAGATGTGGTTTTCAACAAAGGTATTTCAAAATATTAAAAAGGTTTTCCATCCTTTTATAATAAAATGTTTTATCTTTATCCCCACATTTCATTTCAATAAACTTTATATATTTTAAGGATATATTTTTGAAGTTTCTTTTTAAAATTAAATGTTTTCTAATACTTTTACTATACCTTTTCAAAAATGATGTTTGAATGTGATATGTAAATTCGCCTTTTACAACAAAGTTAACACATTTTCTAAAAACTCTATTATGGTTTCACTTCCATTTTCCCCTTTATCTCAAAATGATTTATTTCATTTTAAATTTACTTTAATGAATTAACCTAGAAATTATCTTATACTAATTTGGGAGATTAATATCATGTAAATCCATTACCTCCTTGCCTATTAGTTAAATGTTTATGTTTTTTCTTCCAATATCTTTACTCTATAAACACTAAATTCTCTTCCATTTATTGAAGGGTGTTCACCTTAATGCTATACATTGACTGAATGAGGAAATTATTGAATTAACCACATACCATTTATATATACAGTTTAAATATCATATGATATATTATCTTGATTAAATGGTATTTACCTATAAAGTTACTTAATATCTTTGAATAACTGTTTATTTTCTAATGGTATATCATGTTATGCTTATTTATAGAATTATGAATGTTTTCCTTATGTGATTACATTAAAAGTGGATACAAAACACATTGTATTTCCTTGTGTTCTTTTTCATATGATGAATTATTGATTTCAAGTGTGGGTCTCATTAAGTTGATGTATATTTAAGTATAATGATGTTTTCTCACAAGCCTAGGTGAAAGTGTATGACTTAAGAAGGTGATGTTTCCCTATACTTATGGTTGTGCCGCAGTTCTCTAGCATGCATTGTTTATATGATATGATAAAGTTCCATGATATGTTCTTATGTTATTCCATACATTATGACATGGTTTTTGATCTATTCTTTTTTGGGTATGACTTTATTATGTATCCTAATTTTACCTACATGCTAATCTTATACTCACTTTTGATCATTGATTGTCATCACTTATGTTTAACCTTACTAAAAATCTAATATAACCCCTTTATTATGTTTCAATTTCTTAAAGTTATTAAGAAAATTAATATATATAATGTACATAGAAGAGTATATTGTGTATAGAATTTATGGGATAATAGAACTTTAGTAAGTTTAAGGGATAAATATAAGTGTAGAATAACGTCCTGAAATTTTGGTGAAGTTTTGAGTATGTGGTTTTATGAGTGATAACATATCTATATGGATATTACTAAGGGTTTTAGTAGAGTCTAATAACATTTATAAAAAGGAGAATAATTGACTAAAACCCTTATTCTAAGGATCTATATGCAATAAATATGAAACATGCGATAAAACTAAATTGAAGAAATGCTATAAAATACTAGTGTACCTTACACTGAAGTGCCATTGCATCATATCTTTTACCTTAGAACATCTTATAATGTTATTGATAAAGATCACCATAGTTAAAAACATAATCATCCCACCTCCTCATGTATCTATGGGCTGTGATAAAAATCTCTCATCACATAAGAGGGATCCATCCTTCTCTCTATGGTATGCTAGTACCTCACAATGCAAAGGATGAATATGCACATTATCCTAAGCCCAGTTGGTGAGGAATCAGGAAAGTGCATCCAAGAGACCCAAGATCAAATCCGAGTAGAGACATATTTTTGGGTACTGTAGCAGTTCTGTAGCAGGAATTGTTCGGTACTATTCGGTACTGTAGTAGCCAGAACTATTCATCCATCTAGGCCTCTGGGCCACCGGTTTGGTCCTCGGGTTCTGCAAGGCTTTCGAGAAACCCAAGGCCTTTGGGACAGTTGTTTCTAAAGGCCTTTGGGCCACCTTAAGTCCTTAGGACCACCCCAAGGCCTTCAGGCCAGATAATGAAAATGTACCAGGCAGACTACAAGGGACAAGGCTTCAGATGAGGTTCAGGACAGGTGCATTCACTAGAGCATAGCTAACTAGAATTGGAAGAATGAGAGGGTATGACATTGTCATCGGTACCAGGCCTATGTAGCTTTTCATAGTATAGCTAGCTGACCATCCCTACGAACGTGGAGTGCCGATATCATGACATATGCTAGGGAGGATCAGTTTCAAGTTGTCTTGTTTGGGTGATTCCCTCTAAGACCTATGGGTCATGTAACTGTCTCTAAGCCTTCGGGCCTTGTAAGGGTTCCACCTCACCTCTTGAAAGGTGGGTTTTCAAAATTATAAAAAAAATGAAGACCTTCGTTCCATTCTGACCAAAGGATGAATATGAAAAGATATTTCATGTTAAGGGAGTTTTCTGGACAAATATACACACACCCCCATGTACATTTCATATAAATATGAAACGATTTCATTTAATGATAGATGTATGGAAGTTTGAACTCCTCAACTAATAACTATTATCATATTCAGTATAAATTGATATAGCCATAATGCATGAAAATATAATATTTCATGAATAAATACACAACATATATATATATATATATCATATATATATATATATTCATGGATTTAGGTAATATCTCATATAATCTCCCACTTACACTAAAGCCTAATAGTCTTTATTCCATTTCACCTTATATTGTATCATATACAATAACTTGTGAAACCATATCCGAATATATTTTGGATAACTTCCAAAACACTTTTGTAAATCTATCATCAAAATCACCTTGTATCACATCATATCAAATTCCTTGTGAATACCCATCCAAAACTTTTTTTGATTAACTCTAAAACACATTTAGAGTGGTTCTATGAGTCAAACTGAATCCTCATTCAGTAAACCACAAAGTGTGACCCTACAAGCTTTTATATCATTGAAAATAAATAAAAATGTCTATATCCATATATTTAATCAAAGAGTGGCCTCTAGAAAAGTTTCAATGCTACTTAAGTTATAAAGGGATCTGATGTGATCTCCATCAAACACATGTATCTCTATAATTTTTCCACCAGTTTGCATCATATGAAAAGGAACATTTTCATATTTTCCATTTTTATAATACATCGAGTGAACATGGGACATGGAACATGTCAATACCATATATCCAACTCCATTTTTCTTGATTCTCAGTGTGTAGAATGATCCAATCGATGAATAAGTCACATGACATTCATCCTTATTGATAAACACATAACATGACACTTATCTGGATAGATAATATCTAGGTATGGATGCATGATCCCTCGGTCTATCTCAATCTAAGGACCCGATGTCATACTCATCATATGAGAGGACAAATTCCATCTTAGTTAAGCTCCAACAGATAATATGATCAACAACATACCTAACCACCCTCACATTAGATAAGTCAATATGTAGACTTATGTAAGTAGGTTATAAAATTATGAAGTATCTCATGCTAGGTATCTCTCCAACCTTATGTGATGAGGACTTAAATATGATCCATTCACCCCCTAAGCATAACAAAGACATTTGTATGCCACTCTATGTGGTATAATTTAGTGGTTCATCTAGTACACACAAAGAATATCTTATTATCTATTTTGTGCCTCATGAGAATATTCTTTATCTCTATACAAGAATCCTACTCAAAATGACCTTAAAATTTCATCATAACCTATAATACTCTAAGATGAACATCAGTTAGGGATAAACTCAAAGTCATAATTTGAGAGTTCAATTATCATTTTACTTCACAGAATATATATCAATATATACATTTATATATCCAATGTGGTAGAATGATAAAATGGAGGAATCCTTTAATATGATACCTTTTAATATTATTGATCTATTTAATAATATTTTAACAAACCCAACATAAGCATCGGTTTAATATATCATGTATGATAAACTGCTAGATTAACATTATGTTTGCTATACTTTCTAGGTTTTGTTAACACATTACATCATATATAATCTATGTCACATATCTATGTTACCATCTGACAAAACCTTACCACTAAAATATTTAGTTAGAAACATATATAAAGTAAGAAAATTTGAATAATTATGAGATTTTGGAATCATATTCCTAATAGTTTAGCTTCTTGAACATATTAAAGCTTCTTAACTTCACAGTATCAAATGTTATGATGTCAACTTCTATTTTCATGTTTGAACTCTTTCTAATTTTATCATCATCATCATCTTTGAAACCCTATTCCATTAATCATTTCCTTGAAATAATACAACTACTTAAATTATTTTTTACTAATACATCATAACTCACTTAAGATATTAAGTAAAATTCACTTTAGAATTAGATTGGTGTAATTCTTTATTTGTTAATTTTTAACTTATTTAAGTTCAAACATACTCCCACTAGCCTCCTAAAAATGATATTCATTTTATAATATCTTTCAAATATACACAAACCCTTTTGTGTTAGGAAATAAAATTTATTTCCTTTTAGTAAGAATATTTAACAAATAAACTATTGTTTGAATATCATATATGGTATTCTATGTATTTGGAAAATTAAATTTTGAAAAGAAGAATTTTTTAAAATATTCCATTGATGGGTGACTGAAATACATTCCAACACATTTTAATAAATACTTGGATAAACATTGTATCTGATACAAAATAATTTTATCCACGTATTCTTCTAAAAAACATGTTATAGAAATTGATGAATCATAAACCATGTGTATACAATTAATCATTTCATACTTGTTCTCAAAAACTATTTGTAATTGAACATATTATCTTATTATATAATAGAAATTAGATGAATATAAACACATTTTACTTTGATTCATTTGATCTTGATAAAATCCTTTACATTCAAATCATTGACGAAGTAACTATTTACTTCTTCTCATGAATATAAACTACAAGATCAATCAATTCTTCCATTTCTTTTTAACTCATGTATATCTAAAACAATTTTTAAAATGAACATTAGGTATCATATACCTTTAAAAACTAAATAATTAATGTCTATTCATACCTAAAATAGACATTCCATTGAGTTTCAAAAACACCTTCAGGTATATCTTGGATAATCCAATCATATTGAATTATCACTATTCCTTCCTAAAAACCCTAGGTTTCAATGACATTGATTGGATTCTTGAAGAAACATTGTTGAGATTTTTAATATTTTTTTCTTCTTTAGATTTTAACTTTTATCCTCTTGTATTGTCCATAAAGTACTAGAATCCAGACATCATATGTCCAGCTCATCTATTCTTTACACTATAAGAATATCGGGTAAACATTTCTTGAATTTAATCAATTTTTTGGAACATTTCCATGGATAACAATAGGATTAATTACATAACTATAACAATCCATTATGGAAACCCAAAATGAATCACTAAATTCTTCCATAAGCATCTATATCCACTTGTTTAACAATTTTAACACTTGGTTATTAAGGAAGGAACCATTCTAACACATCATTTTTTTTATTAATAATTTTTCTTAAATAACCAATATTACATAAAAACTTTTCATAAGTTACTATACTTAAGAGATACTTATATTAAGTTTCTTATTCTAAAATATTAATTAAAAAATTTATCTTAATGATGATGATGATATTATATACAATAGACCCTTTTATAAAATGTGTATCATGTATTATTAACCATTTAATAAGGAATTTTATTAAATGGGATCCCACTAAAATGATGGCCCCTTTTAATATTCATCATATTAAATAGTGGTCCAAGACCCATATTTCACCACAACTTACACCAGTTATCATATAAATAATCCACAATTATTTAGGTAGGGAATCATCCCAATCACAATAATTGTGACTCTTGGATAGTTGAGCAGAAAACCATTTATCCAACCCATCATATAGATAAACCCAACTTTATTCCCATGGTATCCTAAACATTAGGAATTCCTGGCTATTATTACCCAAATAAAATATCAATAATAATCCAAAAAATGATAATATAAGGATACTCATATTGTTATCAACAATACACTAAGTTAATCCAAATTCACTTATAAATTTCTTTCCTTACACAAGATAATTCAAAGTTACTCATGTTGAGCTAGAAAATACCTCGTTTAAGGATCGAGGTTTTCACAAGTGCTACTTTGGAAGGAATGTCACATTTGTTATTTGAAATATATTTTAATCTCACCATCTTATCTCATGTTATTCCCTTTTATTTATGCATGAATCTAGTAATTTATTTTTGGAATCATATTCCCTCCACTAAACTAATATGTTCAACCCATATTGATGTGTAACTCTTTACACAACCCACAAGTTTATGTTACTCATCCAAAATAGAATTCAAACATATTTATGCCTATCCAGATGCATCATATGAATAAGGTATATAAACACTTCATGTAAAGGTATATAATTATATGAAATGGATAATATCCACATGAGTAAGCATGTAGTGACATATATCCAACCCCATTCCCTTTCCTACACAAGGAATAGGCTTCCAGGAAAGTAGGTAGTCTGACCCTAAGTCTCTCTACCCGGGGATAATTTACTCAAGAGAGAATACAATTCATCATAACTCTAAAACCTAATATGCACAAACTATATTCAATAAGTAAATTTAAGCTAATAACTATAATTTCAAATTGGGGTTAAAGTGGATGAAAAACTAAATTCATTATAAAGTCAATCCTAGCATGTAATGTGAAGTTATATCCTTGAAAAAATTTACCATATAAATATTAGAACACAAACATTCATACTAGAAATAATCTATAACTATGAATAAAATAGGGAATAAACTTTAAATAAATGAATAATTGAAATATTTAAATATGAGATAAAAATTGTGAACATTTTTAAATAAAATCCAATTATAAACATTTTATAATTTTTAGCTTTAACATTATGGACATTCCATAATTTTAAATATAAAAATTTTATATTCATTTAAAATTTGTGAATATAAATACTTTATATTCATTCCAATATAAAATCCTTCATATTTATCATTATATGGAATTTAAATTTTACATATATACTATTTTTCTAATTATAAACAATTTACAATTCATTTTCAATTAACTAAACATTTCATACAATATAATATCACATATTTAATCATCATTTAAATGTTAATCATGTCAATAATCAAAAAGAAAATTGATGTGTTTTAAATAATATCAAGATAAGGCCCCTTTTAACTTTTAACAATTCAAAAAAAATTAATTATGAACATTTCATAATTTCAATATTAAGATTTTATATTTTGGACTTATTTCATAATTTATAACGTTTTATAAATTATTTCTTACGATTTATAAATAAAAACATATATTTATATATCATAATAATTTCCATATAATTTTAAAAGTTATTTTCAATATTAAATTTTAATATTTGGAATAAAATGTTTCATAAAAAATTAATTAATTATAAATAATTTATAATTAATTAATTCATAGATCTTTTATAAATTTAAATATCCCAAAATACCTTTTATAATGTTTTTAAAACATTTTATAAACCATTTATATCATTTTATATTTTAAAAACATTTTTTAATAATTTTTAATAGAATTAGATTTACCCTTACGTAGGGTTGTAAACGAGCTCGAGTACTCGTGAGCTACTTAGGCTCAGCTCGATAAATACTTGAACTCGACTCAGTTTGTTTTGAGTCAAGCTTGAGTTTGAGATACTCAAGTACTAGCTCGAGTTGAGTTCAAGTATTATAACAACATAATTGAGTAGCTTTTGAGCCTAATCGAGCATCTATTCTTTAAAATATTAGTTTTATTTAATATATATGTATTTAATTTCGAGCATAAGCTTTCAATATCGAGTAAAAATTCAAGTTCAAGATCAAATTGGAGCTATATTTTTTAATTAAAATTTTAAAAAATGTATCTTATTTGAACCGATTTGAGCCTAATAGAGTGATCAATCGATCTAGAGTTGAGCTCGTGCTCACGCTCAATCCATGAAATCAATACTCAGTCGAGCACCAAGCCGATCTCGAGCACCGAGTTCAAGTACTGAGCTCGAGCTCAAGTACTGAGATACTCAGCTTGGCTCAACTCGATTACACCCATACCCTTATGTAGGAACCCATCCATGTGTAAGGGTATACCCCTTTTACCCTTACATAGATAGTCTAAGTAAGGGTAGAAAGGCCTTGACCCTTACGCAGTGGCCATTGCGTAGAGTAAGGATGAAAAAACCCTTACGCAACACCTCTTGCGTATAGGTAATATTATTTTTTCTTGTACTGCGTAAAGGTAAACATCAGGGACCTTTACATAGTGGGTTTGGTACCTATACACATAAGGGTAAAGTTCCTAGTTACCTTTATGAAAAACCCCTTACATAAGGGTATTACCTTTATGTGACTTTGAAAAAAACTTAGCTATCTTTATGAAAAAACCATTTGACCTTATGTAAACCCATTTGCATAAGGGTAATAACTTTACAGAACAAATTTTCATAAAGGTAATCATGAGGAATACCTTACATAGACCTTTTTCATAAGGGTATCACATAAGGGTAATCATTGAGTTACCTTTATATAACCCTTTTTAAAAATCAAGTTACTTTTACGCAAGCTTAGGAAAATAATGTTTACCCTTACGTGAACCACTTCACGTAAAGGTGATACATGAGTTACCACTACTCAACTACCCATACAAAACTTTATTGTGTAATGGTAAGTCCTCATTTACCTTTACATAGACCACCCACATAAGGGTAAAACTAATTTTCCAAATTTTTACAAAACCTAAAAACGCTACTCTATTTCTTCGGTTTTCTACATTTCAATGAAAGTTTCATAAAAAATAAATCATAGTATTCATTTTACACCACTAAATGGTGGTGGAATCTCTATTCCTCATATGAACATGTCAAATGTGACATTTATATGAACTTATCAAAGGAATCTATTCCTCAAACTCTTTGGAGATGAATCTCTTTTCATCACAATAGATCTCCTGGGAAGAGATCCAAACTTCATCACAATTCATATGAGAGAGTTCCTAGGAATTGGATAAACCTTTATCCTCTCCTATTATACCACTAATGGGTTTTATTAGAGTCTATTAGCATTTATCATAAGTAATGGAAGTGATTAAAATCCTTATTCTGAGGTTCTCCATGCAAGAAATATGAAACATGCGATAAAAATGAAATGGAGAACAATTGTAAAATACTAGCATATATTACACTTAAGAGCCCCTATGTCCTCTCCTTTACCTTTGAACATCACTATTAAAAATCATTCATTTAACAGAGCTAGTAAAAGGGATTTATTGGTGCTATAGAAGTGTTGATAATGTAAGAAATGTTAAAGGGTTAGCTTTAATAGCGCTCGTAAAAAACACTGATAATGGCCCCATTGATAAAGGTATATTTTTTTTCACACCACCTTATCATATCCCCAAACCCTTTATCAGCACTTCCCCCACCCCTTTATCAGTGATTTAGATAATCCCACCCCCAACGCGCACCCCTATCTCTAGTGAATTTTGAACTTGAGACCTCCAACTTATACACCAGCACCTTTTACAATCCCCTATACTATTTTTTTTACATTTTATGATATATCTATATATTTTGTTATATTTTTTTATCCATATATTTATATATTTATATATATCTGTGTGTGTGTTTATATATATATATATATATATATATATATTTATATATATATATTTTTTTATTTTTATTTTTTAAATACGTATTTATTTATATATTTTTTTAAATGGATATTAAATCTAAAAACCCTAAAAAGACATAAGACGTTAAGAAACTATGAAAACCATAAAACCCCTAAAAACCATGAAACGACCATAAATTATGATACAAGAGTATTTTTTAGCTCCAAAACCAATCAAATTGAAGATAATGAAATGATATTCGATATGATATGTGGTACAGGCCGGATGAACACTCAGATTAGAAGTTATAACCATTTTAATTTTAAGAAATTGTGGTCAGAAACTAAAAACTCAGTTCTGAAGGCCTTTTGGGACTTTATGGGGGTGAAAAATGTAACCTAAGATCATTACTATCCCTTAACATCATAGGGCTCATTTTAGGCTTTGATTTTATATGGACTGGAACCCAAATAGACACTCAGATAAAAAGTTATGGCCATTTGAATCTTGAGTTTGATTTCAGACTTTTTTGAAGCTGTAATATATTTTATTCCTTTTATTATAACATGATTTAAATCTTATGTGGTTTTATTTTGTTTTGTAAGCTTTTATTTTACTGGTTGTGAAGATGAAATGGACCCCCAAACCAGAAGTTATGTCCATTTCAGGGTTTTAGTGTTTCTTAATTTTTTTATGGGTTTTAAGAGTTTCTAGAGTTACTATTGGGTTTTGGGTTTTTTTGGGGTTTTTAGGAATTTTCTATATTTCTAATCCATTTTCACAAAATATCTTATATATTATGTATAAATGCCTATTTATCCTTATCTAAAACATATTTAAAATATATATATTGTATTTATATCAATATAAATATATTAATATTTTAATATATTAATATTTTAATATTTTATTTTTAATCAAATATATATATTTTTTGAAATATACCCTTTATCAACACTTTTTTAGAAGCACTGATAAATTCCTTTTTTATTAGTGCTTTTTTACTAGCGCAGATAAGGGGCTTATCAATTCTTTTTTACAAGTGCTCTTAAAACCCTAGAATCAGATATTCCCAGTTTTGTAGTAGTGAATATTATAATGTTCTTGGTAAATATCACCATAGTTTAAAATATAATCATACCACCACCATAAGTATCCACATGATGTGTTGAATCTCTTATCGTATGAGATAGATCCATCCTTTTCCCAACGATATGCTAGTACTTCACGACGCAAAGGAGGAAGATGAAAAAAACTTTTTTCTTAAGGGATTTTTCTATCTAAATATCCAAACACCCCATGTATGTTTCATATAAGTGTGAAACGATTCCATTTAATGATGGATGTATTGATGTTTGAACTTACCAAGTAATAATTATTATCACATGCAGTATAAAAAAATATACCTATAATACATGGAAATATAATTTTTCATGAAAAATAATACACCACACACACACACACATTTATCATATATATATATATATATTCATGTCATTAGGGTATATCTACTTCAATTACAAGTGAATGCAGGATTTGGAACAGATGTACCTAGGGGTAATAATTCTGAAAAGGGAAGATTGAGTATTAAATTGATCATCACCTAGTACACGACAAAGATGCCTAACTGAACACTTGGTTTGAGACTCCCAGGGGATATGATTTGGTTAATCACATTCAATTTATAAACCATTATTAAGGATTTGAGTATGAATTTAACTAATTGGGATAGATAACCAAATAGGAAAATGACCATGGATAATAAAGGATTGAACAAAGAGTGTCATAGGTTGAATTGAAAGTTTCATATGTTAAAAACAAAGGTTTCATAGAGGAATCCATCTTCAGATTGATGTTTTCATGTTCATATTTTGGAAATTATCATAACCATTTTGGTTTTAGTATTTGGTTGAAACGGGATCACAAAAATGAAGATGATAAAGGTATGTATCTAGAAATCATAATTTCTTATAACCAAATAAGGGATCATACTTAAATGGTTTATAGTTTTAGTATATTTTTGTTATGATGGAAAATGGGAGTTTCCTAGTCTTACCTAGGGTAGTGTGGTCGATATCGTAATAGAAAATAAATCTTGGTACTCTTCTATTTTCATTAGTGAGTGATACTTATCAATGATATTATAGTAATTTCTAAAAGTTATGAGGATTATGTAAAACATATAAAGATTTTTCTTCAATGGTATTACTTTAAAGGTTTAGAAACATATATTAAATTGTATCAATAACCTTGAAAGATGATTTTATGGCAAGGTTATATTTTTGGGGATAATTATTATAGAACATGTGATTGAGGGATGGATAACCCTTTGGTTTATTATATGCTTGATTTTGAGATAATACACGTTTGATTCATTTTTAAAAATTAATTTAGATAGTATTTTTAACCTTAGGATTGATAACTTATTCATGAAATTTTTAGGGAATTTTATTCGCATTTTTGGGATAGTGGTATATATTGGCTAGTGTGTGATTTTATAAACTATTAATTAATACCATTATAGGGTTAAAGATAGTGTTAATTTCTAAAAGATTATATGGTTTCACTTTGTTTTAATGTATTGTAGATTCATATGGTTTTGGTAAAGGTATATTTTGGAGAATTTATGATTAAGGTATATACAAATTTGTGTATATGATTGTATGAAAGATTAATGTTGTTTGTGGGGATATAAGTAACTTAATATATCCTAAGATAGTAGGTAGATGTCATATTAAAAGTTATATCATGAATGATAAATATGTTAAGAATATGCTCAACCTATTTTTATCAGTGAGTAATAATTAAAAGTTTAAGAATACAATTTATTTAAGGGGGGAGAATGTAACTCCCTAAGATTTTGGAATATATTTTTCTCTAAATTAATACTACATTTGAAAGATTTATTCAAATGAAACACTGAACTAAAATGAGCCACAAAATATTAGATAAATATTATTAATAAAATTAAATAAAAATAAAACTTATAGTAAATAAAAAATATTATAATAAATTATAAATGCATACAAAATTTTATTGAGAACACTTAAAGTTTTATAAGGGTATTTTTCAATAAAAGAAGTTTTTCTTTATATATTGAATTTTCTTTTAAAAACTAAGTTTATAAATTTTAGAATTTTAAATTTTTAAAATGAAATTCATTTTTTTAATTCAATATTTCAAAATTAGATAAGGGTGAATTTTTGAGTTTTTTTAAAAATAATTGATTTTTAGGTGGATATCAAAAAAATAATGATTTTGCTAATACCGTCACTTTTTTACTTAATTTGTTTTGGAAAAAGTTTCTATAAAAATATATATTTATAAGGTAAACTAAATCATTTTAAAATTATATATTTAATTTATAAAACCCATGTTGAACGTTTTGGAAACTTAAGTAATATTTTACTCTAAAAACTGTTAGTATTCACTTATATTAAAAATTATTTTTCATTTCTTATAGAAATTAAACCTAACAAAATTAATTTAAAATTTTAGATCTAAATGTTCATATTATATAATAATTTCACTTTAATTTTTAGGTATAAAATAATGATTATTAGGATTAATGTTAATTACCCCAATACTATTGAAACTATTATTTTTTTAAGAATTTTTTTAATAACATTGTGTAATTTTCCATATCTATTAAGTTTAATTTATCTATATTAAGTAATGAATATAATAATATTTTTAAACCTATATATAAATATATTAAAGCAATTCAATTGGTAATCAATACTAAATAAGATTAAGAATACTTAATGCTAAAAATAACATTTTATCCGCAAAACAGTTTTTCTATATATTAGTTGTTTTAATTTAAAATTTATTTTTCTCTTATTTAGAAATTGAATTTAGATTTTATGGGGCCTAAATTTAGATTCATCACACCAGTATTTTGTAATAGGGTTTATCTTATATTTTTATTAAATCGTAAATTACTTGGGTGAAAACTAGTTACCACAGTAAAGACAAAAAATAATGATAAAAGTAAAAATCTAAGAATAAATTACTTGAAACATGTTTAAAAAATGTGTAAAAATGTGCGGTAGAGGATTTATTGAAATTATTTGACCCCAAAATATATTATTTATCACTTTTGAAACTATTTACCCATTAATAGTTTCATTCCATTATTGAAGAATAATGGGTTTTTACAAAAGTTCCCTCTTCATCACTTATAAAAGCTGGTCACTTATACTATCTCAAAGTTACACCTCCAATTAGAAAATTCCATGAAACCCTTCACAATTATCCTCTCCTAGAAGTCAATTTAATGACTTAAAGCCCTTGATCACCATAATTTATCCCAATCCCTTCATTTCAAAGGATACTTTCAAGAGGAAGTTCAAGGTCCCAAAGTGAGTATTACTTAATAATTATCCTTTTTATTCTTAATCTTTCCATATAATAATATCCTAACCATATATCATTAGTATACTGAAATGTTATTATATTAATGAAAAAAAACCCCATCTACTCTTTTCCATCCACTAATAAAAACAAAAGAATGTCCATCATGAATATGTGAGGTCTACCACCTCAATGAAGTAACATGATTTTTTTTCATCACCACCTAACATGGAAGCCTTTAAAATTTTATTTAAGGTGAAAAAATAATTTTTTTGATTAATGTTTTTCCTAATTATCTAAAATTATAAACCTAAAATATTAATATAATGTACTATAATGTAATTTTTACTTCAATTCATGTAATTGAGATAGTCACATCCATGGGATGCTACAATGAGAGTGCACATAAAATAAAAGAAACCTTTAGAAAAAATAGTAAAAAAACTCCATTAAAGATATGAACCTAGGATTGACTGCTTGATTCTTATTCTAAAAGATCAAATTCTTAAAGCACATAGTTTTGGATTTTATTTCTAGAATAAAATCCACTTCATATCTCCATCTATCTCATTTT
This sequence comes from Viscum album, assembly GCA_963277665.1. Taxonomy (NCBI): domain Eukaryota; kingdom Viridiplantae; phylum Streptophyta; class Magnoliopsida; order Santalales; family Viscaceae; genus Viscum; species Viscum album. The sequence continues at coordinate 1,708,732,047 of OY728129.1, forward strand.
ATCTTCTTTCTTGTATATATCCATCTTCAAGTTGAATTACTATTCCACCAAAATAGGTATCCAAGTATAAGACCAAAATCCCTAATTTCTCCCTCAAAATAATCTACAAGAATACCATATAGATGGATAATTGATCATTCCCATATCTATTATAGATATCAATTTTCAGCGCAATAATGTCCTTTATAGTGTGAACCTCAACCCTACTTCTCTTACTCTACTTGAACACATCGCAACACCATGAACTTAAACCATGAACATATCTCCCTTATTAGTTGTAAAACCTTAAATTATATCATATAACACAACTTATCAAAAATATGTTGCACCAATATTCTTCCCATAGTGTGACTCTAAATTTTTCACTAGAACATCTTTATATTATTCCTCACGATGTAAACTCCATCCACCATAGCGCAAAAACTCCTTCTCCGGTGGAACAACATATGCGGCATATAGGATCTAAGAAGCACATTATCATGGTGCATACTCACTTTATCTAAAATATCACAACGAAAAAATATATCATGCGTCTAAGAATTTCATGTAGTATCCCATGGGAAAGTTTACTCCTAGAAAATATTAGCTTCAGAACCTCATGGAGGGAACCTATATGTTTTGGAATAAATCACTCCTAGGTGTCAAATTATTCCTTATTTTGAAAAAATTCAGGATATAAATGAATGAATCTTGTATTACATCTCCACTTTTGCAGCACAAAATTAATAGGTACAAGTGTGGTATCCCCAAACATGAAATGTTTCATCTTTATAAATAAGAAAACTGTGTGCTTTGCAATGTCATATTAGTAAGAACAACATGAAAATTTTTTACACATAAACCAAACTCTATTTTCCAGAAAAGGATAAAAATATAGCAAGTAAAAAACCTTACACATTCTCAGGGTTTCTCCAGCAAAAACCTAATGTTTTCGATCCTTTAAGTGCTATGGAATTATCTTCACTACTTCAAGTGATCACTTGATCGATGCAAGTGATACACCTTACACTGCATGTTAAAATCATGTTTATGCCTTCAAACAACATTGGCCTCGACCCATCCCTCATGCTTATATGGTGTTCATAATCTTAGTATAGGCATAAAAGTCATGGGTACGACACTTTGGAATTCAACCTTATCCATGTGAGGAAGATGAGTTTGAACAATGCCATTTTACTTCAAATCACATGTTTCATTTTACTTGAACAATTAACTCATTTATATTACCCCACATCAGACTTTTGGTTCGTCTATAGCCTCTTGATAATAACGGACACCCCTATATTTATTAATTTCCCTCCAATAGTTCCACCCCATACTATATCCACTGGTACTGTTCTCCAAGTTTCGTCCAGTTTTACACCCACCCAGCACCAACCAATGCTGGTTATTCTCCTTTTGCTCCTTCATGTTTCCCCAACCATGTACTGTTATTTATCTTGGTAGTTTCCTTAGGTGGATGGAATTTCTCAAGTAGTTTTAGTCAGGTTTATACTAATTTAAAAATATTCTTCCTTTTCCATTCATTCTTTTATCTGGGTTACTTAAAAATCATTAAAATCAATTTAAAATCATTCTCTGGTAATTTAAACAATAAAAAATTAATTAGGAAAAAACATAATTATTCATTAAAATCAATGATTTTAACACTAAAAATTAATAAAAAAAATCATAGTTATCTCTTATCATATTGAAAATCTAAAAAATTCTTATATGTACATCATTCTTCATCTACTTTTGGTTTGACCTTTACCTCTGTATCAATTAGTCATTTAGATTATGCAACTACATATTTTAATTCTACTTCTGAATAACTTTACCTCTCTATATTTCTTCTCATCACCTTGTTGAATCTGTCATCAACCTTTATTGCTTCAGTATCTAGATTATCCATCCATGCATATTCTTTACTCAGTTTCTTCAGCATCAAAACTCATTCCCTTGGATTAATATTCCACTTTCTTTATTCTTCTTACATATGCTCAACTTTTTCCACTTATCATTCAAAAATTTGGAATGTTGGCTTCGGAAATAATACCTTCATTCTCTATGACCATCTTCTTCTTCCAAGCTCTCCTTCTAGGACCACTACTACAGATATGTCTTTTAAAAGAATGAAAAATGGAATTTACAACACAAAAAAATACTGATAATCGAAGCAATATTAAAAGGGGGTCCCTTTTATCATCGCTAAAAAAGCGTTGATAAAGGCCCCTTTTACCATCACTAAAAAAATCACTGATAAAAGGGTATTTTATTAGCACTAAAAAAAGAACTGATAAAGAGCCCTTTTATCAGCACTAAAAAGCTCTTATAAAAGTCAAAAAATTAAATTTTTAAAAATAATTTCTTTTCCTACAAATTCGGAGGGAGGATTAACCCCCATTTTATCAGTGTTATACCCCCCCCCCCTTTAACTAAACTTTTCTAGCCTCCCCTACACCCTTTAATAGTGCTAAGAATCCCCCCCCCCTTTATAAGTGTTATGCACTGCCTCACCCATACACATGCCACTGCCTTTGGTGAGTTTTGAACCTGAGACCTATCCCACATAATCTCACGCCTTTTCCACACACTTATATTATTTTTTCTTTATTTTATGATATATCTACATATTTATATATATTTCGTTACATTTTTTAATCCAATATATATATAATATATGTTTTGTGTGTGTATGTGTGTTTATAAATAAATACATATGTGTGTGTGTGCATATATAAATATAATTATATTTATATTTATATTTATTTTCATATATTATATATTAATATTTATATACATATATTATAATATGTAGATAAATATATACGTGTCTGTTAATACAAACACAAATATATTTATATATTTATATAAATACTATATATACATTAATTGTATATATATATAAATATTCATACATTTGTATTTTAAATAAAATGGATATTATTTTTTATTCAGATAAGTTTAATATATTTAGAAATATATTTTATATGTAAATATGTTTAATTATTTATTTATAAAATTAAATTTGTATGTGTGAATATATAAAAAATATGTATATATTGTTATATATTTGATTATAAATAACAGTACATTGAAAAAAATGATAAAAATTTAAAACCATAATATCAATATGAATGTAATACCTAGGAATAAATTTATTCCCCATTAAAAATGAGAAAAAATATCCTCTTAAACACGGTTGAAATTCCATAAAATGAAAAAAAGTTGAGATAACCTAACTAAAAAATCAATTTTGGAGGCCTTTTTATCCTCAGAAAAAGTGACAGAGGGTTCCTCTGTGTCACTAGTGTGTAGATCTCATCATATGTTTTGATTTGATATGTGGTATAGCCCGAACGGACACCCGGATCAAAAGTTATAGCTATTTGAAGTTCAAGTTATGTTTTCAACTTATTTTAGATCTTTTATTAATTTTTAGATTTTTTATCTTCAAATTGTTATTAAATGACTATTACTCAAAAATAATTAACAAATTATTAATTAAAAATATTTTTTTAATTATTTTATAATCCATTTTCACTAAATATATTATATATTATGTGTAAATTCCTATTTAGATGTATCTAAAACATATTTAAAATATATATATTATATTAATATCCGTATAAATATATTTATATATTGATATATTATTTTTAATGAAATATATATATTTTTGAAATAGACCCTTTATCAGTACTACTAAAAAAGCGATGATAAAGGGGGTCCCTTTAACAGAGCCAAAAAAGCGTTGATAAAGGGTGTGCCTTTATCAGTGCTAAAAAAGTGCTGATAAATGGGTACTTTTAATAGCGCTTTTTTAGCACTGCTAAAAGGGTGGTGCTGCGTAAAGCCATTTCTGTGGCCGTGGACATGATAATTCCTACGATCTCACTTCTTCTTTCAGAAAAATTTCCTATATTTTTCTTTCTTTATCTGGACTACTTCCAACTTTTCTTTACTATAATTAGTATCGTATGATCCCTTTACAAGTTAACATAAAATTAGAATATCTTCGCAATATTATATATCTCAAACTCAACATGAATCACAGCTAATTTTTAAATCACTATGTTATTTATTACATAGAAATATGAGCATATAATCATCTCATGTATCTTCCTTAATATTCATCACAAAATATTTTTCTCGAATCATTATTATAATTGTATTCATGATCTTTTAGTCATTGAGGACCAATGTAAGAATCATCTGACTCATCTTCTAGATTCACCTTCTAGAATATCATTCACTTCTTATATAGTTACACTTTATATAAGTGTTGAGTTTCACTTACATAACCTATGATATGTATAAGTTAATATAATATGGATTACAACTTCTATCACCAATTGTTCCACAACTACGAAGTACTCCCAAATTCAATCTCATGGAATTATTTTACTTTTTATTTCATAGATCCAGCTCAATATTTCTCTATAAAAACATGATCAAAGTTATTTTTTCATATATCACAATATATCATCTAGTCTTTGATTGGAATCATCAACCTCCATAGACACATATTTGGTTCCCATATATAGGTAATGATCACGTGGTTATCATGGGATGCGATCAAACATAAGTTTTATTTTATTAAATCTTAGAATGAAACATAAGGCTGACCAAGGTCATTTATCAAGGAGCACACATGGGTCAGTTCTTCACTATTCTAATCAATTATTAATATTTCTTTTGTTTTATAAATTTTTAAGAAATCTAGAAATGATGTTTTTTTTTTGGTTTTTGATTTATAGAATTTAAAATTAAATTAAACCGCAAACACAACAAGTTAGGGTGAAAGGGGTTGGATCGAGGGTCGATCACATAGGTTCTTCATTATCTGTTTTGGTTCTCATCAAATAACCAAGACAAAATCATTCTTTGATTGATCTTCAATATCTATTTTGATGTTTTGAATTCATAAAAAATAGATCTCTCTTTATACATCCTACTTCACCTCCACATTAGTGAATAGGCAAGGAACACACTCAATCAAGGCATTCATTGTCTCTCCATTGTATGTTTTTCATACCTTGGTTGGCAGTTCTCCACTAGTATGCACCATATATCAATATAATGGAGGGAGAATCGATTTAATATATTGGAGGGTGTATTAGCTCATTGGAAATAGAATATGGATATCATTGATCTACTTCTGTCCAATGTATTGATGTGTCAAGGATAGGATTTAGAAACTTATAATGAATTATGTGTGTGTGTGATCTATTCCAAGGAACCTAGCCCTTTGGTTAGTTTTCCATAATTATGGAATTGAGAACATCATGTTTAGAGCACGGAGGTTGATAAAAACATGAATAAACAAGCGATAAGAAGAACTTAAAGTTGAAAAGGAAGAATTAGTATTAAAATTAATATCGCAAAAGGAAATAAGGAAGGAAATTCTAGTTATGGTTGGGTGATTCCATATATTTCTAATAAGTGGGGAAGAGAGAAGATATTTAATGGCATTGAGGCCTCTTCTTCATTCTTCCCCTCTCTTTTAGTGTAGTGAGTAGTGAGTTCCTGCATAGTGAAATAACATCCAGTAAAAAGAATAATTCTATAGCTTTTATCCTCAAATTTCAGCCTATTATTTGGGTGATCTCGGTCAACTTCTGTCATCCTCCTAGAGCGTGGCTCTTCCTTCTTTCACACTTCTTCAATCGGTCAGCACCAAAGAGAATCAGGGTATTTATCCATGGATCTACATCTTCAATAGGTGGTGCATGCAGGGATTCAAGGATACTTCACCTGTAGCACTCAGGATTTCTTCTTTGGTGGACTACAGATCTCAGCATGCATTGTCGACTTGGGTTTCTTCATACAGATAGGTGCGACACTTGGTGGAGGTATCTTCTATAGGCATACATTTTTTTCAAACAGTTTAAGAAAATAATAAAAATCAGAATTTAATTCTTCTGAACAATTAATTTCGAATTCATTTAATTCATTTAATTAAAAATATTATTTTCTCAAAACAATATCAATTTTTACAATTAAAAATCACATTCATTTACTAATTGAAAATTAAACCTTAATTTTTTTTAAAACAATTTAACTTTCGATTTCAATTTATGGATTTAATTAAATTTAAAAAATGAATAAATAAATTAAATATCAAAATAAATTCATTTAAAAATTTAATTCTAAATTGAATTCCAAGTTCCATATTGAATATTTATACTTTTAAATTCAAGTTTAAAAATTAATTTCAATAATAATTCCAGTCAATGTATGACTTCTCAATTCAATTCCACATATGAATAAAACATTAAAAATCATGATTTGGTCTATTTTTCAATTAAGTGAAAAATTCAAAAAGTCAACAAAAACATTGATTTACCAAGGATTTGAAAGAATTAGGGGGGTTAATTATTATGAAAAGAAGATATATTTTTTGAAACTTTTAGCTCACATCACTCCCAAACACTTGGACCACAGCACTCCCGAGAAATTTTATCAATGAATTTAAAAAATATGAGTTTTATTCAAGTATTTACAAATTTTCACAAGTTAAAACAGATTTTTCAATGAATGTTCAATTCAAAGAAATAATAGTCCATGAAATGAAAAGATAAACTCACACAAAATTCTAAACTACCTATAAAAAAGTGAGGGATACTTTTCTAGTTCTTTCGATACAAAAAATAATATCATGCTTCATACATGTGTTTAATTTCCAAGGCATAAAATCCTCTTATTCACATAAAATCTAACCTTTAAAATCCATCAAAAAATCATTTCTTGACCTACCTCACATGCAGTAAAATGCCAATCTTTGCTCAATAGAATGTATTTATATGGAGTTATGTTCATACTTGGGAAGTGATTAATTACCTTAGTCTTGGGAAAATTCTCATCTATCCACACTGTGAATCATGAAAAATACAATCAATCATGAGGTCTTTGAAAAGGTTGCTCAGTGGTTTTGAGGTTTGTGGGAAAGTGTTCAAAAACACATCGGTGGAAAGTGAAAGGTTTTTCTCTATAAATACAGTGCATGATTAATCAAGTAAATCATGGAATGATCCTCTCTTAATACTACCCATATAAGATATGACACACACTTCCCAATGTACTCTTCTTTTCATTAGGCATGAGTCATGAAATGAATCCAAAGAATATGTCACCCTAGTTACCTCTTTTTTGTGTATAATTTTTCTTTACTTACTTTTTTGAGGGGAAATTAGTTGTCACTATTATCATAATGAATATTGATCATGCCCCTTTCTTTGATTAGGGTTATGAATCACTTATATGAGCACAAGGTATGTTTCAAGCTCAACCCCCTTTTATTTGTTTACAATTTTTTTAGGAGAAGAGGGTGATAAAGAAAATAGAATACAATGAATGAAAGTGACCCATGCCCATTCTTCTCTCTCAAATTCCCCAAGATGTTGACTCACACCTCTCACAAACCCCTTAACATAAAATTCTTATGAAATAAAAAAACATGGAATCCACTTTCCACCACACTTAGAATTGAATTAATTATGAAATTGTATTTTAGAGTGAGGGTAGGTAAGGGATAATTCGTCTTAAAATGTGGATTAAACCTATAACACCATTCATGGTTATCTAAGGGAATAACTAGGATTAATGTTCAAGGTAGGTATTAGGGAAAAATGATGGGGTAACCAATCAAATACCTTAATAATATTGAAATTACCTCATGAATTCCAAAGATTCAGGAGACAATAAACACAAGTTATGGTTTATAAAAAAATCCCAAGCTTCTCCCAAGAAATGAGGGTAATAGAAAGATGATGTCAAAGTGCTCCAAAAACCTCTTGGGGTAGGAATCAAAATTTGGTACAGTTATGAGTGGTTTTTTAATTTCAATTTTCATTAGAAAAATATACAAATCTTTGAAAATCACATCCCATGAAAAAAATACATTTCAATAGTCATTTTATCTTTTGATATTCAATAGTATGATCTAGCTCCTCACAAATCACTTAGCATTTAACAAATTCATTTAGTTTTCTAATTTAGCTCAAAGAATGTTTGAAAACTCAAAAAATATACAAAAATTTATACATGTTCAAAACAAAATAGAATTAAAAAAACTGACTCACTAAATCACTCAATGTAAAATAGAAGAAAGGAAAGGAAGAGAAAATAAACAAACAAATGGCCAGCATATCCCTACCCTCCACTACACTTCATTTCAATTATATCCTCATTGAATTTTATAGAATTTAAGCAATTTTTAGGAGATTTTAAATATGATAGCATGAAAAATGAGTATGTTAGAAGGAGTTCACTTGGTTGCTGTTATTTATTTCATGGAAAACCTGGTTGGGATGTGATTACCATTTTTTGGCTTTAAATGGTCTTGAAGGAGGAACCAGGAGCTACTATCCACTCCCTTTCTTGTATAGAAAAAAGTATCAATTAAAATTTTATTAAAAATTAAAAGACAACACTGAAAATAAATGAAAAGTATGGAAAATATAGAGGAGAATTATTATGTAAAACCCCCTAAGAGGTGTTACATATTATACTATCCGCATCTAAAAAAACATTGGGAATATCCTCAATCTATTGACGAATTAAGATTGTGTGCTAAAAACCACCACATTCCTTTTTCCCACATCTCTCCTTAACTTATTTATTCCTTTTGAGATCCCATTTGATTGTTAAGTGCATTGTTTCCATCCCATTAGCAGTGTAAAACATTTTTGAAATATAGGGATGTAAAGATGATGAATGGGGCCTCCTATTCTTCCATAACCAAATTAGTGTCTTCTTCCTCCAGTGGATGCTCCACTTGTGATGCTTTTATACATTAAAATTAGGTAGATTCAGTAAGTATTTCAAGTTGAATAAAATTAAATCAATTTCAATTAAGGTTAAGATCTTCCCCTTCATATGTTGTAGCTTGAACTTATGTTTCTTTATGAGTAGACTTCCATAGATTATCAAAGAATTCTTCATCCTGCTCTTATCCCTCTTTCTTGGCATGTTTGTCTTCAATTTTTAGCTCCACACTCTTTTCATGTTTTTGGAGGGTGGTGACTATCACAACCATTTTTTCTTCTAGTCTCCCCAGTTATTCTTGATGCTTCAGGACACCCCACAGCCTTCAGGCCACCTTAAGTTTAGATGAATAATTTATAAAGAACATTCTCTAGATGAGGATTCAGAGCAGGCACATTCACCAGAGAAGGGATAATAAGATTTATAAGAATGAGAGGGTATGACAATTGCCATTAGTACCAGACCTGTGCACCTCTATACAGGACAGCTAGTTGACCATTCATGAAAAGGTGGAGAGCTTCATAACTATATAGACATTGGGGAGGAGAATTTCCAAGTAGTGTATGGAATTATTTGGGCCTTCTTCTACTAAGACCTCCAGGTCATGTTGTGTGTCTCTAATCCTACATGCCTTGTAAGGGTTCCCCCTCAACCCTTAAAAGGGGGATCATCCAAAAAAAATAAAAAATACAAGACCTTTGGTCCATTCAGGAAAAAGAGTCACCCTATTAATTTTTATCCCATATTAGAGTCAAAATATAATGAAGAAAACAAGAAAAATACGAAAACACTAATTACAAATGTGTTGAAGACAATAAAAACTCAACCCTTAATCCCCAGTAACAGCTCCAAGTTGATCGCACAATTGTCGCCGGCCATAATCAAACATAAATTCTATTTTATTAAAACTTCGAATACAACATAGGACTAACCAAGTTTGTTTCCCAAGATGCATGTGTGGGTCAGTTATTCATTATTCCAATCACTAATTAATATTTATTTTGTTTTATTAATTTTTAAAATAGTTAGAAATGATGCTTTTTGTTTGTTTGTTTTTTTTATAATTTAAAATGAAATTAAATCACAAACATGGATAGTCATGGTTAAAGGGGGTTGGATCGATGGTTGATCACAAAGGTTCTTCATTATCCATTTTTATTATCATACAACAATCAATTCAATGTCATTCTTAAATGGGTAATCTCTATATATTTTGTGCTTATGAATGCACACAGAAGAGACCACTCCTGGTATATCCAGTTCCACCTACTCCATAATGAAGAGGTAATAAACAAACTCAATCAAGTTATTCACTACCTCAATACCCAGTTATTTTTTATTTTATTCATACCTTGATCGAAAGTGCTCTGCCGGTATGCACCATAGACCGAGATAAGGGATGGAGAATCAATTTCATAGATTAATGGGTGTAGTAGCTCATCATAAAGAGTAGGTGAATATAATTGATCTGATTCTGCCTAATATACTACTGCATGAATGATGGAGAATGGATCATGCATGTATGTATTGTAGATATAAATTTTTTAGCATGGTAATATCTATCATGGTGTGAACCTCAACCCTACTTATCTTGCTCTATTTTAACACATCACAACACCATGAACTTACACCATGAAAATATCTCCCTTATTAGTTGTAAAACCTTCACTTATATCATATAACATGACTGCTCAAAAATATGGTGCACGAGAATTCTTCCCATAGTGTGACTCTAAATATTTTCATAATAACATCTTTATCTTATTCCTCGTGGCATGAATTCCATCCACCACAATGCAAACAACTCCTTCTTGAGTGGGTCAAATGATACAAAATATAGGATCTATTAACCAACTTTTCATGGTGTATAATCAATTTCTCCAAAATATCACAAAGGAAAATATATCATTTATCTAATAATTTCATGCAATATGCCCTAAGAAAAGTCACTCTTACGAAATATTAGCTTCATGACCTCACAATACGAACCCAAGATGAGTCTGAAAAATATCATCTGACTTCACATAAGATGTTTCATTCTAATTGAACAATCACCACATTTATATTATCCTACATCAAAATTTTGGTTTGTATGTGGCCTCTTGATAATAAAGTACACCCCTACATCTATTTTTTTCCCTCAAATGGTTCCACCTTACACTATAACCACTACTATTGTTCTCCATGTGTCGCCCTGTGTTACACCCACCAAGCACCGAACCACACTAGTTATCGTCATTGATCTTTCATCTCAACCCAACCATGTAGTTTTATTGAGATTGGTTGTTGGATTAGGTGGATAGCCTTTCTCAAGTAGTTATTCAGGGTTATACTACTTCAAAAATATTCTTCCTTTTCCATTCATACTTTTATCTGGGTTACTCAAAAATCATCAAAACCATTTTAAAAGAATTTTCCTACCATTTAAACAATAAAAAAATTAATTAGGGAAAAATAATTATTAGTTAAAATAAATTAATTTAATATTAAAAATTAAGAAAAAATTATAGTTATCTCTTATCATATTCAAACTCTAAAAAAATATGATATGAAAAAAATTATTCTTCTATTTTTGGTTTGGACACTACCTTTATTTCACTCAATCATTTGGATCATGCAACTACATATTTTAATTCCTCTTTTGAATAACTTTACTTCTCTATAATTCTTTTCATCACCTTATTGAATTAGTCTTCAACCATTATTGCTTTAGTATATGGATTCTCCATCCATACCTATTCTTTACTCAGGTGCTTCAACATCCAAACTCATCCCCTTCGATTAATATTCCCATTTATTTGTTCTTATTCTAGATGATCAGCTTTCTCCACTTATCATTCAAAAATTTATAATGTAAGATGCTAAAAGAATGCCTCCATTATCTCTAATAATATTCTGCTTATAACCTCTCCTTCTAGGACCTAATAATTCCTCTAATCTCACTTCTAATTTTAGAAACATTTCTCGAACATTTTTATTCTTTATCTGGACTACTTCCAACTTTGATTCCCTTAAACTAGTATCATATGATTCCTTTACAAGTTAACGTACACTTATCATATCTTTAAAATCTTCTATCTCTCAAACTCAACAAGAATCACATCTAATTTTTAAACCACTATGTTATTTATTACTTTGAAAGATGATCATAGAATCATTTGATGTATCTTCTTTAATATTCATCACAAAATATTTTGGTTGAATCATGATTATAACTGTATTCATGATCTTTAAATCAATGAGGAACAATACAAGAATCATCTAACTTATCTTCTAGATTCACCTTCTAGAATATCATTAACTTCTCATATAGATACACTTTACATAATTGTTAGGTATCACTTACATATCCAATGAGATATCTAAGATAATATAACATTGATTATAACTTCTATCACCAATTCTTCCATAGCTCTGAAGTACTCCTAAATTCAATCTCATGGAATTATTTTAATTTTTCTTTCACATATCAACCTAAATATTTCTCTATAAACACATGATCATAGTTAATTTTTCATATATCATCAATGTATCATATGGTCTTTGACTGAAATCATTAATCAACATAGATGCAGATTTCAGTTCCTAGATATAGGTAATGATAATTTAGTTTTCATAGGCAGCAATCAAACTAAAATTTTATTTTATTAAAACTTAGAATGAAACATAGGGCTGACTAAGGCCATTTCTCAAGGAGCATGTGTGGTTCAATTCTTCACTATTCTAATCAATTATTAATATTTCTTTTGTTTTATTAATTTTTAATACATCCATAAATTATTTTTTTGTTTGTTTGGTTTTTGATTTTTAGAATTTAAAATGAAATTAAACAGCAAACACAACAATTCATGGTGAAAGGGGGTTGGATTGAGGATCGATCACAGAGGTTCTTCATTATCCATTTTGGTTCTCATCTAAAAATAAAGACAACATTATTCTTTGATTGATCTTATCTATGTATTTTGTGGTTCTGAATGTGCATATAATAGATCTATCTCTGTATATCCAGATCCATATCCTCCATAGTGAAGAGGAAATAAACACACTAAATTTAAGCATTCACTATCTCAACATGTGGCTCTATAATATTTCATTCATCCATTGGTCAAAAGTGTTCCACTAGTATAAAACATAGACCAAAAGAATGGAGGGAGAATTGATTTGATAGATTAAAGGGTGCAATAGCTTATTGGAAAGAGAAGATGAATATCATTGATCTACTTCTATCCAATGTATTTCCATGTCAAGGGTAAAATTCATAAAATTATAAAGAATGAGGTGTCTGTGTGATCTCTTTTGAGGACCTATCCCTCGGGTTAGTCATCCATAGTTATGGAGTTGAGACAATCACATTTATAACACATAGGTTGAGAAAAACATAAAGAAACAAGGGATAAGAAGATCTTATAGTTGAACAAAGAGTAATTAGTATTAAAATTAATATCATATAATGAAATGCAGAAGGAAATTCTAGCTATGATCGGATGATGAAAAATATTTCTAAGTGGGGAAGAGGGAAAATATTTAAATTCATTGAGGTGACTTCTTCATTCTTCACCTCTCTTTCAGTTTAGTGGGCAGTGTGTTCCTTCTTCAGCTGGATGAGTTCCACATGTCACAAAGGACTGTGGAGATGTATTTAGTTGAGGGAATCTTTGTTACTTTTCCTAACTTGGATATTCATCCCATGATCAGGATTATACTCTTTTGAGAGAATTCAAAGTAGAAATGTTCTGATATATCATGGGTTTAATGGAAAGTGATAATTCTCATAAGATGAAATTATTCACTGCTTCATAAAGTTTAACATGTTGGTGGGTGTGTGAAGTCATCTAGGCCTGTTCAGAATTAGATTCACATGGTTTTCTAGGAAACAGTGTGCGTGTTCATCCATAGTGGAATCTGCAGATGACCGTGACTTTGGGGTTCATCACACATCCAGGCAGCCTAGGTTTCCTCTTCTCTAAATTTCTAAAAACTAAAACCTGGAGTTTTGATTCACCAGCAGCGGTTAAACTTCTCTTTGGATAGATCTAGTATAGATCATGGTGCCTTGAGTTCATTCGACACAATCTCTTATGGATGAAAGCTTCAGAATAGTAGGGCAGCGCACATCAGCTTCTTCAGCAAGGTAGTGCATTCTTCTTCAATGATCCCAATTCAAGGTAGTGTGGCAGCACATGAGTTCATCTTCTTCATGACTGAATGGGGATTCAATAGTCAAATAGCTTCAGTTAGGTTTTAGCATGACATCTTCAATTGGCAGTGCCCAGGCTCTGGTTGAGATTTTTTTTCAGGGTTTCTGCAACGGGCTATTTGTGACGGGTTATTTGCGATGGGATCCCGTTGCAAATAAGCTTTAGCGACGGGGACCCATTGCAAATAGTTCATTGCATAAAATGGCGCCGCAAAAAATATTATTTGTGATGGGCCCATCGCAAAGAATATTTTTTGCGACGGGCAACTTCACTATCGCAAATAAGTCTCCAAATATATATTTTATATATATATAATTTTTTGCGATGGGATCGTCACAAATACTTATTGCGATTGTCCCATAATATCGTCACAAATACTTTTTTGAAAATATTTATTTAGACTATTTGCGACGGGCCCGTCACAAATACTTTTTGCGACGAGATCGTAATCCCGTCGCTAATACTTTTTAAAAAAAATTATTTAGGCTATTTGCGATGGGAACCCGTCGCAACAGATCCTGTCGAAAATAATAAATAAATTTTAAAAAATAATAAATTTAATAAAATTATGATTATTGAAAAATTAATTTTACTATTATTAAAATAATAAAAAAAATATTAAAATTCTCAATATTCACAAAAAAAAATTAAAAAAATCATAAAATATTACTATTATTATTAGTAAAATAAACAAACATTAAAAAATATAATACTGAAAAAATATATTTAATAAAATTATGATTAATGAAACAATAATATTAATATTATTAAAATAATAAAAAAATAAAAATTATTAAAATTCTCAATATTCACAAAAAAAATCATAAAATATTAAAAATTAAATTATGTAGTATTTTCACCGATATAAAAGACATAAACTGTAAATATTTCATATTACAACAAATGTTAAATTCAAATGTTTTTGACATAAAAAATCACTGGGGGTCATCTTCTAGAGGAGGTGGAGGAGCTGAAGGAGATGGTGGAGGAAACTCCATCCCTAAACTACGAGTCAGACGGTGCATGTACTCCATCTGCTCGTGATGTTGCTGTTGCCATCGACGCATCTCCTCCTCATGTTGCTGCTTCTGCTGCTGCTACTGTTGACGCATCTCTTCTTGCTACTTCTACAAACTCTCTATAAGGTCATTCTGAGCTCGGAACTGCTCCTGATACTTTAAGGCAGAAGAGATGTCTCTCCACAAGCTCCTCTCGAACTGGACGTCGACATCGCAGAAGTACCATAATAAGTACCAGAAGTCACATGAAAGCCGATACCAACTACTCGGCCCTTCTCAAAGCCATACTAAGTCACCTGCATCCATGCCGCCTCGTCAAAATGGTGGGTACTGGTCTGATCAGTCGCCTCATCCTGACCCTCAGCCTGTGTCTGAGAGGTCGCAGCCTCATATGAATCCTTCAATTCCAATTTAAAATTAAAATTTTGAAAATATTATATGCAGTTAATTGTCAAACTGAAGAAAAAAAGACTAACCACAATCTAACTCTAGCAATCACCTCTAATCTCTCTATTGGATGGATCATTGTACATCCTCCGATAAACATCTTACTCTGTAATATCGGGATGCTTGACTGCCTATATGAATATAAAATAAACAATTTATATTTGAAGTTATATAAAATATTTAAAAAAAATACTTACCAGATGCTCTCTATGTGTACTGAATGTACGGCTACTAGCTCGATGCGTCACCTCCTGTCTCCCCCGGTTCTACCGACCAAATGAAGATCTCCTCTAAAATATACCACCCAACTAGTTTGCACATAATCCATCCCAAACCTAAGATGAAATGTACTTTGGTCGGTGGGCTCTACAGGACTCATCAAATATTGTCACTCCTGCTTTCTTAATGGTCGTCTTTCTCAAATTGTGCAAAAACTGACACAAACGCTCAAGCATAGCCACCACCCATGCTACATGGATAGCGTCACGCATGCTATCATCAATAGGATACCATAAACCCTACAAATAATTTATAATATCAAGTTATTAATAAAATAAATTTAAAAATAAATATTATTTATTTACGTACCAGACAATGATTGCACATGTCGAGCTGCACATCAACGGGAATCTGTTCCCATGTGATCCATGGCTTAGAAAACTAACTGTGCAAGATAGCACTCCCCTGTCCAACAGCTACATGCGCAAAACTTTGAAAAAAGTGTAAATAATCAAACAATTAGTATATATATAAATAAATTTATGAAATATAACTAAAATATACAGGTTATCATACCTCTGTGTGCGTGGATCGAAGCCAAGATGTGGACGTCACTCGGGGATAGGGCCAGGAATCATTAGTCGCGCAAGACCGTGCCCCCTTCGCGTACCTCCTGAACCACCAGTAGGCTGAGGGTCAGATGATCCCACATCCCCCTCATCCAAAGGTAGCTCATCCTCCTCTAACTCACGAAATGGATCAGATTCCATCTGAAACACAAAATGATTGTTTTTAGCAGATAGTTGAAAATAACTATTATATATAGATATATATTAGTTATGATCATAACTAGTATTTAACTATGTCAATGTTCACCTTCATCATCATCTTGATATATGAAGATGTCAATGTCTTCATATTCCTCCTCAGCATCATCAATATCCATATGAGTTTCACTTTCACCATCCCTTGTCATTTCAAATTCATTTGTAACATTATTAATATCTTCGTCACCATCGACCCTTAATTGTGGGGTGTCATCATCGATATTCATGTCTCTTTGTGAAAAATATTAATTTTGAGTAGTCTCTTGAAAAATTTCAATTCTTTCCTCTTCAGTGGAACCACATTCAGTCTGAGTAAATTGATTTTCCTGAGATTTCATTTTTATTATGCTCCATCAATCACTCAAGTCTCTTGAAGTAGCACAGTACTTTTCGTAATAAATTTGATGTGCCAGTTGAGCCAGTAAAAATGGTCCATTTACTGTAAGAAGAATTTTATATTTAATATTGATGATTCCATGAGTCGGATGAACACGCATGCCTCTCTCAATATCCAAACACCGATATTTAAATATCGTTATCTAATTCTGTCCAAGATAACATAGCTAAATAATTTCATCCAAAATGCCATAAAAGTCAACTTCAGTTTCTCTATGATGTGATCCTTTCAAACAAACTCCACTATTAATTTTTTTATTCCCCATATGCACGTGTATGAAATCGAAATCCATTCACCACATATGCATTATAAGATTTAACCATTTTGGGTGGTGGGTTACTCAATATGCACAGTCACTTATCAATTTTATCAGTATGTTGAGACACCTAAAAATTTGTAAAACAATTATCAATATAATAAATATTAAAATGAATTGATATTAAACCATCAATAATTTATGTTACCAGTTTTTGAAACCATTGAGAAAAAAAATTGTTTGCATTATTTAAGAGCAGCTGCTGTAATTTGTGGAAGTTTTTTATTGATATGATTATCATATAACCTAAAAAATAAAATAATTTTACATACTATAATAGAAAATTATAGAATAAGTGATAGAAGCACTCACAGTACAAATGATGGCATTTATTCACAGTTGAGCAGAACATATGTATGAGCTCTGTGATGTTCATCGTCTGAAAGTCATCGTTCTTGAACTCCACTGAAGCCAAGATTTGGCTGATTAAAAACTGATAATTGATTTTCCATTTCATAATTAACATTTCCCTCATTATGTTCCATGCAGTTTTGTTTTGAGGGATATTCAAATTCAAAATAGTGAGAGCAGAAACAAGCAATTTCCTCTTACAAATAAGCTTCAGTAATTGAGCCTTCAACTAATGCTTTGTTACGTATTTTTTTCTTTAATTTGTGCATGCATCTCTCGAATGGGTACATCCATCGTAACTGTACTGGACCTCCACATTTAGCTTCATGTGGAAAATGTAATATCAGATGTTCCATTGAGTCAAAGAAAGCAGGCGGAAAGATTTTTTCCAGTTTACATATAATTACAGAAACATCTTCTTCCAGTTTTCTTAGCGCATCGTAGTCTATTGTCGCTGCACAAATGTCTCGAAAAAAATATGATATGTCTGTTATCAAATCCCAAATCATAGAATTCAAAAAACCTATGAATCCAATCGGTATAATTCTTTCCATTATATCATGACAATCATGACTTTTTAATCCGGTAATATGACCATTCTTAGCACATCTGCCCAAATTAGAAGCATAGCCATCTGTAAGTCTCAAATATGTAATCCATTGACAAAATAATAAGCGACTCTCTTTGGATAGTGTATAAGCTGCTTTTGGCTTCATTAACCTCTATGATCTGACATTTCAAAATAGTTCAAGTTCTGATCACCTGCAAATTTGAGAAAGATCTAATCATGCTTTTATAGTGTCTTTGGTCTTACCTGGTCTATCCAAAACTATATGAAATAAATTATCAAAACAGTTCTTCTCAATATGCATGACATCCAACATGTGGCGGACTAAAAAATTAGACCAATATGGGAGATCCCAAAAAATGCTTCGTTTTATCCAATTATGTTCTTTCCCAAATCCATGAATTTTCTGTTGGTTTACTATTGACCCAAATGTGATGGGAGGTAATGAAAATACAACTGATTTTAACTCTGTACCTAAGATCATTTTTGGAGGTTCATCCCTTTCAATTGTGCCTTTTCTGAAATGAGATTTGTTCCTTTGAAAAGGATGATCGGTTGGAAGAAATCTGTGATGACAGTCAAAATAGCACGGTTTTTTTCCATTGATGAGCATAAAAGCTTTTTTGTCTTTCATATAGTAAGGACATGATTTCGGACCATGTGTACTTCAGCTAGATAACATGTCATATGCCGGAAAGTCACTAATCGTCCACATCAATGCAGCTTTTAATGTGGAATTTTGTTTCGCAGCAACATCATATGTACTAACACCATTACTTTACAATGAATTTAACTCATCAATCAATGGTTTCAAATAAACATCAATATTCTTTTTCGGATGTCCTGGGATTAATAAGGTCAATAGGATATAGGGCTCCTTCATCAACATCCATGGAGGTAGATTGTACGGAGTTATAAAGATAGGCCAACATGAATACTAACTACCATAAGAACCAAACGGATAGAAACCATCAGTAGAAAGACCCAATCGCATGTTTCGGGCTTCTAATGCAAAAGATGGATGCAGACGATCAAAATGTTTCCATGAATCACCATCAGATGGAGGATTCAAGATTTTACCGGTTAAAATATTGGTTTTGTGTCATGACATCATTAACACTATGTTATGAGACATAAATAAATGTTGTATTCTGGGTGTAAGGGGGAAATATCTCAACTGTTTTACAAGAATAGATCCAGACTTCCCTGGTTGAGCTTCTTTATACCTTGATTCTCCACAAGTGGGAAAACTATCCAACTACTCATTTTCACGAGAATATACTATTCAATCATTTGCACATGAATAAATCTTCAGATAACTAAGGCCTAGATTACAAACCAACCTCTTTCTCTCATAGTAATTTGCAGGCAACACATTTCCTTCAGGTAATAGCGTTTTAACCAAAGAAAATATTTGATCAAAACAGTTGTTTGATATTTCATTATCTGATTTAATATCCATAAATTTTGTAACTGCTTCTAATTTTCTTATCTTGCAACCAAGATATAATGCATCCTCAGCAGACCTCGACAACTCATAAAATTCGGATGGTGCCAACTCAGGAGTTAAATCAATATCATTGTGAGTTTCAGTTTGTTGAACAGATGGACCTGCAACATCTGTACTAAATTTTGGAACCGTGATGGATCCAGAATCAAGTTATTAGTATCTTCTCTAGAACTATGTTCACCGTGTTGATACCAAAAAACATAATCTGGTTGAAAACCAAACCGCAAGAGATGTCCCCCAACCTTGTCAAATGTGTCAAACATTCTTATAGCACATTTTTTACAAGCACACTTAATTGTGCCTTGTGAAACATATTCTGGTTTTGATGAAGCAAACGCTAAGAAAGCTTCAACACCCTCAATATATACAGGATTTAAACAAGAACCATTTGGATTTTAGTGCTGATTTATCCAAGTGTGGTCATCTAATAATGACTGATGTCGACTTCCTTGTTCCATATTTTTCTACAAAATATAAAATCATCATTGTTTTTTAATAATTTTAAATTATAAAAACACTATCTGAAAAAAGAATATAAATAATTACTACCACTTATTAATAATTACCATTAATTAAGGGCGACATAATCTCCGACCAGATTATTCATTGTGATTTCAGTGTCAGAAAGATGCAAGTAAATGAGCCGTCGGACAAAAGATCCCCCTTTTCGTTGATGAATCATCTTCTTCCAACTATAACCACCTGAAAACATTATAAAAAATATGATCCTACAAATGCATAACCAATCTCATGCATATGAGATTGAATATGCCTATGTAACATCACATTTTTCATAATGTTTTTGAGTCGGTGGGAGTTGAAAGGAGAAAAGTCATCGAGAAAAAGGAGTATCATCAATCCACTGGAAATTGTGCCAAGTTCTTAAAATTTATTCCAATTTATTCCTATTTATTCCAATTTATTACTAATTATTACTAATTATTACTAATAATTGCTAATTATTACTGATTATTACTAATTATTCCTAATTATTACTAATTATTCTTATTTATTACTAATTATTTATAATTATTCCTAATTATTTCTAATTATTCCTAATTATTGCAAATTATTCCTATTTATTGCTATTTATTTCTATTTATTACGAATTTTTGCTATTTATTACTAATCATTGCTAATTATTACAAATTATTGCTAATTATTGCTAATTATTCCTAATTATTGCTAATTATTGCTAATTATTAGTATTTATTAGTAATTATTAGTATTTATTAGTAATTATTACTAATTATTATAATTTATTACTAATTATTATTAATTATTTGTATTTATTACTAATTATTCTTAATTATTCCTAATTATTTATGATTATTCCTAATAATTTATATTTATTACTAAGTATTCTTATTTATTACTAATTATTCCTATTTATTACTATTTAATTCTATTTATTACTAATTATTGCTAATTATTACTAATTGTTCCTAATTATTGCTAATTATTGCTAATTATTGCTAATTATTAGTATTTATTACTAATTATTGCAATTTATTACTAATTATTCCTAATTTTTACTAATTATTACTAATTATTCCTATTTATTAATAATTATTCCTAATTATTCCTAATTATTCCTAATTATTACTAATTATTCATATTTATTACTAATTATTCCTATTTATTCCTATTTATTCCTATTTATTCCTATTTATTGCTATTTATTACTAATTATTGCTAATTATTGCTAATCATTACTAATTATTGCTAATTATTCCTAATTATTGTTAATTATTGCTAATTATTAGTAATTATTGGTAATTATTAGTAATTATTGTTAATTATTAGTAATTATTGCTAATTATTGTTAATTATTAGTAATTATTGCTAATTATTAGTATTTATTGTAAATTATTAGTATTTATTGCTAATTATTACAATTTATTACGAATTATTACAATTTATTAGTAATTATTACAATTTATAGTAATTATTACTAATTATTACTAATTATTACTAATTATTACAGTTGATCACTAATTATTACAATTTATTACTAATTAGTAAAATTTAATACTAATTATTACAATTTATTACTAATTATTACAATTTATTACTAATTATTGTTAATTATTACTAATTATTTCTATTTATTACTAATTATTTCTAATTATTGCTAATTATTACTAATTATTACTAATTATTCCTAATTATTGCTAATTATTGCTAATTATTAGTAATTATTTCTAATTATTAGTATTTATTGCTAATTATTAGTATTTATTTCTAATTATTACAATTTATTAGTAATTATTACAATTTATTAGTAATTATTACAATTTATTACTAATTATTACTAATTATTACTAATTTATTACTAATTATTCCTATTTATTACTAATTATTTCTATTTATTACTAATTATTGCTAATTATTGCTAATTATTCCTAATTATTCCTAATTATTCCTAATTATTAGTAATTACTGCTAATTATTAGTAATTATTGCTAATTATTAGTAATTATTGCTAATTATTAGTAATTATTGCTAATTATTAGTAATTATTGCTAATTATTAGTATTTATTACTAATTATTACAATTTATTTCTAATTATTACAGTTTATTAGTAAGTATTACAATTTATCACTAATTATTACAATTTATAACTAATTATTACAATTTATTACTAATTATTACAATTTATTACTAATTATTACAATTTATTACTAATTATTACAATTTATTACTAATTATTACAATTTATTACTAATTATTACTAATTATTCCTAATTATTACTAAGTATTACTAATTATCTGTATTTATTACTAATTATCTATATTTATTACTAATTATTACAAATTATTACTAATTATTAGTATTTATTAATAAATATTACTAATTATTACTAATTATTACAATTTATTAGTAATTATTACAGTTTATTACTAATTATTACAATTTATTACTAATTATTGCAATTTATTACTAATTATTACAATTTATTACTAATTATTACAATTTATGATTAATTGTTAGTAATTATTACAATTTATTAGCAATTATTACAATTTATTACTAAATATTACAATTTATTACAATTTATTACTAATTATTTCTAATTATTCCTATTTATTACTAGTTATTCCTATTCATTACTAATTATTACAATTTATTACTAATTAATACAATTTATTACTAATTAATACAATTTATTACTATTTATTACTCATTATTACTGTTCATTACTCATTATTACAATTTATTACTAATTATTACAATTTATTACTAATTAATACAATTTATTACTAATTATTACATTTTATTACTAATTATTACAATTTATTACTAATTATTACAATTTATTACTAATTATTACAATTTATTACTATTTATTACTATTTATTACTATTTATTACTATTTATGACAATTTATTACTATTTATCACTCATTATTACTATTTATTACTCATTATTACTATTTATTACTCATTATTACTATTTATTACTATTTATTAATAATTATTAATATTTATTACTAATTATTAGTATTTATTATTATTTATTACCAATTATTATTAATTACTACAAATTAATTTTATGCATTACTAATTATCGTTAATAATTATTAATTACTACTAATTATTAAAAATTAGTACTAAAATTTTCAATTTATTAGTACAAATAAATACTAATGACAAAACAATTTAAATTTAATTTAATTACAACTAATTAACAATAATAAAAATTAACATAAAAAATGAAATAAATAATAAATTATATAAAACATAGATACCTTTAAGCTTGATTTTCTATTGATGTAGATGGCTTCACAACTTCTTCGTGAACAAAAAAATTAACTTAGAAAAATTTTCCTTCTAAAATCAGAGTTGAGAGAGAAACAAGATCTAAGAATTGAGAGGAATGAGAGAAAAAACGAATGGGGGTATATATAGGTTAGATTATTTGCGACATGACTATTTGCGACGGGATACCCGTCGCAAATAGTATCTTTCGCGACGGGACCCGTTGCAAATAACTATGCCCGCATTTATTACTGTCGGCAGTTAAAAAGTTATTTATGACGAGTCTCGTCGCAAATAGTCCCTGCCGACACACTATTTGCGACTGGACGACATCCCGTCGCAAAAAACTATTAACCGCCGTCGGGTATTTGCGACGGTGGAATCCCACCGTCGCAAATAACCTTCGCGCGGTTTGGCGCACTACCTGCACCAATCTTTTTGCGACGGGAGATGAAATCTCATCGCAAATAATTGGTTATTTGCGACGGGTCGTTACCCCCGTCGCAAATAACCTCTAGGAAGAAGGGAATTCTAGCTATGATCGGATGATGAAAAATATTTCTAAGTGGGGAAGAGGGAAAATATTTAAATTCATTGAGGTGCCTTCTTCATTCTTCCCCTCTCTTTCAGTTTAGTGAGCAATGTGTTCCTTCTTCAGCTGGATGAGTTCCACATGTCACAAAGGACTGTGGAGATGTATTTAGTTGAGGGAATCTTTGTTACTTTTCCTAACTTGGATATTCATCCCACGATCAGGCTTATACTCCTTCCCGTCGCAAAAAGTCCGTCGCAAAAAGTCTTTTTTCTCATAGGGATAAAGAAACAAGGGATAAGAAGAGCTTATAGTTGAACAAAGAGTAATTAGTATTAAAATTAATATCATATAATGAAATGCAGAAGGAAATTCTAGCTATGATCGGAAGATGAAAAATATTTCTAAGTGGGGAAGAGGGAAAATATTTAAATTCATTGAGGTGTCTTCTTCATTCTTCCCCTCTCTTTCAGTTTAGTGGGCAGTGTGTTCCTTCTTCAGCTGGATGAGTTCCACATGTCACAAAGGACTGTGGAGATGTATTTAGTTGAGGGAATCTTTGTTACTTTTCCTAACTTGGATATTCATCCCACGATCAGGCTTATACTCCTTCGAGAGAATTCAAAGTAGAAATGCTCTGCTATATCATGGGTTTAGTGGAAAGTGAGAATTCTCATAAGATGAAATTATTCGATGCTTCATGAAGTTACACATGTTGGTGGGTGTGTGAAGTCATCTAGGCCTGTTCAGAATTAGGTTCAGATGGTTTTCTAGGAAACAATGTGTGCGTTCATCCATGGTGGAATCTGCAGATGACTGTGACTTTGGGGTTCGTCACACATCCAGGCAGCCTGGGTTTCCTCTTCTCTAAATTGCTAAAAACTAGACTATGCAGTTTTGATTCACCAACAGCGGTTCAACTTCTCTTTGGATGGATCTAGTATAGAACATGGTGTCTTGAGTTCATTCGACACAATCTCCTATGGATGAAAGCTTCAGAATAGTAGGGCAGCGCACATCAGCTTCTTTAGCAAGGTAGTGCATTCTTTTTCAGTGATCCCAATTCAAGGCAGTGTGGCATCACATGAGTTCATCTTCTTCATGACCGAATGGGGATTCAATAGGAAAATTGCTTCAGTTAGGTTTTAGCATGGCATCTTCAATTGGCAGTGCTCAGGCTTTGGCTGAGATTTTTTTTTCCAGGGTTTCTTAGGGAACTAACCATAGAAATTTGGTAACTTGAGAATGGGGGGAGGCTCACGGTCAGTATACCGACTATGGGAAGCTACCTTTAACTCCTTTACAAATATTTTGAAAGATTCAGGCATGATCAATTGTTATCATTGACCAGGAAGGTGGTCTTGCGGTCACATAAGTGACCGCAAGAGTGTGGTCATTTTTAATTTTTAAAGTGCACTACCACTTCAATTCAAGGTGTATGGTTAGTTGTTAGGTACAACCACTTGATGGGCATGGTCACTTAAGTGACCATGCTTTCTTGCAATTTTTTTCAATCTATATTAAAAAAACATAATTTCATTGTATGGATTTTTTCAAAAAAATTCTGACAACTATAAAAAACAGGATTTAATTCTTTTGAGTAATTAATTTCCAATTCATTTAAGCCAATCAATTAAAAATCTGATTTTTCCAAACAATATCAATTTTCAAAATTAAAAATCACATTCATTTACAAATTCAAAATTCAACCTTAAAAATAACCATTTTTTAAAAAATCAGTTTTGATTTCAATTTATGTATTTCATTAAATTAAAAAAAAATTAATAAATCAATTAAAGATCAAAATAAATCCATTTAAAATTTTAATTCCAAATTGAATTCCAATTTCCATTTTAAATACCTATAATTTGAAATTCAAGTTTAAAAATTAATTTCAATAACAATTTTAGTCAATATATGGCTTCTCAATTCAATTACACATATGAATAAAACATTAAAAATCATGATTTGATCCATTTTTCAATTAAGTGAAAAATTCAAAAATTCAACACAAACATTGATTTACCTGGGATTTGATTGAATTATGGGGGTTAATTCTTATGGAAAGCAGATAATTTTTTTAAAATTTTCAACTCACATAACTCCTGCACACTTTAACTATTGTACTCCTAGATAATTTTATCAATGAATTTAAAAATGTGAGTTTTATTCAAGTGTTTACATATTTTCACAATTTAAAAAGGATTTTGTAGTGAGAGTTCAATTCAAAGAAATATCAGTCCATGAAATGAAAAGATAGGCTGGCACCAAATTCCAAACTACTAAGAAAAAAGTGAGGGAAACTTTTCTAGTTCTTTCAACCCAAAAAATTACATCATGCTTCATACATGTGTTTAATTTACAAGGCATAAAATCCTCCTATTCACATAAAATATGACCTTCAAAATCCACTCAAAAACCATTTATTGACCTACCACACATGCAATACAATACCAATATTTACTCAATGTGGAGTTATAAACATACTAAAGAAGTGATTATTTACCACATGGTTGGAAAAATTATCATCTATTCACACTGTGAATCATGAAAAATACAATAAATCATGCGGTCTTTGAAAAGGTTGTTCAATGGATTTGAGGTTGGTGGGAAAGTGTTAAAAACACATCAATGAAATTTGAAAGTTTTACTCTTTAAATACAGTGCATGATTAATCAAGTAAATAATGGAAGAATCCTCTCTCAATCCCACCCTTACAATATGTGACACACACTTCCCAATGTACTCTTCTTTTCACAGGGAATGAGTTATAAAATGAATCCAAAGAATGTGTCATCCTAATCACCTCTTTTTTTGTGTACATTTTTTTATTTCTTTCCTTTTTTGGAGTGGAAATGAGTTGTCACTATTAGCATAATGAATAGTGATCATGCCCTTTTCTTTTATTAGGGATATGAATCACTCAGATGAGCACAAGTTGTGTTTCAAACTCATCCCCCTTTTATTTATTTATTTTTACAATTTTTTAAGGAGAAGAGGATGATAAAGAAAATAGAATACAATGAATGAAAGTGAACCATGCCCATTCTACTCTCTCAAATACCCCAAAATGTTGACTCATACCTCTCTCGAACCCCTAAACACACAATACTTCCTAGATAAAAACACATAGAATCCCATTTCCACCACACTTAGACTTGAATTAATCATGAAATTTTATTTTAGAGTGAGGGTAGGTAAGGGATGATTCAGCTTAAAATGTGGCTTAAACCTATAACTCTATTCATGGTTATCTAAGGGATTAACTAGGATCAATGTTCAAGGTAGGTCTCTAGGAAAAATGTTTCTGTAACCAATAGAATGACTCAATCATATTTAATATACCTCATGAATTCCAAAGATTCAAGAGATAATAAACACAATTTTTGGTTTATGAAAAAGTCTCAAGCTTCTATCAAGAAGTGAGGGTAATAAAAAGATGATGTCAAAGTGTTCCCAAAACCTCTCAGAATAGGAATCGAAATTTGGGATAGTTACTAGTGGTTTTTTTTTGAATTTCAATTTCCAATAAAAAATTATACAAATGTTTGAAAATAATATCCCAAGAAAACAAATACATTTCAATAGTCATTTTATCTTTTGAATTTCAATAGTATGATCAAGATCCTTGCAAATTACATAGAGTTCAAAAAATGCATTTAGTTTTCTAATTTAGCTCAAAGAAAGTTTGAAAAATCAGAAATATACAAAACTTTATACATGTTAAAAATATAATATATTAAAAAAAACTCAGTAAAGCACTCAAAGTAAAATAAAAGAAAAGAAAGAAATATAAAATAAACAAACAAATAGCCAACATATTCCTCCCCTCCCCCACACTTCATTTGAACTATATCCTCATTAAATTTTATATAATTCAAGAAGTTTTTAGAATATTTTAAATAGTATAGCATGAAAAATGAGAATGTTAAAAGGATTTATTCTATCTTCTTTTATTTATTACATAGAAATACTGGGTGGGATGTGATTCCCATTTTTATTTTGGCTATAAATGCTCTTCAAATAGGAATTAGTAGCTATTGTCCACTCCCTTTCCTACATAGAAAACAATTATTAATTAGAATTTTATTAAAAATTAAAATGCAACACTTAAAATAAATGAAATGTAGAGAAAATAGAGAGGATAATTCTTTGGTAAAACCCCCTAAGAGGTGTTGTAGCTTATACTATCTGTATCTGAACAACATTGGAATTATCCCCAATTTATTGGTGTATTAGGATTGTGTGGTAAAAACGACCACATTATATTTTCCCCATATCTCTTCTTAACTTTTTTATTCTTTTATAGGTACCATTTGATAGTTAAGTGCAGTGTTTCCATCCCCTTAGAAGTGTAAAATAGTTTGAAATATGGGGCTGTAAAGATGTTTAATGGGGCCTCCTATTCTACCACAGCCAAATCTGTGGATTCTTCCTCTAATGTCTTCTCCACTTATGATGATTGTATATGTTCAAATAAGTGGGATTCAATGATTATTTCAAGTTGAATAAAATTAAATCAATTTTAGTTAATGTCAAAATCTTCCCCTTTATATGTTGCATCATGAACTTCTGTTTCTTAATGAGCATATTTCCATAGGTTATCGAAGAATTCTTCATCCTCCTCTTCTCCCCCTTTCTTTCTAGCTTTATATTAATTTTTTAGCTCCACATGCTCTTTAAGTTTTTATAGTTCGGTGGCTATCAAAACCATTTTTTCTTTTAGTTCCACTAGTTCTTCTTGACGCTTCTTATGTTGTTGGGCCAGTAGTGGTTCTTGAGAATTATTCTCCTTAGTATCTTGTGAGATTGTGAACTGGGACAAGAATTGGAGATCCAATATTGCAAAATGGTCACCCTATTTATTTTTTCCCAGATTAAAGTGAAAACATAATAAATAGAATAAGAAAAATAGGAAAAAACTAATTACAAATGTGTTGAAGATGGTGAAAAATCAACCATCACTCTCCAACAACAATGCCAAGTTGATCACATAGTTTTCACATACTGCAATAAAATAGAAATTTTATTTTATTAAAACATGGAATGTAACATAGGGCTAAACAAGGTTGTTTCCCAAGTCACATGTTTGTGTCTGTTATCCACTATTCTAATCAATTATTAATATTTATTTTATTTTAGTAAATTTTAAAACAACAAGAAATAATGTTTGTTATTTGTTTGGTTTTTTATTTTTTAGAATTTAAATTGAAATTAAACATCAAACACAACAAGTCAGGGTTAAAGGGGTTTGGTTTAAGGGTTGATCACATATGTTCTTCATTATCCATTTTTCTTCTCATCCAACAATCTATTCAATATCATTATACGATTTGTCATCTATATCTATTTTGTGGTTCTAAATGCACGCAGAAGAGATATCTTCCTATATATCCAGTTCCACTGCATCCATAGTAAAGAGGTAATGAGAATAATCAATCAAGGTCCTCAATATCTCAGCACCCAGCTCCATCGTATGTTGTTCATCCCTCGACTGATAGTGCTCCCCCAATATGCACCATAGAATAAGAGAAGGGAGGGAGAATCAATTTGATAGATTATAGGGTGTGGTATCTCATCTTAAAGAGTATGTAAATATCATTGACATGGTTTTGTCTAACTTACTACTGTATCAAGGATGTAATTTAGAAAATTATAAATAATGGGGTGTTTTTGTGATCTCCCCCAGGGACTTAGCCCTTAGGTTAGTACTTCATAGGTATAGAGTTCATAAGATCACATTTACCATGGAGTTCGAGAAAAACATGAAGAAATTGGGGATAAGAAGTTACAGTTAAATGAATAAAAATTAGTATTAAAATTAAAATTGTAGAAAGAAATGTAGGAGGAAATTATATCTATAGTCGACTGATGTCGAATCTTTCTAATTTGGGAAGAGGAAAAATATTTAAAGGCATCAATGAGTCTTATTTATTCTTCCCCTTAATTTCAATGTAATGACTAGTGAGTTAATTCTTCATCTATATGAGTTCCATGTGTCAAAAAAGATGATGGAGATGTATTTATTTTGGGTAATATTCATTACTTTTCCCAAATTAGATATTCATCCCATGATTTGGCTTATACTACTTTAATAAAATTCAGAGTACAAATTTTCTGCTATATTAAAGGTATAGTGGAAATTCAAGATTTTCCCCAAGATGAATTTTTTTGCAGCATCATGGAATTTCACATGTTAGTGGGTGTGCGCAATCATTCAGGCTTATTAAGAATTGGGTTGGAGATGGTTTTCAATATTGCACTTAGTACATGTTTGGTTAGATCAGATCAATGATGTTTTGTGCACTCTCTTGAAAACCCACAACTGGTGAGTGGGGATCAAGCATGGTATCCTTCAGTCCTCATCAAACATTATCTTCCTTGAGGTATTGCAGTGGATTCAATTCATCTAGCTTCATCAAGTGACGTAGCTCAAATTTATTATAGAATTTTAATGAGAACCTCATGTGCACTCTACTACAAACTCACTACCAAAAACATGGGGATGGATCCATGGATTCATTGTTTTTAGAATACTTGAATAGTGAAAACTTATCCAACAAAAACAAGAATTATACAACTTTTATCCTCAAATTGCATCCTATTATTTTAGCAAGTTCATTCGACTTCAGTTACCCTCCTTAGGAACGAATCTTCCTTCCTTTATACTTGTTTAATCGGTGAGCACTAGAGTGCATCGGGGTCTTAATCTATGAATATAAATATTCAATAAGAATCATGTGTGGGAGTTCATGGATACTTCAACTATAGTTCTCATGATCTCTTCTCTGGTAGACCATAGATCTCAGTGTGCATCAGCCGTTTAGGCTTCTTCAGGCAGATATGCATGAAACTTAGTGGTGGTATCTGCTAAAAGAGGATCTCACAGTGAAAAATGTAGATGAAGATCATTGGAGGTGATCAAAATAAATTTATAGGAACAAAATATAGCAGCATTGGGTTTTATTTCTTTTTATCATATGGTCATAAAATGCTTAAATTAAACCCTATTTATAGGGATAAAACTTACAAAAAAGGGAAAAACATAGGAAAAATAAGTTTGATGTTTGGTTGCAGTAGGTTCCGCCCAAACCATTAGATCCACACAAGTCAAGAGACCTTCTCTAAAATTTAGCAACCCTCCATTGTTGTAGTAGAAAGGTAGGTTCCATCCATGGAATATGAGTTTATTATTTGACATCCCCCCTTAAACTCATATTCCTCATGACCCTATGATTTTTCATTATATTCAGGTGGATGGCCAATCGGTGCAATGAATTCACCATAGTCAAAGCCTTCCTTTTTCTTGTAGCCTTCTGTGGCATCAATGGAATGAATTTCCTTATCTATCACTTTATTCTACATTTTACTAGTTTTAGATTCCTCAGAGATAACTAGATTGGAAGTCGCTGATAAAAAATAAAAACTTATATACTCCTCCATTGGTTATGTGAATTAAGGTTTTCTAAATTTTGTTTTCATATTAAATTTGGTTTAATTTTATCTGCTGGCATTTAATTTTACACCCATGCATTTATTTGTTAAAATTATAGTCATGATGGGTTTATTATGCTTGAGGTTAGTTATCTGTTGGGATTTTCATCTCATGGGCCACCTATTTTTTTAGGCCCATTTGTTATACCATGTATTACATGCTGGTAATCCTGTTTTTTTGTTGCCTACTTTTTTGCACCGTTGATCACCTTTACCACCCTTGGAGATCTATCCATCCATTTTTTTCAATTTTCTTAAGCCGCTATGGTTTTTTCGGCTAATCTGTTATTCACTTGCTTCATGGTACTTCCTGGTTCGGCATTTTTTTCAAAGTTTTGGGTGGTGATAGGGGGGTTTTATTTTCACTTCACATTGGCTTCCCAATGCATGATCATTCATCTCTCCTTCAGCGTGGTGCTCTCGGTTTTTCATAAGAAAACCCTGGCGCCCTGATTCTTTGGTTCTGCTTCCTCTTTGAAGCATCATCTAGGCTTGTTGCTCCCCCCCCCCTTGCCTTAGCTTGTGGTCGTTGAATGTTGGAGGCAACATCCTTCCTTGATGGAAGAAGTGTGGATTTTCCTTGAAAACTTCAGGAACCTTGAAATGAGGGGTGCACAAATGCATCATCATATCCAAGAGGCTATGTAATCAGCCCTCGTTTAAAGAGATCTAGACCGCCATAATAATTATTCTCCGACAATGTGAGTATAGTTTTATTGTTTAATTTTTTTATTTTTCAACTTGTAAATCTACCTTGGTTTGTTTATATCCTGCTTATTCTCATTAGATTTCTTCCTCTATAGAATTTCTTGATTTCTTTTCTAGCTTAATAAAAGGCATGTGTGTGTGTGGTGTTCTTGCCATGCATTAGGTCCCCTAAGGGACCGAATAATATTAAATCCTTGTGTCGATTTACTAATTTCCTTATTTTTTTTCTTTTTAAATTTTTTTAGGTATTAGTGGTATCAAACTCTATAGTTCCAATTTTTATCTTCATTGCACTGTGGTTGTTTAGTTTTATTTGGACTGCCCTCCAACCAAAACAAGTGGTATCAGATCCACTCAGGCATATTATAGTCTCTATTTTCGATTACTTATTGTAGTTTTGTGAAATTGTGGTTTCTTTCATTTTTCTTAAAGTTTCTCTAAATATGGTTTGTTTCATTCTATTTACAATTTTGATAATTCGGGTTTCTTTCTTATGTTCTGTATCTATTTCTCTATTTAAATTCATATTTGTTAAATTGATTTCTCTTTATTATTGAAACCATTATATTCATTGAAATTATATTCATTTTGTATCTCACAGTACATGTTTACCTAATGAGATTGGCCAGTTCTTGGGGGTGTACATCTAACATTGTACCCAACCACTTGACATCTAATAATCTGGATAAACATGTCTACAATGCGATACAAAATCAAGAAATTCAAGGGATATAATGATTTCAATTTATAGAAAATTAAAATAATGGAATTTCTTATTTAACAAGGTTTAATTGATGCCCTATATGGGTCTAAAAAACATGTTACAACTGTTAATGAAACTAGATAGACCACTATAAAATACCAACAAGTTCCCTCTTACATACTTGTTAAATCCCATAGTTCTCTTTTACTTTCCTTAGGTGATAAGGTCCTTAGAGAAGTGTATTATGAGTCTACCACTACAGGAATATGGATTAAACTTGAAAAATTATACATGACTGCCTCATTAGTAGGAATAATTTATAATAAGAACTGTATATTCACATTTAAAATGAATCCTGGTACTTTTATAAAAACCCATTTAGACAAATTAATAAATTCATGTTATAATTAGCCAATATCAATGATTCTATAGACAATGAGGATCAGAAGATGATCCTATTAATCTCTCTTGAACATAGTTACAACACACTTATCAAGACCATGATGTGTGGTCGAGACTCTCTAACTTTAGAAGAAGTTAAATCAGCCCTTTTGTCTAAGGAATTGCATTCCAAACCAAATATATAAGGTGAGGTCGATAGTTTGTTTACTAGGGGAAAACCTCAAATTAAAGGTAAAAATAAACAGTTCAATAGAGACAAAAGTAAGAGTAGTAAAGAAACTAAACCTAAGACTAGTTCTAAGGATATAAAATTCACTTGCTTTCACTATGGTAAAACCAGGCACATTAATCCTGAGTGTAGGAAGCTCAAGATGAGTTAGAATCCAAACGGCCCACTGACCAGTCTCTTCTGGTTTACTCAGGCTATGACATTGCTAAAGTACTAAATGTTTCCATCCACACACTCAATCAAGAGTGGGTATTAGATTATGGATCTTCTTTTCACATGTGTGCATATAAAGATTATTTTTTAGAGTTGGTTGAAAAAGTGTAAGGGGATTTCCTCTTAGGAAATAATAAGAGTTGTTAGGTTAAGGGTAGGGGATCTGTTCTAATAGAGTTAGATGATCAATCCATCATCACCTTACTTTATGTAAGTTGGTCTCCAACCATTAAAGAAACTTAATCTTCTTAGGGATCCTTGATCAAAATGGGTATACCTTCAGATTAGAATCGGGTTGTCTCAAGATCTCTAAAGGATCAAGAACAATCATAAAAGGATCCCTCGCTAATTAGTTATATGTCTTTAATGGAAAGACCCATTCAAGAAAATTGGGAAATTTTTACAATAAAAAACATTGATAATACTATGCTATGGCATAGAAGATTGGGGAATGTAAGATCTAAAGTATTATAGGAGCTCAACAAGCAGGGGCTGTTGAGTGACATCACACCTGCTAATATTATTTTCTGTGAAGATTGTGTGATGGGAAAATCCAATAGTGTGAGTTTCAATAGGTCCTCATTCAAATCTACAATCCCACTTGAATATATCCATTTGAATTTATAGGGGCTATCAAGGGTTGCCTCTCATGGTGGAGGATCCTATTTTATCACCTTTATTGATGATTTCTACAGGAAAGTCTGGATTTATATCTTAAATAATAAATCTAAGGTTTTCTGAACTTTCAAAACTTGGAAATCTTCAGTTGAAAATAAAACTGGAAATAAAATTACAACCATGAAAATGGACAATGGGATTGAATATCTATCTATAGTGTTCATTCAGTATTGTAAATATGAATGGATTAAAATGCATAATACTATTAGGGAAACTCCCAAATAGAATGGCCTACCAGAGAGTATGAATAAAAATATCATTGAAAGAGTATGGAACATGATTTCATGATTAGGTCTCCCTAAATATTTTTGGGTTAAGGACACTAGCACTTCTATCTACTTATCAAAATGTGTACCTCATTTTCGAATCAGTTCAAAAATCCTGAAGAACTCTGGACTGGAAATCCACCTTCTTACTCCTACATAAGAGTCTTTGGTTCTACAACCTATGCTCATGTTAGGACTGACAAATTAGAACCAAGATCCCTCAAATGAATATTCATTGGTTATCCTAAGGGAGTTAAGGGATAAAAACTCTGGGAAGATAAACTAAGATACTAGAAGTGCATTATTAGTAGGGATGTGGTTTTCCATGATTCATCCTCTCCAAAGACCTAGACTGCCACATCTGGTAACAATGATCCATATCATGACAAGTCTTATGAAGATGATCCACCAGCTCATTTTGAGACCGATGTTCATCCCACTCCACCTCCTCCTCACCCACTGATGCAATTAATTCTGAGACCAGTTCTGGTTCATATTCAGATTCTGAACCTCCTCCAACCCATCAAGATTGTCAGTTGACCTATGGTAGGAAAAGAAGAGTGCCTAAACCTCCTTCCTGCTTCATCCAGTATGATATGAATTTTTATGCCTTTCATGTGGACTAATATCTTATTGATGATGATCCTCAGTCTTATAGCTAGGATTTAAAAGACAAAGACTCAAAGCATTAGGTCTTTGCTATGAATGGAGAAATGAAATCCTTAACGAAGAACCATACTTAGTATGTTGTAAATAAACCAATTAATGATAAAGTAATTGGTTCCAAATGGATCTTCAAAATAAAGAAGGAAAACACTAAGGTAAGTAAAATAAAATTTAAATTTAGGCTAGTTTCCAAGGGTTTCCTTCAGAGGGAAGGAATTTATTACATTGCAATATTTTCCCCAATTGTTAAGAATTATTTCATCTGAATTTTGTCAGCCTTTGATTCTTATAATGACTTGAATATAGAGAAATTATATGTTAAAAATACTTTTCTACATGTTAATTTAAATGAAAATATTTATATGAAAACTCATGATGGTCATCCTACTAAATTCAAACCAAATCAAGTATGACTTCTGAATAAATCTCTTTATAGCCTAAAATAAGCCTCTCGGTAGTGGTACTTGAAGTTTTATTCATTCATTCTAGGTAAAAAGTTCATTAGGAGTCAGTATGATACATGAATTTATTTTAAATCAACTAATACCTACATCATTTATCTATTATTGTATGTTGATAACAGGCTTATT
Organism: Viscum album; assembly: GCA_963277665.1. Classification (NCBI taxonomy): domain Eukaryota; kingdom Viridiplantae; phylum Streptophyta; class Magnoliopsida; order Santalales; family Viscaceae; genus Viscum; species Viscum album. The sequence continues at coordinate 1,708,767,894 of OY728129.1, forward strand.
ATTTGAAAATATATAAATCTGACTTCTTCTATCAAATCCCAACTGAAAAAATTTTTTGAAATGAAGGACTTAAGTGAATTAAAAAAAATCCTAGGTGTTTAAATCATAAGATAAAGACTAAAAAATTACTTTATCTATATCATCATGCTTATATTTTAAAAGTTTTAAAGTGGTATATGTTTGAAACTGTCAAGCCTATTAGTATCCCTCTTGCAAAACATTTTAAACTATCTTTGACTCAATCCCCTACTACTTTAGATGATATTGAATTTATGTCTAAAATTTCTAATGCTAACATAGTTGGTAGCATAATATATTCTATGATTTGTACTCGAACTGATATTTCATTTTCTATATGCACTCTAAATAGGTTCATGACCACTCTAGGGAATCTACATTGGCATGCCCTTAAGTTTTGTTTAGGTATCTTTCTTGTACATATAATATTTATTTATTCTATGGTATAAATTAAGATACTACTAAGCTTATATATGGTTGTTTTGATGCTGACTATGATGGAAATTTTTACACTCTTAAATCATTAACCGGTTATGTGTTTATTTCCTTTAGAGGTTCCATTTCCTGGAAGTGAAAAATACAATCTATTGTTGCAATTTCAACTATAGAATCTAAATACATTGCTTTAAATGAGGCAGTTAAAGAATCCTTGTGGATCAAAGGTATGTCTTCTGAACTTTTTATTTACAGTTATTTTATCAATGTATATTCAAATATCCAGTCAGTAATTCATTTATCCAAAAATTTAATTTTCCATGGTAAGTCGAAGCACATAGATATTATATTACATTTTATTAGAGATGTCATAGAATATGGAACTGTGTGTATCAAAAAGATACACACTAACATAAACCTAGATGATAATTTGAATAAATCTGTAGTTCTATCTAAGTTTAAATTCTACTTAGATAGGATAAACTTGGTTCTAGTTCTATGACCCTAGGTGCAAGAAAATCACCAAATTTAATTGAAAATGATGGAGATTTATGAATTAAGGTTTGCTTAATTTGGTCTTCATTTTAAATTTGGTTTAATTTTATATTTTTCCATTTAATTTTACACCCATGCTTTTATTTTTTCAAATTATAGTCATACTGAATTTATTATGCATGGGCCTAGTTATATGTTGGGATTTTCATCTCATGGGCTGCCTATTTTTTGTGGATCATTCACTATATCGTGTATTACATGCTGGAAATCCCGTTTTTTTGTTGCCTGCTTCTTTTTCACTATTTATCCCCTTTTCCTACCTTTGATATATAGTTGTCTATGTGTTTATGGTTTTTTCAGATAATATTTTACATTCTTTATTCGTGGTGCTTTCTAGTTTGGCATTCTTTTCAAAGGGTCGGGCGATTATAGGGGGTTTGATTTCCCCTACACAGTGGCTTCCCAATACATGATCATTGGGCTATCCTTTAGTGTGGTTTTCTCGGTTTTTCAATAGAAACCCTAGCTCCTTGATTCTCTGGTTCTGATTTCTCTTCAAATAAAAATATAGACCTAATTATCTCCCTCAGCCTCAGCTCGTGCTAGTGAATGGTGGAGGTGACATCATTCCCTGAAGAAATAAGTTTATTTTTGTTGATGACTCCAGGAACCTTGGAAGGAGCGGTGTGTAGATGCATCATTAGATTTATGAGGCTACATGACCAGACCTGGTTTGAAGAGATCTGGACTACCGAAAAACTTATTATCTAACACTGTGAGTATAGTTTTGTGGTTTTGTTTTTTTATTTTGTAAATTGTAAATCTTATTTTCTTTGTTCTTACCTTGCTTCTTCTCGTTGGATTGCTTCCTCTGTAGAATTTCTTGATTTTTTTATCTTAATAAAATGAATGCATGTGTGTGGAGTTCTTATCACATAGTAGGTCCCTTAAGGGACCTAAGAACATTAAGTCCTTATGTTTATTTACTATTTTACTTATTTTCTTTCTTTTGATATTCCGTTATGGTATTAGCAGTATCAAACTCCATATTTCCAGCTTCGATCTTTATTGCATTATGGTTGTTTGGTTTTATTTTCACTACCCTCTGACCACAACAGGTTCTGATCTCTCATATATATTCGCAAGGCTTCAAATGTTTTGAGGATTTATTTGAGAAATTTCTCACTTGATGTCTTCAGATATCATATTAAGTTTTTATGATGTCAATAGTTCTTTAATTCCTTATTCCTATAATGATACTTATTCAACTATTTCTTCATCTTCTAGAGTGAGTTGTACATATATATAATCATCATCTTGATTCCATATCCATGTATCCTTTTCATCAAAGATAACACACCTACTGAATATAATCTTGTTGGTGATGGAATTATATAATCGATATCCCATTGCTCGATCTCTGTATCCCATCAGGATACACTTTACTCTTTTTTCCTCAAGATTTTTTCATTTTGCCTCTGGGATCCTGACATAGGCAATAGATCCAAAAAATCTAAGATATATTACACTTGGCTTGGGAGTAATCTAGGATTCATGTGATGTATTTGCTTCAAGATTCATGGTTTGACATCTATTAAGTAGATACATTGCACACAAAGCAGCTTCATCTCATAAAGTCAAGGGCACATCTTTGTCTTTCAACATACTTCTTTCCTTGTTAATAATGGTGTGATTTTTCCTTTTGGTTACTCCATTGAGTTAAGGTGTATAAGCTGGTGTCAGCTGGTGCTGAATTCCATAATTTTTGAGGTACTCTTGAAACACATCATAGGTGTACTCCCCACCTCGATCATATTGTAAGGTTTGTATGCAATTTTTGCTTTGATTTTCCACCATCACCTTGAATTACTTAAAAAAATACTTTTGACTTCATCTTGAAAAAATATATCCATGTTTTTCTACTATAATCCTCAATAAATGTCAAAAAATACCTTCTTTTTTCATCTAATTTTGGATTCAATGGACCACACACATTAGTGTGAACTAGATCGAGTGGTGTTGTATCTTTCTAGTTGGCCTTTATTGCAAAGTTATTGCTATACTATTTTCTTAGAACATAACTTTCACATATTTAATTTGGGTGTCAAATGATAGGAAGCTAATTCACCATCTTCTTGCTTCCTAATAATCTTAAACTTTAAAAGTTTAAATTCCCAAAACTGAGATGCCATAACCAGTAATTATCATCATGTGTCATCATCAAACATTGTGGTACGTAGGGGAGGACCATAAGCGGAAACATGTAGTTATTCTCCATCAGTACTTTTGTGATAATCCTACCTTTGTTATCAAAAATCAAAATTTGTTTATTTTGAAGGCTTATATGGAATCCTTTTTCCACCAACTTCATGACACTCAATATGTTGGTCTTCATGTTGGGTATATAGTAGATGTCCGAGATAAAAACATGATTGTTGTATTTTTTCTTTATAGGAATATTTCCTATTCCATAGTAAAATATTATTGAGATATTTTCAAATAAAATCTCTCATATAACCCTCTCATCCAAGTTCTTAAACAAGTGTCTGTGCACTGTCATGTGATTTCTAGATCTAGATTCAAGATACCACATACCTTGATTTTGTGTTGATGTTTGTCCCATCAACACATGAGACTTTCCAAAAGTATCTCCTACTTTGACGATATGTGTCTCCTTAGTTTCATTCTCCATGGGTTTCTTATACTAACATTAATTGTTATAATATCCATATTTTCTACTATTATAGCATTTAATATTTCTTTCTTCTAGTTGATGATTATTGAATCCTCCCCTTCTTCCTCATCTACATTCTCATGGATTATTGTTTTTATATTCATGGCATCTTCAATTTAGGATTCTTCCACCATGTCCTCCTCTTATAGGATCAAATTATTGTCCATATAATCCTCTATCTAGGGTTCTTAGAGATGTTCCCCCTTACTTATTTTCAGAGTTGTTGAGATATGAATTTGATTGCAGTGTATTCTCCACTCCATTCGGTCCACTTTGGTGGTTCACCTTTAGTTCATGGGATTTTATAGATCCCATGATTTCTTCGATAGAGATCATCTTTAGGACCTTTTTTTCAAGGGAAAAAACTATGTAATCAAATTTTGGATCAAGCGAACACAAAATTCTCTCACATGCCTACATGTCGGCAGTATTTTTTCTATTTTTTCACAGTTGGTTCACCATAACCATTACACATCTATGATACTTGGAAATGGTATTAGAATATTTCATAAATAGGGATTTGAACTCACCTCGTAGATATTGAAGCTGAATTCACTTCATTTTGTTGGCTCCTCTGAATTCTTTTCAAAGAGTATCTCATATCTCCTTGATGATTTTGAAAAAGTGATTATTTCAAAACTCGCTTCCTCAAGAGATTGATAAATGAAGGATTTTGCCTTACAGTCTCACTTTTGATCCGCCTGAAGAGTAGATTTTTGAACAACTGGTAGAGTAAACTCCACTTCTTTGGATTCTATCTCGGTGTATCTATCCTCCATGATGTCCATAACATCTTGGGTGCTAAGGAGTGCACAAATTTTGATGCACCAGTTGTCATAATTGGTTTTCATTAGTTGTAGGATCACAACTTGTGCAAATGAATTCTCTATAGAGACAAACTATTTTTCTGATTATAGATTTAAAGAATAGTATTTTTTGGGGAATTTTGGGCTATAATAGTTTTTTTATCACAAACCAAAAATATTTTATTTTCTATAAATTCAGGATCCTATTTTATTTTTTCAGAATTGCAACCTGTTATATTTTTTGGTAACATAAATGAATGGATATGTTAGTAGGGAAAAAAGGATTTTTTTTTGGTGAAAAATGGAATGAAGGAGGATGTGGAGTCTCACAAAAAATGAGAAAAAAAATTCCATTTTTTTATTGGGGTGGCATGGGAAATGACAAGGGAGAAAAAGAAAATATAATGGGATAACTTTTGAAAATGGAGAGATGGTGACAAAACCTCTACATAAAAGGGATGTGAGGAAATTATTTTTTTCAACTTAGACAATTGGGAAAACATAAGTAAAGGAAAGTGGGAATTAAAAAATCTCATGCTAGGGTATCAAATAGTATAACTCATCTTCTCCATTTGGTCACCACAACTTATTGGAACTGGATCTCATGGATCTCTCTTGGTGAAGATTATCTTTAGACTCCCTTTGATACCACTGAAGAAGGATCTATCAATGGAAAACAAAGATGCAGATCACTAGAGGTGGTCACAATAAATTCATATGAACAAAATATACCCAAAACACCAAGTTTATTTCTTTTTCTAAGATTATTATACAACGCTTACATAAAACCCTATTTATAAGGCTACAACTTATAACAAAAAATGGGGAAAACATAGGAAAAATAAGTTTGATGTTTGGTTGCAGTATGTTCCGTCCAAACCACCAAATCCACACATCCTTCTCTAAAATTGTTCAAACCTCCATTTATGTAGTAAAAAGTATGTTAAGTCCATGGAATATGAGTTTATTATAGGAATGCGGTCCAGCTTCTTCATCCAGAGCAACATTGCCTTATTCGACCTTTCTCAGTTTTTGTGGATTCAAGTGATGACATGACTCAACTTCTCCAAGCGATGGTGCATGTATTCATCCATAATGGAATATATGGGCGACCATGGATTCAGGGTTTGTCGCATAACCAGGAAGAATATATTTAATTTTCTCTAAATTATTTGTGATAAAATGACACAACTTCAGTTCACCAATGACAGTTCAAATTCTCGATGGATGGATCCAATATATAACATGGTTTCTTGAGTTCATCCAGCATGATCTCCTTCAAATGCAAGATTTGTAACTGCAAAGCGGTGCACATAAGCTTCTTTATCAAGGTAGTTCATTCTTCTTTGGTAATCTAGGTTTGAGGAAATGTGGTGGCAAATGATTTCATCTTCATGATGCTCAAACGGGGCTTTAATGGGTGTCTGAATTCAATTTGGTTTCAGTGTCGTATCTTCAATAAGGTGATGCTCAGGCTTTGGATGGAATTTTTTTCATGGTATCTTAGAAAATTGACTGTGCAAATGCAGTATCTTGGGAGCATCATGCTTAGTATACCAACAATGGGAAGATACCATGAAACCTTTCACAGACACTTTGAAAAATTAAGGCATAGTTAGCTACTGGAAGTGACCATGAAGGTGGTATTACAGTCACTTAAGTGACCATAAGAGTTGAGTCACTGGTAATTATTATAGCACACTATCACTCTAGTTCAATACGTATAGTCAGTTTTTATGAATGACCGCTTGATGGGAATGGTCACTTAAGTAACCACTTATTTCAACCTTCATTTTTTTTAAACATAATTTCAATGTATGATTTTTTTTCCAAACAATTTCAGAGAACAATAAAAATCAAAATTTAATTCTTTTGAATGATTAATTTCCAATTCATTTAAATCAATCAATTAAAAATATGATTTTTTTCAAAATAATATCAATTTTAATAATTAAAAAATATATTCATTTCCAAATTGAAAATTTAACTTATCATAGTTTTTTTAAAAAAACATTCTAGTTTCGATTTCAATTTATGGATTTCATTAAATAAAAAAATGAATAATTCGATTAAAACTCAAAATAAATCCATTTTAAAATTTAATTCCAAATTGAATTCCTAGTTCCATATTGAATATTTATAATTTTGAATTCAAGTTTAAAAATTAATTTCAATAACAATTTCAATCAATGTTTGGATTCTCAATTAAATTACATGGATGAATAAAACATTAAAAATCACGATTTGAGCCATTTCACCTCTATTAGCATTCATCCCCTAATTGATGGCCCCTTTCTCGCTCATTGGTTTCTCGGCTCAGGTGATAAGGGAGTATAGTGCACTGCAAGATCCTTTATTCTTCATGCCAGTGTGTGGTGTATTTGGCATGCCAGGAATAAGGCCAGGTTCGAGGGTATTGGCTTGTCTGGAAAAGCTATCTTTGCCCGTGCCCACAGCCTTCTTCTTGATCTTACCAGGTTCCAGGATAATTGGCGGGATGCACCCTCTCTTCAGATTCTCTTCCCCCTCTCTCAAGCTGGCCTCCCTACCAGTTGTCCTAGTAGTCATTGTGTTAGATGGAAGCCTCCCCACTCTAGTCTGAAGCTCAATATGAATGGCTCCTGTATTGAAGGTGTCATGAGGGGAGGTCGTGTGGTACGGGACTCCCGGGGTCACATGGTCTTGGCATTCATGGCCTTCCTAGGCCATGGCTCCTATCTTCAATCGAAATCCCTAGTGTTTCTCTCTAACCTCACTCTTTTCAGACAAGGTGGTATCATTATTGAAGAAGCATAGACAGACTCCCTAACTCTTTGCAACTCGTTGCATGGAAATGGTACTTCCCCCTGGTCAATCTCTTACCCCATCAGGAATTGTCATGCCATCCTCTCTAGCAACACTTAACTGAGGCACACATGGCGCGAGCGAAACAAGGTGGTGGACCACTTATCCAATCATGCAGTGTAGGGTTCGGGCACCACCTTCTTTTACAACCCCCTACAGTTGAACCAAGAGGGTGCAATTCTTATTAGAGGGGATGCCCTTGGTCTTCATTATTTCAGACCCCCTTAGGCCTTTCTTTTTTGTTTTTTCCCTGCTTTTTCTCCCTTCTTCTTCAATAAATAAAGAAAGTCGATGATGATGATGATTTGAGCCATTTATCACTTATGTGTAGAATTCAAAACGTCAAAAAAACATTGATATACCTGAGATTTTATTGAATTGGTGGGTTAATTCTTATGAAAATCAGACAATTTTATTGAAATTCTTATCTCACATCAGGTAACTTCTAGATCCCTAAAATCAAAATTCTTAATACTAAAGTATGTCATCCAAATTCTGATTGACAGAATCAACAAATTCTCATTCATCTATTTTGGGAAAAAATTCTCCCACACAATGTTGAAAAAAATATAGCACCTTCAAAAATTCCATGGTTTATTCAATATCCCCTTTTAGATTTGATTTCAATATAAAAAACTCTCAAATTTGTATCCACTTATATCATTTCTTAAATAGAAGTTTTATAACAACACATTGTTGGATAAAGAATTTTTTTAATAGAATTTCATCCCTTGAGGATAAGAAATACGTGGATAGTAATTTTTATATTATCCTCCTTAATCAAATAACTTAATTTTTCTCTATATTTTTAAAATAAAAACATATTCATATTCATATAATATAGAGTACCACTCTCCCACAAGAGTTGTGTGATTCTCTCCATAAAATATCAAGTACATTTGTACCTCAATATTTCTTTACTTCTATCCAATTGAAAATAGAATCCAAAGAATATTGGGGGTATATATATCTTTCTTAAGTAAGAGAAAATAGTTAAACAAGAAGTTTCATCCTTAACCCTTAAAATATCCCCCTTAATATAGATTTAGTGAATATATTAGTAATTTGAACTTTTGTGTAAATATACTCCAACTTCACATCTCTATTGAAAACTTTCTCATTGATTAAATGATATTTGAAATAAATATGTTTATATAAATATTGTTTCATTGGATTATTTAAAAGATCAATTTCACTTTAATTATCTCAATAAATTTTCAATGGTTTCTCAAATTTCAACTTTAAATCTTCTAGAGGTTCACTTTCATCCACAAAATTTGTTTTAATGCATGTGTGGTTTCCACATACTCATCTTTGTCTATACCCAAAGTTACAGAACTTTTCTTCTTACTATTCCAACTAACACAAATTTATACCAAAAATAAAGTTCCACCAAATATTTATTTTATATCATTACAATCTCAATCCCAATCAGTATTAGTAAATCCCAACAATTTCAGTTCTTCACTTCACTTACACATTAGACCATAACTCAAGGTTCCTTTGATATACCTGAGTATTCTCTTGGCATCTATCATGTTTTATTCCTTCATATCACATTGATATCTTGTTTATAAAGTTACCATAAACAAAATATCGAGTGTTTATGTGGTAATATAAAGTAGCTTTATGATCATCTTCCTAAAGTTCTTTTATTTCACACATTTCCCCGATTTATGTTGTTTAACATCGACTTTCATGGTAATTAATACTTCCTTAGAATATTCCATGAAAAAATAATTTAAAAATTCCTTGGTATATTTCTCCAAAGATAGGAAGATATATTTTTCATTTTATAAAACTTCTAATCCTAGAAAGAAACTCATATCTCCAATCATTGACATATTAAAATGCATATTCATTTGTTTTGAAAATTACTCACAAGCATACTCCCTATCACCTATGAAAATTATTTCATCAACTTAGATAATAAAAATTAAGTTACCTTTTCACATATCCTTAACATATAAGTTTTTATCAAAATTTCCTTTATAAAAGTTAAATTGTTTTAAGAAACTATCATGTTTTGGAGTACTAGTCTATAGGGGCCTTTTTTAACACATAAAAGTCTTTATTAAACCTACACACCATGGTTCAATCACTATCAAGTTCAAACCCTTCAATACACTTAATTAAAATATCTTCATTAAGATCTCCATTTATGAAAGAAAAAATCACAGCCATTTGATAAACTTTATTGTATCTATGAGCTATAAAAGCTAGAAACATCCAAATAGCTTCAAGTCTTACAATAAGTGGAAAAGTTTCTTCAAATTATATACCACCTACCTGAGAATAATGTTTTTAAACAAATATATCCTTGTTTCTTGAATCCTCACTTTTTCATTGAGTTTATTTTTGAATACCCACTAGGATCCTATAACATTTTCCCCTTATAGTATAGGATTTTTTATTGAAATTCTTCTCAATATGATTTTTTCTTAATTCATAGCATTTATCCACTCCTTGTAACCAATAAACTCTATAACTAATTATATTTTAACTTATAAAATATTTTTTTTAAATCCTCAGTTTTATTCTAGTTTACATTTTATCTTACCAATTTCCAATAAAATTTTTAGGTTCAATTTGAATTAGTAGATTCTTAAATTTTATTCTTCTAATTTCAATTTTATTATCATCATCACTAGACTGATCATAATTGTTAATAACTTTTTTGGGTTCATGATCATCTTCCTTTCCACTAACCTTTTCAAAATTATGCATGTTATCTTTCTTTAATTATTTAAAACCTTATTTACTTATCTCTATCAAGATGGGTTTATTTTTAGTTAAGTTCACATCATACTAATCAATAATCTTGTGTAACCATTTTCTCTCTAACCTGCAACATTTTTCATTTCATAAATACCCTATGAACACACCTTCCAAAAAAAATTCATCAATTTTCCCAAATTTAAATTTTTGAATCTATTAAACATGGAATTCCAAAATCTCTAAAGTATTTAATAGTTTTTTATACAATATTTCATAAGAATTAATTTTTTAATATGGTCTCAATAAGAATCTATTTTGAATATTCACATTTGTATTTACTACTTCCCTTTAGAGTATTTTTGAGAGTTTGTATTTAATAAGAAGGGTTCATACTATTTCAACCAAACTTCTATTCTTCCATTCTAAAACTCCTTATTCAAGGGAATATAAGGATAACTATATTGATATTTAATCCCAATATTAGTAATATAAAATTCAAAACAATTTTCCGTGAACTCTCTTCCATTATTAGTTCCCAACTTCTTTATATAAACTCCCAACCCTTTTTGAAATTGTCTATTGAATATTTTGAACATATCTACTACATCAGATTTTTGATTCATGTACATAAAATTTTTCATATGGGTAAAATAATCAAGTAATATGATAAATTAAATACCATAATAATTATTGGTCAATTGGATAACATTACACTCTTTTGTGACTTCTATGTACCATCTTACCCTTTTAACATGTTTCACAAATAATATCACTTTCTATTTTGATTAGGGTAGATCTATCACCACATATTTCATTGATATTTTACTCAAACTTATCTAACCAGGATGGATAAGACATATCTTCAATAGTTTATTTTCATATTTAGCACTTAGAAAATAAGAGTTACTCAAATCACTAATTTCGAATATGTTACCATCATATCTATCTACTTAGTGATAATTATTCAATATTTTAATCACTTAATGATACAATTTTTTTCCTGAAAATAACTCCATTCCCATCATCATTGTGTTGGATTACACTCAATATATTTTCTTTAATCCCATCAAAAAACATAACATATTTGGACTTTTATTTTTGAGCTTCAATCTCTACCCTACAAATTCCTCTAAATTTTAAGGATATATCATTCAAAAAAGTAAATTCCCATACATCAATATATTTATTGTTCTTAAAGATTTTTTTTATCACCCATCATATTATAGGAATAGCCAGTATCAAGTATCAAAAACTTATGTTTCCAACTAGATTTTAGAGAATCTTCCAAAATAAGTGACTTTTCTTTTTTTCTTCCTTTTCTAAACATCTTTTCTTTTTTTAACATAAGGAAACTTTTCAGGTGGAGTGGTTATAAATTATTAATCACAATGACCAAATTTATTACATATTACAAAAATTTATTCTAAAAATTCAAATATTTTCTTAATAGAAAAACTCGATGATCTTTTGTTAAAAAATTCTTCTTTTTATAATTTCTTTTTATCTTTTCAGAGTTTCTCCCCCCAATTTATACCTTCTTTAAAACCATAGAAAATACATATTTTACCAAAATGAATAGTATTTATTCCTTGAGATTCCATAACACCAAATGTATCCTCAAAATTTTCATCTCTCCCACTTATATGAGTTTTTTAAGAAATATTGTTAATGTCCAACTACATTGGCTACTTCCATTTTAATTTTTCTTGGGTAATTACTTCCCTATAAGTTATCTTTATCTTACTTTTATGTAGAAGTAGTTTTATTGTACTTTTTCTTGGAAAAAACTCACCCAATTTTAGGTTTAGAATATGTGATATTAGTAAAAATAGATTTATTTTTCAACCACCTTATTTAATAATATTATATATATCTTATATTGAGTGTTCTTTATCAATACATAATTCAAGATCATCTTTCAACATATTATCTATGTAAGAGTCTTAACCTTTATTTCCATATTCACTATTACTTGGGGTTTCTTCAAGTATTTCAACATGATCTATAAATTTCTGAAACATTTCAGGAAATTCTACTTTGTAATGAATACTTTAAGTGGAGTAATATTCCTTTTATTTACTCAATATACTCCTCTTTTTCCTTCTAGTGAACCTTATCTTTCCTTCAACTATTTACATATCTTTCTTAGAGTTTTTAGTCCATCTATTATTTCTAAATATTTATTCCTTTCCATCTTCATCATACTCACTAATTCTATTATTTATGAAGTCAATAAAAAAGAGCCCAATTCCACCACATTTAATGAATTTTAGTGAGACTTTAACTTTATAGCTACCTATACATTTTCAAAACTACTTTAATATTATATAAATTATTTGATAATATTATTCATTCTTTTCCTCTTTATATTTTGATTCACTAGAGTAATCATATTCCTCTTCTATAATTTTAATCCTTTCCAAGGATTCAAATGCCATATCCTCTTTGGTCATCTTCCTAGACATTGAAGATTTCCTCATATGTTAAAAAAAGTATATTTTTCAATTTAACATGAGATAAATATTATTTATCTCCCAATGTAGAAACATTAGCATTAAACCTATCAGGGAAGCATCTCATCAATTTCTTGATAATAGCAGATCCTTATGATGTATATCCAAAACCACTAATGTTGATTAAAGTATCATTTAATTTTGAGAATTAATCATCAATCACATCTTCATCATCCATCCTCACATCCTCAAACTTACTTCTACATATCTTTATTTTTTCTTTCTTAACTTTTTAATTACCTTTATTTGAGAAAAAGCATCAATAATGGAGACATAATGCTGACTAACTCGGAACTATGCATGAACTCTATAAATCAGAATAAATGAAATTATAAGGACTAGATTCATTTGATAGCCATTGAGTAATATAATAGAATTAATTATGTTTATAAAACTAACATGAATTTTAAGGGAATGAAATACGGGGAATAAGGTGGGGAAAGCTGATGTAGTACTGGATCAGGGGGATGAATGTGGTGAAAATGAAGTTTTAGAGAACTAGTGGAGGTTTTTGAGAATAAAAGGGATGTTTGGGAATAAAACATGTAAAACCTATCTTGGATAAGAACTCTACTATACTCTAGATTCGTCAAATGTTTCTAAAAAACAACATTAGAGGATGTGAAAACTGTGATATAATTAAATTTATATGTAAACTTACTAATTGATAAAATACCGAGTGAGTTTCATATAACATTAGCCATCGAGGTCAATTGAAGATGAGGATTCAAGGAACAAGTTTCAAATCATGTACCTCCATAAGGGTTAGGATTCCATTATTTATAGATAGAGCTTAAATGAAAGAACCAAGATATTTGAGATGTGATACTATAACTAAATCTCACTGGGATTAGGTGCCAACTTGACTGGGTCTAACATAAACCATGAGAAATTTTGTTTTAAACTAACTTAAAATGGTATTATCATAATCTTAATAAGTTGGTTTTGAAAAAAAAAATCCTGGCAGTCCAGATGAACTTCATGGTTTTGTTTGATTTTCTTATCAAATTTTTATTTTAGTTTTCAATTTTAATTTTAAATTTTTATGTTTTTGATGTATAGTTTTTAATGTTCAATGGTCATTTCTTTTTTATACAAAAACAAATAAACATGTTTTTATGGTTGTAAAATTATTTTGATATAATATTTTGTTTCTTAATACACTATAGAATGTTTGTGTGTTTATTAATCATATTAATTTTCAAAATAGTGATTATTTTTTTCATAAAAAAATGTTTTCTAATATTGTGATAAATATTAACCTATATATTGAAATTAATTTTAGTTAATTTTTTAGGATAAATTTTTAAAATTTTTATAAGAAAAAAAATAATTTTAATGTTGATAATTATATGTTTTTTTAATATTAAATAATGTTGAATAAATAAATTATTTTTTAAAAAAAATAGATACGAATAAATATAAAGATAATAAATAAGTTTATGGTTTATTAATTATGATTTTCAGGTATCTAAGAAATTTAATATTAGTATTTTGTAATTAAGGGATTATTTAGTAAAGGATTTAAATTTCATGTGTTAGAATTTATAATTTAAGAACATTTGACTTTATAATTTTGTATTTAAGGTTTTAGGTGATTTATATTATGATTTAAGGTTTAATTTTATGGTATTATATTTAGGATTTATAAAAAATCATGGTTTTATTTAGTATATAATTTTTTTAAAAACAAAATTATTTTTTATGTATTATAAAATGTTTTGGAGAGTGGGGAATTATTATTTTATTTTATGAGGTTCTTAAAAAATTAAAATTCAATAATGGTAGGCACAATATTGTGTTTTAGAATCCCTATTTTTATGTGTGAATATGTGAGTTATTTTCCTATGAATTTATCCATTATTTATAAAAAAAATTAGTAATTATTTTTATTAAGAAATGAAAATCCTATAATATTTATTTATGATGGATTTATGTTTTATAAGTTTATTTTAAATTTTTTGTATGAATTTTTCATGTATTTCATGAAAATAATTTATGTTTATATTATTTATTTTCATTATATTTTATTGATACTTTTTTTGGATTATGATTAGGCTTATTTTTCTTAAAAAATAAAAATATATTAAAAAATTATTTTAGTTCCTTTGGAAATAAAATGATAAAATGTTTTCATGAACCAAATAGAGCTCACTACTATTTGTTTTATGTTATATTTTTCTCTATAATTGTGAAAATATTTTAGGAAGATTGGATAGTACATAAAAAGTAATTATAGTTGTATCTTTATTTTTTTTTCATAAACGCTAATAATTTTCATTTTCTTTTTAATTTTTATTTTTACTTTAATAATAAAGTGAATATTTAAAAATATTTTTGGAAATAAAAAATTAAAATTCTATTTCTTAGATATTAAGAAGTCACGAATCAAGTAATATTTTTTAAAGGAAATAATATCGAGTCGACCATGGATTGGGAATTATATTTTTAGATTGTTCCTATAGAAATATAGGTATGCTAAATTTTAGTTTCACTAGGTTGAGGACATTTATGTGGTAATAAATATGGGTAAGTAAATAGTTTCCTCATTCATAGGAATAAGAGAGATGGGTTGGCCAAAAAGGTAAAGGAAGAAATTAAAAAAAACTTACCGAGACTATGTGATATAATAAAGGGTTTGGTGATGAATCTGATGAAAAGCTCATCGAGAAGGATTGAGGTGAAAATATCACATGGATAGATCTTGAATATCATATCAAACTTGAAGGTGGTGAAGGGTTTTCTCTGAGGATTGGACATTGAGGATAAGGTTGTGTTGGAGTCTCAAGTCGATGAATCATTTCTTGTGTTAAGGAAGTAGGTTGTTTGTTCTATTTCTTGGCTGCATGTATGAGGGTAGGAATGATTTAAATATTTCTAATTTTATCAATAAAATTATGTACTTATCCTGTACTTACCATATTATCCTCTATATTTCATTATATGAACATTTTTATTGTTATTATTCATAAATTCATTTAAATACACCTAATGTTATTGGTAATTTGTTTATTAATAGTTTCTTATTTCAATTATATGGAAAAAATCCCATGATAGTTTATATAAGTATAATGTTCAAAATATACTTTCTAAATCCTTATATATATAATCACTATAGTCACAAGTTTTTAATGGTACTTATATAATCAGTAATATGTATCATCAAGACCTAGAATGTGATCTTATAAAGATTTTATTATCTATTGATTAAGTAATTTCATTCCTTACATTTTATTAGTTTTTTGTATTATAATAAAGTTAGGTTTTTGATTCACACTATCCAAACTTTAAGAAGATAACCTCAATATTGTGTTTTTAATTCTTTATGTTTTAGGGGGTTTTTATTTTAAAGTTTTAAATTACCAGTTCACTCCACCACTCAAGGATTGTCTATAAGAACACTTATTATATACCTCAAGGGACCAAACAATTAATATTAATGAAAAACAATTTATTTTTATTTTTGACAATAACAACTCAAATATTAAGATCCATGCATTTTTATATTTTCTTCTATAGATATCCCTCAATCATTTGATGGTAATGATTTTTCCTACTGTATAAATTATTTTAATATTTTCAATTGGATTATAGTAGTAAATACTTCTGGAAGTTTGATGAAGGATTTAAACTCATTCACACATTATAAAATGTTGAAATTAAATTTAAATTCTAGAGTATGAAATATTCTATTTTCCGATATGAAGAGGGATGATTAAAAGCTTGTAAAATCATATAAAACTACTCATGATATATGAATTTATTTTTATTTAAACATTGATAGTGAAATTTTAGTGAAGGAAATAATTTATCATTATAAAAAAGATAAATTTTTGAAACCTAGTGTGAACCAATAAGATTAAAAATATAAAATTTCAACCTTTTATGGTACAATATGGAAAGAGGATACTTCATCGATCTATTGTAATCTAAATAAATGATCTAGAATGTTTCTAATTTAGAAGATACTTATATGACATATTAATCTATCAAAATAGATGTTTCATCCTGCTAATGATGTGTTCTTAATAGAAACATAATAATCTAAATCTAAATGAAATTTTAATTCTATTTTTTAATTACAATAATATATCCCTTCATAGGATTTTTTATTTTGATAAGTCAATGGGTTATTAGAATATCTTACTTTAAAATATTCAAATTCATAAGTTACAAGTAACAAAGTACAATATATTTTCACATCATATTCATCCTCCAAAGAATATGAACACTCAGGTTCAAGATATTCATTAATCAACAAGCATACACATGCATTTCAATTAAAACATGAGATCTTGAAAGAAATAAATATGGATTATTCCTATCAATATATAAAGAAACTCTCCATAGATCTTAACTCTACACATCAAAGAGGTGTTTCTATTGATTTTCCAACTCCCTAAGAAAAATTTATCCTTTGAATATCATAATGAATAAATATGAGTGGGTAAATAATGATAAAAAAATTAATAATTATTTTCAAGTTTTTATAGTTCCTTTATTAGTAGTGAATTAGATATAATCATTTATATCATCTAGTTAAAGATAATTTTTCTTATGTAAATACAAAATGAAAAGGAGATAGAAATACAATATTTTTTTACAAGGATCACTAGTTTATATGAGTGATTAGTTATTAGTGTGTAGTGGCTGATATCTTACACCACATAGTTTTTTTTTTACTTTATTATCAAGATCAAAACAGAGGAGTAAGGGGATGAGCTTGAAATATAATTACAATGATGGATCTACAAAGAACTTCATTCACATCCCACTCAAATTTTAATTAAATTAATATTTTTAATGGCTAAGAAAATGAATATTGAAGATCAAATACAACTATAGTTCTTCATGAAATTTATATATATTTTTTTTATGGTTATATTAATATTCATCAATATTCTTAATATATCTCTTCAATAATGGTTAAAGAATCATTCAAAATTATCTCTATAAAAAATATTACAATTTTCTCTCACTTCAAAATTAATATTATATTTTATGCACACATCATAAAAAATAAAGGCCCTCTATCATAATATACAATATAAATCCACACTTTTAGGGATTTTTTGGTAACCTCATCAAATAAAAATACTTTATATCTCATTCTATAAATTTTAAACCTTTTTCTTGGGAAATAATAATCAATTATTCATGTGATATGCTCATTTAAAAATTCAAATAAAATACAAAATATAATAAATCATAATGGGTGTATATTTTCAAATAAAATTAAGAGGAAATATTCTATCACATAGAAACTTAATCTTTAAAAATCTTTTTAAATTAATACACACATAGTTAAATAATGAGTAATAATTTTAGATCTAGTATCCTATAATTGTTTCTTTTATTACCAACCCACCTTTTGAAAAATAACATGTCGGCATGATACTTTATCATGGTATCATAATTTATATTTTCATAACTTTTCTACTCCAAGGAAACCACAATATAACAAGGTGCTGAAATTAAGGGGAAAAATTAAATAAATGACTAGGATTATGCTCAAGGAGTATAATTTTCCTAATAAATTTTATGTAACAGTAGTTGGAATTTTTTACTACATAATGAATTTAATTATACCTAGGAATATCCTTAAGAAATCTGCTTTGAAATTATGGGAAAGTAGAAAGTCTATAGTTTTTTATTTTGGAGTGTTTAGATATAAAGTGTTTATCTTAAACACGAAGGGTAATTTAGGTAAGTACTTTATAAAAAGGTAAGAAGTAGGTTGGAAAACCATACCCCTTCTCATTTATTAAAAGTAAAAAAAATGAGTATATGGAAAATTAAATAATCAAAATAAATTTAAATCACCATTAAAATAAAAATATATTAACAAACCTACCAAATATAGTTATAGGAATAATCAATTCAACAATATAGAATCCATATTCAGTTCCACCAGTCAATAAGAAATAAATATCATCATTTATCCACATCTCAACATTTAGGAGTAATTATTCATATCACGGGGTATTTAATTAACATAAATATTTATAGAGGTTATAATAAGAAAATTTTGGTTGTGGATGAATTAGTTTCCATTGTGTTTTATAAGAAATTCCCACTTAATAAGTCTATTATTTTGGATTATATTGAATATGAATTTAGAGATATAAATTTTTAAGACTCTAAACAAGTTGAGAAAGTGATTGAAAAAATAAACATTATAGTTGAGGGAGATCTTAATATTTATTAACCTAGAGTGTTGAAAAATCTTAAATATCACTTGTTAGAATATTTTTATTACTATTTTTAGGTAGTTTTTCAGTAGTATTGTTTTTCTTATTTTACTATAATATATGTTTTTTGTATAAAATTTTCTTATTTTTAGAAAAGATTGAGCATATTCTTCCAAATCAAGATAAATTTTTGAATTACTTTGAAAATCCTTAATTATGTGACTCAAATTTTATGGCTTAGATTTTGATTTATTTTTTTATATTAAATGATCTTGAGGATCTGACTATAGAAGAAGAAATTGAAGAGATCAATGATTGTTGTATCTTTTCACTAGAAAACATGAGACTCTATATAGAGTCCCATGTATCCTATGCTGGAGGCTAATTATATTCCATCTCTATAACATATTATCAAGTCTATGTGATCAACACTTTATAGGATTAAAGATATTCTTTCATATTAACAACTTTTAAATCATACATGAGGTGACCCAAACATTTCATACATAAATATTACATTTTATTAGAAGAATATTCTCATATATCATAGGGAACCATGATTTAAATGTAAAGGTTTAGTGTCTTTGGAAAATTTGATACATAATTAACTTGTGCAAAATAGATCTGCATCATCTCCCACTAAATTCTTCACAACTAAAACCCTTATTAGATATATCATAACGTTTCTTCATATCCTGAGGAAAAGGAAACATAATAAAGAATGAGATTATATGCTTGGTAAGCGTAAAAATGGGAGATATTAATCAATAATAATTTTTAAACATATCATGAGAACAATGGTATGAGTATATGATCTTAACACTTAAAAATAATATCCAACAATTCAAATATCACAATCATGATTCATGACATAAAGCTTAGTAGTTCATAAGAAATGAATCATTAATGAATCAAAGAACATTATCCATGAGAGAATAAAATTTATAGAAAATAATTTCATAAAAAAGTGGTATAAAGTGTTTCATAATCATAATTATATGAATATTATGTCAAGAATACCCACTAAGACATTCATCACATGTCAGGGTTGGGATGACCACCTATGTACCTTCTTTAGGCTTGGGATAACCTCCCGTGTACCCTATTTTGGGCTTTGGATAACCTCTCATATACCCTTTGAGGTCATACAACATTAATTTTTAACCAATACATTGGAGGTCTATAATAGAACCACCCATCACATAATCATAATCCATTCATATGTATACCATAAGATCATGGATTTGTTTATCAATTCATCATAGCATAACCCATGTAAAAGAAAATAGGTTTCATCAATATTTCATCATCATAATAATAAACCATATAGAGAAAGAATAAGTATGACATCATGGAATAATATCCCCATTGAATCATAAGTATCATCAAAGGATTTATCATAAATAAAATTTTCCTTTAAAATATTATTGAAATACTTCTTGAGTATAATAGCCTTTTCATTTTGAAATCCCTTATTTAAAATCTAAAAAATTAAAAAATATTAAGGAAAAAATTTTCATTGAAAATAAACATGTAAACATGTTAAGTGAGATTAATATTAAAGAGCAGTCATGATGGTGGGAAAATTTGTTCATGGAGTGTACATTAAAACAAATATTTTTTTCACACCTTTGGTAAAAATTACATCATTTGGAAAATGAAAAGAAGATTCATTTAAAATATTGTCTATAGAAAATAAAACATGGTTAAAAATTAATTTAAACAATAAATGTATAATATTAAAAACATTTAATAAAACATTTCAAAGAAAATATAGATTTAGAAGAAAAATATGCTTGATCGAAGAGGGAAATAAAGTAAGTTTTTATTAACAAAATTGTTTTGGTCTCTTGAGTACTTAAAGAGAGGATAATGAAAGGAAAATATATAATCCCAACAAATAAACATAGGATAATAAAATTTGTCATATTTTTTTGATATATATCATATAATTTTATTATCATAAATTTAATCATAAATAATTCTAGTAAAAATGAGATTGTAACATAAAAACCTTACCGCTATGGTAACTTTTGAATCATAACCCACATGAAAGAAACAACATAAAATGAAACTTTATATACCATGAATATAAATAGATTAATTATATAACATATCAAAGGGGTAGTATATACACCTCATAAAATAATATAGATGTATAACACAACATATGTCCCAAAGAAGACAATTTGAGATGATAAACCCTTACCACCTTGGTAACTTTGGAATCAAAACCCATTAGATAAAATATTTTGAATTATAAATTTAAAAAAACATTAATTAAGAAGGATTCATGATATAAAATATTAATATAGTAATATATAAAACTCATAAACATAAATAGGCACATAACATCATACATGTCTCAACAAAACAATATTGAGACAATAAACCATTTACTTTATGTCTGACTTGCTTTATAAGTGATCTAATATCCTGTATAATAAATTTGGATTTATTATAATTATATAAAAAAACCATTTAAACACTTATAATATCATATATGATCCAATTATAACATTTCAACACCTATTTATTCATAATTCTTTATTAAAATCCTCATTTCCAAGTGATGATTGTTTCATTTTTCATATATATTTCAGTTCAGTGGTTATGGTCTGTAAAATTTCATCATGGTTAAATAATTATAATAATTATAATAATGTAATAAGTATCATATTTAATTATTATATACACTTTTATAAACATTCATATCAATCAGTGATGAAAAAAATTACATCACTTTGTGGAGATGGTAGTCCGTACGTATGGACGAGTGGTGTTTCCACTTTTCAATGGATGGAATGAAATTAAGGTAAGTAATAATTCACCTTTATAGAATCGTTATTATATTATAAATATCATAAATATTTATTAAATCCATAATTATATCCATCAATGTGAGGCGGTGATGGAAAATAAATCATATCCATATGTGGAGGTGGTAATCTGCACGTACACACGAGTGATACTTTCATTTCTCATTTGATGGAAAGAAGGTGAAAATGGTTTTTTAATCAACATAATAGTATCTAATTATATGTATAATATCAGATTAATCATATTATTATGGATACAATAAGATCATATAATGTGTAATAAAAAATAAAATTAGAAGATCTCGGTTAAGATTTATACCTCTTCTCTCAGAGACCTCCTTTGAATTACACCTGAAGCCTTGAAAGATTCATCTTTAGAGAAGATCATGGGGTATTAAAAAGGGAAAATAATCTAGGAATTTTTTTAGGTATTGAAAAATATATAAGGCTCAAAATTCATCAATAATGGAGGATATGAGATTCCCTTTTATAAGTGAGGGAGATGACCCACATGGAATCACTTAAAATATTTAAATATAATTAATGTCTTTCTCAAGTATAGTGCTTCCAAATGGACAATGATTCAAATTTAATATAATATAGGCTCTAAATATATTCATAAAATAATAATTATACAAATTTATATGGAATAATTACCCATATCTCTTAGTTTAACCCCTGATAAACCCGTTTTAACCATAATCATGGCAACAAATTTTTACTATTTGTACTATTCATTATGACCAAAAATGAAAGTGGCCTTATTAAATTTTTTGGAAATTTGATTCCAAATATGGAATAAATTTTATTAATTTAAATTTCTATAATTGATAGGATTTAATTTTAAATAAGTGCGCAAAATGCAACGAAAACTATTTTTTGATAAATGCATTTTTAATCATAAAACTAGATTTATTCTTATTCCATGCCTTGTAAAAATTATCATAGGAATTTTAAAATATTTCATTGAATATATAATATATAAATTTTATTAAAAACTAATAAATAAATATTAATTTAATTTATTAAGATAAAAACACATCGCGTGCATAAAAACAGTTTTTAGAAAAATGTGTTTTTAAGCCCAAAAATGAACTTATACTAGAATCAAGTATAATTATGATTAATAAGTAATTAATTTGATTATTTAAAATTAATGGAGAATTATGTTTCTTTTAAATAAGTTTCAAAATATAATGGTTCTTTTAAATTACATTATTTAATGAAAATAAATGATTATTTTACAAAAAAAGTATTTTTTCATTATTCACTAAAAATAAATATTTTTAAAAAAGACCAAGAACTCACACTAAAATAATATTTAAATGATGATTTTAAAAATTATATTCACTTAATAAAATAATTTTTTTTAAATATGGTATAAATTAACTATAATTTTTGTGCACAAAATGCAATAAAAATCATTTTTAAAGAAAAAAATATTTTTTGAAGCATAAAATGACTAATGAAAATTGAGTAATTATTTATTCTGAATTAATCAATACATTTTGATTATATGAAAACTTTATACATATATTTTTTATAATTTGTTTATTCCTATTCATACAGCTAATTTAATAGTAAGGTTATAATATAATGTGGTTCGTTTTAGGCTCAGTTTTGTGTGTCAAACAAGCTATCAAACACTCACAATTTATTTAAATAAGAATATATTACAAACTCTAAGAGAATTACAA
The DNA here is from genome assembly GCA_963277665.1 of Viscum album. Taxonomy (NCBI): domain Eukaryota; kingdom Viridiplantae; phylum Streptophyta; class Magnoliopsida; order Santalales; family Viscaceae; genus Viscum; species Viscum album. The sequence continues at coordinate 1,708,791,164 of OY728129.1, forward strand.
TATATGATATATAATAATATATCAATATAGTAATAACACCCCTTAAATTACCTCAACTACCCAATCTCGTGAACAACCTTAACAATGATTTAGTGTGGTAACATAGCCTCACATTACAACTTGAAAAGGCATTGAGATTCCAACGTAACCTCACAATAAATCATCAGAATGCATCACTCACCAACACAGTGTTGTAAATCCAATGCATCATTCATCTTCCCTTTAATGTAGCATCAAGACCCAAGAAACAATACGTTCTTGAGGTAAAGTAAGGATCATTATGATTCTCTACATTTTTTGAAATTCAAACACCATAACGAAAAAGTGTGAGAAAGTACCAACATAGCCTCACAACCACTCCCAACACAATTATAGTACATAATATCCCTAATTCCTCAACACAACATCCATTCTCAATCCAAAGCTGCCTCACATAAAAACCCCACATGACATCAATGCCTCAACACTTACTTGCATCTTTTCTTGAGATTTAATTTCCCATAAACATGACATTGATTTATCAGAATCCATAATTATCACTTGGAGAACCCATGAATGTCATCTTATCACCATATTAATCATATTAATGTGAGATCAAGGAATGTCCTAGAAGACCAAGGGAATCATTGAGATCATCTCTACTTTATGTAGTATACATGAAATGCTTGAGGGGACCAAAAATACCCCCCCACTAAAGCTACCAAACTAAATCAATTTAAGTGTAAAATAGAATTATATGTGGAGTAATATCTAGAATAGAGGGGAATATTAAATATCATGGGATAAGGTGTTAAAATTAAGCCTTAACAATGAAAGAATCAATCATCCCATATAGAAGTGACCAATTCTTCTATTGTTTCATGTTTATATCACACTACATGAGATAAAATGAAATAAAAAAAAAGTTTATAAGAGGAGGAGAAGGTATAGAAGCAAAGATTTCTCTCATAGAGGAACAATTCACACTAGAGGATGGGTTGGGAATATCACAAAAGGAAGATATCACCTAGAGGAATATAAATATAAATTAGTAAACATGTGATACAGAGGAGCTAGATAAATATCACCATACATTAATCCATTCTTTTTATTGCTTTTTAGTTCTTATATTTTATTATTGTGTAGTTTAGTTTGTGTATAAATTCAAACTAAGGGAGATGTTTTTAACTGGTTTTCCTCATTTATTATTGTTTATAATGTTTTTATCTAATTATTTCCATTATGATTAATTATTATATTACACTAATAGTGGGATAATAAACATATAGAGATTGAGTGAGGTAATTAAAGTATAATTTCACCCATAAAACTAAGGTAGGGACATTGGACTAAGGTTAAGGGTAGAATAGGAAGCCAGAATCCTATACTATAGGTTATTCACAACCACCCCTATTAGAATATACAACCCCAATAGATCATATAACCTATAGTGAAATTGGAATTGAACACTTTATAGAGGGTGAGCACTCAATTCTTCTGATTGAGAATTGGTAGGAAATCACATGGGATCTTATATTTTCATATAAATACCTATAAATTAACTCTAGATAACTATTTATAAGAACTTGGTGGTGGTTTTTAAAGTTATTTCAAAATAAATAAAGTATATTTGGGTAACTTAGTTAGATTAACTTTCCTTATAGGCGATAACCACTTCAGTGGATTCCAACCCTTTGGTAATTGAGTCCTATGTTACCTTACACTTTAATTTCCTCTAATCTATCTCATTCAAATTTCTCCCACCATCTATTTTATATTTTTTCATAACATTAAACTGATTCAACTTAATATTTCCCTATATTCCATGCAGATATGACCTAGTAATCACTAGTTATGTGTTACACTTACCATATACACTAATAGGGGAATCTTTATTAGAACTAAATATTTTGTTCAAGTAATCACCCTATTGAAAAAATCATTGGAGATTTAGATTATTGGATTAAAACAAGTAATTTAGTGTAAGTATTTTTATTTAATATCTTAGTCAGTACTAAAGGATGCTTTGGAATATTTAGAATTTTTTGTTTGGGTCATTTCTATTAATGAGTGGTAAAAACTGTTCATTGGGAACAAGATATATAAATTGGTGAGTGCCCTTGAAAATCAATGGATAATTATAACTAAGTGTATATTTAAGAATAGGATTTATGATTCATGATTCACTATAAAAAATAAAGGTTTGTATCTCAAGTTTATAATAAGTAAAAAAGAATAGAGTAAGAAGAAATTTTTTCTTTGGTATCAAGATTAAAAGTTATTTTTTTTGGAATATGTTTCTCATATGGGATTAAAATTATATCATATATATGTGAAGAGTGAATTATTTAGTGTATTTATTTTAGAAAACATTATTTTAAAAAAATTGGTTTTTATCATAGAAAGTTACCTCATCATGTGTTCACATTAACAAATCCCTTTTATAAATTGAAACAGTCCCCTTGAGCCTGATATAGGAGACTATCTTTGTTTATTTTTCATAATTACTTTGAGAAAGTCAAGGATGGTCCTATATTATTAATTAATAGATTATCTAAGGATATTTTTATTATACAGATATATGTAGATGATATAATCTTTGGATATTTAAATGTATCCATTTATGATGAGTTTTTTAAATTGATGGCTAGTGAGTTTAAGATGTGACTTATAGGAGAACTAAAATTATTTTTAGGATTTTAGATATTATAAAGGGATGATGAGATATTCTTAAATAATTGTAATTATTTTAAGGAATTTATAAAAATATTTGGTTTGGTTTCATGTAAAATCATGAGGACATCTATAAATATATTATAAAAATTTGATGAATACTTGGAAGGGAATTATGTAGATTAAATAATTTTAAAGGAATGATTAGAATTATTCTCTATCTTACTACCAATAAACTTGATTTAATGTATAATGTGTGTATGTGTTCATGGTTATAAAATAACCCAATGAAGTAATATATAACTACAGTTAAGATAATTATCAAGTATGACAAAGGAACAATGAATTTTGGATTTTATATCCATTTAGTATATATTTTGAGTTAACGGGTTAGTAAAATTTATATTATTGAAGAAATAAGATTGATATAAAATTTATCATCCATATATGTCATAATCTAGGAAAATACCTTGTCTCATAAAGCATTAAGAGGACACATTTGGTTTCCTTAACCACATATGAAGTTGAATGAATTTTGGTTGTATGTTGTTTTTCATAAACACATTGGATAAGAAATATTCTTAAAGACTTTTTAATTTTATATCCTAAGAATATTATCAAGTGTGATAATTATTTTTTATTTATATTTTTAATAATTCTTTAAATTATTCAAGGTCTACACATATAGAAGTGTGAAAAAGTTTCATTTTAGATCATGTAAAAAGGGTGATGTTTGATTAGAATTAATACTTACTAAAAATAAGTTATAAGATATGTTAACTATGACCCTAGATTCAAAAAGTTCGACAGTATCAAGGTGAATATTGGAATGAGGAAAGCTTGATAAAAATACCCTTTGTGTTTTCAAAACTAAAAGGGATTGAGTTTTTAGAGTTTTTTATTTTGGAAATTGAAGTTTATTAGTATAAATTTGGTGCTAGTAATCAATGTTTTATATATTTCTTCCTCATAATGAAAATTGGTTTTGACATTGTGTGTGTTGGATTCTATATCAGTGAAATTTATTGAACACAATATGCAATAAATCAAAGAAGTGTGTCAAGTATTTTATGTATTATGATTCAACTATGTGACATGAGTTGATTTAAACACTATATAAACACTAGCATGCATGTTTATTCCAAAAAAATGACATCTCACAAATGCTAGATTGATATATGAGGCACTATATTCCCCCACCTCATTGTTATTCTATGTATGTGTTTATAAAGAATTGTTATGCCTTATATCTCTTATAATCAATAATATTAGAACACAAGGATCTCTATTTCAAGTTGGATCATCATAAAATAATTCCAAATATAGGTTTTTATAAGTGACATGATTTAATATTTTTTTTGAATTTTTATGTTTTCAAATTAACTTTTTTTAATTAGAGATCATATTTCCTATTGAGAGAAACAGTTTTAAACATTATCTTCAGATTGTAGAGGTTTTCTATTATTTGGAGAAAGAAGTCAATGATAATCATTCATTTTTGTTTCTATTTTTTTCTTTCATGACACTAAGAATGTAAAATAGAGTAATTATTCAAGATTCCATGGAAAATACAAAAAAGGAATCAACTTCCACTCTCAAAAGAAAAAATTCAAGGAGAAAGGTGGATCAGGATCTTATAAGAAGAATAAATCTATGTACTCTCTATTATCTACCCCATTTTATCAATATTTTATTTTAAGATATTTTATGATGAAATATTAGGAAATATAAAATCATTTATGAGAGAATGGTAAAGTAAAACCATTTTTATTTTGAGGCATATCTAGGGAATTTATAATTGGACTAAAAAATTTCATTGTATTGAGAATGAGTTGATTTTTGAATGAGAGGTTACAATCTTATATATAAATTATGAACTTCAGGATAAGGTATATTATGATGTGATAACATATAAAGTAAAAGGTTTTGAAATCAAATTAACTTCCATTGAGAATAATAATATGTTTCTATTGGATCATATAGTTAATTATGGAGTAAGTTCATAAAAATCACATGGTAAATAATTTTTTATATGATATTTTAGAATTATTGATTAGTTATAATAGTTTTGAGAGAGTTTTGATGCTTTATATTCATGCTCAACATCCATTTATAGTGAAATTTTAGTAGTTTTTAGTTGTACCAAAGGCTAGGATATTATGATGATATAAAGATGTAAGATATTTATTTGTTGAATTTTATACTATTGGATAATATTTTAAATTTTATTATAATAATTACTGGGATTATGGTGGAAATTATTTCTTAAAATGTAACTTATAATCGGGTTTTAGATATTTATATTGAAAAGATAAAAGAGGATATATCCAAGGATGGGACTTATATTTGTATTGGTCAGTTTCCTATGATTCATATTTCTTGGGACCCTTGGACACAATATTTTATTGATAATCTACCTAGAATTTTTAAGGAGTATAATCTAAAGGATCAACCAACTCCACATAAAAGAGATAAGTGGCCAAAATCCCCACTTTTTTAATCTCAATGAGGTCTAATAATTTCATCATCTACACCTCAGGAGGAATTTTTTATAAATAAGAAGGTGAATGAGGTTATATTACATGAAGGTTTCATTCCCAAATCTTATTTTGATAGAAAGATTGAAGAGGTAAAGAATTCTCATAAATAGAATCTTGATCAACTAAAAAATAAAGTTAAATTTTCATTTTAAGATCTTGATAATTTTATTTTCAAAATTGAAAGAATAATTTTTGTTACTATAAACTATATTATATTCAGTATGGAAGTTTAATTTAATCAGTTTTTATGAATAACAGTCGATATGATTGAGATTGATAATTTTATCAATTCTCAAACTTAAAGATGGTCAGTTAAGTGATATGACTAAACCTTTTAATAGAGAAAAATATGTGTGAATTTCCTTTTAAACTTCTTACAATAGCTATAGTACCATCACATGATTAGTTAAGAGTTTTTAGAACTCAAGTTGGATCATTATAGGGATATTTTATTTTATATTAGAACAACAAGAAGGATAAAATAATAATTCCAAGTCTTTATAGAAAGATACTAAGATAGAATCCAACCCTTCATAGTATAAATAGTTTGAGGAAGGATAGATGTTAAAAAAATTAGAATCAAGATTCTTCTTTGGAAAAGATGAGAGAGAATAGTAGTAAATAGGTTAGTAAAGTTAAAAAAGAGAACATTGGAAAAATATTCCTCAATATTAAAATATTTCAATTGGAAAGATAAATGGGTTGTGGATAAAGTTTTCTATAAGGATAAATAAGATAAGGAAGTTCACATTTAATATGATAATGATAAGCATGAAAATACACAACCTACTATTTTTTTACATTTTTTATTACCCCTTTATTATTACAAAAAATTAAATCAATTTTAAAACTTATGGTAAGTACTTTTACATGTTAAAATGAAGTCATAACATCTAGAAATAGTATTTTAGAACCAACTCTATATTTTTTAGAAATCATGGAATAGATTCTAGAATAAGTTCATGATAATTCAACTAATGCATCTCAGAAGCCAGCTTGTGATAAAGATCAGTCAATAATAAATGAGGAAGCTGAAAAGTATTAATTTTTTTAATAATTATTCATTTTCTATAATTCTATACTATATTTTTATCATTTTGATATATTTTTACTATTTAAATTTTCATGTTTACTATCTTTTTTAAGCATTTCATTTGATGTTTTTGTGAGTATGGTGGGGGTCATTCAGAGGGGGGTTTATTTGTTTTTCTAAGATATAATTTGTTTATATTTAACAATTTACTTTAATTTTGATCTATATTTACTACTTTGATTTATTTATTTTCTATGTCAAAATGGGGACAATAGTTATATCCATGATCTAATGTCTCATGGTTTTAATAAGTATAAAAACTTTAACCATTTCAAGTTAGTTTAGTTGGTTTATTATTTACCATTTATTTTAGTTAAATCATGTGTTGAGAAATAAAAAAGTGATTGTAAAATAAAAAATTAATATTCAGGTTAGAAATGAATGCCTTAAGTGTCACTTCCTATGATAACATTAGATATAATGTAGAATTCATGGAAGTATAGGGATATATTATCTTGAATTTCTATCTACATTATGATGCTCTATTTTATATATTGATAGATTTATTTTACTTTGATAATACTTCATGTTTTTTTCTGAGATAACATCATGAAAATTCTATATCGAGACATCTAATTAGGGCAGGTGTGAGTAAAAAAGAATTATGTGTTGTCAAGTTTTCCTTATTTTATATTTCAATTAATTAAACATCAAGGACTCAATAAAAGACTATGTTTCAAAATTAATGATGAAAATGAAAACATTGTATGAATAATCCAATAGAGACAATGATCACACACCAATGTCTTATTGTCATTGAGATCATGAACAATGTCAATGTTCCATTTCACTGATTAAAACCAATATAAGATAGATTTGAAGGATTTTTTAGTATTAGGATATAATACATGAAGTTTAATAAACTAATGTTTTAATTTGATTTGTAAAAAAAAACATTGTGTAGTCAGTGATTTATTTATTAAGGACATGGGAATAGAAATCATTCCAATATCAGAACATGAATATATTTTTTTGGAAAACAAGAGAATATACTATTTTAAATCATAATTAAAATTGATATTTTTTATACCATATTCATTTGAAATTATTATTTTATTTTATGGAAACCTCAGGCATATATTTCTTTCACTTTGGTACTTCATTTTTGTAAATATTTCATTATTTTCACTATTATTTATTTGAAACTTTGTTTTGTGATTTTTCATTAAAAAAATAGAATTTTGTAACTGGGTTATAACTCCTTAAAATACATAGTTTTATGGGCTCTGTTACCTTAATAAAAATAATTTTGGTTGTGGTTGTGTCTTCCTTAGAAAAAGAAATGCATAAAGGGTTGTGACTTATCTTCAAAGTAAAAGAACTACTAGTGTGAACCACACATATTGATGAGTATAGTAATTGTGAAGAGTGAAGTAAGAAATTATATCTAAACCACTATAAAAAATGTGTGTTCTTTTCATTACTATAGTAATTGATTTAAATTTTATAATTATTAATTCACCTTCTCATGTTGACCATTAATTGAATAACTATCTGAACCATCACACTTGAGAAAAAACTATTTCAACTAAGTCATATAATATTTTGTGTAGTACACATTGGTTATTTTGAAACTGCATAGAAAAAACCTAAACCTATGAAATTAAACTATAAAAAATAATTTTCTGTATTTTAATTAAACATCAATTTTACTAATTTAATAACCATGCAAACTTATTCTATGATTTACCAACAAAAAAATAACCTATAAAAAAACCAATATTCTAAAAAAACATAGGATAATTTCAATTTGAAAATCCACATAGTATGATTCCATTTCAACTACTAAACCTTTAATCATAACCCTACTTCATGATTCATGGGCCAAGATATTTTTTACAACATTAAATGATTTTATATCCAACCATTACTTTGGGAGTAGTGAATCTCTTTGCTCCGATGAAATAATAAGTAAAAATGAAAGATGGAATTGAACTATATTCTAATATTCACAATTCAATGAAACATAATGAGAGAACAAAAATAATAAGAACACTATACAAAGAGATTTAGGTGGTTGTAGAATTAGAATCGGTGAAAGATGATGTGAAAATTGTATACAACAGTGATGTGTTTTCCATTAATATGGGTTCAGACAAGCCTATGGTGAAAAAGAAAATGAGGAAAGAATTAGACAAAGAGAGATAAAGATCAGTATATGATAACTTGGAATCAGAGTCTTTATATGAAAACTCTAGAAACCTAAGACTTTTTTACATGTTATTACATGATTTTTAACATACATATCCAATAAATACAACCAAAGGATTGAGAGGCTTAGTGCCTTTGTAAGACTAGGTTAATAATATATAAAAATGAAACTCAAACAAAAAATATTTATTTTATTCTCCATAATGAGATTCTAAATCCATTTGAACTCATGAAACTACATAGGATAACCTAGGGAATACATAAACCAAGGGTTCAGTTAAAAATCCCAGTAAGGGAACAAACATGATAAAGAATCATAATATATCATTAAAAAGGCATAACATGATATCATAAAAAGGTAAGTATCATGAATAATCATAATGAATTATAAATTAAAGAACATGGAATCATAAGATCTTATAAACAAAGGAATATAGTATAAAAATATAACATAACATTAGCATAATTCAAGTCTAATCACCAAGACAACATCACATGATAAAAAAAGTCCCATCATGGATTAGGTTCACTCCCTAATCCCATACATATCTTCACATGAGACTAAAACATCACCCAATTCATTGGATCACTATCTAGGAACACCCATCATAACAAGTACATGAATATATGTTCCCCAAAATGAAATAAATCATAATTCATAAACATAATAATTAACCATAGATATAAATTGGTTTCATAATCTTGCATCATATCATAATCAAGTGAGATTTTGTAAGGAAGGCAATTGAGAAATGAACTTAATTCATGTATTATCCCATCAAAATAAGGGGAAATAATATAGGTATATATGTAAGAGACGTATATACAGAATTCAGAACCATTCCCTAACATTAAAAAGAGATATAATGTGATTTAGAGAGATAAATGTCATAACTCAAATAAAAAGGGTGGTTTGGAGAGATCCCTTACCTTATGTTCCAGAATTGTTCTTCACTGGAACTTAATGTCACAGATAATCAAATCAAATTCATTAATTACTTAATTTAGAATATTTTCTATCTAGGTTTTATTTACTATAATTTTATTATGTTCATATATATCTATTTCAATGAGATATAAAGTTTAATTTTGTTATTCTGAGGGTGTTCGTTTCATTATTTCAAAGTTGTATCACTTATGAATAATTATTGAAGTTTTTTTCCAATGGGTAATATAATTATATACGTGAAATAAAATGGTATTAATATGCTTATAGAAATTTAAATGGTTCCAAATATCCTTTTGTGTTTCAACACAGGGATGATTCATTTAGTAAAAACATTAATGTTATTCGGTTAGCTCATTTAGGCAGATTTACCGACCGATATGAACTAAATTCATTTTATTTAATTAAATGACCATAAAAGAGGTAGAATAGAAAATAATTTAAAAGATGTAGTTTGAGAATATTACCTCTTGAATGTCGCCTCCTTGAAGAACCCCTTAAGGAACTTGGAATTTTACTTTTAGTGAGAATAGAAACACTAGGACACGGGGTGAGTAGGGAGGAGTAGTTTTGGTAGAAATTTGGAAATCTTCAAGGCATAGACGGTGGGAGGATAAGGGGTGGTGAGGGGTGATATTTATAAGGGGGAAAGGGGTGTTTTTGAATATTATCTTCATTAGTTTATTATTTTGGATCAAGACTATAAATAGTAATTATTATTGTGTATATATATAGTAAAAGATGTATTTGATTTCAAACTAGTGGGTTCTTACATCAACCATGATTCAAAAATTTATGTATTTATCTTATAATGTTAAATACTATAATTTACCATATTTCACCATTCACAAAAAAATCGACTATTTTAGAAAATAAAAAAAATCACCCTAACCATTTTTCAACAAGTAGATTCCAAAAAATGAAATCAATTTTATCAAAATAATTATATAAATATGATAAAATTAAGTTTTAAATAAAATATTCATTTATTTGAAAAATAACAATTTTAATATCATGATGAATTTTTTGACTCTTTAAAAATTACTTATTGTAACACCCCAAGGTTTTCTAAAAATAAATTTAAATAAATGAAACTTTTTTTTAAGTAGATATTTATAACTAGCCTTTAAAAATAATTTTTCCACTTCTATGTTTTGAATTTCAAAAAACATTCATCTACAATTGTGTTCATTATGTTATTTAGAGTCTAATGGAACCAACTTGTATTTTTAGTGAATAGTAACATACCCTTATGAATAGTAATATGACCCTAATGAATAGTAAATTTTAATATTATTTTATTTTATTAAGGATTGAAGATGATGAAATTTTGGTTAATTTTTCAATCTGATATAAAAGTAGTTATAGTTTTAAGCTTACCATATCTAAAACATGTCAAAGGTAGTTTGACTTCAAACCTACCCATTCCTCTCTTTAATTTTCTTACAATAAGAGATAGAAATTCATCACTTACACCTTCTTCATTTTCTCCCTCAGTGATATCGAGCTTCTGTAGGATCCGTACGTAGTGGAAGCGTGGTAGTTGGGAGGGCCCAAATTTGATTCTTTCGTAATCGATGACTAATTTGGGATCAATACGACGATGAATACTAGTATCCACGAATTGAAATCAAAGATCAAGACAAAGAGAAGAATAGCACCGGATCTGAGAGATAGGATCTTGCACATCATGTTTATAATTAATTTAATAATTTCTAAAGTAACTAAATATTAGGGTTTTCGGTACCTTCTTCGTTGACGATCGTTGATCGTTCTGAATGGCCCTTCAGGGTTGACTTCATTGCGCCTGTAAGGATCCAAGGTAGAATCCATCTAGTGGTGATCCACACGTTCTCCAATGATCTATGATAAATTTCACTTGTTCTCCAGGTTCTAGTGTAGTGGAATGAATGTCTTGCATCGATCGTTCTTGATCGATCATTCTTCAGTCTTAAAGAACTTCTCTCATTCTTGAGAGGGATAGGTGAGAGGAGTCGAGAGAGAAAATGTTTGGCTCAATAATTCTCAATTCACCAGGGTTTGGCATAATAGACGTACCTACTTATTAATCGACATGGGGTTTTAGTTATAATATTTAATTGTGAAACATCAATTAAATACAATTATAACTATTAGAGAAAACTCATGCCACATAATAACAATAATAGCACCATTATTTGTGGTGCGCCAACTTGTGAAAAACAGAACCATAAATGAAATCTCATGACACATAATGATAACAGTATTATTATTATTTCTTGCGCCAACTGGATAAACATTATTTACGAACTTGTAAATAATTAATTTATCAACGAACACGGTCTTGGTCCGTTCGAACTCCCCTTCCATTTTTTGAACACCTGAATAAAATATTTTATTCTCTTAAATATTTTTATTTAAAAACTAGTAAATAAATATTTATTAAATGTTCAATAAAATAAATAAATATATTTTATTCACAATTCAGTGAATAAATATTTATTTAATTTATGCGATCATTTTAACTTGAATAAAATTATTCCTCAGTATTGAGAATAATATTTATTCCATTAATTAAATTAAAATAGAATTTAATCGAGACCACCAGAAACACTTGTGTGACCCTCTAGGATTCTTTCTCATTGGCATTAGGTGGGCTTACCTAAATTCCAAGATTACTATCTAGCAACGGGTCAAGGCACCCAAGATAAATAACTTAAAATCACAATGATGACATCCTCATATGAATGATCATTGTGTAATATAATCTCTTTGTCATAATATCTTATCAAGAAGGTTTCATGAAATTGTCATCAACCTATATGGTTGATACTTCATTCTTTGACTAATTGAAATAAACTCAGTGTTACACCATGGCCATGAAATATAGGGCAACGATTCTATTTCAAAGGGCTGAGATATCAACTTCCATAAATGGAAGGGACAAATCCTTTCTTGATTTATCCATTAATAACATGTCATTCATGATGCACCCAACGTACCCTACTTCCCTCCAACATATGACGTGATGTTTTTCATTAAAAAATCTAAGTGTGCAAGTCATGACACGTATTAATGATAATCTTAAAGTTTAAGGACTATTACACATGCTCACAGATAAAAATATCTGATAAAACCAAAACATGTGGAATTCCTACTAGAGGGTCTGTTCTCATAATCTCCCATCTTGAAGATTACCAAGTGCGAACTTCATGAGAAGAAGTCTTATCTACTTACGAGTACTCTCACCTGATGGTCTGTATACTATGTGTCCCATCATAGTATGTCATCCAACCACAGAATTATATTTAAGAATATTATCATAGCACTTCAAGGTTCTCATCATAGCGGGGAACTGCTATGACCTTATTAATGTGACAAATACTTTAGAAAATTATTACATTATAGTCATGCAGAAAAATGAACAATATGTAGTAAGATGTTTAATATTTAAAAACATTAAATATTCATGTAATCAATGTACAAACAGTTGGTTGTAGGACACCAAATCCAACAAATTCTCCCTAGCTTTAAAATTTATCTCCTTATTTGAGTGGTTTGATGTTCCTTCTGGCCTCACACGCATCTCATATGCAACCAAGTTGCTTGGAATCATCCAGAGACAATTCTTCCAAATTCCTTTCTTCAAGAGCCAATACTTTTGGATTATAAACAGATAAAAACCTTCTCAAAATTTTCTTCACAATCACCACATCTTTCAATTCTTCACCAAGACCTTGAATAGCTCCAACAACCTCTATAATTCGGTTGAAGAACCTTTCATAGGATACATCTTCATATCAACAAATTTATTGTGTAAGACTTGAATCATAGAATTATTTACTTTGTTATCCCCATCATATATATCATCCCCACATGGAAATGGCATTAGTGTAGATCATTACTTTCATGTAAATATGGTTAGACAAAGTTCCAGATAGATCATTTTGAGTTTTGACATCAGCATCGAGAAACTTTCTATCTGCTTCATCCATGGATGGCTTTGAATCATGCATAACAATAGAGAATAAAGGAACTCATTTCACATTCACTATATTCTCCATAGTGATAAATCTGATATGACAGATTTAGCGCTCAAAACTTGTGGCTCTAATACCATTTGTTGCAACTAATAGCCTAATACACCCAAATAGGGGGCACATTAGGGTCATTGATTTTTCTTTCCACAAGACTATTTTGTCAATATTTACACACGCGCATTCCAAATAATGGAAGTAAATTTAGGGACATTGGTGTTTTACTGGGTTAGGACTGGTCTAAGAAGCATATGATGATAATGTGTTGACGTACCAGGAAGTAATTCTACTCACTATATTTCTTACAAATGCTTAGAAAGCATACATTTTCAATCCAGGGAGCACTTCCTCTTCTTATATTTTTACTCATTGAATCAAGACAAGGGTTAAAAAAAGAATAAAAACTCATAGGTCACTTACACTGATTTTTAACAAAATGGAATGTGAATACCAAAACCAGCGAGGGTGTTCTTGTTTTCCTTCACCTTCAATTCCATATCTTCACAAAATATCTCCATAGCAGTCTCTCTTTTTCTCTTAGTAATCACCCCAGACACAGTAGCATTTCTCTTATTTTTAAAGGTTTTTTTCATCTTATTCCTCATGAAAAATAATTACCTGCAATATTTTCCATATTTTCAATATGGAAACTCAGTGAAATTGGTACCTGAAAAAATCCTCTCATTTAATTCTTCAAAACCCTCGCGATTTCCCCCAAACAATGTGGGCGTCTATTCTTCTGCAAAATCCTTAACCACTCAATCGAATTATCAATCATAAATTAAAATTGATAATAAACATCATAATCCATGTGTCTTGCTGAAATTCTATTGTATACATGCAGATGTTGTGTTGCCTTGCTTCAGAGTCGCGGTGTGATCTCAATCAAGAGAAAAATCCACACAGACTCTGCATTTAAACAGCTTCATGAACCTTCTTTAATATCGATATGATACATCATGGCATGATCATCAGATTTGTGATATAAAACTGTCCAAATTTCACCCAATGAATAACTCCTACATATTAGTGCCTTCAAACTAAGTCTTCGCAACAAATGACAAAGGGAATAACCCTTACAAACTCTAGCGCATAGTCTGATGACTCTTACGAATATGTCAAATGGCCCTTACTAATTATCTTGATGACTCTTATGAATAGGTCAAATGACCCTTGTGAATTTCTCTAATGACTCTTAGTATGTTGTATATTATAGTACTTTTATTTTTTGTGATGTGCATGAAAAAGCTAATAGTCTAGCAAAGTGAGAGAAAATTGGAACAGTTTCTGTAAATAGAACTTATAAAGATGCTTTAACCATTATTGAAGAGATATTTGAAGGATCTTGAGTAATGTGCATATCATTATCAACAAGATCCATATCAAATTCACAAATAAGTGCAGTTATATTTGATCTTCATTGTTCATTTTCTTATCCATTCATAATATTGATTTTATTTTTATTTGTGTGGGATGTGAAGGAAGTGATTGGGAGATCCATCAATCTAATCGGAGTTCAAATTCTCCCCTTTCTCCTCCATTTTGATCTTGAAGACAAATGGAAAAAACTGTGTGGAGTGAGATATCACCCACTACACACCAAGAACTAATCACTCATACTAACTAGTGAACCTTGTAAAAAAATATTGTATTCTTTGCTCCTTTTCGTTTTTTATTTTAGAAATATTTTCCCAGACAAGTCACTATCAAAGATCATGTCATATTCACTGCCGACAAAGTCATTATGAAAATTTGAAAATAATTATTAAATGTGTTTGATCATTGGTCACCCCCCCCCCCAAATAATTTTTCATTTTGATATTTGAAAGATAAATTTTCAAAGGAAGCCGAAAAATCAATAGAAATACCTTTATATAATGAGAGGCATAATCCAGATTTCTTTCTTTTAGGATATCAAGTTTTGATTGAAGAACATCAGTGAACTTGTTGATTTTTGAATATCTGTAAAATGAATACCATTAAACAAAAATACCTATAGTGACTATATGTATAAAGATATGAAAAGTAGCTTTTGAATATTAGACTGCTATAAACTAATATGGGATTTCTAGTGCTGCGGAATTGAAATATGAAACTATCAATAAAAAAATTATTGGACCCCATTTTAGTATATTAGGTATTTCTAAATACCACATCAGAATATCCCACCATGTAATTATTTTTAATCATCTATAAAAGAATATCTCTGTCTCACATTGAATTAAGGGGAATTATCCATCTATATGGTATCAAAAGGTACTTTCTAACCCGAACCCTCCCTCTCTCTTTTTTCTCTTCTGTTTAGTGTTGCGAGAAAATACCCTATGGATTTTTGGTTCTGTCCAGCCCCGCCTCTGCCCTCACCCTCTTGGTTCTGTCTGGAAAGATCATGTCATCGCCTTCTTCCTCGACATTACCTGGCCTCCTAGCGGTTGCACTCCGCCACCGCTCCTGGTGACACCACCCAACACCGGCTTCTGCTCTTGGCACCACTGGCCCTCCCTCCCAGCGGCTACGCTCCGCCCCAACGACGTCCCTCCTGACAGTGTACCACCCTCCCTCCCAGTGGTTGCGCTCTGCCCTGGTGCGCCTCCCCGACGCTGCACCCCCTTCTTCCCCGGCGTCCCCTCCTTCCCCGGCGTCCCCACCCCGCTGCGCGTGCCAGTTCTGGCCCTCCCAATCCAGTCACGCATTTTGTCATGCCTTCAAATCCTGATGGGATCCAGCCGCTACTCCTATATCACTTCTTCATGTGTCTCATGGCGTGCCTCCTGCTGTCAGTTGTTCTCCCATCAGTCCTACACCACCCGGCGCACATCCCGATGTCTGATCTTCTCACAATGCCCCCCATCCCTCCCGGCATTTCCCTCCTTCCCACACCTCCAGTCGGCCTCCTCTGCATGCGCCGGCCAGGTCCCATGTGTCCCTCCTGGATCCCCTTCTGGAGCTCCTTCCGACTCCTGCCCG
The DNA here is from genome assembly GCA_963277665.1 of Viscum album. Lineage (NCBI taxonomy): Eukaryota > Viridiplantae > Streptophyta > Magnoliopsida > Santalales > Viscaceae > Viscum > Viscum album. Next base: position 1,708,807,529 of record OY728129.1, read on the forward strand.
ACACAGTACACCGCCTCCATCGTGCCTCCTCCCTCGCGAAGATCGGCCCACCCTCCCGGCACCTCTCGATCCAGATGTGGCTCTCTCCAAACACTGCATGGCCTGCCTATCCCGATAGCTCCATCTCGACGCTCCCATGGCACGTCCCGACTTGCTTCAGAAGCAGCCACCAGGCACCGCCCCCTAGGCGGAAAACACCCGGCCCACCGACACTTCAATGGCTAACTTGTCCACCCGTGGCCCTCCGGAACCACCTTCTAACTGAATCTTTCCTACAAGGACGCACAATCACTTCCATTTTCAGCCTTACCGTGCATCTGTACAACCACCTAGGGAGTTCTCCCATCCTCCTTCATAAGCTCTACCGCTAGACGATCCCCCTTCATCCATTGACTGTTACAGAATGATGCTCTCACCAGAGGAGTTTGCTCTGATACACTATTATAGAGAAACTGTGTCACCAACCTCTTCTCCAGCCCCCATTACTCTAACTATCAGATCTACCGCCTGTGTTTCTCATCAACAAATAGCTTGGATGTTTGAGTCTGGTGCGTCAGAACATCTCAGAACATCTCACGAGGGATTCTGGTATATTCACTACCTATCATCCGTACACAGGTGCCTCTACAATTACTGTTGCTAATGGATCAAAAATCCATATTACTAGATTTGTAACATGTCCCTTGACCCTATCTATTCACCTGACGTCAGTCGTTCATGTTCATCAAAGTCCGTTTAATCATATCTCTATCAGAAAACTCACCACATACTTAAATTGTGTTGCTACTTTTACCTCATATAGTGTTATTTTTCAGGAGAGGAAGCCGAATCGGGAACTTGGTTGAGATTATCTTTGTAATGGGGTTTACATGTTTGATACCCCACCATCTCTTGCTTTCTCATCCACCTCAGCCCGTGCTCTTGACCTACATTCTCTCCTTGGTCATCCACCAACCTCCACCCTACAAAAACTTTGTCCCCAATTCAGTTCTCACATATCCTTCCATTGTGAATCCTGCAAGTTTTCCAAACATCATCAGGCGACATATGTTCCTTGACTGGAACCACATTTAGAAAATGATGTTTACACGTTTTCATGATCGTACTGAAGTTTTTTCTACCTTTCAGACCTTTTATAATGAAATTCATACTCAATTATCCACCTCCATTAAATTTCTCTTCTCCAAAAATGGACGATAATATTTATCCACTTCCTTTCGGCAATTTCTCAAGGATAAAGGCATCATTCATCATACCTCCTACCCTGAAACACCGTAGAAGAATAGAGTGGTCGAGCAGAAACATTGTCATATTCTGGAGACTATTCGTGCCCTCCTCTTCCACATAAAGTGGCCTCTCCTTTTTGTTCTGATGTCATCCTGACTTCTACCTACCTTCTAAATTGTCTCCCTTCTTCTATCCTTCAGGGGGAGACTCCCTTTCAAACTCTCTTCTCCTCTCTCCCTCCTCACTCACTTCCTCTCTAGGTGTTTGGGTGTCTGTGTTATGTTCGGGACACTTGCCCCAACCTCTCTAAACTTTCTCCCAAATACCTCTGGTGTATTTTTCTCATATATTCCCACACTTAGTGTGGATATCGGTGCTTCTCTCCAGACTCACGACGCTATATTCTGAGGACATTATCTCTCTCTACCAACGAAAATATGCCCTTGATATCTTACAGGATGTAGGGTTGAGCCAGGAGACTGCAGTGGATACTCCTCTTGAGCATGGGGAATGCTCTCTCTATGCCGACTCAGCACCTTCCCTCACCCAAAGAGCTATCATCGTCTAGTGGGAAAACCCAACTATCTCATCATGACACGACCCGACATTGCATGCGCTAATGGAAAAGTGAGTCAGCTCATGGAACATCCAATCAGATCTCGGTGTGATCATGTCCTCTGAATTTCTAAATACATAAATAAAGACCATGCACATGGCTTTCAGTACTCACATCATGCTCATTTAGATATTGAGGCCTTCTGTGATGCGGACTATGCAGGTTGTCTTGCTACCTACAAGTCTACTTCTGGATTTGTCGTTTTCTTGTCTGGTAACCTCATCTCATGGCGCAGCAAAAAGTATATTGTCATATCTAGATCTAGTGCAGAGGAAGAATACCACACCATGGTAATGGTCACCACTGGGATCATATGGCTTCATCGTCTCCTACATGAGTTTGGTTTCCCAGCACAGACATCTGTTCATATCTGGTATGACAATTAGGAAGCCATAAAGATTGCATCGAATCCTATATTCCATGAATGTACGAAGCATATTGAGGTGGACTGCCACTTTCTTCACCACCATCTGAAGAAGAACCATTTCTGTTTTATCGATATTCCAACAACGGATCAGCTTGCCGACATCTTCACAAAAGGCCTCCTAGGAGATCATCTGGACTATCTCACTACCAAGTTGGGTATTCACAGCCTCCACGACCCAACTTGAGGGGAAGTATGTATGTCCTTGTTCGATGTTGTCTTTTTTCTTTTTGTGGGACTCTCAGTCCAATCTGGGCATGTCTAGCTTGAGGGGGAGTGGTGGACCCCATTTTAGTATAATGGGTATTTCTTAGTCCCACATCGGAATATCCCGCCTTGTAATTATTTTTACTCATATATAAAAGAATATCTCTGCCTCACATTTAGATAAGTGGAATTCTCCATCTACACAAATCATCAATAACATTAGGTGTACTTAAATGATTGTGTGGATAATAGCAGTAAAAATGTTCAGAGGATAAATCTGGTAAGTGCAGGATAAGTACCTAATGTTATTGATAAACTCAGAGAACCTTCGAACTTGGCTACACTCATACAAGCCCCTAGAAGCAGCACCACCACCACCACTACTTCCAGTAGTAACCTACTTCCTTAAGGAAAGAAACATTTCACCAACTTGAGACTCCAGCGCAGCCTCAGCCTCCGTGTCCAGTCCTAGGAGAAAACCCTTCACCACCTCCAAGTTCGATACGGTCTGCAAGATCCATCAACAGAATAAGGCGGATATGACATTCAGAGCCTAGAGAAACCTTAAGATTAAGGAAGAGAAAGATGAGTGCTATAGTGAATCAGAATATGAGAAGGAAAGGGATGAAGAATATAAGAGAATCATTGATCTTATCTTAAAAAAATTCTGAAATGGAAAAGGTATTACAAATGGAAACTCCCACTAAATTGTTTTAAAGGTGGTGGAATTGGGAAATTTTCTATTCACTATCCAAAGAAGAAAAGTGGTGAGTATGATGAAGCTGAAAAAGTATAATGATTTAGGAAGAAGAGAGAGTAAAAACTATAAGAAATATAAGGAACTATTTGAGTGAAAAGGATGGTTCTCCAGAAGAAAAAGGAAAAGTATGTTGAGTAAATAAGGGGAAGACTATTCCACTTCAATTAGTAATTCTGAAGAAGAGGTTCTTGAAAAGTTTAGGAACTTTATGACTCATTTTGAAAAACATGAAGAAACCTCAAGTAGTTGTGAATATAGTAAAGAAGTTGAAGAAACGTACATGGAGTACGTGTTGAAATTTGATCATGAAGCATGTCTCCAGTGGAACAAAGAATATAATATAGAAATTAGATTACAGAAGAAGGAAATAGGAAAGAAAAAGGAAGGTGAAGTTTTTCACAAGAATAAATCTGACTGCATTGAAGAAATTAGAAGTATCAAGTTGAAGGTTACATAACAGGGAAAAATTGTGAAAAATATCAAGGAAAAACATGTAAAGTAAGGAGAGATAAGTTGGACACAATCAAGGTTTCTTAAAGTTGAAAATACTCTAAAAACGATGAGTATAGATTTCAACATATATGTGGAATTTAAGATAGAACAATCACAAGTTACTGAGAATGTTAGACAAAAAATCCAGGTTAAATATACACCTACTAAACATAAAGGTAAATCTACTTTTACAAACAACGTAGGTTCTAAAACTAAAATTGGGTGAGTTTGGTCTGAAAAAAACCATGATAAAACTATTCTACATAAAAGTAAAATGAAGATAACTTATAGAGAAATACATCCCCATGGTGAAGGCAAAAGGAAGCAGAAAATAAAGTTGGACATTCACAACATCTTTGTGAACAAAACTCATATCTTTATGGGGGATAAAAATTCATAGAATGTTATTGGTGTTATGGAATATTTGGGCACAAAGCCTATTCATGCTAGTAAAACATTTATTTTCCATGGAGTCAAAGAAGGAATGAATTGAGGGGGAGAAACTCTGAAAATATAAGAATAAATCCTGAGAATAAAGCTTTAACTAAAAGTTCATCAAGTCTGTCTACATAGAATAGATTTTACTATTTGGAAGAAATTTGTGTAAGATGTGACTAATAGGATCACTGTACTAATGAATATATGACTACACTTCCAATATAGTTTCCTCATGTTGAAAATGGAAAGTAGGTTTAGAAAAGTAAGAAGGTAGAAAAGTCACTTATTGTTGAAGTTTCTCTAAAAGCCAATAGGAAAAGTAAGTCATGTATACTTGATAATGATTATTCTTCTCTGTTGGACTCCTCATGTTTTAATTCTATTTTAATGATCAAAAATCATGTTAACCTTGTTTAATCTATATCAAATCATGTGTAGAGATAGTTGGTTTCCCTATGCTTTAATGTTTACAACTCATGGTATAAACTTTCACAAGATCCTAATTCAGAATCTTATAAATCATGTTTGGATATTGTAAACTATATTTGATCTTCTTCTATGATGTTTTATTATATTAATTCTTAAGTCTAATTTATTCTGTGAATATTATTTCCTAAGACCGTTTTACAGATATTTGGCTAAGTCTGAGAAACCGTAATTCTGCCACCGGTTCTGAATTTTGGCGAAGTCCCTGACACCGTGACCTTGACACCATAATCCAGACACAGTGACCCTAACACCGTAATCCTAACACCATGACTCAGACATTGTAACAAGTTTCAAATTTCATAAAGTATGTGACATCGATTCCTTACTACCATCACCAAGACACCTTTCAAAGTTTTGACAAAGGACTAGACACCGTTACCTGAGACATTGTGATCCTGACACTGCATTTGTGCTATCGGTTCCTAATCTCAATACAACTGTTGCATCGTGACTGTCTCACCGCTCAAAGGAAAAGGAGAAGACACTATTTTATAGTGACACTGTTTCCAAATGATACCGTTTCAAGACAAACTGTGACATCGTTCTTTAATCTGTCTTGTCATTTTCAATTTAATTTCTAACGGTCATATTCGAGTTATTTAATGGCACTGACATTATTAATTTTTCTTTATAGAGATGTCACCTGATAGTACGAGGTACAAGATATAGAATACATGCATCATGTTGGCTCCAATAGATGCACCCTGAAATAAAGACAAGAACATGAGAGTCAGAGCACAAGATGAGCGAGCGTTTGAAAATCTAACTCATGCATGCAACAATTCAATACTGAAGAACACACGAATCACTCTTGATCCAAAAAAGGCTGAACTACTGTTGATCATAGCCTCAAACATCTTCTTAGTAACAAGTCAAAGAAGAACACGAGCTATATAGCTTACTTCATCAAACTGGAAACCAGAGCACCAGACTCGTGATACTTTGTTTTTTAAAAAAGGACTCAATATTTGCATTTTCTTCATCCTACAAGTCCAGAGCTTCATAGAGCAACAATCAGAGAATTTCTAATCCTTTCTCATCATATTTTCTCTTTTGTGTACTGTTTTTATCTTTCGATCAGTGTGTGTGTCTATATTAAAACCTGCATTGTCTCCTATATTAAACTTAAGGATACAAGATATACTTCCTCTCATATCTTCTTACATCTGTTTACTCCCACGGATAAGTGTGGAAGAGGTCATTGTGTGACCTGGTAGTTTATGCCCACAAAAAACAGTGGAAGAGGTCGCACTACAAGAAAACCGCCTATTAGCGGCGGTTATTTTTTCATATAGCGGCGGTTTAAACCGCCACTATATGGTTGGGCGGCAGTTTACAGAAAGCACTGCTAAATTGGGCATCAACAATCTATTAGCGGTGGTTATTTCCATTTAGCGACAGTTTAAGGGAAGTGTTGTAGATTCTGCATTGCACTGAGGTTTTACTGATTTTAGCGGCGGTTTTTAGAGGCCCCAGATTTTATTTTATTCGCGGCGGTTATAACCGCCACGAATAAAATAAAATCTGGGGCCTGTAGAAACCACCTCTTAAATCAGTAAAATCATTGTGGAATGTACTCGGGTGATGAGACTATGTAGCAGCGGTTAAAACCACATCTAAATGTAAGCCAATTGCGGCAGTTATAACCGCCGCTAAGTAAAAAATACTTACATTTAGCGGCGGTTTTAACCGTCGCTAATGTCTTACCAGTATACTTTAGCGGCAGTTAAAACCACCGCGAAAAGCTGACCAGAAAAAAAATAGCTATTTTTCTTCCACTGCACCACTGCCCTGAAAAACAAATCAAAACAGAAATACCAATAGTCTAACAGATTAATTCACACAAAATTTAAACAATAATGGAGACAACTAGTAAAACAATTATGGTCGTGATGCTTGGAAGATATAGTGGAACATCATAAATGGATATGCGTAGTGAGGAGCAGTAAAAAACATGACCTGAATTGATAGAGAATGGGTACAACACCACACAACACATTCTAAGGTTGTTTTAAAATTAGTTTATATTAGTGATTCATGGACATGGAATACTCATTTAAGGTTATAGAATTAGGACCATGTAGTGATCATGCAACTCAACCATGCTTGAGGTGGACTTCCTCCCAACCCCTAAGCCCTGTTGATCTATGATTGATTCAAGAATCAAGGATATTTATATAGTTATAATTGATTATAGGGGTGAACCCAATGAGGGGAAGAAGTGACCTAAAAAATATCACGATGACAATTACAACTTTTGAGAACTGGGAAGTGAAATGGGAGTAATCGACAGAAATAGAATTATTATTGACCGCGTTTGAAACATAGGATACCTGAGCTGGTTGAGGATAGGATGAAAAATATCATGATCTACAATTCATGGAGATCAAAGAATGAGATCCGCTTTTTATCAGTAAATGTACTTCATTGAATGAGCCTGCGATGGTATGTAATACACTATGTCCATGAATCATTTCATTAGAGATCCTTTTCAAATTGGTAGGGTGAGGATTATCCAAATAGTAGAATGTGTGAACCACACAAGTGTATGTGGGGATGTACCATATAGAATATTAGTTTCCATGGGAGATATTTCCTCATGTGCTGAAATGTTCTATTTAAACATGTGGGTTGACAAGATTTAAGCGTGGCCTAGAGGGAAACATCCCTATGATGAGTTGCTGGTAGGGATGGGACTGAGATGAAATATACATGCATCAATATGTGTCTTCTAATAATGGGCATCAAGACAAACATGGTTTTGATGCGTGACATGGTAAGAGACTATTGTTGGTGGAGTGATTTCATCTCTGGCAAGGATATCATATCATCTCATATTCGGAGAAATATAAGTTTTATACGGGTAATGTGTGGTTCATTTCATACTTATCATATGAGGAATCTCAATTTTATATATGGTAATTATTTTTATAATCATCCCACACTTATCAAATGAGGCATCCTTATTTCATTTAATAGGGTATGGTTGTTAATTAACATTGTATGTTGAGGACATTGGTCTTTGATGTTTAAAATCATACAACATGGACTATGACTACAACTAGTTTAAATTCCTAGAGCTCCAAATATAGGAATAGGTTTGAGTTAAAGGTCTCCAAGCTTTGACCAAATTATATAGGAAAGGGAGAAACCAATAATGAGTCGGTGATAGGGTTGTGCCCTGGATTAAATATTTATATGTAACTACTTATAACGTGATTATTGGAATCAATCCACGTGTTTTTATGATTCACGATGTCATAGGATACCCAGAAGGGTTTACCTTCTTGGATGATGATATTGAATAATTACATATTATAATATTAGGCATCGAGAATTTATACAAGGTGAAATTATCTCTCTTTAAGAGACATATCAATCTTTTATGGGGTTAAATTATCTATCATTAATAGGTATATATATTTTACATGGGGTAATGATATAGTTTAGATTCATCTTATTAGGATTTTAGAAGGTTGTTTGCGTCTATATACCCATTATTTACTTCCTCATGTCAAGAAATGAGAGCATCTTGGCCCACTGACGTGTCAACATAAATGAAAGGAGATTATTACTAAAAAAGAGGCTCATGTGAGTGTTTTGGGGAAATGACACCTTATGTAATGGATTATTATATGGTGAATCATCATCTAGGCTCAATGATAGAAGATATATGCATCAAGACGTATCCCATGGAAATGCGAATCAATCCACCCATAGTTCTAGAATGTTGTGGAAATAGATGTTTGATGAAACTCCAGGGATGAATAAACCCATGTGATGGATGTATGATCATATTTTATTGTCATAATGATTGGACTAGGGATCTCTTGATATAAACTGTTATAGTATAGATTGGTGAGGTGGGGGAATCAAGAATGTTTTTGTGGTGAATAAAACCTGGGGTTATAGGATAAAATGGGCCCTTCAACCCATGATGAAATCCTGAATATGATTGCACACAGTGTAAGATCATACAACCAAGACCATGATGAAAAATTTAACGTCATGATTCATGGACTAGGATGATGATTCTCTACATGGTGTCTATGTGTCATGGTATGGGTAAAAACCAATGTATAAGGGGTTAATGTAGTCACAGGTACCACATGAACATTTTGATATGAACTGAACATTATTTAAGGTTATAATCTGTGGACCGTAAATGGAGCAATGGGGCCAAAGGCTTAATAATTTTACATCTAGACCCAAAAAAAGGATGTCTAAGAATCATTATGTATCCCATGAGAGTGTGAATCAAGACACATGTTGTTCTAGAATATGGTATAGTAAAAGAACAACATTGGAACTAGGGGTAATCCTATATATAGAGGGAATTTTAGAATATGATGATTATCATGAGGCATCACATTTCGAAGGAATGAGATAAGGATAAAGTTTAATGTCATGTCTTGAAGAAAATGATTTTTTTTTCATCTCACATAATGTGATGCTTCCATGTTTTATATGAGGAAATTTTTTTGAACATATCATAATTATCGTAAGAGGAATCCAAATTTTATATAGTGTAAGACTTTTAGATCATCCAATACACATCATATAATGAATCCTGGTTTTATACAGTTTAATACCATCTCCCATTAAGAGGAACCTAGGTTTTATATGGGGCATGACCACATTTTATCATCATGAACAAAATATGATAACTATTAACAACACATGAATATTCATTATCTACACATTCTGCCTCACCAAAGTGTCTACAACACTATCCCCTTGATCACTATGAAATGATCCAATTTGTTCAACACATCAACAATGGGTTTAACTCATAGTCATCCAAAATCTCGACTACCAATTCAAACACAGGACTAAATGGAATGATGTATACCACACTCGAGAAATAAAGACATAAAAGGAAACATCAGAAATCAATAAAATGCATAAAAGGAAACATGAGAAATCAAGAAAATGTTAGGACATGAAAATGTTTGGTGTCAACTATGTGCCACACATGTTACATATACAAACCAATTATTCTCATATTTGTTCAACACATCAACAATACAACTACTCACGGTTCGATGATGCATTGTCACCCTCTCCACCTCCATTTCCACTTCCTTCTGCCACCTGTAAGAACATTATATTGAAAATTAAATATTGTTGCATATTTATAATTAATCTTAAAACCGATAAAAGTTTGCAAACTAAATGATTTTGATTTTTTGTGATTTAACTGCTCACCACCACTCAATGCACTACCACTGGGGGAATATGTGCTCATATGCTGATATATATCAGTCAACGCTTTCTATATAGTGGATATCTGAGCCCCCTGGTCTTGAACTGTGGCTCGTAGAGAAGCAATCTCCCTCTGAGCATCTTCGAGTATGGACTGACTATAACCAAGAGTAGATGCAGCTGGAATCCTTGGTGGCATGACAAAGACCTCAGATGGTACGGGTCCCAAACTCATCCCGCACACTCTACCAGGATGCACCTTCCCAAGGACTTTAGCAACCGGGTTATCCTAGGAGATTGAGTAGGACTGCCTAGGATTGGCATCCCATAATTCTTTAATTTTTACCTATAAATAAAATATCAATATATATTAACACATTAAAAACTGATAATAAGTTATTATAATAAAAAAAATGACTTCATACCCCAACTTCTTTGGCAGGCTCATTAACAAAACTTCCATTTTATTTTTTGTGAACATCCAACCACAGTTCAGTTCGAGATGCTTCATTCCCTAAACTCTATGACTGCATTAAGAAAAGATAAATCAACAATTCAATATATTAAACAGATAATATTGTCTTATAAATATTTAAACTAATTAAAAGATTACCAATGTCGTTCGGCTTCTAGAAAAGCTTTTTGAGCCTGCGGTGTGAGGGATGACTTGCTTAGCCTGGTTTGATGCATTCTTTCTTGAGAGATCCTAAAATAAATAAAATTAAATTTAACAGTAATGTATTCAATGTCATATCCTCTTCATATACATGTATAAATGTAAAATGAGGATAATATAATAATATATATTTCAATACCATCCGCTTCTCATCACGATGTCTATCAACAAAAACTTTCCATTGTTCTTTCGGTACCCCACTGGGTAGCTTCTCATACATTTGTTGCACGGTCAAAGAAGTATCATTGACATCAAACTACAATCTCCATTTTAAATCTTTCCATTTCTTACCAAGATTTTTCAACGTCCACTTCCATGCTATCACATCAGCAACTGTAAAGTGGAAGAACATTTGTATACAGAAATTCATTTTGAGCATATTAGTAACATGACACTCAATTAAACCAAAATGTAATAAAGTTACCTTTATTTGGGAATAAAAAACTTTATTTTTCTAGCTTGGAAGCATATGTCTCCAATCATCATAAGAAATAGGAAGAGAAATGGGTTTTGCTACCAGCTGGCCTCGAATTTGGCTAAGTAACCCTGCAGCGTCATCCGTAGGCACCCCATAAGAATCAAATGGCATGACTATCTTCTCGCCATTCATATTCCAAACATCTGAAATTTTTATGTTTTTCTCCATGGTTACATTTTTTCATCTTCAATGAGCAAACAATTAGTATAAAAAAAATGCAATAAATTTATTTAATTAAAATTTGTACATATGACAGTGACCCTCCAGTATTTCTATAATGAACTGGAAGGGGCGTGTCGCCACCCCACTACTGAGGCTCCTAAAGGGGGAGTCGACGAATCAGCCTCTAATGGGACACCCACAAATAGTGTGAGAGATAGTGCAGGGGGAGAGGTGTAGGGGTGTAGGCAGCTGGTGCCTCAGATGTTGTGGGGAGGGATCCATATGGATCGTCATCTGTCGCAGAACTAGATGAAATAGTGTATCGCTTCCTCCTTGGCATTCTTGTCATTTAATCAAATAAAATTAAGTTCAGAATATATATTTCAAAAAATTATGCATAAAAAAATTAAAAATGATAATAGATGCCCAGTACTAATAGACAAAATATATATAACAATGATAATGAATGACTGCAGAAATGAAACAAGTGGTTGCTGAATGAATAAATAATTGTACATATAATCATTTTCCCCTTAAATCATGTCGGTTTCCCGCTTCATTGTTTCATCCACTTCATTCATCCTTTCTAGACTAATATTTTCAATATCATGATGGACAAATAATTCTACTTCCTATTGTTGATGAAATTCAATTTCAGAGGTCAAATCTTTATCTTCATCACCCATATCATACAAATCTCTTTGTATTACGTGAGAAACTACACTCCACCCTTCATCCACAGCATCATTCAAATAATATACCATTTTTTCTTGTGATGCTAAGATATATGGATCATGCAGTTCACAATCACCAATATCCATCAAGTGAGAGAAGTTCACAGAAGTAAATTGCAGGAATCTCTTTTAACACCTCTGATAATATCGACCCATTTGCATTTGAATAAAACAACAAAAAAATGTTTGTGGTAGTTTAATTTAATAATATCAGGAAGATTTCCATAGTATCCCACTTCAGAAAATGTAAATATACCACTATTCTGTGTTTTCAAACCCACTTCTTGATCGACTATACAAAATCTAAATCCATTCACATTATAAGCATCGAACTTTCTAACTTGTTTTATAGGACCTCTAGAAAGAAAATACAAATCTTCTGAAAAGTCTACTTGAGTATCAGTATTCATGATCTGAAAAAAGAAATATAATTTAAAATATTTACAAAATGTATGTGTCAAACTAATATTCATATTTATTGCAATATTTATGAACTTACACGTCATGAAAACCATTCTACAAGCTCTTTATTCACAGCTTTCATTATATCTTTATCATTTCGTGTTCAGCCTCGCATTCATCTCTTTGTTTGTATCCTAAAATCTTCAATAAATGGATCTGAAATTTCACTATTCAGAAGCACATATCTATGTGCCTGTAATAATTCCAATTCTGTCAATGTCACATTTGAGGTCCTCCCAACTGATCGGCCAATAGCAGGAAATATTTTTGATTTCTGATGCATTTGAGATTGAGTTGATGTGTCATCAACATGTCCAACCCGATTAAATATTGTCTCAATATCATCCAAATATCTGGAACAAAAGGTAAGACACACCTCAGCCAAATAGCCTTCAGCAATAGAGCCTTCTGGTTGAGCTTTATTTCTCACGTATGCTTTCAAATGCCTAAGATATCTGTGAAATAAAATAATAATATTATGCATTTATTTAAATGCCAAAAATTGTTTACTTAACTGAAAAACATATAAATAAAATACCTCTCAATTGGATACATCCATCGATAATGAAAGGGGCCTCTTTATTTAGCTTCCTCAACCAAATGCACGGTAAAATACATCATAAAAGTAAAAAACGATGGAGGAAAGATCATCTCCATTGCACAAAGGGTCAATACAAACCTCTCCTGAAGGTTTTCAAGCTGAAATGGATGTAGAGATTTCTCAAATAATTGCCTAAAAAATGTGCAGAATTGGAGTATAACAACAGTAACTTTTTCAGGTAATAATGTATGTAATGTCAATGGTAGTAACTGTTGTAACAAAATATGTGAATCGTGACTTTTCAATCCATGTAACTTACGATTCTTCAAGTCAACACACCTCGATATGTTACTCAAATACCCATCAGATACCTTCACATTCTTTAAAATTCGAAGGAATGTATCTTTATCTCTATTTTTCATTGAAAAAATGGTCGGAGCATACTTTTCATTATCATCTGGCTAGAGATCACGTTTTATGTTCATTACTTGTAAGTCTTTGCGAGCATTGAGATGATCCTTCGACTTTCCATGCTCATTAATTAATGTGAAAATAAAATTATCACAGACATTTTTCTCAATATGCATCACATCAAGATTGTGCCGCAACAAATTAAATTCCCAATACAGAAGTTTGAATAATATACTTTTTTTCTTCCATTGTTGCATTCTGATTTCACTTGACGATGTACTTCGGACCCGTTTTCCACTATCATTCAAATGATGAACCTTACCAAATTATGTTTCAACATTTTCAAGTTGTTTCAATATTTCAGAACCAGTTAACAACTTTGGAGGTGGTCTACGATCAATGGAACCATTAAATTTTGATCTGTTCAGCTGAAATCTATGAGATGCATCGAGAAATCTTTGATGGCACAAGAAGAACCATTTTCTACTATGAGATAGCTGTTTGGGATCAAAATCAAAGTTACAAACGGGACAAGCCAAACCCATGTAAGTTTTCCAACCAGATAAATTATCAAGCCCAGGGAAGTCACTAATGGTCCACATTAAAGCAACATGCATTTTGAACATTGTTTTAGAAGAATCATCAAATGTCTCAACACCGTTGCTCCATAACTCCTACAATTCGTCAATCAAAGGCTATAAGTATAAATCAATATCATTTCCAGGCATTTGTTTTCCAAGAATAATCATCAAAATGATAAAATATTTTTTTTCATACACATCCATAGAGGCAGATTATAAGGGATCAAAACAACTGGCCAAATGCTATAACTGGTACTCAAAGTCCTAAATGGGTTGAATCCATTGACAGCCAATCCTAATCGAACATTCCTAGGATCGGCTGAGAAATTTGGATATAATGAATCAAATTTCTTCCACGATTGGGAATCTCATGGATGTCTCATTAACCCATTATTGTTATTATCTACAGAATGTCACTTCATGTGTTCGGCGGTTTTCGATGACATGAATAATCTTTACAATCGAGACTTCAAAGTAAAGTAACGCAAAACCTTTGTAGGTTTGTTCTTTTTCTTCTTATCCATGAAATTATGTTCATTTATACTTCCAACATCACCCTTTGACTGTCATCTAGAAGAAGAACATTTCTCGCAATTCTGTCTACTTGAATCCTCTCCCCAATAAAGCATACAATCATTGGGACACGCATGTATTTTTGTATAATTCAGACCAAGCTTGTTAACAACTTTTTTTCATATCATAAAAAGATTCTGGGATTTTTGCTTCAGGAAATGCATCACGAATCAATTCAAATATCATGAACATTGCCTTATTTGTAATTCCACATAGACATTTGATATGGTACAACTTCAGCAGAAATGAAAGCTTTGAATATTTCAAACACCCACTATACAACTCTTGATTTCCATCGTCAACTAAATCATGAAACACATTTTCCTCAGTGAAGTTTTCTCTTACATTTGGCTCCACAGAATCAAGAGGATCCAATGATATGTTAAAATCCTGATATGTTTGTGTTACAGTCTCAAAAACATCACTTTTCACGTTACAATTTGTATCACCCTCTTCTGGTTGTTCTGATATGTTTTGATGCTGATAGTGGTGTCTTGCAGTGCCGAATACATCATTTATGAGGTTTTGCATTTCATTTTCCATTGTTGATGAACTTGGAACCTCATTTTGTAGATTAACATCAATGCTCAATCTTTCTGTATTGTTCGATTCTCCATGCCAAATCCAACACAAATATTGACCAGGGAATTGCTTCAGTATTAAATGTTCATAATCTTCATCTCTCTTCAACCATGTTCTAAATTTACATTTGGGACATGGACATCTTATTCTCCCTTCAACGGATCGATTAGAAATTTCAAAATCTAAAAACTCATTCAAACCCTTAACATACTGAGGTGTGTTCCTCGATAATGTGATCCAGCTTTTATCCATGTATATCACAATGTGCCTACACAATAATAAAAAAAATTAAAACACATAGTTACTACTAAATAGAGAAAGAGATTCATTGTCAATGATATATAATTCCCCTAGTTTTAGTTGATTATGAATTCATATTTTTCATTTATTCCAACTATATCACTTATGCTATGCTTATTTTTTGAAAACATCCAATGTATGCTAAATGTTACTAAGAATCTAAGATCAAATTTACCTTTTCTCTATTCCCCATTATTTCTACAGGAGGACAATATATAATTTGAAAGGATATAAAGTAAGATATAATAATTTTATTGAAATGTGTTCATTTTTTATCTTACATTTTAAAATGTTATTTATGTATTTATCTAGTCTTCCAAGACAACTAACAAGTTTGATCATGTAGTAACTCTCATATTATTCCCCAATAATTAAATATAACTATAAAATCTATGTTTCTAGAGTGCATGATAATATAGAATACAAATTTTAGGACACAATCAATATCATGCACCTCTTGTAATAGTTAAGTTAATTTAAAATATCCTCTTAATAATTGATTGAATTACATGGAATGCATAAACCTTTACTTAAGAAAACAAGAACTAATAAATTATAGAAAACACTTTTATGCCATGTATAGAAGTGAATGAAAAAAAATTATAACCCCACATTAATATTATTTATATTTTTTAAATAATAATAAAATCAATTAGAAATAGTAAGCTTTTCATGATATGTAAAATTAATGAATCACACAAAAACACCAAAATTAATTATGAAAAAAAGTCACCACCAATCATCTTCGAAAGAAAAATAATGGACCTGGAAAAGAACAAGCTCTAAAATCCGTAGACATCATAACAAAAAGATTATAACCTAAACAAACACTAATGTTTTCCATCAATGGAGTTAGGTTTCTAGGAAAAAAGTGAAAATTTAGCAGATGGTATAGGGAGTGGAGAAAGAAGAGATAATGGGGAAATCAGCCATCTAAACCACATGAAAACTAAAAGAGGAGAGCTTGGAAGTAAAGGAAGGTAAAGAGGATCTCTGCTTAAGATATCCAATAGTTTGGACATGTGATGCAAAGGGAAGTGGAAGGAACATAAAAATATTTTAATTCAAGGAAACATAGGGAGATAGTTCACAAAATGATACTTAGGTAACAATGTGAACCATGCTTATGCTATACCCCTAATCTATGAGACTCCCCTTTCACAACATAAACAAAAATGCAAGTGAATTCAAAAAAAATCAATCAATTCAAGTGATTATCTCCGCAAATAAACACCAACATTGAAACCAGTCTTCGGCGGCATGGGTGGGGATCCGGATCTAGGGTTGTAGCTCGTCGGAGTCTTGGGCAGAAGCTGGGGTCGCAGGGGTCGGGGGAGAAGTTAGATTCATGGGGGAAGAACCTCAGGTCGCTGTGAGAAGGGGTCACCAGGAGAAGGGGGTCGCGGTTCATCGGGGTCACGGGTCGCGGGGTCGCTAAGGTCGCAGGTCTCCGTGAGAAGGGCCGTTGGGAGAAGGGGGGGTAGCGGGTCACCGGGGTCGCCGGTCGCGGGGTCTGCCGGAGACGTAGGTCGTGGGGTCGCTGGAGACGCTTGTCGCGGGGTCTCCGGGGGGTTGGGGGAAGAAGGTAGGGGCACAGGGTTGGGGGGTTGGGGGAAGAAGAGGGGTTGGGGTAGGGAAGGGTCGGAAGTTTAAAAAAAGATGGGTTTCGTGGTGGTTTATTAAAAACCACCGCGAAACCATTTTAGAAAAATGTTTAGCAGTAGTTTTGTGAACCGCCGCTACAAAATCGCCACTAAATGCAGTTTATGTTGTAGTGTTGTATGACCTGGATAGTCCTGTGTACTATTGTTTACCCCGATCCAGGGTGTGGATCAAGTTTATTAATATAAACTATTTGGTAGTAGGTGATCACCAAGTGGAGTGGATTAGGTCTTGACTTGAGACCGAACCACTTGTCTTATCCGTTGTGTGTTTCTATTTAGTCTTTATCTGTTTTAATTTATATTTCAAAAAACTAAACTTTACATTGATAGTTAGTCTTGGATAGTAGTTATAACTATTTGCCTTATTAGAATAGTTTCAAAAGTTGTATCAATATCTCATATTGATATTACTGATAATTAATCAATCTTCTGAAAAGTTGTTTGAATAGTTAAAATCTTATAATCTTATTTCCTTGATTAACTGACCTATTTTAATTTTAATTGGGTGAATCTTTTAAGCAAACCTTTTTAACATAAATTTTTATAAGAACTCAAGTCACCCCCTTCTTGAGTGTCCTACTCCAACCAACATTCTCGTATGATAGGTGATACAAAATTTTTGAAGGGCATTGAAAAGCATGATAGAGGGGCAGTTATTTTTGGGAATTAGAACCCATTAAAATTAGAGGAATTGTTACAACTGAGATTCAAGATCAAAAACTGAAATCCAAAGATGTTCTGTTTGCTAATGGGCTTAAAAACAACTTTTTGAGTGTAAGTAAATTTTGTAATGATGGGAATAGTGCTATTTTCAATAAAAAAATCTTGTATCTTCAAGTGTTAAAAAGATGGTAGAATTGTCATTTAGGAGAAAAAATAAGTGGAAACTTATTCCAAATTGGTGGTCCAAGTAACTCTTATTATCTGAGTAACTCTTGTTATCTGAGTGATAAAGATGAAAATAAGTTGGGGAACAAAAGGATTGACCATATTTTTTTTAACTTTTTTTATTTACAACGCACCCAAGAAAATAAAACCAACCCAAGGACTCGACCCCCCGCCCCAAACCCTGAACCCTGAACCCCGCTGCCACCACACCCACCTGCATGGGGCACAAGGATTGACCATCTTCATCAATTAATTTTGAGTAAAATTTCAAAGGAATATATGGTGAGAGATCTACCCAAACTAAAAAGATAAACATATGTTATTTGTAAAACATTCCAAAAGGAGAATCCGGTACATGAAAGTCACAAAAGAGTGGAAATTCAGTCCACTTGGCCACTTGAATTAATTTATTCAGATTTATATAGACCAATGAGACATCAATATACTTGTGGGGATCTTTACTTTATATAATTAAGCATTTATTTCACTTAGATGACTAATGTGAAGTTCATAAAGCACAAGTCTGATGTAGTAGAGATGTTTAAAATATTCAGAAGACAAGTTGAGAAAGAACTGGGATTCTATATAAAGAATTTGAGAACCGATAATGGAAGAGAATTCACTAGTAATTTTATTGAATCTTATCTTGAAAATAATGGGATTAAATATTAATATTGTTAAACCCTGTTTTTATTATTCTGGGAATTTCTGAGTCCCATATCGGAATACTAAATCATGTATTCCTTTTTCTCAATCTATAAAAGAAGGTTTCCGCCTCACCTTGAGGTAAGGAGAACTCCTCCTCTATATGGTATCAAAGGAAAAATCCTGTTAATTTTTTTTTTCCGGCTCCTACCCTACGCGGATCCCTCACTGCTCCCGCCCTACACAACTCCCCTCTCGGTGCCACTCCCGGCTCCTTCCCTACGTGGCTCCCCTCCTAGTATCGCTCTCGTCTCCCACCCTACGTGGATCCCCTCCTGATGCTCCTTCTGGCTCCCGCCCGACACAACACACCACCTCTGTCGTACCTCCCACCTTCTTGCCTCCAGCGGCCCTCTGGCCCACGTTGACTCCCGCGGAAAATCCCAACACCCCTCCCATCCTGCTTCTGGTGCGGCTCCTGGATCCCGCCCTACCTAGTGCCCCTCCCAGCTCCCGCGTGACGCATCTCCCATTTTACCTCATGGCTACCCCGCTTCCAGATGCGGGTCCCAGCACCCGCGGCACATCCCGGCGAACCCGACCCACCTCCTCTTGGTGACTCCTGGCCCCGCCAGCTAGCGCGCCCCCTCCCAGTGGCGCTCCTCATCCTGAGGTGCCCTCATCGTCCTGCGGCACTCCCGACTCGTGGAGCCCTCCATCGGCCTCCCACTTCAGTCGTTGTCTCCTGCCTAGTCCTGGCAACCACGGTGCCCTCCATCTGTCGATCAGCCGCCTCTCCCGGCACCTCCCGGTTCCTACGCCAGATCCCAGCGCTGCTTCGTCTGGATCGACCTCCCTTGCGACATCCCATCCTTTGCTGCCACATATCAGTCCTGTTTTCCATGGCACACCGCTGATCCTACCCTTTTCTACAGATGTCCAACACTCCAATGGCAGCCTCTTCTGTTCTGCCATAGATGATCACAGCCTCCACCCGCCTCATTGATGAGCGGCTCGACTCCACCAACTTCTCAGTCTGGCGGAAGACCGTCTTGATGTCTCTGACAGTCATGGACCTTAATTCTCACCTCAAGGATCATCCACCAGCATCTACTGATCCCAAATACCATCCTTGGAAGCTTGTTGATAGAAAGATGTTTTCCTTGCTAGTAAATTCCATGGATCGCTCCGTCAAGGACGCCACCCGGACTGCAAATACGGTCAAGGAACTCTAGGATTCCTTGAACCTCATGTATTCTAAGACCAATAATTTGGCTCGGGTCTCCGATATTCTTTAGCGTCTATCGCTTATTCAACAGTAGGACCGTTCCTTTCAGGCGTACTTCATGGAATGGAAAGCCCTCTAAGATGAATTTATTGAACTGTTGCCCATTCCCCAGACACCGGAAGTAGCTAGGGCCTAGCGGGACCAACTATGCATCTTTAGTGTTCCCAATGGCCTCGCACCTTAGTATGCAACGACAGCTACCGAGATTCTCGCCATCCCATCTACGATGAAGATCCCACAGTTGTACCATCACCTGGGAAAGTCCCATTGGGATCTTCCAAATCCCACCCCCATCATCGATCATTATTCTCTCTTCAATCATGGCAGTGGATGCTCCTCAGGTACTCATGGGTGTGGTCGTGGGGAGGGTCATCCTCGTCCCCTTTGTCAACAATGTGGCAAGCTCGGCCACCTGGTCGACCGTTGTTGGGTTCTTCATAGATGCCCATCTCAGCAACCACAGAAAGGTCAGATAATGATCAAGGATGCTTCCTTATTGTCCTCAATTCTTCCTCTATCTCTGGACTTTTCTTGGAGGACCTCCGAATGCTTCACGATCCTTGGACCCCCTGTATACCGGTACCGTCTTCGGCTTCTCTTTCCCATTCTGGTGGTTCTGCTGCCTTCGTCGGTCATCGCTCCCCTACCTGGATGCTAGATTCAGGTTCTTCCGACCACCTCACCGGTGATGCTGGTATGTTTTCCTCCTACTATTCTTATGTTGGTTCCTCAGCCATCACTGTAGCTGATGGATCCACTATCCTCATTGTGGGCTTTGGTGCATGCGCTCTGACATCATCTATTCACATGCCCTCTATGGAACATGTGTCTCGCAGTCCTTTTAACCTTATATTCATCAGTAAGCTTACAAAGGATTTCAATTGTGCTGCAATATTTACATCCTTTGTTGTTTTCTTCCAGAAGCGGATGACAAACCATGAACTTGGTAGAGACCAGCTTCAGGACGGGGTCTATATGTTCGATGGACCGACATCCGTCGCCTGCACATGTGTCTCTGCTCATGCATTGGACCTCCATTCCCAATTAGGACATCCACCAACCTCCATCAATCACTGAATATTTCCAGATATTAGTCATCATGTGTATTTTCATTGTGAGTCTTGTAGATTTTCGAAACATCATCGCACTTCATACATTCCTCGAGTGGATACACAGACCTCAAAACCTTTTGATCTGGTTCATTCAGACGTTTGGGGTCCATGTTCCATCTCGAGTCATTTAGGGTATAAATATTATATATCCTTCATTGATTTTTCACGAATGACTTGGTTGTACCTACTTCGAGAACGGTCTGAAGTTTTTTCTACTTTCTATACTTTTTACAATTAGATTCATACACAGTTTTTCACCTCTGTTAAATGTCTTCGCTCGAACAATGGGCGTGAGTATCTATCCACTCCCATTCAGCAGTTCTTTCAGGTGAAAGACATCATTCATCGGACCCCCCTCCTCACTCACTTCCACTTTGGGTGTTTGGATGTCTTTGTTATATTCATGACACTCGTCCCGACCTCTCTAAACTCTCTCCCAAATACCTCTGTTGCATCTTCATCGGTTATTCACGCACTCGGTGTGGATATCGCTGCTTCTCATCGGACCTACAGAGATAAGTAATCTCTACTGATGTCTCATTTGTTGAGATCTCTCTTTTCTCCCTTCCCTCTCCCCATCCCGACACTTACATTAATGATTTTCTTCCTCTCATCATTCACCCTCCTCTGGTGTCTCCCCCTGTTGATTCCCATTTTGGTACGGTCTACTCTCGTCACCCATCAACTGTATCCCTCATCCTGGCCAACAACACCATCTTTCCTGCTTTGTCTGAGGCTCATGCCCCATCACCAGACGACTTGCCCATTGCACTCTGGAAAGGTACTCGCTCTTTCCAGAGTACTCCTCTATTTACATCTTCATACAGGGGTCCGTCAGCTTTGGAGATGGCATCTATTCCCCACATAGTTGGTGATTCAAAATCTCACCCGAGGTGGCTATAAGGGATGCGGGATGAATTACAGGCTCTGGAAGACAACCATACTTGGGATCTCATCCCCCTTCCGGCAGGAACACAGGCAGTTGGTAGCAAATGGATTTTTATAGTCCGAATTAATGCCGATGGTACTCTCCATCGCCTCAAAGTCGGCCTTGTGGAAAAGGGCTTTGCTTAAACATATAGTATTGACTATTTTTATATCTTCTCTCCAGTTGATAAGATGGCCTTCATTCAATTATCCATCTCTCTGGTCGCTCATCATCATTGGCCCCTTCATCGACTGGATTTCAAGAATGTCTTCCTCTATAGATTTCTTGAGGAAGAGGTTTATCTGTAGCAGCCCCCTGTTTTTTGCGCCTCTAGCACCGACTCCCAAATATGTCGACTTCACCACTCTTAATATGGTCTCAAGTAGTCTAATAGTTCTTTATTTGGTCGATTCAACACCGTCCTCATCAACTTTGGGCTCTCTCGCAGTATGAAGGACCACACCATGTTCTACAGGACGACATCCACTGGCTGCATCCTATTGGTAGTATATGTGGATGATATCATCATCATTGGGAGTGACTCCACTGGAATATCCCACCATAAGGGGAATCTCCATCATCACTTCCACACCAATGATCTCAGTCCTCTCACATACTTCCTTGGCATTGAGGTCTCCTGTTCTCTAGACACTATCTTCCTCTTCCAATGGAGATATGCGTTGGACACTTTACAGGATGCTGGGCTGACACAGGTCACCGCCGTGGACACTCCTCTTGAGCCTAGGGAACAGTCTCTCTATGACTTCTCGTAACCATATTCACACCCAGAGAGGTACCGTCGACTGGTGGACAAACTCAATTATCTCACAATGACCCGTCCAGACATTTTCTGCACTGCTGGTAAAGTGAGCCAATTCATGGAGCATCTGATCACCTCTCAGTGGGATGTTGTCCTCCGCATTGCCAAATACATCAAGAGAGACACTGCCTGTGATCTTCGCTACTCTCACCACGCTCATCTGAATATTGAGGTATTCTGTGATGTTGACTATGTTGGTTGCATTGCTACCTGAAATTCTACTTCTGGGTTTTTCGTTTTCTTGGCAGGAAACCTAATCTCTTAGCGCAGTAAGAAACAAACTGTCGTCTCTAGATCCAGTGTGAAGTCTAAGTATCGTGCCATGACCACCATCACTATGAAGATCCTTTGGCTTCATCATCTTCTCCAGGATCTTGACTTTCCTCCGCAGACATATGCTCATATCTAGTGTGATAATCAAGCAGCCACCAAGATTGCTTCAAATACCGTCTTCCATGAACGCATGAAGCATATCAAGGTGGACTGCCACTTTCTTCACCACCACCTTGAGCACAACCATGTCATCTTTAGCCACATCCGGATGGTAGATCAGCTTGTCAACATCATCACCAAAGGTCTCCCAGGGGCTCATCTGGCCTCGCTCAGTTCCAAACTGGTCATCCACAGCATCTGTGACCCAGCTTGAGGGGGAGTGTGTATGGACTTGTTTGATGTCATCTTTATTTTGTGGGACTCATAGTCCAAGATGGGCATATACAGCTTGAGGGGGAGTGTTGAACCCTATTTTTATTATTCTGGGTATTTTTGAGTCCCACATCGGAATACTCAATCATGTATTCCTTTTTCTCAATCTATAAAAGAAGGTATCTGTCTCACCTTAAGGTAAAAATAATTCATCCTCTACAAATACAATGATCCTTATACACCCCAGAAGAATAAAGTTTCAAAAAATGAATAATATAATGTTAGTTGAAATGGGAATAACTTTATGCTTGTCGAATACAAACTCTCAAGAATCTTCTAGAGGGAAGCGCCAAGTACAACTATGCATATTCAAAATAGATGCTTGTTGAGACCTAATTCAAACATGTATTCTTAGAAAATGTGGTACAAAAAGAAACCAATTGCGAACTATTTTAGTTTTTTTAGAAGTATGTGTCTAATGAAGATCAAAAATTTAAATTTAGTAAAATTTGATGAATAAGATGAGGAAAATGTGTTCATGGGGTACTTATCCAATACAAGAGGTTATAGGTGCTGGAATAAATGGCTACGCAAGCTGGTTGATTTCAATGATGTGAAAGACATTGAAAATAAACTATGCTTGGTGAAGTCATGTAAATGAGATTTTAAAGAATTAAATTAAGATAACATGAAAAATTATGAAAAAGTTAGTAAAAAGGAAAATGATCATGCCAAGTTAATACTTACTTTGATCAGTCCAATGAAGATGATCATGCCAAGTTATTATTTATTATTTAACATTTTGAATAAATATTATTCTCACACGTGGTTTAATAATTATTCATATTTCTTTGATCACGTATATTCATTCACTAGTTATTCGATAGAATATTTTGTGATCAGAATATTTAATAAATATTTATTTGTTGGAGCTGGTAGAACATCTTGCCAGAGCCACGTACGAGTGCAGTGGAAGCTCACTGGGGAGACGCGACCTGGTAGGGAAGTTGATTGTGTTGGATGAATAGTATGTTGAATTTAAGTATCCCACATGTACAAGAGTATTCGTTCGGTTCGAGAATTTTTCTGGCATGAACCAGGACTATCAAATGGAGCTGGAAAAACAAAGCTGAAAAATTGGGGGAACAATCACTGCTAAGCAGATAGAGGTGGTCGATCACGATAGGGATATCGTCTTGTCTGAGGAGTGCATCTGATGGGAGACAGATGATCCAATTAACTTCAATATATCCATGAGACACAATTGCTAGAGAAAACTCTAACTCTGCTGGAGATGCGATCCCGCGGAAGAAGTTACATAGGAGAGGAAAATGCAACTGTAGAGACACGTACAAAGCAGTTTCACAACTACTGATATAAGTAGAATGAGCGCGTTGAGAGGATGTATAATACAGTTCAAGCATTGGAAGGAGGTTTCAATACCTAATTTGAGTACCACGAATGAAACTAAGTGTTCGTTGAATAAAAAAATCGGTCATTCAGTCAGGAGGCATAGACAATTTCACAAAAACAATCGAGGATGGAGAATATAGTTGTTTTCATCCAGGCGACAGCAAAGGATATACTGTGAAGATAAGCTAGAATATGGACAGAATGAATTCCTATGCTTGGTGAAATAATGGTTGCAGAAAACTGAGGAGAATGCACCGCTCAGGTTTCATTGTTTGAAAAATCACACAATAGAGGGAAGTGTGAAACTAGAGTTGCAGGAGAAATATAGTACGATGACCGGAGGACAGAGTGTGGCGGACACTGATTTTCAGATTAAATGAACGAGAAAAAATGCAGAGGAAGGTTTTGGACAAGGTGGAAGAAAAATATTGGAGGCTTCTGTTCGAGCAGTAAGTTTGACAAGTATGATGAAGAGTTGAATTACCTGATTTTTCAGTTTAGGATCCACTTGGAACACAAATATAGAAGCGTATTTTCAAGTAAATAGGATGACGAAAGATATGAAGCTTCATTATGCACAGTTTTGCATCATTGGAGATACTCTAAATTGGTTTTTGTCCTGGAACAGCGCTACCCCAAGCTCAACATGGGAATTGATTAAGCCTCTTTTAGAGAGGTACCGAAAGTCAACTAAGAGGTTTCATCCATGGAATTCGAAGGCGTTGCAACAAATTGGAATCATGGAGAAGTAGTATACGTCCATTTCCAAGCATCCAAAGGAAGAAATTCATTTTCTGTATTCAGACAATGATGAACCGGGAAAGGGTTTCATGGAGAATATTGGGACACAAATTGCACAAACTAAAGAGACTAGAGTTTTAAATTCTTGTTTGGAAAGGTGGAAGAGGAAAGTTATGGTGGTCCGACCTGATTTTGTTCCAATTTCGGATCTACTTGCCGTGGGAGAAGCGGGTTTGAGTGTTATAAGTGTCAAACCTATGTGGTGAAAAATTGACAGGGTTGTGCAAATAATGCTTGCTCAAGCAATGTAGGAGCTTTTCCAACAGGCAATGCGAACACAACCACGAGAGATGAAGATTCTTAATCATATAGAGTGGCTGACTATTTTGAGTGGTGTGGACTGGCTTTTTTCTAGTTCAGAACATGAGAAGAAAATGGTAGAGGTAGTGGATCCCATTGAGGTGGAAGAAGCTGCATTAGGCTTAATGGGTTTCCAGAATGGTCTGGAAAACACTACTAGAATCTGGTGTTTTCCCAACGGTAATATACCAACAGTTTCTTCAAACCATTTTTATAGTGTAAAAGAAGGCAACATTTTCCAACGGTTTGAAGAAACCGTTGGCAATGCCTAAGATTTCCCAACAGTTTTCCAAAACCATTGAGAAATAAATATTTTCTCTCAGATATACCAACAGTTTATCAAAACCATTGGTAAAGAGAGGCTTTCCTAGCGGTTTTTAAAACCCATTGGGAAAGTTTTCCCCCAAATACCCAGCGCCCCAACTCCCACTTAGCCTGATTGCAGACCTAATCTAGAGCTCCTCCCGAAGTCTTCTCGTCCGCGAAACTACTTCCAGCCATAGATACATCTTCAATCAAACATATTTTTATTTCTACACTTCAAATTAGTAAGTTTTGCCTTAGTTTTAGTGTTATTCCTCTTTTTTTCTGTTTTCTGTTTTGATTTTGGCTAAATTAGAGTTCATGTTGTCTTGGGAGTACCGAACCCTTTGGTTTGTTTTATGTTTTTTTGTTCTACACTTCAAACATGGAAAAGGGTTTTTTATTGGGGTTTGTTTAGTGCGGGGGGGGGGGGGGGGGGTAAAGGGTTTGTTTTATGTTTTTTAAACATTAGTTTAGTTGAAATTTGGATTTGGATTTTGGTGTTGGTTGGATGATGGATTGGAATTGTGAACACCCCCACCCCCACCCCCCTGGACACCTCCACCCCCTGGATAGCTCCCCACCCCCCTGGACACTCCCCCATTGGATAAGCCCCCACCCCCTGCACCCCCCACCCTCCCTGGACACCCCCACCCCTTGGACAGCTCCCCCCCCACCCCCCTGGACACCCCCACTCCCACCCTCCCTGAACACCCCCACCCCCACCCCCCCTGGACCCCCCTCACCTCCCATGGATAGCCCACCCCCCTGGACACCCCCCACCCCCCTGGACACACCCACCCCCCACCCTCCCTGGACACCCCTCACCCCCATGGACACCCCCCCTGGACAGCCCCCCCCCCCCACACACACACACACCACCACCACCTCCTCCTCCACTAGACACCCTCCATTCCCTTGGACAGCCCCCCACACCACCCCACCCCCTTAGACATCCCCCCTAGACACCACCACACCTCCTAGACACCATTGCACCTCCTAAGTGGCTGACCCAATTTTTAAATTGGAATTAACAATGTAGTTGATTTCCCCTTTCCCAAATGACATTTTCTAAGTGACCCATAGAGCATTATAAATTGAATTTTTCATGTTTTGATAAATTGAGTTTGTCATGTTTTGATAAATTGAATTTGTCATGTTTTGATAAATTGAATGGATTGTTTGGAATGAAATGGATAATGCATGATAGTTTGTCTTTTCTTAATGAATAAAATGATTTTAAATAAAATTACCCTATGGGGGCTGCAGGAGGGGTAGGGGGGTTGTCCAGGTGTGGGGGGGCTATCCAGGTGGGGGTGGGTTGTCCAAGGGGTGGGGGCTGTAGGGGGGCTATAGGGGTGTGGGGGGGTATGGGCTGCCCCAAGGAGGGGTGTGGTTTGTCTAGGGGGTCAAGACGGGGTGTCCAGGTGGGGGAGGGGTGTGGGGGTGTCCAGGGTGGGCTGTCCAGGTGGGGGGGGATGTCCAGGTGGGGGGGTAGCTGTCCAGGTGGGGGGGCTGTCCAGGTGGGGGTGGGCTGTCCAGGTGGGGGGGCTATCCAGGTGGGGGGTGTGGGCTATCCAGGGAGGGGGTGGGCTATCCTTGGATGGGGGCTGTCTAGGGTGGGGGTATACATTGCCCAAAGGAGGGGGTGTGGGCTGTCCAGGGGGGTCAGGGTGGGGTGTCCAGGTGGGGGAGGGAGTGTGGGGTGTCCAGGGAGGGGGTGGTTGTCCAGGTGGGGGGTTGTCCGGGTGGGGGTGGGGGATGTCCAGGTGGGGGGGGGGGGGCTGTCCAGGTGAGGGTTACAGGGGAGGGGAGTGTGGGTTGTCCAGTGAGGGGGTGGGCTGTCCTGGGGGGTATCCAGGTGGGGGAGGGGGTATGGGGCTGTCCAAGGAGGGGGGGTTGTCCAGTGGGGGTGGGGGGCATGGGTTGTCTAGGTGGGGGGGGGGGGGGGGGGGCTTTCGGGGGGGTTCGAGGGGGTGGGTAGGGTGGCTATAGGGGAGAGGGTGTGGGCTGTCCAAGGAGGGGGTGGGTTGTCTAGGGGTTGTGGTGGGTGGGCTATCCAGGTGGGGGAGGGGTGTGGGTTGTTAAGGGGGGGTGGGTTGTCCAAGGGGGTGGGGGTGGGTTGTCCAGGTGGGGAAGGGGGGGGTGTTGGTTGTCTAGGGAGGAGGGGTGGGCTGTCCAAGTGTGGTGGGGGTGTCCAGGTGGGGTGGGGGGCCTTTCCTGGTGGGGGGGTGCAAGGAGGTAGGGGGTTGCAGGGGTGTGTGGGGGGGGGGGCTGTCTAGGGAGGGGGGGTGGGGTTGTCCACTTCGATGCTCTATAAAAAAATGAATCAAATATAACCAATGTATAGTTGCTTTCACACGTTAAGACTTTTCTTGAAGTTCCATACCAACACTCACTCTTACCCTTCCAAGAAGAAGTGATCTCTGCAAAGAAATCTCACTCAGGTTCTTATCCACTATCCATATTGATCTCATACAAATTTAAACATTAGTTTAACTCCATATCACCTAATGATATAACAAGGCTCATACTCCTATGAGTAGTGTCCCATTGAAACATGGATCATAAAATCCGATCTGCGTATGATATTTGGTGTTGTGTTTACAATTGGGTGTGTTGTGATTTATATGTATGATATTCATTGTTTACACCAATAGTCTTCTCGGTCATCTATAATAGGCTTGAAATCATGCTAAAATTGGATAAATATTGTATTTTATGACCCTAGTTTGGGGGTGGACACCCCCACCCCTTGGACAGCCCCCAACCCCCTTAGACAGCCCCCCCCCCCCCCCCCCCCCCACCCCCCATGGACACCCCCACCCCCCTCGGACAGCCTGGCTACCCCCGTAGACAGCCCTTCCAGCCCCGTGGATAGCCCACCCACCCCTCGTGGACAGCCCGCCCACCCCCTTGGACAACCTGTACCCCCTGGACAGCCCACCACCCCCGTGGACAGCCCGCCCACCCACCCCATACCCCCCTAGACAGCCCTGCCACCCCCTGGATAGCCCGCCCACCCCCCTAGACACCACGTACCCCCTGGATAGCCCCCCACCCACTGGAAACCCCCCCATCCACCCCCTAGACCCCCCTAACCCCATGGATAGCCCCGCAACCCCGTTGGATAGCCCTCCCACCCCTCTGGACACCCCGTACCCCCTGGATAGCCCCCCCCCCCACCCTCGTGGACATCCCACCCACCCCCGTGGACATCCCACCCACCCCCCTGGACACCCTGTACCCCCTGACAGCCCCGCCACCCCTGTGGACAGCACGCCCACCCACCCCTTGCCCCCAGACAACCCTGACACCCCCCTGGATAGCCCGCCCACCCCCCTGGACACCTCATACCCCCTGAATAGCACCCCCACCCCCTGAAATCCCCCCCACCCCCTGGACAGCCCCACCACCCCCGTGGACAGGCCGCCCACCCCCTGGACACCCCCTCTCCCCCATGGACAGCCCCCCACCCCCATGGACAGCCCCCCACCCCCACCCACCCACCCGGACACCCGCCCACCACCCCCAGACACCCTCATCCCCTGAACACCCGCCCACCACCCCCCATCCCCCCGGACACCCCCACCCCACCCCCCCCCCCCCACCACCCCCGGAAAGCGCCCACCCCCTAGACACCCCCGACCCCACTGGATAGCCCCGCCACCCCTCGTGGATAGCCCAACCACCCCCCGTGGATAGCCCGCCCACCCTCCCTGAAAACCCCGTACCCCCCTGGACTACCCCGCCACCCCCACCACCCCCCTGGACAGCTCTCCCACCACCTTGGACACCTCGTACCCCCTGGACATCCCCCCACCCCCTGGAAAGACCCCCTCACCCCCTGAACACCCCTGACCCACCTGGACAGCCCCGCCACCCCGTGGATAGCCCGCCCACCCCCTAGATAGCTCGTACCCCCTAGACAACGCCCCCCACCCCCGTTGATAGCCCGCCTGCCCCCACTGGACACCCACCCACCACCCCCCGGACACCTCCAATCCCCCTGGACGCCCCCACCCCTATAAAGCCCCCCCCCCCAACACCCCCGACCCCACTAGACAGCCCCAACACCCCCATGGATAGCCCGACCACCCCCCGTGGACAGCCTGCCCACCCCCTAGACAGCCCCGCCACCCCCATGGACAGCCCGCCCACCCCCCCTGGACACCATGTACCCCCCTGGACAGCCCTACCCACCCCCTGGACACCCCGTACCCCCTGGACAGCCCTACCCACCCACTGGACACCCCGCTCACCCCCATGGACACCTTGTACCCCCTGGATAGCCCCCCACCCCTGGAAATCCCCCCACCCCCCTGAACACCCCTGACCCCCTGGACAGCCTCGCCACCCCCGTGGACAGCCCGCCCACCCCCTGGACACCACGTACCCCCTAGAAAAACCCCCCACCCCCGTGGACCAGCCCGTCCTCCCCCTGGACACGTCGTACCCCCCGGGACAACCCCCCACCCCGTGGACAGCCCGCCCACCTGGACACCCCGACCCCCCTAGACAGCCCCCGCCCCCAGGACACCTCTGACCCCCCTAGACAGCCCCGCCACCCCTAGACACCCCACACCCCCTAGAAAATTCTCCTCCACAAGGGTACATGATCTTGTACACTCATGTATAGTTCTTCAAAGATAGTTTTTTATAAATATAGTGTTTTGTTGTATTTTATATTATGATTCTCATATATAATAGTGTGTCAGTATAGTTTCATATAAAGTGAACAGTTCTCATTTACTTAAATATATTTTCGATGAAACTTAAATCTTATTGAATTGCTTTTGACGAAATGACTTATAACAAATCTTTTTTACAGAATGGATAGAAGTTGGATGTATGAAACCGATTGGATCTCATGCAATTTTCAAAACAATTTGGAGATCTTTTTAGATTTTTCATTTCGCAATGCTTCATATAGTGGTCACATACACTACCCCTATTAAAAGTGTGTTGGAAGACCTTGGTTGAGCCATGAAGAAGTCAGCTACCACATAACCAAATATGATTTTTAAGTAAACTACTCTATGTGGTATCACATTGGGGAGAAAATGACATCTCAAATTGCTGATGATCCAAATGAGAGGACTGGATTGGATAATTTGTTATACGACCAGTTTCCATTTATTCATCATCATGAAAAAGAAAGGATTGCGACCCATGAAGAATTCGATATGAGAACACATGATGTGTCTAACGAAAATAATGATGTTGTTAGGGTGAAAAAATTGAATTATGCTGCCACGACTCCAGTATATCGATGATGTGGTAAAATGAAAAAGCTGGAATTTTAATCTGATTGTTTCATGAGAAAACTATGTATGGGATTTCTAATACTGTCATCGATTACATTCTTACCTTCTGGAAGGAATTACTTCCAGATGATGTAGATATTCCCTCAAACCACTATATGGCATGGAAGTTAGTGAGGAACTTGGATTTTCAAGAAACAAATTCATGCTTGCCCGAAAGACTTTAGTTTATTCTGGGAGGAAAATGCTAAACGGAATGATTGTATAAAATTTGGCACATCCCGCTGGAAGCCAAAAGAT
This sequence comes from Viscum album, assembly GCA_963277665.1. Classification (NCBI taxonomy): domain Eukaryota; kingdom Viridiplantae; phylum Streptophyta; class Magnoliopsida; order Santalales; family Viscaceae; genus Viscum; species Viscum album. The sequence goes on from OY728129.1 coordinate 1,708,839,258, forward strand.
GATGGAACACCATCCTGTGTGCCACAGAAAATAATGTGGCACTTTCCATTGATTCCCATACTCCATAATCTTTTTATGACTGATGAAATATCAATAAAAATGTGATGGAATGATACCAAGAGAAAGAAGAATAATGATGAGTTGGTTCACCCTGCAGCTGGATTTGCATGGTAGAGATTTGATGCTCGATATCCTGATTTTGCAACTGACGTGCGTAATGTGAGGTTGGGGTCTTTCATGTGACAGTTTTAATCCGTTTGGGTAGATGCTTACGTCGCACAGCACATGGCCAATTTTTATACACATTTATAATCTTCCCTCATGGTTGTGTATGAAAAAACATTTCACTTTCATGAGTATACTCATATCTAGCTCTTCTGATCCTAGTAATGATATAGATGTATACATGCAACCTTTAATAAAAGAGTTGAAACTTCTTTGGGATGTGGGTGTGCGCACATATGATGCATGTTCGAAAGACATATTTCAGATGCGTTTTGCGCTTATGTGGAC